>OW051478.1:2574030-3261924 GCA_932521405.1 Oscheius sp. JU1382 | reverse complement strand
AGGAATTTGAATAAGTTGCGTAATCGAATAAAAACGAGGGTTGAACAAAAGCTGGCGGCACAAAACGCACAACTCGAATCGACAACACAAACTGATTCAAGATGGGTGACTTCTTTGAGTCATTTCGTCCAGTCAGACCTATTTATAGCTAAAATCTCCCAGGAGAACTAAAGAACGAACAGTGAGTACTGTACATAGACTCTTCATACAGGAGAAATAAATAAACAATAAATATCACAGCGAAAGGACAGCGCAAAGAATACCATAAAACATCGAGTAACAACCTACAACCAAACTAGTCTTCTTCATCTTCGGATACTTCTTGATTTAGAAGACGAAGACGCTTCTTATAAGAAGTTAGCTTATTGTGCTGGTCAGCCAACAACACTAGCAGATCTTCCTGTTCAGTTTTATCCAATTCTTCCTAAATCCGGTGGTATATGTTTCTATGCGACTATGCCTCGTGTGTCGAGTGTCCATTAGTCGAATTGGGGTTAAAAGAAGCTGATTGAGCTAAAGCGAGGGCATTTTCAGCATTTATGGCACGTTGTCTCCACTCGCCACATTCTGCGGTTATTTGGTTTATCTATTTTGAATAAAATAATTGCAAAATTCAAAAAAACCTGTCTTGACTGCTCCTCAAATGCCTGATATCCGTAGGACAATTGTTGTTCAAGTTCGGCTACTTGCTGTTCAAGTTGTGCAGCGGCTGTGTCCGCAAAATTTGGGATCTATAAAAAGTAATGTTCAATTACAAATGGAAAGAAATAAACCTGTCCTACTTGATATTGCTGCCATTGAAGGCCCCATTGTTTATATTTTTCAACTTCTGCTTTCCATTGGTCATTAACTCTGAAGCATTTATAAAAATTTAATAATAAAAAAATACCTTTGCATTTCTTCGAGCTGCATCTGATTTGCCAGATTTTGTTGTCCACTAATTTTTGCCTGTTCTAATTCTCCACGCAATTTTTCCAATTCTTCTTGTGATTCTTTACTATCCAATTTCTGTTGAAGTACTTCGTTATCTGAGGATAACTTTTTAGTAGTTTGTTTTAGTTCAGAAATCTCTTCGTCTTGTCGTTTGATTAAATCCTATAAAATAAGAAGGAAAAATGATTTCTCACTTTAAATGACTGAATTATGTTATCATTATTTGAGCCACCAGCATGCTCTCCTCTAATAAGTTTTGTTAAGCTGGCTTCATTCTGTTTGAAAAGACGAATAAATTGGAAATCAAGACATAGCTCTTGAGGAACTTTAGCCAAGGGTTGTGGCTTTTGGGCAGCACGAACAAATTGTTCCGTTCGGGAAAGTCCTTCTAAGCAAGAAATTACTACTTCCCGGCGTACTCGCCGTTCAAGTAACTGCTCAATGGATTTTCTAAACAGGGATATTAAAACTTAAAAAAAAAAACATACTTGGCAGTAGGATCAGTTGTCATGTTGAAGCATGTTAGCAGAACATATGCCATAAGGCCTTTAAGAACCATTTGCTCACTTTCTGATCCTTCTCCACATTCGTCCACTGAAAATAACCGGAGTTATTTATTGCATCAAGATTTTTAGAATTTTTGTTTTGCAATCAATAAAATCAAATAAAAACGACGTTACTTTAACTAAACTCATTCCGACTTACAATTGTAAAATAACTTTTTTGAACGCGCTACAATGAATTATTTTCTGCAAAATGTAACTAAAACTAACTAATTTGAGTGGTAAGATAATGAAGATTCTCTTGGTTTGCAATAAACATGGCTACCGCCTGGGGACATTCAGTAAGCCAGACTCCTAAGAGCATAAGTAGACCAGCTCGTGATTGTACCCTTCGATTTCCGTAAGTACTCTAGAAAAATCGTTTGACTATAAACTAGACTTACTAATTGATTAGCCACATGATTAATTAGCAAAACGGCATCTTCTCCTGGAAGATTCAGCTGAACGCGAAGAAGTTGTTCTCTCAAATGTGGCACATCAATAAGGCAGTGTAAAAGAGATACACTTCCAAACCAAGCTTGTACAGATTCCGTTGCTGAAAGAGCCTAAATGATCAAATAATTTTACATTTAATTAAAATAACAGACTTGGCACACCATAAATCCTGTTGTAACCGCATCAGGCTCATTTGTACTAAGGAGTGTTTCAATTATCTAAAAATTATTACAAAAAGATTTTTTAAAAGTCTTACTCTTGTTTTTCCAAATTCATTTTCGTAAAGATACGAAAGGAAACAATAAAAAACTGCACATCTCAATTTGAAAGGTTGCTTTTCTGAGGTCATGCAGAATAAAAGAACTAGTAAAGAAGGTCTAAACATAGAAATGGTCAAATAAATAACAGAGATGACCTTTGTGTGTTCTCAGAAGTTGACAAGCTGAGACTAGCAAAATATTCTTGATTTGCATAATTTCCTCTAATACATTCCGCCACGGCAATAACAGTTTCAGTCAGAATTTCGACAGTTACTCCCGTTTCAGAAAGGAGTACTCCGCATAAAACAGTGAGCATTTCTAGAAAGGTATAAACTGGTAAAAATAAAAACTTACGAGATTGGTAGATACCCTTTTGAGCGCTATGTGTATTTGCACCAGTATTATCTGGGCTGACAAGACTTCTAATAATTTGTAAAAGAAAAATTATGTTTGCAGTGCGCTGCTTTGACCAATCGTCCTTATCTGGCATTTCTTCTGTGCCAAAGAGAAATATTTTAAGAATATCGTTTAGACGCATTATTAATCTTAAAGAAAGTTATAATTTTAATTTTTAAAAATTACCCATTCTCTATAAAAATTTGCTGATTCATTGCATTTCGACGTAATAAGTTAAGCATGACAAAAAGAGCATCTTCGATTACAATGCCTAAATACATTGATAAACATATTGGTATTTTCTTACTATCAATTGGCTCCATGCAAATAACATCAAGTAGAAGACCAAAGGCACTATCAAACGCCAGAATTTGCTGGATCTATATGAATACTAGGCATTGAATAAATAAAATCTACCAACCTGAGAATTGTTTCTGCTCAGCTCACATAACATAAGTATGGCATCATTACGAATAACTTCTCGGTTATCATGAACGCTGTCAATGAGAGAAGGAATGCCCTTTGGTTGATTCATAATGGCATTTTGAGCTTCAGGCCCACGATGGCGAAGAAGTGAAGTTAACAGCTGTAGAGCATATCTAAACCACAAACCTTAGTTTCTCCAAAACAAGAAATAACCTTCGAACATTGAATTCAAAATCTTCTACAGATGCTATTAATGCAGGAATGAAGCCTTTTTTGCGTATCATCATCTTAAAATTAGGATTATTAAACAAACAAACCAGAAAACCTCAGCAAATCGCTCTCCTAATTCATCATCATCTGTAGTTTCATCGGAACTAGAAAGCAGAATAGTAAGACAGTCAAGCGATAATGATAATAATTCTTTATTCTGTTTCTCTTTTTCCAAGACATCGATAAAAGCATTCATTCCAAGAGAGCCTACAGCAACTCGTAATTTCTACAAAACGAAAATATATTTTAAATAAAGCCCACCTTAGCCATGCTACGAAGAGTTCGAAGAGCATCCCTTCGGTCTTCCTGGTCTGTACACGTTTCCAGACGCTGTACTAGCTTCTCTACAATTTCGAGACCATTATCTTCGTCGGGCGCCTTCTCTCCGCCTCCGAAAAAATTTCGGAAGTAGGCCATTCTGAAATCCAATAGTTAAAGAATCAAAAGAACCAATAAGAACAAGAAAAATAAAGCATAATCTTGGTGAAAATAAAAGTAAACAGCCGACAAACAAGCAACGTGTTTCAAAACACAAAATTACTCTGAAGTATTGCTCGCTTCATTGCTTTTATTTAGCAATCTTGGTTTTGTTGTTTATAATTGACACTAAATAGCAATAGAAGACGGTCAGATTTAACCAGAAAATGGAAAAAAAAGATAGAAAAATCCAGCTAATTCTCTGCTGCGAGTCCCCGGTCTTGAGAGGATTCTCTTCGTGGACTTATTTATAACACTGCAGCCAATGGACTCTCATTGATGGAAATCCACTTCAAAATCAACTAAAACAGGTTGGTTTACCCCTTTTCCACCAATAGCAAGAACAACAAGCACTCTCATGCAGCAAAGAAGCTGATTGTATCGCTCGTTCACTCATTACTGACACTTTTCAAGACGATTCACTCGCATTTTATATCTTTTGCTATCAGTTGTTGATAATTTATTTTAAAAAAGGCAGCTATACCATCAGAAGATGAGATAAACACATCAAAAGTGAACAATAAAAATCAATCTTGTGTGAATTGTTCAGACATTCGGACGTTGATTTCACATAGTTAAAGAAGCGTAGGTTCTTTTATGTTCCCTATTCCCTTTTCCACGTCGAGAGAATCACAAGTAGATCGCCGGACTTTCGAGGTTCTTCCCTGGGATCTTTCGTCCTCCTTCCCCTGAAATTTCAGTACTATTCACCCTCAAAGTTTGGTCTTTTTCCCTGGGATTTTCGCCACTTTCCTCTCAAATTTTAGTCATCTTTCCTTAGATATAGCTTCGTCTTTCTTACCAACGATTTTACCAGATTTACAAAAAGACTGCACACAGAGACAATTAATCTTGATTAATAATATAATACAATTTGCAGGAGTACAGCCTCTTTCTTCAAAATGGGAGGTCTCTCCCTTCGGAAAGACTCAGATGGACTTCCCTTCTATGCAAATGAGACGGATAGTAGGAAAAGCTTCAGTTTATCTAGAGTATGTTCATCCTTTTTTATAAAACGCGCGGGCGTTTCGCCCAGATGTTACACACTGACTGAGTGAGATCTGATCTGGCGGCCACGTCTCCTATCTAGCCTTTTGATGTTTCGCTTTTCTTACCGAGCAATCTTCAAGCTTTCAGTGGTGGCGTGCGATCCCCCGACGAAAACGAATAGTCGTGGTTATGGTGTCGCTGATTGTTCTTGCACTCTTCTACCACTACGCCTGGTCGTCATCTCAAGTTCTTTTAGAGGAGACCGCTTTTAAGCCATTAGCCCCAGTAGATAAGGAGGATTTGATTCCTCTTCCACAAAAGCTAGTTGAAGTCAAACCGATATTGGAACAGCCAGTTGAAGTGGAATCCAAGCCAAAAGAATCGAAACGATCGGTTCCCAAGTTTAAAGGACCTCAAAATGACCGACAAAAGGCCGTCACAAAAGCCTTCCAACATGCTTGGGAGGGATATAAGAAATATGCTTGGGGACATGATCAGCTGAAACCAATGAGCAGAGGCTATTCGGATTGGTTCGATACTGGCCTCACAATTGTTGATTCTCTCGACACGGCGATCATCATGGGATTGGAGAAAGAAGTAGCTGAAGGCACCGAATGGATTGAGAAGGAGCTTAATTTTGAAAAAGACCGTTATGTGAGTCTCTTCGAAACGACCATCCGTGTTCTTGGAGGTCTTTTGTCTGCTTTCCATCTAACTGGCAACGAAGTAAGATTTTCCTGCCCTTTCCCCTTAAAGGAAACTGTTAAAGGTATTCGCTACAAAAGCAGCAGATTTGGGTGATCGTCTCCTTGGAAGCTTTACTGCTTCACCATCGGTGATCCCTTTGAGCGATGTGAATCTAAAGACGAGGGCAGCCAAGTCGCCATCTTGGAGTCAAGAAAGCTCTCTTGCTGAAGTTGCCACTCTTCAACTCGAATTCCGCGATCTTTCACGAGTCACTGAAAATTCCACCTACGAGGTGAATTGTTTGAAATGAAAGAAAATGAATTGCAGGATATCGCCTTCAAAGTCTCCCAGCATATACACGAGATTGGATGTCGAGATGACGGCCTTTGTGATATGTTCCTTCTGCCGAGTAATGGACAATTCAAACCGTCGACTACAATCACTTTTGGAGCTCGTTCTGACAGTTATTACGAATATCTCATTAAGCAATGGCTTCAAACGGGCAATTCCATCGAATGGTAGGCAGTTCTCCAGTTACAGTGCGTCCAGAAATTGTGTAACCATCATCAAAATTGGTGTATCTTGGCCGGGTGAGATTATTTTGGCTTTCTTTTCCTCCATAATCTAGCCAGGCAAGTTTGCTGAGTAAAAAATGATAGCCTTATCTCCAAAAGTGACGTTTCTTGAAATTTCAAAAACTCAATCTATCAAACTTTGGCTGATGCAGTTCGATTTTGTGATTCCAAAACACTTTAAATCTCAAAAAACGATTGGAAATTCGTGGAAATACGATTCTAAGAAGACCTGACCCTGGGACATCGTTTGCCGAGCCGAGTTATGAATTTAAAAAAAAGAGACTTTTGGTCCAAAAAACGCGAAATTCGAGAAAAAAAAAACGTGCTTTTTGATCCTAAAACTGGTGACAAGTGACTCAGGTGGCCTATTTTGAAAGTGGTTACATAATTTCTGGACACCTGTTTTTTTTGGGGATTTTGGTCAGAACTTTGGACTTGATAGATGAAATTGGCTGAAATTTTGGCTATCGGGGTTTTTTCGCACGGGAAAAATAATGGCACTCACTACTTTTTCGAAAACCTAAAAAAATTGGGAAAAAAGGCCAAAAATGGGTGGCTACATAATTTCTGGACGCACTGTAGAAATAAAGAATTTTCACCATTAAGGTTGAGAGGCGACTATGAGGAAGCGATGAAATCGATGGAAGAGAAGCTTGTGAGATATTCGGAGCCAAATAAGCTGGCATTTGTGGGGGAACTTATCAGCGGAACGACTTTCTCACCTAAAATGGTTTGTTCCTCCTAAAAAGACAAAGAAAACTCTATAGGATCATCTTGTTTGCTTCATTGCTGGCTCATTGGCACTGGGAACACAGAATGGATTCCCTCAGAAGCATCTCGAGCTAGCTAAGGGCATTGGAAAAGCCTGTCGAGCGATGTACCTAAATCCGACAGGACTCGGGCCAGAAATTGCTCATTACAATATGCTGCCAGGGACCAAGGAAGATTTGTTCATTAAGCCTCTCGATGCTCATTCTCTTCTTCGACCAGAGGCCATCGAGGCCTGGTTCTATTTGTATAGAGTTACTGGTCAGTTTTAAGGAAATTTGAAAAAGATCCAAGACTCTTTAGGCGATAAAATGTACCAGGATTGGGGCTGGGAGGCATTCGAAGCCATCGAAAAATATGCTCGCCTTCCTGTCGGCTATTCCTCTGTAAATAGTGTTAAGAAAATCCCCGTGACATACCGGTTCGTTTTTGGCCTCTTTTTATTTAAAAAAGTAAATTTCCAGAGACTTGATGGAATCGTTTTACCTGGCTGAAACCCTCAAGTACCTCTATCTATTGTTTGCTGAAGATTCGTCGGAGTTGCCGCTAGATGAGTGGGTCTTTAACACGGAGGCTCATCCACTACCAATTCGAACTCACTAGCCTATCTCGGTTTCTCTTGTTCTCTTGCCCTCCACGTTTTCGGGTCCTTTTTTTATCTGGGTATAAATGCAAAAACCTACAATCTTCTCTAGTCATTTTGTCATTGTGATGATGAAAAAAAGTTCTACATTCCGCCTTCATGTTGCTCTTCACTTTTTTTTTTGATAAACTATTTTTTTTTCTGTGTTTTTCGACCTCGATGACGTCTTGTGGACATTACAGCTCCTCGTCTCTCTCTCTCTCTCTCTTTGTCCCCGAACCATCTCGGCTAACTACACTTTATTTGTAATTACAAAACGAAGAGAGAAAAACCCATTTGGATACCACTTTAACTGGGATAGCTCGATTGATATTTCAGATCAAATAGAGAAACGCGTATTACAATTGGATTTGGGAGAAAGACGAATGTACTCAAGAGTCATCACAATTAAGAATCGTCCCTGTGAGCCAGGAGATAGCTGTGACCCGTTGGGGTTTTGGAGGGAAGGGGGGAGTTTGATTGAAGAAGGGGGAAAAGGACTGAAGGGGAGGAAGTACACGCGAATGCAAGATACCTGAAGTGAATCACTGAACAGAATTGCAACAAGATGAGATTTTTGAGGCACTAGAGAAGTCGACTTAGAATAACGAATCACATTTTCACGGAGCTAGAATAGCACGAGGTTACGGTACAATTATGACTATGTGTCTTTGGCGGAATTAATAATACAGTAATTGCAGCTAAGATTGACAAGATGGTTAAAGCACAACGGTTGATTTTGACTGAGCAAATTGTAAGTGACTATGTGGGCCCGAAGAGGAGACATGGCAACGCTAGAGGCTTGTATACAGTACTAAGAAAAAGGAGGCTAAACATAGTGGAGAGATAGTCAACCCGAAAGAGTGAGAGATCTGGAAATGATTATTTGGGAAAAGAGCGAGGCTTACTGTTGAGACTAGTTTAGTTGAGACTGAAGGAGGTGAGACCTGAGACGAGAGTATCCGTTCCAAAGGGATCATAATATTTCATTGGAGGCTCATCAGCTTTTGGGGAGAGACGTTCCCCAACCGATCCAGAGCTCTCAACGCTTGGCGGACTGATAGAACCCCCGCTGGCACGTGATGAAGCCAGACGGATTCCTCCACAAGCGCAACCACATGAACAGGTCTCATTGTCGGTTTGAACTCCGACGCTTACAGATGACTGGAAGATTATGTAGCCTTTAACGAGGCAAATGAAAAGTAACTACTTTGAAACTGAGAGGAGTTCCGACGATGGAAGAAGAACCCAGGAGAGGGGTAGCGAAATCACGGAGCCAGGGAGAAGGCAGAGGACTCCATTGGTGGTCGCGAGGAGTTACTCCAAGTGGCACGGCATTCTGAATATAGTTTTTGCGGAGCGGGAGGAGTCAAAACAAACCGAGATCTTAGCAAGAGACTCAGAGTTGTGGAAGAGCGAAAGTGGACGATCGTTATTGAAAGAGGTGCTCATTGGCTGTTGGGACATTGAACGCATCATGTTGTGTGGCTGGAAACGTGGAGCCGAATGGACTGATGGCTGTTCGGCCTTCGGGAACAACTGTAATTTGTTAATTCTTGTATATAACGAGAGGATACCTTATTGACGAAGTTGGGATAATCGAAATGGGGAAGATTGCGACGAACGGAGACGTAGATGCGACTGGGAAAGATGGCGAAAATCCACGGATGGGCGGTGATAAGTTGACTGAACTCCATCCGACCATCACCGATGAATTCCCGGATCTCTGGGGCCATCTCTCGTCCGGTGTAATATTCATAGAGACTTTGGATAGCCGTTGTTCCTCCACGACGTAACATATGGGAAGCCATGCGTAAGATGCACAAATAGACAGCTGGATGTTGTAGTTGGACAGTGTCGTCTTGGTTCAAAGTGAAGATGTGAGTACGACGCTCGATGAATTGACGTCGTTTGAGAGACGACGTTCCCACATAACGGAAGAGATCATCCTCTCCACAGTTGGACATAGAAGAGTGCATGCTGCTCAGCTGGATGCATTGAACTCCTTGGCGATTGAACATGCTCAACAGAGCGACAATTGCACGTGATTCCATATTGGGATCATAGTAGTCCTTCGAATTCGGTGGTGTTGGGCTACTCGTCTCGAGATCAATTTCCTGTGATCCTTCGAAGATTTGTTCCGCTTCCTAGAGTTTTTATTATTAGTCTAATTGGAAATGAATACTCACAGCGCCATAGAGTGGAGCAACTGTAGTGGCTGTATATTCGTGGGATTCGTTGAGAGATGCCTGAAATTTTCTCTCAATATTTCCATTACAGCACTCTTTGAATTTCAAGCATTTTTTGAAAAATAAATTGTGGCTGAGAAAATGCTAAAAAAATCACCTGGTAGCTGAGAGTGAATCCTTGACGAAGAACGCTGGTCAAATCGGTGAGCATCTGATCGCAGAAATCTTTGAGCTGGAAGGAGATGACGAGTCCACTCTTGCATTTGATGAGACCAGCTTTAGCCGAGAGCCATGTGAGTTGTCCGTAGCCGTTGATGGTTTCAGCCTTCTGCAGCGGAGCCAAGTCCATTGTGCCATGCGACATGGCACTGAACATGTCGTTCACCATGGAACCGCCGTTGAATCCTGTCGAAGAGTTTATTTGGGAGGGAAAAGCGGCGATCGAAGTGATTCTCACGCGTGGCTGCGGCACCAATAAATCGAAGCGATGGGCGCCGCAATGGCTACTGATCGGCAGAATAAATAGCAAATTTAAAGAAGACACTTGTTTTGCTGCAGAGTGGGAGAGAAAGAGAGATTGACCCGAAAAGCAACAGGCAGTCAGCTGTCACAGCCAACGCGCGGGCCCGAGAGCGAGCTCCTCCACTTTTTGTTATGGGATCGGTGATCAGAAGGAGTGGGCCAGCAATCATATTTCTTGCAAAAAATTCTCCTGGGCTGATTATCGCCAAAGGAGAAGCTCAAACGACTTTTACAGTAATTCCCCGAGGTGATTTTTGAGAGAACTCGTGTGTTGTTCGAAAAAGTCAGCACGAAACAAGAGGCTTAGGGACCAGCTGAGCTCACCTGTGGCATAGGCATGTTGAGAAATGGGATTCCACATGTTGTGATGAGGCGCAGGGTCGAACATTGTGCTGGGCAGATGTCGATTTTCAGCACTGGGGTTCCATGAAAAAGAGCAAACCTGAAGAAGAAGTCTATATTTGAATGGATTTTGGGAAAAGATGAACGGAAGGAGAAACAAATTCACGGGTCTCGGCACAATGAGGCCTAGATTTGTAATTACTCAGCGATCAATACGCGACTGCGTTCGATAGCAGCCGAGACCCGCCCACCCCAGCCCTATACTAGACACGAGCCCTGCGCTCTGCCTCTCGCTCTCTAGCGCTCTAATACATGCACACAGCCGAAACATTCGCAACAAGAGAATATAACCGGAGAGTCGCTGATATGTGGGGACTTTTTCGGCCAATTAGATTGCTGCATGTCTGGGATCTGAAATTCTCACCCAGCTATGAGAAGGGAAGGTTTTGAAATGCAAGGAGGAGTGACATTGTTTTGATAAGGGAAAGACGATGAAAAAAAAAATTCAGACTGTGTTTGTTCCATTGAGAGAGAGAGAGAGATAGCGCAAGTGTGTCGGCCTTTTGAGAACTTTTCATTGCGAGAAAACGATCGACGAGAGACGGGCAGAGAAATAGAAAACAAAAATGGTTTCGACCGACTGATAGGCCTGCTCGTTCACAAAAACGCTTATCGCACACGCTGCAGTTCGAGAAAGATTTTGACGCCAAAATGTCCGAGAGGACGGCCTAGTATTTTCCCGAATGGAGGTATTATAAAGCGCCGAGGGAGGAGGTACCTGGCAGATGGGAAGCATGCAATTAGTATGATGTCCTGTGGAGAGGAGCGACGCGGCTCCATTAGTCGATTTTGAAAAAGAAACAAGTTGTTCTTGATGAGAACTGCACGTCAAACTTTTCTCTCAGCTGAGAAAGAGGCTACAGTAAGAATCGCTTCTGTAGTTTATCTCCTCTCTATTATTTTATTAGATTGGCACAACAAACCATTCACTTTCGAAATCAAGCGGATTCTCTTGAATGATAAGGAAAGTTAATCAAGTGTGAGTGAACCGATTCATAGATCTTCTTTTTCTGAGAAGATTTTCAGCTTATGGCGGCGATATTCTTAGAAAGTGCTTATGAGAAGACTCTTTTCGAATCTTCCGGAGAGATACCCAATCAAAAATGAATATTTTTTGGTGAACTGGATCAAGTTAATGGCGCATTGCAAAATAACCAGTTATAATGTCCATCCGGAATAGTGACAAGGTCGGTAAATACTGGAGAATCACAGTTTGGGCAGCTTTTTTGCTGCAAGTGTATCATGCGCCAACGCGACTCACATCAAATGTTAAGAAGTCTGAAACAAAAGTACGGTGAAAATAATGAGTTCATTGTTCAATGTACAATTTATTATTCCCTTTCTTCGCCATTGGGAGAATAGCCTACATCCATCGCCTCGTCGCCATCCGGATATGAATCATCATCTTCTGTGAAAGAAAGTTGGCATTTTGAAGGTTTATAATTGACTTACTTGCTAAGAAATTTTGGAAGTTTTCTAAAATTGTATTGAATGCATGGAGGTGGTTTCTTCGTTCTGCTAGCTTCATTTCCAGCACTCGCTGACGTTCCTGTTGATTTTTGAGATCCTCGTGTATTTCTTCCAACTTTCTGAAATGGAAAATTTCATTTTTGCAAGAATAAATAAAAACTAACGCAATGGTTGAATCTCTGGAAGGAACCGTGTCAATTTGTCGAACCATTCCAGCGTATTCTTGTCTGTTTCTTCTAATTTGCCTAGCAGCAGCCAGATCATTCTTAGCTTGTTCCATCAATTGCTTGCTAGTGTTCAGCTAGATTTTAAGATTTGGCTTAGAGAAGGAGCAATATACCTCTTGGTCTATTTCGTTCGAACAAATTTTGTACTCCTCTTCTTGTTTGCTACAGCACTCTGCTACATAGCATTGTTTTTGAAGAGACAATTCCATTGCTTCTATCTGTAGCAATTTACAAGAAAAACAAATTCAACTCACTAATCGCAAGCATTTACTTGCTTCGGCAGCATTACTGCCTTTTTGTCTCATGTTCTTTATCGATGCCAACAATAGCTCGAACCGCCGAACTTCGCCGGTGCCTTCTCCATCTGCTAGGAGTTTCCGCAAGTAAACCTCGTCCTTCATTATACTAGAAAAGTCATTTCGTCAACCATTCAAGAAGTAATGTCTAATACCCGAAGCAACAGTAAAAAAAACAAACAGAGAACTGTGAAAAAGTTCATAACAATATTCCAACAACAGGCTTAGGCAGAAGACTCGTTTTTCACGTGGCGCTTGTTGTGCTTCTTGGCGAAACGAAGGTTCTTCAAGAACTTGGCATCGACTCCCTTCATGGACATGAATCTCTGCTTCTGGGGGCGCTTGATACCATTACGGTGAGCCTTTCTGTCTAAAAAAAAATAGGATTTATGATATGCCAAAATGAGAAGGTAGCCATTTTGAAAATTTGCTTTCATATTTCACATATAGAACCCTATGCATCTATCCTATATTTTATATGAAATAGAAGAAAAAACTTACTTTGGTTGTGATTAGTGTGGTTCTTTGACTTGGCCATGGCGACTAAATAGTACCCTGAAAATAAAATATGTGATTGGTTATATGTAATCATTAAAAAAGCAAAGAGAAAATGGTAATCTCAATTATTTGATTTTTTTTTGCCTGAAGACAATGGCACATTTTTCCATACTGTCTTGCCTGAGGTTTTAGAACTGTTGGCTTCAAAAGAAACAAATTTCACATACTTTTACATAAGATAAATCAAGAAAGGTAAAAATTAAAAGGAAAACGCCAACGCGAGAGAAGCATGGCTACGGTATATTTTCCTCATCTTTCTTCGTGGGACCCCTACCCAACTCATCAGGCCTTTGATCTTACAACCAATAGGCTTATCAAATCAACATTTTATAGTGCCTTATTTACAGCTCATCTCTTTTTTATTTATGCTAGTTACTTTTTAATATTGTTATTTTCAGTTAACTATAAGAACGTAATAATGTCTGAAGAAGCACCCGATATTGCAGAAGAGACTATCGAAGAAGCGATTTTGGACGAGGTTTGTTACTTTTATATTTCTTATAAAATTACGTAGGCTCCGGAACAAGAAGTCGTAAAACATGCTGATCACATTACTGACTTATTCATTCCACATGGAGGCGACCCTCGTGAACTTGATCTAGGAAGGTTAGCAAGCGATATTTTTTGTCTACTATATAGGCTACTTCAAAACAAGTCTTTATCAGTTTTTTTTCAGAAGTCTTTTGGTATCAAGGCTTCCTTCTTCATTTCTTAACGATTCTATCGACGTGTTTTCGGAGTGTGTACAAGAACTTCTTGTAGAAGAATATAAAATTCAACGAGAATCTATTGAAAAGGTTGGTGATTTTAGTACCATGTTAAATATTCTTAATTATAGATCATTCGAATTCCAAAGCTACTTTCTGACGATGGAAACAATGTTAGTATCTTTTTCTTTAATTTTAGAATTAGAAGTTTTTTACTTGAGCATATGCATTTTGATTTAGGAAAATAGCCTTCGAGCTATTGTATTGTTCAAGTCGCGAGTTCATAAACATCGAGTAATAGCACAAAAGAGACTTGCCACATTGGATGGCTCACTGATAGTCAGTCAACTTGACGACCTTCCGGCAGACATTCTCGACTTAGCCGACGTTGAAATATCGGATGAAATCGGTGACGACGATAACGCATATGCCGCATACGATAACGTGGAAGATCACGTTCAGCTTGATGAAGATGAAGATGAAGACATAAAGGAAGAGGCTCTGGATGAAAAATCCACTGCTTCCACAGAGAAGGTTACTTTTTATTATCAGATTTAAATTTCTTCTAAAAGTGCTGTTCTACAAACACTGATCAAAATGATCGCGAGCAGCTTTTTGATGAACGAATATTCTTATTTTCATTCATCTTTCAATCTGGTACTTTCTAGACATCTGAAAATAAAAACGAAGAGACCAAATCTCCGTCAAAAGCACCCGAGCCAAAAACGGAAGAATCTGACTCTAAAAAAGATCCTAAAAAGGAGATCAAAGAAGCCAAATCAGAAAAGAAAGAAGTGAAAAATGAAGAAAAGAAGGAAAGACCTAAAAAGGCTTACATTGATGAAGACTTAAAAGCACCATTTGAAGTTTCATGGGAAGGAGCCCCAGAATTTCAATGGAAGAGTAAGTCTTCAATTTTCAGTCTTCCTATAAGCTAAAAATATCGAAGAAAATTAGTGATTTACCTTTCTTTTGGTAATTACTATTTTCAATGATAATATGGTAATTCATTGAATTTGAATTGATCATAAATATCAAGATATTGGTTTTAACCAAGATCCGTCAGTTGCAGTATTCTATCGAACTCTATTACAAGACAATTTGCTAAAACAATATTGCCAAAATATAGCTTTTAAGTGTGGCATATAGGTCTTTTTTTTCTAAATATTAATATTTTTAATCTAAACAATTTTTCAGTATGTTCACTGTCAGGAGATGCGCGTCAATTAACACTCGAGAATGTTAGTTATCAGGATTTACAAAATCCGTTCATCTATCGTGTAATGGTTAAGGCGGAAAAAGTTGATATCAGCTTACCTCAAAGATACTTACCACAAGGAACTAAACAGCAGTATGGGTACGCGGAGTGTAATGCTTTATTTCTTCTTCAGAAAAATGATTTTATTGTTTCAACATCCTATCGATGTAATGCACGAAGCAGTTCGTCATTTAATATACATGCGATGTCCTGATGGTCGTCGCATTAAAGTATATCTCCCTCAAAGTAAGTAATCAAAATAAATACGCACATAATAATTTAGCTTCACAAACCATGAAGATGAAAGATGAACTCGAGGAAAAACTTGGTCGCCTAATTAAGCCTACTCCAAGGATGCACCAACTTGTAATAAAAGTTCTTCCGAAAGAAGAGGTTTGTCTACTTCATAATTAAAATATAGATATAGTACACGATTTCTGATGCTAAAAGTTGGTTTCCTCAATGCTCTGATCAAATAACAGACTGGGAGCAAATAGAAGATGAGATTGGGTGAGTTCAAGTAAATTCTCTTTTAATTTTTCACAGACAACATGTTGGAATTGTTACATTCGCCAATACTGAAGCTGTTGTACGTGCTCATTCTCTTAACGCTTTTCTTTATATTGCAACTTCAACAGACAAAACCGCAAAAGTTCAAGTATTTATGCGTGGAGTGGAAGCACACTTTGGGTCATTATTGACTAGATGGGATCAGAAAAAAGCAAGAGAATTTTATGGAGAAAGCCCAAAAGGTAAACTTGTTAATTATTTTAACTGTGATTTTTTAGCCGAGAGAAAAAGAAATGCAGAAACTCGACCGAACATTCCACCAAAACGAGGACGCCATGCACCAGCACCACGATCTTCAAGAGGAGCTCCTCGTGGAGGATATTCTTCGACAGGAGGAAGGCCCTATCCTTCTTTCAGAGGTTTTTTTAAAAATATTTATTTCGATTTATTTAATTTAAGGACCAATTCCTGCGCCTTTTGTCCCCTCCCGAGATGATAGCTACGGACGTAGAAACGATGGTGGTGAGCGCGGATGGCGTGTCAACCAATATCCTTCTGCCCAAAGATATGGTATTACTTTTCTAAATCCATTAGCAAAGTATTTCCAGGACTTAATGATCCTCCTCCTCCCCGTTTCGGCTTACCTTTCAACAACTACGCCTCTCCTCGCCGTGATACATACCCAGGAGGAAATTATGGCCGTAGATAAGCCAATAATTTTGGACTGACTGTTCGATATAATGTGTGAGATCTCTCTCAATTATTTATAAAGAGAATAAATTGATTTGTATCAAATCAGCTAGTCAATTGAACAGAGAGATAATGCTAAACAGAAGGTCTAATCGGCCCTCGAAACCAGTAGCAAGCGCCCTTGTCGGATTAGAGAGTGCCTTCCTGTCTCGTCGTCTAACGATTGACACCACTCACAGCGGCACTCGAGCTGGTCCGGCTGTATCGTTGACTATTTATTTGCCAAATGTAGTGTAGGTACATGTCGTAGTTTGCCTTGGCTTCTTCTTAACCTCCACCTCCATCTGTCACAATAGCAAGGCTTAATTTCTATTAATTATCCTCCAGTTGATTGAATGGCCTTTTATGGACCCGGGCCTATCATGTCGCGCTTGTTACAATTATTAAAGGATAGAGACAGGTACGCCAGCTGTCCATCTGGCACCTGCGCCTTTATTGAGGATTACGCAACTTTTTGTAGCTTACTGTAACTCTCTCTCTCTCTCTCTCTCTCTCGCTTGTTGCTGCTTCCTCGTAAAACGGCCAGGTAAGATCTCCCCTCGGTCGGCAAGAGTCAAAACAGCCATCTGTCCAGTCTAGATTTCACGCCTTCCGCCTCCGAATAGTCCGAGCTTCGTCTCCTCATAATTACCCAGGCAGTTTGAACTCGTTGACATTGCCGTCGATTAGAGACTCGGGCCTTTGTCTCAAATCGGTTTTTTTATGTCCACAAGGGAGACATAAACGTCGCCCTGAGCTGCAGTTGTTTTGTCACTTTTTTGGTTCATTTTCCAGTCGGACGGATTTATAAAGTTGTTCGCCGGCCTGTTGCGTGACACTTTTAGTCTCAAATATTCATCCCATCTTCTCTTTTCTTCTTCTTCTTCTTCTAAATTCTCTTCAGCTTTCGTAATGAAAAGAGAGGCTGACCCTTCGAGCCTAAGTGGCCACCGGATATGGGCTTTTGTGCCGAAGCCGCAGCAGCTCCATCTGGCGCGAGGATGTGCAGTAATCCCCATTGGCTGTATTTACAGGGAGCCAGCTCAGTAATCCCTCCTTAGCGCTTGCGTAAATCAAGCGCTTCCGCTGCTCCATCTGTCGCGTGCTTCTCCTCAGATTTTCAACTTGTCTCCATTTGCTCCTAATGAGCTCTCTCTCTATATCCCTCTCCCACCATCTCCCTTGAAATAACAAGAAGGAGCACTTGAAATGGCGAAGAAAGGCTCCTCAAGGAACCCTCTTGTAACTGACCCTCTCGCAATTACCCCCAGGCAGTCGCCCTCTCGGAGTGTGGTCTCAACGTTGAGGCACTGGGATTAGAGACACGTGTGTCCGAACAGACGTCCAGGATTAACTACGAGTATCGTGCTCTGTTTCTTGTCTCTTGTCCCAGATCCAATTATTGCCAGGCCATCATTCATTTCCCCAGCTACTTTGATTCTTCCGTTCAGCCTCTCTCTCTCCCTCCCTTGCTGTCTCTCTTTTTTTGTATTCATCAAGCCCCTTCTTTATTTAGAAATTAGTGTTTATTTGAATAAGATTAGACGAGCAGAGTAGAGAGATTATTCAAGTTTTCAACACTCAAGACGTCAGACTGGCACGCATGTTCTCTGTCAATCTCTCATGTCGCCCGTTCCGTTAGTAAAGACATTTAGAGGCTAACACCTTTTGGCTGCAGCTAAAATGAATTTTTTGCCTCCCAAAGCCGATGATCTTGCCGGAATCTCGAGTTTCAATCCGACGTTTTGTTTGCTCTTTTCTCTTGATGTTTCCTTACTCGCAACGTGATTTACGAGCTACGGCGAACGTAATCTCCACGCCCGTTTCCAGCCTCACCTCGGCATGACATGACAGCTGGTGTTGCCCTACTACTTCTTCTCTTTGGATCGCATCAAGTCCTCTCCAAAGGCGCACTTCTCGGTCAGTTTATGTCTCCACCTGTCTCATCAACCGGACAGCCTATGAGTGACACCTCAGTCACAAAACATCTTTTGACCCTCTGAGCCAGAACAGATGCTAAGCAGGTTAAGATGCGCGCAATTAGCCACTCATTGAGAGTCGAACATGATAGACCGTCCGATGAGAATGGATTAGCGACCATTAGAGTCCATCTGAGGGATCCTTCTTCAGATGATGGCACATGTCCAGCTGGATGGAATTCCATGGGAGAAGTCTGTCTTCGACCGCAGTTGGATCCAAAAGATTCGAATGAAGCCGCAAAATACTGTAGATCTCAAGGGGCTCGTCTATTGGCCTGTCCAGCTGTGATAGACGATGTCACAGAGTTCCTAGAAGTGAGTTATTTCAATTCTCTAAAGAGGAGTCAGAATTTGTATGAAAAGGGAATCACCGAATCCACATGGCTGATGGCTCCAGGAGAGGAAGGCTCGATTGCGTTGAGAAGAGCCGTTAATGGAAGCTATTCCATGTGAGATCGTTGCCTCTCTCAGAATGAAGAATGTTCAGATTGGGTGTTCCCTCGCCGGCTACCTTTCCTTTCATCTGCTCATTAACACCCGTGGGCCGCGTTTCGGCTCTTCTGCAACAACAACTCGGAGTCAAAGGTAACTCGTGAATTATTTCGCCAAAGAGAGGTCTCTAGGTGCTCCTCGACTTGCCTGGACAACTCCGAGGGAATTGTATTTCCATGCTCGACCTGATGCCGATTTCCTTCCTCTGCCATGCCGAGTCACCGCCAATCCTCCAGCTTCCATCGTTTGGTTCAAAAATGATCTACAAATTGTTTGTTTTTCCCTCAACATTTTCTCCAACAATTGGCTCAGATGGGAGGAAATGACTCGGTTCTTGTCTCTGGCGGAACTTTACTCGTCCCAGCTTCCAGTTCTCTTGCTTATTCGACTTTTCATTGTATAGCTAGTAACAAATACGGAAAAGTCAGGTCAGTTTAGTATCAAAATGAGAGAGAGAGAGAGATTTAGAAGTCCTTCAGTAGTTTTGAAGCCGGCATTCATTGAAGCTTTTACCCCTCGACGTGCCGATGCAGTTCCTCGAGCAGAAGGAGGAGCTCTTCTAGACTGCCAGCCCCCTACGCATCAACCAAGTGAGTGCCCTCTCGAAGTCCCCGGAGATGCCCCTGGCAATTCCCTTCACCCTAATTGTGCCACTTCTCTTTTGCCGTTCTCTTCTGCATGTCGCCCGGCTTATCACTGCATGGTGCTAACGATTCGCAGATGTCTCTTCTCCCAGGAGGAAATCCGTTTTACTTCGTTATCTCTCCCTCGCTCTCCTTGTTTTTCCCAACTGGTTGCCTCTCTCTCACACAGCCTTTTGCCCCCAGGGCCGAAACTGGAACGACGTCGACTAGAAAACCCATGAAAAACACAAGCGATTTCTTCCTTCACAATCGAGATGCTCATTAGAGAATCGAAGCCCGGATAAAAGCCCCGTGGGAGTGTTCTCCTCTTTTCCTTTCGACTTTAGTCACAACGGCGGCGGCCACTGTTTTGAATCACCCCGAATGTTTCATCGAGCTTCGTACCAGCCAGCAGTCGTAAAATGCCTTATCTCTTTCTCTCTCTCTCCTCACCACCAGCTCGAAGCCAACCCAATTTAACCTACTTATTTTGTTCCAATCAAAAAGCTATCTTCAACCGCCATCTCCAACGACCCTGACCAGTTGTTTTTATCGTCAAAATCACAGAAGAAGTTGCTCCTCCTGTTACGCGAGCCCCCTGGAGTCGCGTGTGTGTCTCTCGGGTGTCACTCATGTCTTTCATTAGCCGCCTCTCCGTGTTGATTTAGCCCTCCGAATCCCGCCAGTCTCACTAACACGTAGAACCTCGGAATCCACAAGCTTTTGTCCCTTCTGTGTTCTAACTCGTTTGGAGCTGAAAAAATCTCGTCGTGTCGTTCTCAATCATGTCCCCTATCTCCCTGTTTCCTTTGTTTTTTGCACTCGCACCAGCACACACACAAACACACGAACACAGTTCACGCAAAAAGCAGCACTTGCACAAAAAAAAACACGAACTAACACAGACACACTCGCATTTGCACTTGTTTAGGATCGGCACATTTTAGGTGAAGCAGCAGTCAGTGACTTCTCTGACTCTGATTAACGCAATTCCTTTAGAATCGCAGTCATTCACATGGCTGGTGGACAGCACGGATCGGCCAGTGACGCCGGATGAAAGAATTTTTGTGTCGCGAGAGGGGAGTCTTCTTTTCGCTCATGTTGGCCCGGATGATGACGCTCGGTCCGTTTCACGCTGGCAGGACTCCAAAAAGAATTTTAGATATGCCTGTTCTCTCTCGCTGACGTCGACAGCCTCTGGCTATTATGGACCCTTCTTTCGGCTTCGAGTCTCATCTCCACAGGCGCAATTTAAGCCACGAATTGATCCGACATTCCCTCAAATCTTTCCGGAAACTCCTGTGATTGGAGATACTATTTTTGTGGAATGCTTCGCCTATGCAAAGTAGGGATCAATCAAGTCTAACAAAATCATTCAGTCCGGTTGCCCAACATCGGTGGAATCGTGTGGACGGGAAGCCGTTCAGCTCTCGAGTGGAAATCTTGAATCATGGCCGAGTGCTTCGAATTGAAAAAGCCCAGCCATCCGATGCCGGCCGTCTGCGATGCGCCGCAACAAACTCTCAAGGAGCCAGTACAGCCGAAGTCAATCTAATTTTGAAAGGTTCGAGTTGTTTTTTTGTTGGCTGCTCGCTCTCGCCTCTGAGTTACATTAGCTCGAAAAAGAGGAAATTGTCCCATTCCAGGTCCAGCTCCGATCGTTCTTCTGCCTCTAAATGACCTCATTGTGGCAACGGACGAGGATTTCTCCTTGGAATGCGTTCTCTCCTCCTCCGACATGTATTCCACAATAGAGTGGTTCAAAGTTGGTTCAAATCTGGAAAGGAAAAATAAGAGATAAATTAAAGGATGCAACTCCAGTAGTCCCACTGTTGATGCCCTCGTCACAACGGAAGCGCTTCCGAGTCAATCACAACAAACTTATCGTGACTGGGACTCAGCCTGCCGACACGGGAGTCTATCAATGTGTTGTTAGCAACGAGGTCGGAGTAGTGACTTCCTCGGCTCACGTCGCCGTTCGGGATGTAGTTCCCAATTTTCCAACAACCACAATGCCACAGAAGATATTCGCCAATGTCGGATCCAATGTGGTAAGAGAGAACTTTTCCAAAACAACCAACTCCAGAGTGTTCCTTGCGTCTACCAAGCGTCTCCGAGAGGACACAGCCGATGGACGAGTGATGGGGGCTCGCGCATTCCATCAAAAGGTCGTGTTCGAGAAGAAGATGGAGTTCTTCATATCGGCGAAGTTCTTACTGATGATCAGGGGTTATTTTTCTGCACGGCGCGAAATCGTCTTGGAAGGGCTCATTCTCAACTGCAACTCATTGTTTTGGGTATAGAAAGCTTCTTTGGAGAAAAAAGAAAAGTTTAGAAAAAACAGTAAAGAAGACTCGACCGTGGACTGGAAACTTCTCGTGTGAGATGGAATGTGAGGGAGCTGCTTGTCCGAGAGGAGATGCTGTCCCGTGTACTTCGACTTCTTTTGGATCTCCACTACTACCGGCTCCGATTGGATTGCGAGTGGAAAACATTACGGACGGATTGAGATTGGCTTGGAGAATGCCGCCACATGGGAGAGAGACGAGAGACCATCAAAAGAATGAAGTCCAAGGCTTTCTTGTGGAGATGAGAACCAGAGAAGATCGGCAATGGAAGGCCGTTCCAAGAGGAGTCGTCAAAGCGAGAGATGCTGATGGTCTCGTCTTGGATGATCTAGCCTCCAACCAGCAATACCAATTCCGAATTCGATCAGTTGGCTCCTCGTTTGTTGGAGATGCCAGTGCGCCATCGCCTTGGGTAGAGCACTTTGTGATCGAATTGAACTCAAATTTTTGCAGGTAAAAACGCCGCCCTCACCTCCTCGTTTCTCAGTTGATGATTTGAGATGGAAAGCCCTCGACCCCGGAAGTCTTTTAGTCGAATGGGAACCTCTTTCGGAACAAGCTGGCGATAATCTCCGTTACGTAGTCTCCTGGTCAGAGGCCGGCCAGGAAGATCCAGCTCCAACCTTCTTCGCTCATCGAGTAGAATCCATCCTCCCTCAAACAGTCATCCGTCTCAATACGACCAATGGATGTCGAGCTGTGACGCTAGCCGTTCGAGCCTCCAACGATCAAGGAGCGGCAGATGTCTCCTCAGAGACTGTAGCTCTAGTTGGGGCTGGCCGGCCAGGTAAATTGGAACAAGAAGCGATTGAGCCAGTCAATGCAACTCACGTGAGATTGTCGTGGAAATGGTCGGATGGTGGCGATTGTGCGGCGCCAAGAGTTGTCAAAATCTCTTGTGAATCGGAGGGACATCTCCCCATCAACATCACCGCCTCAGGAGAGACAAACGAATGGCTAATTGGAGACCTCGATTCCTATACTGACTACCGCTGCATTCTGACGCCTTCCGATACTTCTGTAAGTTTTGTTCTTTTAAAATAAAAGAAAGCTTAGGGTCACCAGGGAGAATTAAGCTATCCATTGGTTGTTCGAACGAAAGTTGCTCCCCCTCTCGAGGCGCCGGTCATCACCGAATGGTCGTTGAAGCCTTCAGAAAAGCACGACTTTACAACTGTTTTGGAATGGAGTGCCGTCGATTTCGGGAATGATACTCTCGAAAATGTCGGCTATTATATCTTCGTTTACATTTCGGAGACAGCCAGCGAAGCTGTCAAGCTGAGAATGCCATTGGCTCGTCTCTCCGATCAGACTCAGCCTTCAGCTAGGATTGATGGCCTTCGTCTTATGTATCTCTATACCATTCAAGTATCAGCCTACAATTCCGGCGGCCAAGGTCCTCGAAGTTCTTCACGGGTGATCCGTCTGGGGTCGCGACGAGATGAACTTTCAGCTTCGTCACATATCTCTCCGATTTTCGTACTTTCCTATCTTCTTCTTTGCCTCTTTTAAACCTCAAAATTCTACCGGTGACAGTCTTTCGTGTGCCAATTATTGCTAGTCAAAATAAATATTTCAAGTCAATATTTTTTGATAGTACTTTCAATTCTAACGGCCAGAAAATGAGAGTGTCGAGAGTGTAGAGGGAAAATATTTTATTCACCTCATTGCAATATATCAGGCTAAGGAGAGTTCGGGTACGACCGAACTTATAGCCAATCATTTGTTTAGTTGACAGCCTGCTATACCATTAGGGTGAGTAAAAAGTTTTGCACCAACGATTTTAACAGCTCATAACTCTGTGCCCAGTTGATCGTTTGAGTTGAATTATTTTTTATTGAAAATTTTGTCGTCTTGCCTACCAAAATCCAAAAATGTCAAAGGATTTGGTTCTTTTTTGATTGAGATATGACCCTCACAAAACGACATACAAAATTGACTCTCATTTATGGTCCTGTCAGCGGTCGATTACGGCTTTTCAGGTGTTCTCATATGGATTTTTTTGTTCTCTAGCGTGTTGAAAACCCCCAGAAAAGTTTTCAGAGCATAGGAATTGTCCAAACAATTTTTAGGCCACTTTTCCTCTCTGAGGTTATTTTCCATGTCAAATTGACTTCGAAAGATTACTCGAAACGTGTTTGGATCCATTTGAAAGAGCTTTTTAAACAATCCAAGAATATGTTCTCAATAATATTCATAAGTCCCTCTTGCTCGAGAAAAGTTGTTGGAAACCTCAAAGGTTCCAAGCTTTGTTTTATAGGAAGGATCCTTGAACAAAGCTTAATAGGCATCATCAAGCTTATTGCGAGATCAGATTATCGCTGTCGAGTTTGGTCCATTGATCTATTAGCCATTAGCCGACTGCTTTTCTTAACACGGACTCTTCTTCAGTCTATCGAAATGCTCTTCACCTGTCTGTTTTTATCTTTACTAACGGCTCTCCTCATCTTTTATGGCAAGAAATCACCAAAACCCGACGATACACAGCCAACAACAGCTACAGGCGCCCAACAGCCTCCTGCGCCTTCCAGTCGTGTAGCGTTTCCTCCTACGGCTGCATCGAAGGAAGAAGAATTCGAAAAGCAGAAGCAAGAGCAGTTGAAGGCATTGAAAGCGGAAGAGGAGGAGAATAAAAAAGCCGAGGAAGAGGCCAGAGAGGCCAGGGAGAAGCAGATGATAGAAAAGAACAATGCGGAAACGGAGCAGCTTCTCAAGGAAAGGAAAATTTTGCCGCAAAACGACGACGACACAATCGACGAAATCATTTCCAACTGGAGTAATTTATTTTGCGCTTTTAAGTCGACTATCTAGATCCTGGAGCTGTGGAGGAGAAGAAGGAAAATGCTCCTCAAGTTGCTGGAACTTCTAAAAATGAAAAAGAAGTCAAGTAGAAAAAAATCATGAAAGAAGTTGAGAGGAGCATGAAGAACAACGTCTCCTTCACCATGAAATAGATCAGGAAGACTCTCCAATGAGATAAAGACCCACTCAAGTGTGTACTTTCTCTTCCTTAAATTATATACAATTGACAAAAAGAACTATTTTTGGGTAGCTATTACCGCTCAACACGTACTTCCGCAACTTTATTTTCGGCATAAAATTGCCCTCCATACGTGTTAGAGGAATCTACCGTAATTTTTATGAGATTGTCAGATCGTAAAGTTCTCCTCAAAAGTCTACCGTAAGCCGGTGGTTGTGTTTACCGCCACCATCGCCTTTATCTTCCTCTTAGAGCTGCTAACGTCAAATTGACGGCCAATAATGAATTAATGAAAAGTCTCTCGGCTTCGACAGTGACAAAACTTTAGAATCTACCCTTTGAGCGTCATTGGCTGGGTCGGGCTTGCGAAGAACCGAGACGGACCCGCCCCCCTCCCTCTTATTCTTTAGAGATGTCGTCGTCCACGCTGGTCTCTGCTCTGTTGGCCCTCCTCCTCCTACAGTAAGCTTTCTGCCCCAAAGCCAATCTCAGCTCTCAGATGTCTCTCAACTGTCTCCGCACGATCGTATGGCTACGCCAGTCCGGACGAGGTCAAGGAATTCCTATCAGAGTGAGTGTATAATTGTGAATCTATTTTCTCTCTTTGAGAGGATATAAGTAGCTCTGATCCCCCAATCAGCTCGAATTTCATTCGTAAAGATGGATCTAAAATCTGAAAGACAAACTAATAATTGGGGGGAGTCTCGAAGATCTCTCGGAGATTTGATCTCACGGTTGCTTACTCCCTCTCCTCCGCCTTCTAATTTTGTCTCGGATCAAGAAACAACTCAAGTAGTCGTTTGATTTCCTTCATTCTCCTCCTAATTTTTGAGATTCTAATTGGCGGGGGCAAGTTCCTTCTTCGGCTCAAATTTGGGCTGCAGGTGACAAGGAGGTCGCGGGGGTGAGAGAGAGTGCAATTGAGAGTAAATTTCCCACACTTCGGATGTTGCGCAGAATAGTGGAATAATAAGCGATCGTTTTAGGATCGAGCGAAGCGGACTCCGACAGACCAAACGTGCTCCACATAATATCGACACGAGGGCGCTCAACCAATTCAAGAACTGCTATTTCAGGTGATAGAGAAAGAGAGAAATACAGAGAGAGATTTCAGTCCGATCCAATGTGTGCTGATGGAGCGACGGCGCAGATGAGAAGCTTCTTTCTCGACTAGTCGCACAATAAACCTATGTTCCGTTTTCTACTGTATTCGCTAGCGGCTGGCTGCTCCCACGCCGGCCGATTGGCCATTCAAACAGCCGGAATATCTAACTCAGTCTCTTATTCAGCCAGTTTCTCACGGGAGACTTTCATTCGCAAAAAACAATTTCATTTTTATAAAAAAATTAATCAATGGCCACAGCTGTGAATCCGAGAAATCTCCTGCAGCTTGGAGCGAAGATCCGCGACCAAGACGAACTGCTGCGAGAAGCACTGCTCGGCTGTCGTGACGTTTTCATCCGTACGAGCGTCGCCACCAATTTCCGATAATAGCCCCACCTAGGATTTTTTGTGATAATTAGTCAGAAGTGGCCTACCAAATATCGAGAGCCCCTCAGCCAGCAAAAGACTGGACTTCCTGAATCGCCCTGGCAAATTTCTTCTTTCTTTTCGCGTAGAAAACCCACCTGACAGAATCTGGATTGATCTTTGTATTTGGCGACGAGAACGGGAGAAGAATAGCCGAAGTGTTGAAAAGTCAATCCGAGTTGAGCGGTCTTCGGATAGCGCGAGAAGTCATTTTCTGGAAATTATCGAGCTAAGAGAGAGAGACATTACTTTCGTTAATCCCCCATCCAGAGGCCCAGCAGAGCGCTTTCTCTAATTCTTCATCCGATAATGGGACTTCGTTTTGATGGAAGAAGAAGCCATCATTTAGGAGGGAAGGAGGAAGTTTCGCCGATCGCTGGGGGAGCAAATGGCAGATCTCTTTGGGAACGGTCAGCAGCGCCAAATCGTCGTTGACTTCATGTCTCTGGAAAGAGAGAATTCTTGAAAGAGCGATCAAAACCTACACTTGAAGAGACTTCTCGAATTGAATCAATTGTGAAATTTTGTTTGGAGGAAATCTCTTCTCTTCCAAAACGATCAAATTCGCCTATAGTTACGGTAATTCGTCTGGCTCTATTTGAATATTTTTTTTAGTTTTTTTCCTTTTACCTGATCCCATCGTGGAAGAGACAGTGATGGGCGGTTAGAAGAAGTCCGGTTGGGGAAATCACTCCGCCACAGATGGCAATCCAAGAGGGGAAATCAATTTGAAGAAAAATGGAGGAGTGGACCTCCTGCTTGGAGGCGATGGATCCATAAAGGACTGAATGAGACGGTCGAAAGACGACCAGAAAAATCAGAGGAAACATTTGTTTGTGATGATGGCTATGTTATGGCGTATCGGGGGCCGGAAGGAGAATCACCAATCGTCATTACTTGATCTTCCTCTTGAAACCAGTCTCTCTCTTTCTCTCTTTTTGATCAGTGAGGTGAGGTCTACTTGAGAACCAGAAAACAAAAGAAATTACTTCCGAAAAGGAAAGATTTATTTTTCTCTCAACGATATTCGTAGGAGGAGAGCATCGGTTTCATTCCGTTATTTGATGTGTCGTCGAAGGACATTTTCGGAGGCGCAAAACGTATCACAAAGAACAAATCCTACAAGATTTTTTTCCTATTTTTAAACAAAAAGCTTACACGAAATCCTCGGGTGAATATAAAAGCCAAAAGAGGGACAATCAAAGCGTTTATATTCATCATCAGATTCGAGAAATCCACCAGCCAATAATTATCGTAGATATTAATCAAATTACCAGCAACAATCCTGCAATTTGTTGGGATTTTAACAAATCATCTGTGGCTATAAAAAGGCTCAAATTATCGCTTGATTTTCATAGACTTGTCGTTGCTTTCACAATTATTGATATTCTACAATTTTGTAGAGCAGATCAAGCCCTACAGCTTTGCAGAACATCAAAATTTATAAAAATTGAATTAATCGCCCGAAAAAATGACAACATTTTAAACTACAGTAAATTGCTGGAATTGCTACTTCCCTGATGAGGGCTTAGTCATACCAGAAAATCTGAGCCATAATTAATTGAAAATTACGCGTGCAGCTCAGGAAAATTGCGCATCGTGGGAAATGTCTGCTGCATAAGAGAGAAAGTGAAATTACATGAAAAGACGAATGGAGGCGGAGAGAGTGGCGCAGAGGAGGAAGGCGATCGTCACACAAACAGTCATAAGAGCTGTTCTGAATTCGGCGTTGCGTCGACTCGGCTGGACATGAAGCTGTTCGGTTCGGAGGAGACGAGCTGTGTTCAGATTTAACCAGAAGAGGAAGCAAATAGGCAACGCGTAGACGACAACCCCGTAGAGAAGACCCTCCTGGATCAGCTTGTAGAGCCAATGGTCTCGCATCTCCGTGTTCACGACGACCATCTGCTTTTCGTCCCATTTCAGCTCCCAAAATCTTAGGACATTCAGCACTGAAATGGGTGATATTTATAGTGAGATAGAGAGAGAGAGAGAGAGGGACTCACAGACGGCTGTGACTACGATGAAAGTGACAGCACCTTTGCTTCGTCGAACACAGGTCAGACGCATTTTCCACGGATTCGAGGGGTGGCAAATCGCCTGCAATTTCTCTTTAATATTCTCCATGACTTTGAATGTTCAACAAAGTTGTAGCTTTTGATATCCTCTACAACCTTGCAGAACATCAATTTTCACTAAAATGACGGAGAGATCTAGAAATTTGGATTTGTTTGTAAGACTCTTTAATAGTTATTATAGCCTAAAGATGAGCATTTTTCTTAGTTTTTGAGCGGATTTCACAATTTGCAATGTTTTACAAAGTTGTAGCCTTTGATTTTCGTTTGTGGAATATCATTTTCTTGGAAAATTATTCTAAAAACCGGGAAATTGAAGTTTCTCAAAATGTTATTTCGCAAAACGAATTAGAAAAATCAAATTTCTTTGGTCAAAATCAAAAGCACCTGGAAGCGTTGAGCACAAATTAAGGTGAGAAGCCAGATGGCGGCATAATTGACCGAAAGAAGGAGGGGATATCCGAAGCGGACTGTCTTCGAGTTGAGACTTCGCAGCCTCCTGGCATCGTGTGGATATTTCTCGCTGATGAACTGAACGACTCGTCATAATTCTTTTATCCGTCGGCCATGCATATCGGTCTTTGGTCTTTCGGCTCTTTTCCCGTTAATTCCTCGGCTAATTTTAACAGGAGAGAAATGAAATTAGCTCGAATACAAAAGTCAAACATACTTGCTCGATGGCTGGTAAAATAATGACAAAAACGGAAAGCAGAAGTTGAAGGGCGTTACAGGCTGAAAGAGCTGCCAGATACGTCAAAAGCGAGGTTTTTCGGAAATAAGCTCGACGAGAAACGCTAAGAGAGAAATTGGTTGAGAAAGATGGACAAAAAAACCTCAAAAAAATGGCGATACAACTACAATTGAGAACGAATCCGATGGAACAAAGCAGCGGTTCGACGTAGACGACCAGAACACAACTAAAACTTTAAAGTATTTTTAGAGAAAAATAAAAAAAAATTGTTTTGCAAAATTGATGAATCTCCCTGGGAAAATGCGGAATATTCAACTTACTTGACGTAGAAGAATTCCGTCTCATTGCAGAACATGGCGTGAGACACCTGGAATCATCATCATCCGAGACGGAAGAGAGGAGGACAGCAAATAGATTGGGTGGGCGAGTATAACAACTTTTTTCTACCGCCACTTCACAACTTTGTGTAAAGCGGAGGGAGCAACTCGTTTGAATTTCAATTTGCCTACAGTATTATTCCTTTATCCTTGCTTCTAGCATCGCACAACACCGTAATCTTTTAGTTCCCCGACATTCTTCATTGTTTTTAGGCCAAGACTTAAAAATAATGAAAAAACCAAAAGATTAAATTACCGTAATCCTTCTAATCGAAGTTGACTCGAGTTTGTCCACGATTTTGCAATTTTTAGAATTTTCAAAATTTTGCAAAGTTGTAGAGGAGATCAAAAACTACAACTTTATAGAACATTGAAAACCATGAAAACAAGTGGAAAATTTAAAAAATGAAGGCTTTTATGAAGGAGAATGCGGTTGGCTCTTGAGGAGACACTTTCCACTTTTTTCTGATGGAATTTAGGCTTCAAAAGGAAATGTGAGACTATCAGAAGAAATAGATGTGGCAGCCTTTCTCTATGTTGGAGGAGATTTGTCATCTGAAGGGGGAAAATCGAGACTATTTCTTATCACCAGATTGAGGAGAGACTGATTGGATTTTCGAGCGGCGGGAATTTGATTGAGAAAAGAGATCTGTGATTGTCATTTCCGGGGGAGGGGAAAGAGAGTTCGTCCGGATTGAAATCACACTCGAAGTCAACAAAAAAGCCTCTTTTCAATTAGATTACGGCCCATTCAACACAGACGCGACTCCAAGACTTTAACTTGCTAATTAGCATAAGGAGAGACATTTTATCCAGGAGAAAGAGCAAGAGGGTTTCATAGCTCATGCATGCTGCTGTGGGTCATCGGGTGATGAATGGGAGGTGGCTATTGGCCCCCAACCAAACAGTTGAAATTAGGTGAAAAAGGAGCCACATGACGTAGCCAACTGATTTCTTTTCGGATGCCGACCCACCAGGAGAGAGAGAGAGGGAGGTTGTAAACAAACAAATAGCCTACTTTCTCCTACAACTAGTGAAGAAGCCATCTGGAAGTCTTTGGTTGGCCTTTTTCCTCCACGTGGAATGTCAATTAACCGGAAAAGAATAGGGACAAGCAAGCTGTATGTGTATGTGTGTGTGAGAGAGAGAGCTTCCGAGAGCCAAATTGGATTGCAGAAGTTCAACGGACACAATGGTGGTCAAAACGGGAAGCAGGAGACAATTAGAAGGACATCGAATTGTTTTGCTCTCTCCTCGAGAATACCAATGTGAGTCTGAGAAGGAGAAGAAAATAGTGCCGATTTGGACTCTAATTAAATGACTATTGACAGCTCTCTTCACCTACAACTTCCTTCAACCAAAAGTCCTCGCCTGAGGGAGAGCTGTGTTGGGGAAACTTTTGGATTGTTCAGCCAAAAGTGCCAATCTGCTGGGCTATTTGTTCAACTGAAGGAAAAATTTCGAAAATATTCTTCCTCGTCGCGTAATTCATGAAAAATGGATAGATTTCCCACGAAAATCTAAGCCAAAAGTCTCTTGCGACGAGCAGAAGAAAAGACAATTGAGGAAGTAAAGAGGGGGACTAAATCCATGGGGATCACCGTCGCCACTCAATGAGAAAAGGAGGGCAAAGCAATACTCAAACGGCTTTTACACGCGATCGTCGCCGTCATTTTTGGACGATGGGTCTCGAAGGAGGAGAATCCCCCCAGAAAACACATTCATCTTCTCTCTTTCCAGCTTCTTCCCAGAGACTCCTTAAGAGCTCCATTTGGAGTTAAAAACCTCATGGACTTTGACATTTCATGTGGCTTAAGGCGAAATGCTTCGACGCCATTTTTAAATAAAAAAAATGCTCTCCATCGGCGTCTAAAAATAGACTGGATGCATCGGGAAAACTCGTCGCATAAGAGCAGAATGTAAAGAGAAAGTTGGATATGAGAAGAGCAGCTGAAAAGGCGGAGGTAGGCCCCCTCTTGAGTCCAAAAATCAAATGCAGGTCGGAACTGACGGCAACGCACGCAAAATGGAGTCATCTCGGACAAAAATTTGTTTGGAAGTCAATCAGCTCCACTCATTTCATCATTTATAAGTTTTTGACTTTGGCGAAAATTTCTTGCAAAACCTCGCCACTTCCAGAGGACTACTGTAGCTGAGACTTCCAAAGACGAGTATATTCAATCTCTTCGTTCCTTTAGACTAAAATATGATCAAAGGAAGAACCGCCTTCCACTCGGACTTGAAAGATCTCTTCTAGTGGAAATTAACAATAGTTTTCGTCTAGCATATTTCAATAAACGTTGTCAATTGCTTAAGTCAGACAAGAGATTCAGGAAGACTACAATTTCAGCCAACAAAAGGCTCTGACTTCGATCTTCTCGCCAAAAATCCTTGAGACTTTTAAAGTCGACGTAATGGTCAACGTACTCTGCGTGTGTCGGTGAGAGGCCGAGACGGAAAACGAGTCCGACCAGTTCGCTCGTCATGAGCCTAGCGCTTCTTCATTTGTTTCTTTTATTATTTTTCACCTATTGTAGGTCAATTTTTATTCTTCAATTTTTTTGCAGATGTTTTTGCCGTCTCGATAGTCAACATCTATGGCGACAAAAGGATTGAATATCACCTGAATGCGACCAACTGAATCCCCACTTTGAGACTTTATTTTTCAACAAAAATACTACAGTAAAAAGAGAGAGAAAAAGTGAGAAAAACATATACATTTTACTTGGCCCAGTCGGCCTTTGCCTTCTCCTTTTCCTCCTCTTCCAGGGCGAATTGATTCTTGTCGATCTGCTTGAGGTTGGAGCGGAAGTCGACCTTCGTCGCTTCTTTCTTCTTGAGTTTGTCGAATTTTCCCTCGGTCTTTGAGACTTTCTTCAACGTCGGCTTCACGCTATAAATGCTCCAATTGGGGGGAAAACCAAAAAAATAAATACAATTTTCCGCGAAGATCATTCACAGCGATGGTGAGCTCGTTAATCTCGAAATCCTTCTGACGCACGATGTAGGAGATGTCGTAAACTTCGCTCTCCAATTCGATCAAGCGATCACGCATCTGGTCGTAGACGGCTCCGAGGTCATCTACAAACAAGATTTCTTTCTTGAGAGAAACTGACAGCAGTCGTCGAGATCGGGCATAGGGATGATCCTCTCCTGGAGGATGCGTTGTCTTTCCTGCTCCTTCAGCATTTGCTGTTGTTTCAGATCTTCGGCGGCCTTCATCATCAAAAGTTTCTAAATTTATTTGTCTTCCTTAGGAGCGAGGAAAACAAACTCTGAGCTTCTTCTTACGCTCGGGAGTGAGAAAACCCTTCTTGGCTTTCTTCATTCTGCTAGCCTCCTCGAGACGTTTTCGTACTTCTTCCTTCTTCCTTTCCCTCTCCGCTACTTTTCTAGCCTAAAAAGTCTTTTTTTCACCTGATAAAAGATTAAAAAATAACCAAATGAACTCAGGATTTAACGGAAATTCTCACTCTGACTCACCTCGGCTGTCATCCCGCTACTTTGAGATATCTTTAATTGTTTTTTTTTTAATTTTTGACTATATTCCCTTGATGATTGCCCTTGGATATGCTGGTTTTCGGCGGGCTGTCGCGCACAAGAAAATCTCATGGAGAGCTCGAGTAAATAGCGGGGGGAAATCTCACTTTTAGAGGCGAATTTTCATGATATCCCCCTCTTTTTTTATTGAAGATTGAAAATACCCTAACCCTTAGAAATCAAAGAAAGTTGAGAATACGAAGAGAATTTGAGGGAAAAGGGAGAATTCTGTAAAAATCAGAAAGGAGAGAAAACGAACCTCCTCGTCATCGTCGCCTTGAGCGGCCTGAGGCCCTCCGTATCTGGTCTCGTCGGCCCAAGAAGACATTCTGAAGTTTTAAAAAGAATAAAGTAACAAAAGAGAGGAATTTGGATGGCAGAAGATGTGTCGGAGAGCCCGAGTGAAGAAGGCGAGGGCGCGCCGAGTGGGTCGAATGTGTACATTACAGCCGTCCAAGAACTGTAGGCGGGATCCGGACACAGACTCGAAGACTCGGGATTTAGCTCAATAAATACTTACTACAAAGGTTCACAAGGAGAGGGTTTTCGAAGCAACTTCTCATTTGATTGATCTGAGCTCATTTACAGACTCGTCTGATTCGTGGTTCGAGGAATAATCAGAAAATGTTGGATTTTCTTTTATATTTGATTGGAAAACAATGTTTTTCCTGGGACAATCTGGCGTCTTTTAGGCGACGACGGCTTTCTACGGGGGGTCATCCGGCTCCTTTCTATGGAGAACAGACATTCTGACTTTCAACGACATCTCTTACGATCACTTTTCACAAAACTAACCTGGACAATTGTCAAAGACCCTAGTCGATTGGCGCCGTTTTTATTCAAAAGTAACTGAGTCTAGCCGGATCTTTAGTAATCAACCGTCGACTCGAATGGCAAAGAGCGCATGCTCACTCTAAACTACAGCTACTTTCTCTTAAATTCTGGTCAGACGAGATCTCTGTGAAAACTTTCTTATTCCTTTTTGAGGGAAAACCCTCGCTTGTTCAGGTAAGAAGACTAATTTTCTGATTGACAGAAAGATCCAAAAGCTCTACTTATGATGATATTCATTGAAAAGTCGACTCTTTTGGGACGAAAAGTTACCAATTTTTGGTTTGAATAAATTTTAGATCAAAGCTATTCGAAAAACGGAACTTTTCTTCGTAAGTTTTAGCTAGAAAATTCTGAAGCACCTTATTCCGATAAAAACCACAGTAAAACTGGCTGTTTCTATTTTGTCTTTTTTCTTATGTCTTGTTAGCTCCAAGCTGGCGGCAAGTTTCAAAGGTTTGCTATCTTATCTGCGTACAGTTCGGAATTCCGTTGGCTGAAAAACTGTACGTGATCGCAAATAAAAAAACAAAAGTTTTGATTAAGGTAGATCAATTCCCATCTGTTTGTGATTCTTCCTTCTTCTTGCAATTTATTTCCCTTTGAAATACTCTCAAAGCCAGGAAAGATGACTCAAATTACAGATATTTCACAATCCGGACTGATTGATATTCCCCCCTCTCGACAGTCTCTTTGACGCGAACCGTAATCGCATTGTGTCCTCTAATCCACTCGGTTGCGCAACTTGAAATGACTGAGGTGGCTATTGACTCGGGTGTTTTGACTCTTTCCTCATTAGAAGAGCAAGTTAATGAGCTGAAGGAGCAAATTAAAGCCACTCAAACTGCCCAACAATCTCTCAATTCGAGTGCTAACGCCCTTGCCGAGGTTTCTCTCCTCTCTAATTAACAGAAGAGTCTTTTCAGTATTTACACGAATTCAACGAGTCCGAACAAAACTATGATTTGATCGCCTACAGTAATAAATTGGGTGATGTGGGAAGGAGGATCAAAGGCGTCGACAAGGTGAGAATCGGAGAGTTTTTTAATCAAAAAATCGTCTTAGACTTTGGTCGAAGTTCACGACCGATTGAGTTTGCTTCAGAGGCAGATTGCTCGTGAAGTCTACAAGAATAAACAGAATATTCTCAAGCTCTCCCCGGAGGCTGTCGTTCCACTCCAACCGACTTCCTAATCTGAATAAATCTCTCTTCGAATAGCTTTCAATTCCATTCGCTTTAGAGAAATCTGAGAGCTCAATTGGTCGTCCGGCTGTTTTCTCACTCGGTTCGTCTTTCGAGTATTCGCGCTCTAATCGTCGTCATTTAACTTTTTATGGCATTGATTGAATCAACGAAAAAAACGAAAGACGTCGTCTCTCAAAACATTTCCGTCTATCTATTTGCCTAAAAAAGAGGAGAAACGGGCCATTGAAGAGACCACGCGTGGCCAAATGCCACATGTGTCGTCGCTCTCTCTCGCCCGGGCGGTGTTTGCCCTTTTGCCCCGTCTCCCGACTCCCCCAATTGACTGATAAAACTTGCCGTTCTCTTTTTCTGAAAAGATTTAAATTTTGTTTAGGAAATGTCTCTCTCGGGTCTCCTCTCACGCGCTTCCTCCAGAATTGGCTCCGTCAGAAAAATGTCGGCCTATCCAATTCCAGATGCCGTCTTTGGTCTTTCTGAGGATGAAATGGCTGTAGGTTTTGGGCTTCCCTCCTTCAAAAATGCTTTTCTCTCAGCTTCGACAATCTGTTCGAACTTTTGCCGATAAAGAACTTGCCCCTTTTGCTCAAGCCATCGACAAGGACAATGGTTGGACAGGACTTCGCGATTTTTGGAAGAAACTCGGCAATCAGGGACTTCTCGGCATCACAGCTCCAGGTATTTATCCTCATTTCCCAAATTCCATTTCGTTTATAGCCCAATACGGTGGTTCTGAAATGAACTATTTCTCACATGTCCTGGCAATGGAGGAACTCTCTCGAGCCTCCGGATCAATTGCTCTTTCCTATGGAGCCCATTCGAATCTCTGCGTCAATCAGATTGTTCGAAATGCGACAGAAAAGCAAAAAGAGAAATATCTTCCCAAGCTGATCTCCGGAGACTATATCGGAGCTTTGGCTATGTCTGAAACCGGCGCCGGATCCGATGTTGTCAGTATGAAACTTAAAGCTGAAAAGAACGGCGACCAGTAAGTCCCCCTCCTCTCTCAGACCATCTCTCCTAGCTATGTGTTGAATGGGAGTAAATTCTGGATCACAAATGGACCGGACGCTGATGTTCTCGTCGTTTATGCTAAGAGTGATCCAGCCAAACATCAGCATGGAATTACTTGCTTCCTGGTTGAGAAGGGTACTCCCGGATTCACTACTTCTCAAAAACTCGATAAACTCGGAATGCGTGGATCCAATACTTGTGAACTCGTCTTTGAGAATTGTAAAATCCCTGGTTTGATTTGGTTTTTAGCTGAGAAATTGAATCTTTAGAGGAGAATGTAATGGGAGGCATTGGAAAAGGAGTCTATGTCCTGATGACTGGACTCGATTATGAGCGTCTTGTTCTTTCTGGAGGACCGCTTGGACTCATGCAAGCTGCTTGTGATATTGCCTTCGAATATGCTCACCAACGAGAGGCTTTTGGAACAAAGATTGGAACTTTCCAGCTGATGCAGGGCAAAATGGCTGATATGTATACTACTCTCAACGCTAGTAGAGCTTATCTTTATGCTGTCGCCAAGGCTGCTGATCAGGGACACGTTTCCAATAAGGTCTGTCTTTCTTCTTTTTCGCACTTCCTCTTATCGTCTTGCCCTTTCGACTTTGATGTATCATCTACGAGAGGCGGAACGCAGCTATTGTTTTTACCTGACCTCTCGTTTGTGTGTATGGAGGATGAGGAGCGATTTGAGATGAATGATCTATGATGTTTACTAGAAGCAAAAGAGACTTTAGGATTGTGCTGGAGTTATTTTATATTTGGCTGAAAAGGCCACTCAAGTCTGCTGTGATGCTATTCAAATCCTCGGAGGCAACGGCTATATCAATGATTATCCGACTGGTAGACTATTCCGTGATGCTAAACTTTATGAAATTGGTGCTGGAACCAGTGAAGTTGGTTCATTGCTTTTTTCAAAAATTAGAATAACGTTTAGGTTCGTCGCCTAATTATCGGTCGCTCTCTGAACAAGGAATACACTCAATAGAGCGTCAAAAAAGAAAATTCTTTCAAAATACATATCGATCACTCTTTTTTTTTGTGAATATTTGAGATCATCCGAGTGCTTTAGATCCATTGTGTGTAAATAAAAAAATAATAAACCCTATAAGCAGCAAAGGTCGTTGAAAAATAATAAGTCGAACTATTCAACAATTTATTTCAACAAACTTGTCTTAACAGAGAGGCTCTGGGAACTCGAAGACGACATCCTTTCCAGTAAGCTTCTTGTAAACAGTTGTAAAGGCTTCAATTCTATGCTCTACATTAGTCTGATTGCCTTTGTCGAGATGAATCTGGAAATATAAGTAAACATAGAAGGTAATAACTAACCTTATGAACCTTGCTTCCATCAAATTTAATGCGAATGCGTCTTCCTACGACATCAGCAGGGAAGACTAACTCATTGAGCCAGGCATCATGGACAGCTGTCTTCGTTCTAGAAATAGGTCTCTTCTGCTTCAAAGGGACGCGTTTGCTTCCGCGCAGAGGCTTGGGTAGAATGCGGCGCTAAAAGTTATCTATTATCAAGTTTTATTTAAATTCTAACCTTGGCCAAGAAGAGGATATGCTTGCCTCCAAACTTCTTTTCTAATTCCCGGACAAGTCGAACTTGAATCTTTTGGAAGCTGCGGAGCAGCGGCACAGGAACGTAGATCAAGATGGCTGCTTTGCTGCCAACTTGAATTTCCTAAAAAATTATTATCGTTAAAACAAACACCCAATAACATAAATCCTTTTTAAAACTAACCTTAACTCCTACAATATAAAGTTCAGCGAGCTGGTGCTTGATTTCCGAGCTGACTTGAAGATCAGTCAACGCCTTGGAAACTTGCCTCTCCAGTTCGGATAAAGGTGCACCTTCGCGCTTCAACAGCTTTCCTTGGAGCATTCTCTCACGTCTATAAAGAAAGTATAATAAAATAGCAAGTGAAAGAAAGTTTGTAAAAGAAAACAAAAAAAATCGCAAGAGGAAACTCAAAAAACAACATGCCATAGGAATCACTCTAAAATGACTTTAAACTAGAGTTAATTACGGTTTTGATCGAATCGTTACGAGACCTATTCAAAATTTTTCAAAAAGTATAGTGTAATTCCTACTGTACACCAGCCAAATCACTGCTTAATCTTTTGTGAAACGTGCATTCGATGTATTCTTCCGTTTGATCGCCGTTTTACCTCGTGCTTGTCGCTGAGGAACCGTAAAAACTAATTAACTCTCACCATAGAGACTGTAATGAGCTTCGTTTTTTTCCGTTTCGTCGGAGAATTTATGTGACCAAGCTATACAAAATATATTTTCATGTTTCTCATTTTCCTTGATTGTGTAGGATTAAATCCTGTTTTTATAAAAGAATAAAAATGCTGACGACGTTTTGATTCTACTAGGAAAAGGAAATAGTTTTTATATAAGAAAAACGAATGTATTTATTGTGATCTTTCTGTACAAAAACCCTTTAAAAATGGGAGAACCCGTTGCGTGGAATATTTCTCTCACAATTTGCTTTATACACTACAGGGGACATTAGAATTCGAGTTGATCAGCGTCACTCCACTCTTACAGCTTTTTGTTACTGGATATCTTCTCCGCGAAAAGCAATAGTTGAGGAGAGTATTGACCGAAGCTCGGATCGCCTTGATTCGAAGTGTATAGATGAAAGGATTCGATGCCAATTTCAACATAACCTGAAGGAAATATTAGATATTTTTTTGGGGAGGATTTACCATGACTTGGACAGATGCGTTGAGAGCTAGACCTAGATAGAAATCGACATCGACCAAATAAGTGAAGACGCAGCCTTCTTGGCATACCAAAAGGAAATACAAAACACAAAGTCCCCAACTCAAGGCGAAGCTTGAGACGATTAGAAGTGTCGTCCAAACCAATTTTAACTTGGAATGTACATTTGAACGTCGACTATTGAGACGTCTAAACTGATTGGTTGATTGTAGGGAAAGTTGATTACCTCTCTGCATGACAAGAATTGTCGAATTCAGCTTTAGCCTTGAGAAGTTTGATGAGAATTGTGGCGTAAATGCCCAAAGTTGCGATGAGAGGAGCCATAAAGATGAGGAAAATGACCAAGCGGAAAGGGAAGCGATTATAAAAGCCAAGTCGACATTGCTCTTGACGTAGACCATCTTCCGGATCAGCCAGGAACCTGAAAATAGTTTCTCAGAAAAGAGAGACTAAGAATAGTTTGTACTTTCTCTCCCTCGCGCACCCTAATGACCGCTCATAAGGTTATGCGCTGACATTCTTGGTCCTAAACGATGCCGTCTGCATGTAAACTGAGCCCCAAAAGCAAAAACGCTGAGATTAGAGAGAAGACGAAAGAACAGACTCACCAGGCTAAGAGAACGATCATCGGCACGAACCAGAGCGTCAAAATGAGCGTTCGAATCCTTCTGGTAGTCACCATAACCTTATATTTTAGGGGCCAAATTGTTCCGAGGAATTGATTAATAGCCAGAGCGAAGAGATGAAGATCGCTGGTGAGCATTCCAGAAACACGGAAGACTTCCAGCCAAGCATCGGGACAGAATGACGATTTTGGGAAGCCGAGAACTACCGGGAAGTAGCTATTGACCAAAAGACCTGGAAATGGCTGGAATGAGGGCCTGATTGCGACAGAGAGTGTTTATGACTGACGGACTTTTGAATCCAGGAAACTGACCGAAAATGAGCAGTGTAGCAGCCCAGAGATCAGCAGCAGCCAATGAGACGCAAAGTTTCAAATACGGCGAGACCGGAGAGGACATAAACGGCGATGCCATCACGATTATACTGTTTCCAATTATGGCAATCTAAAATTTTTTCTTAGAATTTCCTCTACGCCAATTAGCCATCAAGAATAATTGGCTACGGAAACCCACAATTAGTACGATGATCATCAGAGGAATCAAAATCTGATAGACAGACTTCAAAAAAGCCATCTTGACGACTCCTTCATCTGTCGAATTGTCGGTCGAATTGACGACAGCCTCTAGGAGAAGAGGGGCAGCCGTAGTGAGATCCATGTGACTCTAAAATTGGAATTTCACTCAAATTTATTTAGGCTGATTAGACGCAAAATATTTGGGTTAATAATGAAACCAAAAGAAGGGCGGTGAGAGAGAGAGAGAGAGAGAGAGAACCCCTGCAAATAGAAACATCTCGGAGGCGTGGCTGGTAGGGACTCTCGAAGATCAGATCAAATGCTAATTGTTTAGTTAATTATGCAAGGAGAAGTGGGAGAATATTTGGGAAGAAGGAAGGAACCCAGCTGCGACTCATTAGATCCCTTTATCCGGGTGGGTGACGCACATGGAAATGATGGGACGAGAGTGGACGTGAGAGGTCTTGTCAAATGTATATGAGAAAAGAAGGGCAATCACAGAGAAAAAAAGTGGGAGTCTTATATGTTTGGCCCGATAATTGAGGGGAGGCGGAGGAGATACAAAAGAGATGAAACACGCAAAAGAGAAAGGCGTCAACCCCACGCAGTTAAAATTCTTCTGGATAGAATTTGACGTTCGGCAGCTGCTGATCCGAGGCAAATGGATTCCGAATGAGGATGGCGTCACGGCTGGCCTTTTCTGCGAGTACTCTCTCTCTCTATCCTCCGTTACGCACAAATGGCTTCATAGGGAGAAAGAGAGAAATAGAAAACTGTTTTGTTTGAAATTCTTTTGTTTTCCAAGACTCTCCAGGTGCTTTGTTTCTGTGAAAATAGAACGCAAATCAGGACTGTCCTCTTGTGTCCTTTGATTCAGCCAGCCCTCTCTATTCTCAGATCTTCTTTTCGGTTGGTTCGTCTGCTCTCCTAGACAAACCTCAAATTATTTCTATTTTTTGATGAGGAGGAGAATGTCACGAGAGTGTGTGAGAGAGGATCAAAGCCTGCTGTTTTCCCGTGAAATTGTACTACGGAACGCGTAATGTTTCTTGTCTACCTCCAAAACATCTGCCTCTCTTTCTCCCGCGACCTACAGTACCAAAAACAATGGCTGATAAAATGTTGTCTGAGGGATTGAAGATTTCCTCCTCTCAGCCAGGAACATGATGATCGAGAGTGAAGGGGGAGAGATCAAGGAAAGGAGCTTACACAAAATGATTGGCAGGTGGCCTCTGGAATCACAGAAACAACAAAATGGACGGAATAATTTAGCTGTTTGTAAGACTAGGAGAGAGAGACTAATAATCCCGGTGACGTATTTGAGATGGATGAGCCAACACTTTTCAATGGACTTCTCTCTCTCTCTCACTGTGTCCCGGGGAGGTTTCAGAGAGAATCGTCGTTTGAGGGAATGGAGTCCTCAAAAAACATACTCTCACCATGGATACTGTAATGACTTTCGTTTCGCCCGGATGGCTCAAACTAGAAAGATAGAGGCCTAACGAAAGAGGGAGAGAGAGGGTGAGCTTAATTTATGTTAATAGTCCGTCTATTTTCTAAGAAGAAGAGTGCTCTCTAAATTTTCAAAAAAAAAAAGACTTTTACCTGAACTGTTTTGGCTTCAATATAATTGCTATAATAATCCGGAAATTAGTCTGTGAATTGTTTGTTTTTTCAGGGGAGCTAAAAGATTGCAGAGAGGGGGGATCAGAAGTGAACGCGATGGCGTGCAAGTTGAGTTGTTTTCATCAGCGGACAGGAACAAAAAGGATGATAAAATCGCAAATTTCTTCCTGTCGAGAGACTGGAGAGAGCTTTTTTTATGACGTGAAATGGCATTCGTTTTAGCTAATTGTATCCTGGAGGAACAATCAGATGGAAATCTCCGCAAATTTGGACACAGAATGAGAGTAATTTTAGCCAATCGAAGAGGCAGAGACTTGGCTGAGAGAAAACAGTAAAGGACAGGAGGATACAATCAGCCAGACGGAATGACGAGGAAATAGAAGAATTGCATGTCGGGGAATCTTCACGCCACACAAAAAAGTTGACACAAGTGACAAAGAGAACGACTGACAGAGGAGAGGAGCGATGATGGGATAGGCAAAGAGCAAAAATGGAGGAGGGCCGAAATGAAATTGGCAGAAATTCAACAGCTAATCGGAAGACAATACGAGGCAATGGAAAACCTCTATTTTTATCCGAAGATTCAGCAATATTCGATCAAAATTACCAGGGGAAACTCGAGTTTTCTTTTGACATTCTTTTTTTGTTAAAAATATCAAAAAATATGAAGAAATGTGACTGAATAAACAGAGATCCGAGAAGAGACAGACGCCGTATTTGTCGGCTTTTTGATGGAATTTGATAGTTTTGGAGACAAACTCTTCACTTCGACGTCACTACAACCGGCTCTCGGATTAAGCAGAGCTTTGATTGTTGCTCGCCGTCGTTTACATGCTCTGTTTGGCTGATCGCATTTATTATGGCTAAGGACTAAAGAGAGAGAGAGAGAGAGAAAGAGAAAGAGATACTTTACTCGGCCGAAAGAAATTATCCACTCTAATGGCTGTTGAAGTTCATCCGTAATCTGATCCGTCGAGAGAACGGAGAAAACTTTACACATGCTCCTCGGATCCTCTTTTTGGGGAATTTTTCGGACACGTGAGAGTGGATAGAGACTCAAGCCACTCGACACTCTCTACATACGCAAAATAAACTGCCAGGAGAAGTTGCAGCCGAGTTGGCTTGGCAAACAATGTGACGACGAGAACTACATGAGCAAAACAAGTGTCCTTAGCATATGGGAATCACCACCAACTCCCTGAGAAGACTATCATATTTAGAAAGACTTTTTTGAGCACCAAATGTATGAGAAGTACATGGACAAGTGTCCTCTGATATCTGACGTAAGGATGGACGTGAGTATCTCCTAATCCGTGGGAGGATACTGAGTCTCTCTATTAGAAAAACGTCTACTCTCCTAGAATTTCCTATGCCTAGCAATAAGGACTGAATCATCTGATGCAAAAGATGTCTGGTTTTTAGTCTTTTCCCTGCATATTTAGCGTTCGTTTTGGGACACTAAAAAGCTACAGTAGCCCTGAGGATCTGTCAAGAGGAGAGGTTGAAACTGAGCGTATGTTTAGAAAAACGATTAGAGGTTTACGGAAAAGAGAAGCCTAACACCTTCAGTAGGAGACAACCAACAAATTTGAGGCACCGGATGAGCTGAACCCTGGTGCACTAAACAAGTAGACAAATATCAGAGTGGGATTAAAATGACCGACGCTCACTGGTCGGAGAGTTGGAAGAGAGGGGAGGTGGGCATCTGGCTTGCAAAATTTATAAAGATTTTATTCGTAGTTAAAGCCAGGGAGAAATCAGACTAAAGACAAGCAGGGAAAAAAAGCCAATTGGAACGGACAAATGGCTCAAAAGAAATCTCGACGGGTGAGCATTTGACTCGATCTTTATGAGCGCCAACTGTTGTTCATGTTGCCAGAAGGAATCTCTCAAAGTGCGATGATTAAAGAGGAGAAGAACAATTGGAGAAAGAAACAATGGACGACGAGAAGTTTAAAGTTCTCCTCCTCCTTCTTATTCCATTTGTATTGGATTTCGGCCTCAAAGACGTAAAAGACCTCTTCCAACTGAGAAAATGACCCATAATATGAGCATTTTATTCACGCGAAAAAGAAAAAAACGACTCGTTGAGGAACTAACTCCCCTCTTGACTCTAATAAACAGGAAAGCTCTCCAAGAGAAACATTGGAAATCTGATTTCCTACGAGCTCTTACTCCTGCAGTCGCAGCTCTCGATACAAATAGACATCATTGGCTTGTTCATTGAACATGATATTAGAGGCAGTCTGCTCTTTGGCTTATTCTAGGTATGAACAGAAAATTTCAATGACTGGAAGTGGAGGCTGGAATATTCTCTGCTGCCTTTTATGGCGTTAAAAAGCTGCTTCTCTTCGGAAAAGCCAACGGTCATAAATAAAATATCCATTACCTAAATGAATTTAAAATTATCTTTATAATTCTGTTAGGCTATGAATATTATAACGACCCGTCTGAAAATACAACATAACAAGTCAACGAAAAAAAAAATTATGGGTCCGCCAAGCTTTTTTGGCGATCTCAGTCCGTTGTGCTGATTCTAACTCCAACTTTTGAAGTTATTTGCCACCAGAAGAGTTGGCTTTTTTATTCGCAGGTGTTTCATCTTTAGCCGTTTTCTGAAAATAAAAGTTCAGAACTCAGAAATTTAAAGTATTTCTGCGAAATTTCAGAAGATCAACTAGCTAAGATAAGCTTACATTTTCATGCTTTTCCCTGAGATTTCCCCAATCTACTGAAGCAACATAGCGATGTTTAACTTCTCCAATATGATAGACGGCATTTTGTCCTGAGTCTGATATTCCGGTGTGATACATTGGAGACGGATCAGGCTTTGTTTCTAATAAAATTGCATCCTAAAAAGTTATAGGTTAAACTAATTGTAAGTAAACCTCATGGATCTCAGTTGGTGCAGCTTCTGAGATAGTTAAAACTGTATCTCCTATCCGTAATAAAGTTTTACCACTTTTAGTAATCTGAAATATTAGCGAATTATTTTAGGAAAATGAAATACCTGTAATTTTCCAATTTTTCTACCTTTCGGAAGCTCTGGGATACTACTAACGCTTGGCAACGGTTGGCTCTAAATTCGTACATATTAAAGTCTTATTGAACTTACAACTTGATGATCTATATCTTTTTCAGTTTTTATTGTTTTACTGCTGCTAGCTGCGGCTAATACATTAACAGCGCTTGGCAACTGTAGAAGAACTAATGTATCGTCGGAAGAATCTGAACAACAAGATATTTACTTAAAAAATACTAAAAGTTACCTTCAAATGCTTTTAATAAACTTTCTCCAGCTTTCCGGCTTAAAAAGTCGGTTGGATTCGACACCCCCTCTCTGAAAAAAAGTATTTAACTTAAAAATATTAACTTACAGGTCATATTTCTCTGGTTTAACCTTTTCTTTTAAGTCATGTCTGGCATGTTTGGTAATTATCTGAAGGTTTTATAATCAAAAAGACATTTAAATGACTTACTTTATGAAATTGTGCTTCATCTTTTTCGGGTAAAACAATCGGCAAACGATCTCCTTGTTTGTAATCGGTAATAAACTGAAAGAAAGTTAACAATTAAAAATTATAAACTTACATCTGTTCCACCGAGAACTTCATTTAATGCCTCAATTTCTTCGTCAGCACTTTCTTCCCATTCTTGATCCCATCCCACAAAACCGTCGGTTTTTTCTGTTTCTTCAGTTTCCATCGTCTCATTTCGCTGCTTATCCTTTTTTACTGTTCCATTTCGTGTACCTCTTATAGCTGCTAAACAAAAAAAAGTGAAATTAAAAACTAAATTTACCTAAATAGTCAGTATCTACCTCCCTTTTTACAGCAGGCGCTGAATGGAGGCCTTCAGAAAATATTCCTTCCGTTTGAATAAATGCTACTTTATCGCCACGACCTCGTCCTCTACCTCTTCCTCGTGAATTTCTTTTACTGAAAAACTAGTAATTTAACTTTAAAAATATTAAAATACTCACTCTTTTCCGTCTTTTCCAGTTTTTGCTCCAGATCCGGCTTGATTTTCCCTTTTCCCTGCCAGATTGAGGTTAGGCATCCCTCGTTTAACCGGTCCATTACCCCTTCCTCTTTGAGACATCTTATCTGAAAAATAAAATAAACTAGTCGTTAGAAGCTACAAGCAAGGATAATAATCTTTTTTAAAAGATCAAGAAGAAAATCCACGAATATCGTAAAGTTTCGACTTGTATAAAGGGTGAAAATAAAAAATTCAACGGTGTTTCTTCAAAATCGCGAAAAATTGAACAATCCCTGCAAGACCCATGTAGTCTGAACTAAGGATTTCACTTCAGTGTGTTTGACTTATTCTATTGGCAACCGTTAAAGGAAAAAATGAGTTGCGGAAAACGTTGTCTAAATAAGGGTACAATCAAGAATAATAAAACCTCGATCAAGGGAGAACGATTTGCGCCGAACGCCTACTCGAAATTACTCCTCATCGGCAGGCAGAGATCGTTATGTCTCTCAATTGAGGGTGAAAAATTCACTTTTTTTGTTTATTCTCAGCGAAAATACGCAATTAACTGTTAGTTTCAATATCGAAGAGATTTTAATTATCAATTTTGCAATTTTTATTGTGAAATGAATATAACAAAACAATTAGTAATTGGTGAGAGGCAGAAACTGAATTTCAAATAAAGAAATTGGATTGGGAAAGTTGGGATGAAGGACAACATCCGAAATTGGAGACTTACAATGTTCCTTCACATGATGATGAATCTCCCCCCACTGTTGTTCAACGGCAGAGAGTCCCTCAACAATCTCTAAAACCCTCTGTCTGTTGGGTAGACCACTGTCTGTGCTGAAGATCGAAAGCCCTGAAAATACGTGGCGCGTTGTTGTTTTTCTCACTGTCTCTCGAAAGTTCCCCGGCTAGAAGGTTCGAGGCGCTCGGCTTGTTTACTGCCCCTTTCACCATTATTCGGCAATTTCTCCTCCCCCTTTATCATTTCTTTTCGCTCTCCTTTTGGAAATCGTTTGTTCTCAAAAGTAAATAAATTTCAGCAAAATGACTAAAGCTAATGCCGTTGGAATTGACCTTGGAACGACATACTCCTGTGTTGGAGTCTTTATGCACGGAAAGGTTGAGATCATCGCCAATGATCAGGGCAACCGAACCACTCCCTCTTATGTTGCTTTTACCGACTCTGAGCGTCTTATTGGAGATGCCGCCAAGAACCAAGTCGCCCTCAATCCGCATAACACCGTGTTTGGTAATTCGATCTATCTTTGACAAACAAAGCTTCAGATGCTAAACGGCTGATTGGTCGTAAATTCGATGATCCTGGAGTCCAATCGGATATGAAGCATTGGCCTTTCAAAGTCATCAACGACGCCACAAAGCCTAAAATTCAAGTGGAATACAAAGGAGAAAACAAGACTTTCACTCCAGAAGAGGTCTCTTCGATGGTCCTTGTCAAAATGAAGGAAACGGCTGAAGCCTTCCTCGGTCAATCGGTCAAAGATGCCGTTGTGACTGTGCCCGCTTATTTTAATGATTCTCAACGCCAGGCAGGATTCTTTTCTTTCTTATTCTCTTTTTAGGCCACAAAAGATGCGGGAGCGATTGCCGGTTTGAATGTTCTTCGAATCATCAATGAACCCACAGCAGCAGCCATCGCTTATGGCTTGGATAAAAAGGGAAAAGGCGAACGCCACGTTCTTATTTTCGATCTTGGAGGAGGAACATTCGATGTCTCCATTCTGACCATTGAGGATGGAATCTTCGAGGTCAAATCCACCGCTGGAGATACTCATCTCGGAGGAGAAGATTTCGACAACAGAATGGTCGATCACTTCGTGGCTGAATTCAAGCGCAAGCACAAGAAGGACTTGGCCTCAAATCCCAGAGCTCTTCGTCGTCTTCGTACTGCCTGCGAGCGAGCAAAGAGAACTCTTTCTTCCTCTTCTCAGGCTTCCATCGAGATTGATTCTCTCTTCGAAGGAATCGACTTCTACACCAACATCACTCGTGCTCGTTTTGAGGAACTCTGTGCCGATTTGTTCCGCAGCACCATGGACCCCGTAGAGAAGGCGCTTCGTGACGCCAAGATGGATAAGAGCACTGTTAATGACATCGTCTTGGTCGGAGGATCCACTCGTATTCCAAAGGTCCAGAAGCTGTTGTCCGATTTGTTCTCCGGCAAGGAATTGAACAAGTCGATCAACCCCGACGAGGCTGTTGCCTATGGAGCCGCCGTCCAAGCCGCCATCCTCTCCGGAGACAAGTCTGAGGCCGTCCAGGATCTTCTCCTTCTCGACGTCGCCCCACTTTCCCTCGGAATTGAGACTGCTGGAGGAGTCATGACTGCTCTCATCAAGGTACTTTCCTTCCTTCTCCTTTCACAATAGAATTTCAGAGAAACACCACCATCCCCACAAAGACCTCGCAGACCTTCACAACTTACTCCGATAACCAGCCTGGCGTCTTGATCCAAGTCTACGAGGGAGAACGCGCCATGACCAAAGACAACAATCTCCTCGGAAAATTCGAGCTCTCCGGAATTCCTCCTGCTCCCCGTGGTGTACCTCAAATTGAGGTGAGCTTTCTTTCAGAAAAACAAACAAAGATTTAGGTCACCTTTGACATTGACGCCAACGGTATTTTGAACGTCCATGCGTCTGATAAATCAACTGGAAAGTCTAACAAGATTACCATCACAAATGACAAAGGACGATTGTCGAAAGAAGAAATTGAAAAGATGGTCAACGACGCCGAGAAATACAAGGCTGATGATGACGCTCAAAAGGACAGAATTCAAGCAAAGAATTCTCTCGAGAGCTATGCTTTCAATATGAAACAAACTATTGACGATGAAAATGTAAATCATTTCCATGATAATGTGGAAGAAAGTTTTTCAGCTGAAAGACAAACTCACCGGCGACGATAGGAAGACGATTGAGGACAAATGTGATGAAGTCATCAAGTGGTTGGACAGCAATCACACTGCTGAAAAGGACGAGTTCGAACACCAGCAGAAGGAACTAGAATCTATTTGCAATCCGATTATTACTCGTTTATATCGAGACACCGAAGCAGGAGGACCTCATCCAGGATCTCATTCCGGATCTCATTCTGGCGGAGCTACTGGCCAAGGTCCTAAAATTGAAGAAGTCGACTAACTGATCTTCCTAAAAATGTTAAACACCTTGTACATAAAGAAAATGTAGTTTTAATGTATAACAACTGTGATCAACTGACCACATAACAAACGATAACCAGTAACAATTGAGCTATTAGTGTCCCGATGAAGCAACCATCGATTTCTTGACTTCTGGTACAAATTCAACGTCTTCATCGGCGATTCCTTGTGCTTTTCTACGATTAAATTCCTTCCGAGAACGTGCATTACGAATTGTGGCATGTTCTCGAGAAGCACTAAAAACATTTTAGCAGAACATCGGAAACCAAACCTGAGAACGCTTTTAGGGACTTGTCTATGCTTGGCAATTCTTCTGATTTCAGGATGTTCTTTAAATTGTTCTCTTAGCTTTTCACTATATTGAAGTGCTGCTCTTTCACGAGGACACAACTAAATTTATTTTAATTACTCAAAGAAAAGTACTAACTGGTCCTAATTTTTCTGCTGCTTTAGCCTTCCAAACTCTGATATTCATTTCATTACTTCCAGAAAGGACAAATTTATTATCCATAGACCATAAAACTGATAGCACATTAGACATACGTTTAGTATGATAAACATCTCTGAAAATTGAGATATTGGAATACAAATTTTTACAAACCTGCTTCTACTTTCTGTTGCATTAAAAATTCGAACTGTTCTATCAAATGATCCAGTAACCAATTCTTGGCCAGTTGGAGAATAATCTATATCTGTTACGGCAGCTGTATGACCTTGGTGGAGGTACTTAGGATGAGTTAAAAATCTCATGTCAAATGTATATGCACTATAATTATTTGTTTAGTTTTAACGAAGAACTTACTTGTAATCGTCGCTTGCTACAGCAAAAGTAAATGGTTCTAGTGGATTCCAGGTAAGAGAGTTTGGTCTTAATTTCATTGTTACCTGAAATAATGCATGACTATCCAAAGCAAAAATACCTTCTTTAATGGAGTTTTCTGTCGCGTGTCGAGGACAAAAATTGACCGATCACTCATTGCTCCAATCATTACAGCTTCTTCAATAGGATTCGCTCTTATAAAATGAATTGAATAAGGTCCAAGGTTATATGTTCGAATTGGGGAATCTCTGAAACCAAAAAAATTAATTAAACTAAAAATAGAACTAACCTGTTAAGTCTCCACACAGAAACGTCGTCTCCGCTCGTAGCAAAATCAGAAGATTTTGCAATATGTGTAATAGAATGTGCAACTCCTGAAAAAAAATAAGAATAAAAAATATATCAAACCGTTAAGAGGAATTGAATGAGCTGGCTCTGATAAATCTCCTTCAACGGGATGCGGCAATCTCCAGTATTTTATCTGCTCATCATGCCCAACTGAAACAAATCCATCGCCAGCAACTGTATCAATAGAGATTCCTGGAAAGTGTGATTAAAATACTTTTAAAATAATTAACCTTTGACAGGGCCATGATGTGCTTGGATTGTTGCTAAACAACTTCTATTAGCTAGAGCCCAGACTTTTACTTGGCCATCGGCTGCTGCTGATAATATTGTTGAGGGTCGGCCTAAAAGTACAAATTTAAAGGAAGAAAGCGACTAACCTGGATGTTTGGCCAAAATACTAACGCCTTCTAAATGCCCATCTAGTGAAGCAATAAACGGCCTGGCAAAGACTCTTTCTAATTTAGTTGCATTAAGTGCTCTTGTATATTCTGTTTGGGCTCTAAATGGATCTTGAGGTGCATTCCAATTTCGAACAACTGAACATTCGTTAAAATTCGATACAAAAATTAAACTTACGTTTTGGGATGTCCATCTTTGTTTCACGTTGGTAGTCATCTGGATTTCGAGATATACATTTTACCTTCATTTCTAAAATAGTAAGATTATTGATTTAAAAAAGTAAGAGATATGGAAAGCATAAACTCTAACTCAAAAGTGAGCTTTGACGCTATTTTGCAGAAAAGTGGACGACGTTTTGCGGAAAGCTGAGGCCTATACATTATCGTTTTCAAATTTACGAACTCATTTTTTTACTGTTTTAATCGAAATTCATACATTGCTAAAATTAAAAAGCAAATCGAAGTTATGTTTTCTCCATAAGCTTGTTTCTCAAGGAGTCAAAAGTGAGACTCTTCTATCTTTCCGCTACTTTTACTCTTTTTCGTTGTTTCCTCCCTCAGCTATAACTGATTTATTTTTATTTGCAGATGAGCATAGACCTAACTAGCGTAGAGATTGTCTTTGCTCAAAGATTGGCATCTGGTGAGCCAGTCACTCGAAGAAAAGCTCTTGAATCTCTGCAAGAATGGATTCAAGAACAGTCAAGAATTAAGCGTTAGTTATTCAATTTAGAAATTTATAATAGCTTTTTTTCAGCGTTTCAAGACGACGACATGATTCGATTGTGTACTGGACTTCATTATGTTTTATGGATGCAAGATAAAATGATCTTACAGGTTTGTTGTTTGGTTATGCTTTTCAATGGTATTTAGGAAGAATTGGCAGACAAAATCAGCAATTTGTTGGAAATATTTAAAACAAATGAAGAGAAGTCTAAATATATTAGAGCAATGTTCCTCTGCCTTGCAAAAGAATGGCGCAATGTTGATCGTTGGAGAATGGACAAATTTCTAATGGTATTTGACCTTTTTATATAATCCATTATTTCAGTTAATGAGACGCGTAGTTCGTGTACTTTTCCAGTATCTTAAAAAGTGCGGATGGAAAAAAGAATCACGTGATCCATTTTGGAAAGTCTTCCGTGAAACAACAATTTCTCTTAGTTAGCTATAGCTATATAAAAAATTTATTCCTTTTAGACAGTTCCATTCCCGATGGGCTAAAGTCTCATTTTGCCGCCATTTTCTTGGATGAATTGGATAACTCTGGAGGACTAACTAAGAAACAAATGACAAATTGCTTAAAAGCTTTTGCTGACATCCTTTCTGAGAAAAAACTTAGGTACTTTTTAAAATTTATTTTTACTTTATTTAATTATTTTAGCGATTATCTATTCGATTCAATTCTTGATGAAATTTTTATGACTATTTTACATCAAAAATCCGTCGAAATTGATGCAGAAATGGAGACCGACGAAGATGCTTCAGATGTTAAAGCAAATATCACGGTAAGTCATATTTTTTTAAGTGTAAATATTACTTTTTAGTTCGACTACAAAGCAATCGGCAAGATGCTCTTCGATATAGGAAAAGATCCTCAGGTTAATTCAAAAAGAAGAAGAAAACTGTATAATGTAGTTAAAAAGTAAGCCATAAAATTTTACTTTAATATTTGTAACAGATACGAAGACGCAGCAAAAAATATGGATCCACTATTTGTTGAAAAACCCAAAGCTAAAGACACTCTGAAAGATAGAGATCTTGCAGAAGCTGAAGAAGCTCTTGAGAATTTCCAAAAAAGAATTAAAAAAGAAAATGCAAAGCACAAGGAAGAACTCAAGTGAGTTAATCTTTTATTGTCTATTTTTTCAGAACATTGAGACAAAATGCTCACGAAGAACGATACGGTTCGAATAGAAAAGAAGTAAAAGAAAAACCCGAAAAGAAAATCCCAAAGGTCAAGAAGGCCATCAAGAAGACGAAGAAGGTTGTCCGAAAGGGCTTGAAGCTAAAATCTGGCAAAAGTAAGAAAGTTCGTTAGTCAATCTTGATATTACCGTTATTGTTTTTGTTGATTTTGAAGAATAAAACAAACGCATACATGATATTTTTTTATTCAGGTTTTCAGATCAAATAACGAGGAACAAATGTAATTTAGAGCAATATATAAAACCAAATAAACGAGAATATATTGCCAAATTATAAAGAAAAAGTCAAAACCGGATTATCGTTCACAATAAGAGATCGCCAGCCCCGTTCATTTTTTCACGTAGAGCTTCTGAGATAGCTCCTTCTCTTTCAGCCAAGAAGAGATCCTGATCAAGAGCGTGTTCATCTTGTAATTCCTGAAACGTATGTTTATTTTTTCTTGTTTAGTACTATACCTTCAGTTTTACAAGATAGTCTTTCAAGTGCTTCTTCATCTCAACTGGATTCGCACTGAAAATAATTTTTATATGCGAATTAAAAGATAGCTTACCTGAAGGAGAAGAATCCCATGGTAATTACTTGAATTTGTTCCCTAAAAGTAGGCGATTTTCTTTATAATTTACCAAGCTTACGCATTGAAATGATTAGAATAATGTTGAGTGAAAAGGTTGCCTAAATAACTAGAAATGTATTCTTGATTTGATAATTTTGGGTTCTCTTCTTGAAGAGGAACCCTGATACAATTCTCCATTGAACTAAACAGTTGGCAGAGGATTTCTGCATATCGACTCAAGCCTTAAAATGTTTTTCGGTCCGGATTTCAGCAAATGGTCTTACCCGCAATGTGCACCTGATTAGAGTCCGAAACTACAGCGAATATATGTTCAAGCATTGTGATAAAGTATTTTTTATAGAAGTTTTGGGCCAGCTGGTTTCCTACGGCATTGCCATGAGTGGCCATGTCGCGAACTTTATCCAGAATTTCTTTTGTAATATCGAGACCTAAAATAGCTATTTTTTCTCAACGGCAAAATTACCAAGTTCTGCGACTTCACGAAGGGAGTTCTGGAAGGCCCAATAGACAGCCTCTAAGACGTATTCGAATTGTTCGACTTCAAGGTCAAAAAAGGCTGGGAATACCTCTGTGCAAAGAGCCAACAACATTTGGAACAAATTGACTCTGTGTTCGGGATAAGCCTGCAAGAAATTAGTCGAGGGAATAAATGAAATGACTGACTGTCATATCACCAGTAATCATATCGAGAGTACAAACCAAGACGGATTGAAGAATACCAGGAACGAATTCAGCAATCTCATGCTGAAAGAGTTTTTTTTAGAATCGATTAGATTCGAAGGAAATACCTCCATTCGAGTAATAATAATAGCCAGAAGGGATAGAACTTTGGAGTCTCGTTGTTCTGGAACGTTGTTTTGATAATCGAAGAGGATCGCATCCATAAGAGGTTGGAAGAAGGTGCTTTTCAAGATCTAAAAGATTTCAATAGGAGAGGCAAATCAATCTACTTCAACAGATTCATCTTGGGAAATCCAAATGGACATAAGAACCAGGAAATCTTTCTTGTAGGCCTTGAAATTCTTGACGATTTGGATCTGAAAATAGCTGCTTTTCCTTCTCTACGAGTCGGCTTACATCGACATTGCCAATCAACTCAGATCGAAGTCCAGTAGAAATGAGCTGGTAGACAGCCAACATATCTGTGAATCTAGGAGTAAGTTGAACGTGAAAGAGGAATCCAAAAGAACGACAAACAGCAGCTGAGATTTTGACACAATGTTGGATATCCTTTGAGGTCTGAAAGGGGTGATGTTTTTTTCAATAAATATAATTTTACATTGATGTCAGCAAGAGCATCAAGAGGTGCTTCGGTTTGAGACAAAGTGCTGATGTTTCTATCCCAAGTATCATTGATGAATCCCATCAGACGCGCCAAATAATTCAATCGATCACTCTCATTGGTCACTCCGGCTACGATATGGCCCATTGCCTCGTAGAAGACACATTGCTGTTCGCCTGTCAAGTCGCAGGTATTGGCGCTCAAATTGACGAGCATATCGTCGAGGAAAGGATGGCCTTCTCCTGGTTGAGTCTAGAAGAGAGTATTGTAATTAAGTGAGTATTTACCACAACGAAATGGCGTTTGCATTTGAGAGTGATCTTGATGAAAGTATCACAAGCCATGTCTTGAACTCCTTCATGAGACTCGTGCATGAATTCAAAGAGTTTGTTAATGACCTGAAAGTGATGTCAGAATTGGGAGAAGAGACTAACCGTGCGAAGGAACTTCCAATGAGCTTTGAGGAAGCGATGATATTGGCCGACAACATACATAATGTTGGCAGCGATAGCAGCCTTATTATCTTTTCCTCTCTTGGCCTCACAAAGACTCAACAAATCACGGATGACAATAACCAAGAAGCGCTTCTCATCGTCTTCTTGTAGGATATTGGAGATGGATCCAATAGCCCAGCAAAGAGTGCTCAACTTGGGGCGATCAAAGCCATATTCCGTCATCTGAAGGACTTCAATTTAAAGAGACAGAAAAAGCGAACTTGTTTGTTCAATTCAGTAGTCATTTTATCCATCGTTTCCTGATTGTTCAAGTGAGTCAAAAAGGTCAAAGTTTCCTTCATTGAACGATAGAGATTAATATTGTCAGTATCACGAATGATCTCTCTGACTACTTCACCTCCTTCAGTTTCAACAACCAACACCTCTTCGGGTCTAGCCATTTTGGTAATGACCACATCTCTCAGACTGGAGAGTGTTCCCCTAAAATATTTTTTTTCATTTGAAATTCTCCTACTCATAGAAGAGAAGCTTAGGACTTTGAGGCTCTAGTCTATCAGCCAAATTAACAAAAGGAACTGGTAGTAAAGGCTTATAAGCGTATGGATGAGAGCGGAAGAGTTCACTCGTCAATTGGAGCCAATATTCCAGGCACATCTGAATGAATACCCTCTATGATTAAAGAGAATATATAAAAACCTTCCACATCTCGACGTCATCTACCATACTCAATTTCAAGAGTAATTTCAACCCATAGCGATGAACTTCGATTTCTGTAGCCTCGCGATGCTCTTCGATAAAAGTATCATATTCTTTGAGATAAGTAGACAGGAAATAGGTCAACGAGGACAAAAAGGTCCTGTCTGTTTCATCTCCCGATCTCTTATAAATTTCGGCGAATTGTGGATTTTCTCCAACATAATCGTAGATCTAAAATGGGATGAGCGAGTGGCGGGCTAAAATACCGCTTTGAGCGCTCCAAAGTACATTTTTCGCATATTATTAATGTAGGGCTCGCAGTTTTTGGCCGGAATGCTGGCTATTTCCGAGAGGCATTGTAATACATGGATACGGTAATTATCCATTCCAAGGAACTTTTCGACGAGAATATCGATGATGGTCGACTCGAATACAGTCGGCGTTGGAATCCAAGTCAAAAAGCGCCGAACCGTCTTGAGAACAGCCGTCACTATATCATCAGTTGGACATTCAACCTGAATTTTGAAATCTAATAGGACTAGGGGGTACGAACGAGACAACGTAGGCAAAACTGGAAGATGCGCTCGAATTGACTACAGAAGTTTTCCTTCAAATAACGCTCCTCAGCGGAAGTCATTGTATGTTTACCAAAATCGAAGACATCCTCGCTGAGCAAGGAGAAAATCTGCATACTGTTGATGCAAATTCCTCGACTTGTTTCAGAAATTTTAAGGATATCCGGCACGAATGTTGGATATCGTCTTGGCCAATCTTTTTTCAAAATCTAAATATTTAAAAAAATTATATCCCAAGGCTTGGCTTTACCTCGACCAATACCACGTTCATTTTTGTGAGCAATGTACTTTTTGGATCAGAGCAACTGATGGAATTAATTTTGTTGACAATAAAAGTTCGAATTCCTTCGCGTTGCTCTACGGCAAGAGTGCGCCATCTGAAGGCTAATATCCAAGAAAAAAGGATGCTTTACTTGGTCTTGATGACATCCTCCAGAATTTGAAGGGAAAGATATTTTGTTTGGTCTAATTTGGAGTTCTCAAGTATCGTATCCACTTTCAACCATGAATCCGGATGTACTTTTAGATCACAAAGTAATATATTCGCTTGTTTGCGCGTATTTGAGTCCGAGCTATTCATCGCCTCGACGACCTAAAAAGGGCAATCGTGGGATCTAATTGAGATTACCGTGTCCAGAAGTTCAACATTGATCTCGCTTCCAAAGAGTTGAGCTCGCGCTTCGGCTAATCCATCGGTATTATCCATCTCGTATAGCGTACTCTAAATGCAACATATTTTATGAGAAAACGGAGAAATGAAAAAGTATGGAAAGCATTAAATGGTTCACTTTTTTTACTTTTACCTAAAACTGATTATTCTGCTATACGTCATGCAAAAATCACAATTTATTTCTTTTTTTTTTATTGGAATTTCTTTATAACATTATTCAATTAGAATCTAACGAACTAAAATAATGAGTTCAGATTGTAGGCGAGGGTTGCATAACGAAGAGATTTATTTGCTTTTATTTGGAGAACAAAATTAGAGTTAAATTCAAACAGAGTTTATTCGTTTCGTAAAACCAATAAAATAAGTAGCGTTGCTTTGTAAGAAACGTATTGCAATAAACAGAAAAACAACACTTCGTGGCCTACACACGCTGGTTGAATTTGGAAATTACAAATAGCTCAATGATTTTTTTGGAAAAATTTTATCGAGTTGATGAGAAATGAAAGAAAAGAATTTTTGAGTTTTCGGAAAAAGCGGAACATGCAGCTGATAGTATTTCAAATTCGAAGCTTCGCATGCCTGCCGTTTACAGCGTCATTTGGAATCGTTCTTTTCGAATTCTTATTAGTTCACTAATGTTTCTTTTTACTTAGGGCAAATATTATATTTTCAGACAGGACTCGGGATGGCACAGTTTGATGCAGATTCTGGCGATGAGGTTCAGCTATCGAAAAAGGAATTGCAGGTCAATTAATTAGTTTGTCATTATTTTTGCTTTTTTTTCAGGAAATTGAAAGACGACGATTAAAAAATAAAAAGAAGAAGGAGTCAAAGAAAAAGAAGGCAAATAATATTGAAATTATTGATGAAAAACAGAAAGAGAAGGTCGAACTTCCACCAACTGATGAAAATGAAAAACCAGAAACAAATGGTGAAGTAAAGAAAGAGGAAGAACTTGAGGTTTTTAAATTTTTTATTCACTATTCGAATGTTTCAGGATGATTTAACGGTAGAAATAGAATATGTTGGTGAAGATCCAGTTTTAGACGAGGATGACCCAAACTTTCAATATTTTTCAAGTGTCTTCGCAGCATTCAAGGTTTGGTTTTTAAAAAATTAAAATTCATTCTCTTGTTTAGGTTAATCCTGAAGGAGAGTCGAAATTCCCAGTAAGCAGTGGTAAATATGATGAAGCAAAGAAAGATGTCGAGAGTAGATACAGTATGGTGGTAAGTTTTTTCTTTATTTCTTTTAAAAAAATCTAGGAAACTGCTGCTGAAGATGCTCCACAAAAAATGTCTCGTCGTAAGCTTCGTGTTGCTATGCAGCCAAGTATTGCTAAACTGAAAGAAGTATTTTTACACTGTTTTTTCAGATAAACTAATTTTAGAGTACTTATCGTCCTGATGTCGTAGAATGGGCGGATGTTACTTCAAGAGATCCCTTTTTGCTAGTTGCCCTAAAAGCTTATCGTAATACAGTTCCCGTACCGCGTCATTGGAATGCCAAGAGAAAATATTTGGCAGGAAAAAGAGGACTTGAAAGACAACCCTTCCAATTACCTGATTTTATTCGACGAACAGGAATTCAAGATTTGCGTGAAGCCATGTGGGAAAAAGTAGATTTTTCTATTTTATTTTCTTATCTATATTTTTAGGAAGAGCATTCTAGCTTGAAGTCTAAAATGCGGGCTATGGCACGTCCAAAATTGGGAAAAATCGACATCGATTACCAAAAATTACACGATGCTTTCTTCAAATGGCAAACAAAACCATCAATGACTATGATGGGAGAACTTTATTATGAAGGAAAAGTTAGTCATTTTTAGCACAACAATTATCAATTATTTTAGGAAATGGAAGCTTTAATGAGAGACAAAAAGCCTGGGCAGCTTTCCGATAATCTTCGCATTGCTCTTGGTATGCCTGTTGGACCAGTAAGTGTCTTTTAAGCCAAATTTATTGTCTTTTAGAATGCTCATAAATTCCCTCCACCATGGCTTATTGCCATGCAGCGTTATGGGCCTCCTCCAAGCTATCCTAATATCAAGATTCCTGGATTAAGTGCTCCAATTCCAGAAGGATGTGCTTTCGGATATCATGCCGGAGGTTGGGGAAAACCGCCCGTTGATGAATATGGAAAACCCATGTATGGAGATGTCTTCGGAGTAGAAGTAAGATTAATTTTATTCTATATTATTTTATTTAGGCAACTTCCCAATTAGAACCAGAAGATGAATCACGAATTGAAAGACGATATTGGGGAGAAATTGGGTCAGATGATGACTCAGATATTGAAAGTGATATCGAAGAAGATGAGGAGCCTGTCCCAGAAAAAAGTAAGCTGGCAAAGTGAATATTTCTACTGCAATTTTTAGTTATTCCTGAGGGTATGGCTACACCTATGGTGGAAGGATTAGTAACACCAAGCGGAATGACAACAGGAATGACTGGTCTTGAAACTCCTGATACTATCGAACTCCGTAAAGGAAAACGCCCCGAAGAAAGTCTTGCTGGAGTTGATACTCCAGCCGCTGCAGCTTATCATGTTATTCCTGAAAAGAAGAATGAACGCATTGGCAGTTCTATGATGGGATCAACACATGTCTACGATCTTTCGGTAGTTTTAAAAAAATAATTTAGTTAATTTTCTTTATAGAAAAAACAAGCAATGAACGAAGATGGAGTGCATATTTCTTTAGATCCTAACGATATGGATCTTGATCCAGGCAGGCTTCAAGAAAAATATGACGAACATCTTCGTAAGCAAAAGACTCGTACAAATGATGACCAAGAAGATCTCACTGATATGGTAGCTGAGCACTCTGCTAAACAGAATGTATGTTTCCTTTTTTTCCCCTAATTTTTTATCTTTTCAGAGAAAGCGCAAGGCTCACGAGTCGAAGAAGCAGTCTTCAAGTAGCTCCAGCACTTCGAAGCCGGAGAAGAAATACAAAGACTTCAAATTTTAAATGAATACTTGATGAAGGTTACTTTCATTTAATTTATTTTGTCTGTTTGATATTACTCTCCTGATAAATGTACCACTTTACTTGGCTTTAAGATTTTAAAGCGTAATCTTTATTCGCAAGAACGTCAGACAAAGATCATATTAATGGAATGTTTTATTCTTTCGGTTCGCCGGCAAGAATCTTTTCGATCAATTCATCCTTTTCATCTTCAGGCAAGAAGACCGAATGAGCAGCATTCAGATGCTAAATCTCTATTATCAATTATAATTAGCCAGCTCACAGTTTTCCAAATCTGATGGGCTGTGAGCTTCATTTCGTTCCTAACAAGGACACATTCACTGAGCATTGAGTTATCAAAACACGTAGGATCATCACGGGAAATTGAGAAATTAACATCATCTTTAGCCCATCTAAGCAACTTTTTTTGTTGGAAAAGGACTTACTGAACAACAGGATGATGAGGCCAGTCCAATTTGACGGAACCAGTCATTACAGAGCTGTAGGGACACGCCTCCAAATGGACATTTCGCGTCTCAACAAAACGAGTCTTGTACAATTCGGGGTCTAGCATAATCCTATAGCCATGACCGATTCTCTCAGCATGCATTTCAGTAAGAGCCTAGAGCTTTTTATAAGAGGGAAGGGATCTCTCACTCTATTGACTTCCTTTGGTCCACCGCTTTCACCAGCATGGACAGTTCGATGGATTCCACGGCGATGAGCTTCTTGGAAAACGTTGACAACAATTTCCTCGTATTGCTCATCAGCTCCATGGGCGGATCCAGCCACATCGATGGCCACAACTCCAAAATGTTTCAATTCGGTTGCTAATTCAAGAATCTCGGTTGTGTATTGGTCGAGTCCGCGAATACAACAAAGAATCGAACGAGCTTTGATTCCAAAATCAGCTTCTCCTCGAACAAAGCCGCGATGAACAGCTTCAACAACTTCCTTAGCTGTAGTCTATAAAGGTCAATTTCGTTAGAGGAAAACGTGACAAAATTTAATCCAAAAGAGATAAGCAATCGTCTCGAGCCGACCTTTTCATCAGTCAAAAGATGTGGAGCGTAGCGACCCTCGAAATAGACAACACCATTGTTGTGCTGATCCTCGCAGAGTTCATAAGCGATTCTCTCAACGACTTCCATATCTCCACGAACAACCGGAAGGAAAATATCAAATGGCTCAAGCATTTTGGCCAAATTTGCTGGCTCATTCGTAATCAACATCTTCTTGACTTCTTCAATCGTCAAAGCGACTTCTCCTTTCTTATTCTTCAAAGGGATATTCCTCTTCCTGGGCGATGTAGTAAAAAAAAGAAAAAAAAGCAAACTTGGAAGTTTCGAGAAGAGTTGTGAAACGAATGGCTCCATCCAGATGGAGATGGAGTTCAACCTTGGGGAAACTGAAGTCCTTTCGATCTTTGTCTGTCACCTTGGGAGGACAATACATCACGTTTCTGAAAATCTATTTTTGGGGAAGTGGCTGGGTCATTAAAATATTTCGGATTGACTCATAAAGGTCTCTGAATCAATCCGAAATGGGTTGTTTTTGTCTGGAAATGTTTCTTGTTATCGGGAGCAATAACCCGGAGAAAGACACGCGATTTGGATGGCAGTTATGTGTGGGAGAATCTGATAAGGACTGGAGAAGGGGAGAGACAAAGAAGGAAAAGCCGATACGGCTAGAAAGTGAGAAGATTAGCGTCGACTCAATGAGGCAGACGCTGATAGAAGCTATTGTAAACGCTTTTTTCTCATTATTTCCCGATAAAGCTAGAACTCACTGCAAATGATGCATTTGGCCATCCAGCTTCTCGATCGTCTTGGCGTCCGCATGCAGATTCGGATGGCCTTCAGCTGACGGAGAACTCCAAAACAAACCCATCTCTAGAAGAAGCAAAATCTTCGAATGATTAACATAAAAGAGTAGAAAAAGACTTTGGAAATATTCACCCAGCAATAAAAGAGAACCAAAAATCGACTGATAGCGCCAGCAATTTATGGCGAATTTTCTGGAAAACACAAATCTCTCTTTCTTTCCGAGGTGGCGATATTATAGCCGAATTAGGCTTTATCGAATAAATCAGCAAATGACTTCATATTGAATGATTTTGGCAGAGAAATAGACTACAGATGAACTATTGGATCGAGGAGGGAGGCGGATCTCTTTTAAAATATCTCACTGGTGGATCAAAAGTCAATTGCAGCCTCAATATGAACTCAATTTCAGGGAATATAAAAGCAAACAAGGTGAAAGTCAGGTGGATTTTCTAGAAGAAAGATTCTTCAATTTATGAGCTGAAAATAGGAGCTTAATTAAGTCATTTTGGGAGTGAAATTTGTGGGCTTTTTATGGTTAAAAGCTGTGGGAAATCCTTTAATAAAAACGGTGGGTGGTTTAAATTATCCAACAAGAAGAATTACACCATAAAATGGTGTAATTTTCGCCACTTTTCGTTGTGGAAATGCGATAATCGTGCGCTGTTTACAAGTAGAACGAACAACTGACTTTTTAGCTGACTTTTGTTGGAAAAACATTACGATTTTCGGACTCTACGTAGGAGGAAGCGAATAGCTTGGAAGTAGAGGAAAACAAAGATGAAAAAACACTCTTTCGGCCAGATCAAATAGCGCGAAATAGAAGAGTCGTTCACTTCAATTTCGAGGGTTCTCCAACTGGTGGTAGGATCTCCAGCTTTTTGATTGGCAAAAGGGACGAAAGCCTTGAAATAAACACGTGACCGGCCGTTGGCAAGACACGCGCCCAGCTGGCCAGAGCGCAGGGTCATGTCGGGTCACGGATTGACTCATCGAGCTCTCTCTCTCTTTTCCATGGAACCTCACAAAAAGCTGGGAGAAGTGGCGCTTTCTTGCACATTCCTTGTAGAATTTTGATCCAAAATCCATTTCAAGCTTATTTATGCGTAAATTTCCCTAATCTTTGATCATTTTCTGAAATTCTCTCGAACAAAATTACGAAAAGAGTCAGGTTGTGCAATCAACCGCCAGTCATATCAGCGAGTCAACAAAGCAGACTCGATGGAAGCCTTTCCTTTTGAGTCACTTTCCTCTAAATGTCAACAGAGAATTCTTGAAAAGGTGAGAATTTTTAAATCCTTTAAAAATGCGGAAATTCTAGCTGGATTTTACTGAGCTCGTAGCGATGGAAGAGACCTCCAAAAATTTATCGATTATGGTCAAAAACCTTGAAATAAAACCAATTCTTTATGCTACTTATATTGCCGTCTTTGATGTAAACTATACAATGGAATTTAAGAAAAATAGTTTAGAATGAAACTCTTGAATTCGATGAGAAGAAAATACCACTTTCTAAGCTTAAAGACGCCGATTATCGACTCTCCACATCCTTCTTCTCGTTTGTAGTTGGTTCTTTCCTCTTTCAAACAAAAATATTAAACTTTCAGGGGAATCTAAACGATGCAATTTGTGATCAGCTGATCTCTTATTTTGATCAAGAACTCATTCTTCCCGATATCGATACGGTACAATCTAATTGGTTTCCAATCTGCACAAAAGAGAAACTGCGAGCTGTTCTGCTAGTAAGAGGAAGTTTCTAAAGTTTCCAATGAATTAGAGGGTGAATCCCAAAAGGATCTCAACGTGTTGCAGACGACGAGACGACTATGGCTCGTGCTTCGCTCTGCCAAGAGTAGGTTTTTTCTCCTACACTTTCTCTCGTTTTATAGTTGGAGGAGTTGAGTGTTCATGAGAATTATTGTCTTCAAATCAGAGATGAAGAGCTTTTGGCCATTCCTGCGAAGAGGATGACTCTCTACTCGATTCAATCGCTTACCGTCGAGGGAATCAAAGGATTCATTCAGGTTGATTTTGATGAATTAAATTGAAAATCTTTTATTTTAGCAATGGCTGGCTGGAGAAAGAGAGATCGAAAAGATAATTTTGTATTATTTCGAATGGATTCCCAATCAATTTTTCCATGATCTTCAAGCCGAATTCGTTTGGAGTTCTGAGACTCATGGCGAGAGCGAAATCGGCTTCATTCCTCTGGAAGAACTCCCCGAACTTGATAGAAAATCCTTCTTTTCTTGGACTAGAAGTGATAGAAAATCTCTCAATTGCTATCAAAAAGAAGGATATTTCGAATTGAAAACAACCGGAGATCTCCAGGGTCTCCTTTACTCACAAATGACCCAAGAAAACCATATTCGTTTATTGGGATATTGTAATTACTGTACAGCCAAATACAACTGCTTCCACACGAAAACCGTCCATCGTAAAAAGAAATAAATCATCAATTTGTTGGAGAAATAAATTTTTATAATAAAATAGACTTTCCTACGCTTATATCTGCTTTGATGAGGAAAACGTCGAGGGGAATAATCGAAAATATTTGAAAAGTCGACGATCTGTGTCAACACGCTCGATGAGAGTCATTCGACATTCGATTTTCATTGATGAAGCTGTACATTTTTGTTGGTTATTTCCCTCTTTTTGAGGCCATTTGATTCTTCCAGCATGATGGCTGCTCGATTCGGCAAGATGGATCTCAGGATTTGGTGGCTCTTTCTCACGAAGAGGCTTACTACATCGATTACTTCATAAAAGGCTTGAGTATCTACACGACTTCTGATCAAATAGCCTGGGAGAAAATCAAAAAAGTCGTTTCGAACGCAAGGAAGATGACTTCAAAAGTCACTTTGGATTGGGATTTTAAGGATCAAATTCTGCTTCCTGATGTGGAAAAGATCGATCCAACCAAGCTGATTCTCGACCAATATGAGGGCCACAACTGGGAGGAATTAATCAGCAAATGTCCGGTCAGTCTTCTCTTTTAGAGGATTCATTCTTTATTCATTTTTGAAGATTTCACGATAGATTTCAGAATCTGAAGAAAATTGGTTTTCGAAATTGGCCAAATCCAGAGGAGGCGATGAGAATTTTTGAATTGGTCGAGTCAGTTTATATCCACAGTGAGCCGGTTCCAGAAGAAGGTCTCAGCCACATCCTCAACTATATAATGGTCAGTTCTGTTGCGTCTCTCAAAAGAGTCTTCCAGCTGTGGAGAGAAAGATCAATCAGAGGTGGAAAATTGAAGATTCTTTCTGTTTTTTATCTTCGCCAAGATGTTCAGAATCTTCTCCGTGTGCTCCAACAAAAAAGTCAATATCGACTGATCCGAGAGAGACGAGGATTCATCCGTTATCTCGGAGATGCCAGATGTGAACTTCAGCTATTTTCGTTGTGTCAATCAGATTCCCCGAATTGTTCGCTACTTCTTTTGAGGGACTTCTTCGATTCAACCAGTTCAAAAGAGCCAATTTATAGTCAATTCGACACCATTTTTGATGTTCAAAAACTAGAAAAACTCCTCTTCTTCCTTTATAAAAATCTGTTCGACATGTCGCCAATCGCTCTAACCGGACTCCAATTAGACGAGTTGAATTTGTCCGAATTGTTCAAATTGATTGAGAACTACTTCGCATAAAAGACCTTTTTTCTCCCCCTCTGTCACCACTATGACGAGTTGGAGAAGAAGAAAACAGCGGCTGTCAGTCTCAAACGAGTAATATGATAGGCCTTTCAGTTACCGGAGGACGATCTTTTTCTATTCATAGCTTCCGATTATTTTAATCTCATCTGATCTCTTTTTCTTTGAAAGAAAACGAGTCTTTTGCTTCTTCTTTCTCTTTGATTTCGACATTTATTTGATCTCTCTAGTTTATTGGAGAGGAGTGGAGAAGAGCCATTTAGGGAGAGAGAGTGGGATATAAAGGAGAGAAGCTCTGAAATATTACCAGTACGTGATCAGTTTCAGTGCGCGTGGGCTGTGTGTTACAGCAAAACTGCGACGAGAAGAGGACCGCCTCCGAGTCAGCCACCTCCGCCACCATTTGCATATGAGCTTATGACTGATTTGACGTTCATTTTGATTAATTGAGTCCTTTTTTCTTCCTTCTCTTCTAGAATCCATTAGAGTTTTAGTCTCTTCCTATCTCTCATCTTCACCTTCTTTCAAAGGAGGATTACCTTTTCTTTTCTCAGCTATATTTGGAGGTTTTGGTAGTCTTTTTTACAAAACTGGGCAGTATCTAGCCTAAGTTTGGTTGGGCCTCTTTTCAGCCCATCAGCCTTTCTCCCTCAAGTTGGACTTCTTTTGAAAGATGAAAACCATCTGCGCCCTTTTACACCGCCTGCCATCCGTTCCGTCAATCCGAGGCGTCAAACAAAAAGATGCCTTCGCTTGTTTCTGTCACTCTTTCTTCTTGCCCTTCTATCCGGGACGATCTTATTTTTTTAAAATCAAATCTGATTCATCCTGCTTTCTTGAAAATTCTGTGATTAGTCGATGAAAAATGACTCGAGTTGGGTGATATTTTGGGGATTTGTTATGACTTTTCGAATGGCTTTTTACCCTACCTTACACCCTCCGTTAGCTTTACAACATTTTCTTCTTCAGGATGGCCGACTTCGACGACCAGCTGCGCTACGGCGGCCCACAAGCAGATGATGTGGGTCGAATTACTTATTCTCCATTGGAGGAACTCTTTTTCAGGATGCTGAGCGAAAAGCCCAAGAGCGTGAGGCCAAGAAGGCCGAAGTCAGAAAGAGACTCGAAGAGGCTGGAAACAAGAAGAAAGCCAAGAAGGGTTTCCTCACCCCCGAGCGTAAGAAGAAGCTCAGAGTTTGTTCTCCTCGCTCCTAAGGAAGACAAAGAAATTTAGAAACTTTTGATGATGAAGGCCGCCGAAGATCTGAAACAACAGCAGCTCCTCAAAGAGCAGGAACGCCAGCGCATCCTCAAGGGTAAGAGGAACAAATAACACAAAGACACGCGATAAATTACATCGAGGGATCAGCTACAACACTCAATCAATCTAATCGCAATAGCCGCAGACACTTGTTGCTGACAACCCTGGGAATATTGAATACCTCTCTTGGTTTATTTCTTTTAAATTTGTTGCGTAGTTTATGAGATTTGAGAGATGACTATATGTGACATTGGTTACGATAGCCTCGTGAGAGTCCAAAACACAAAGAGTGATGCCATTTCAGAGCGTACTATTCCCATGCCGGATGTGGATTCCATCAATGACCAGGGCAAATTGCTGCAGATCTACAACGACCTCTTTGACAAGCTACGTGCACTCGAGGAGTCCAAATACGACATCAATGTATTGGTTGGAAAGACCGAATCAGAGATCAACGAGCTCACCATTGCTGTTAACGACCTGCGTGGAAAATTGTAGGATTTTTTGTTTGTTAGAAAAATGAGAAAATTGAATTGCAGTGTGAAGCCAGCGTTGAAGAAGGTCTCAAAGTATGAGAATAAGTTCAAGATGGGAGGAGCTGGAGCCCCTGGCGCCGAGAAGCAAGACTTCCGTTCCAATTTGAAGGTTGTCAAGAAGGAGACCAATGTGGATGAGCTCCTCTCCAAAGGAAAGAAGAAGGACGACAAACCCGACTGGTCGAAGAAGCCCGAAAAGGCTGAGGAGAAGAAGGAGGAGAAAGAGCCCGAAGAAGCCGCTCCTCCAGCTGCCGAGCCTGAGCCCGAGCCGGAACCAGTAGCTGAGGAGGAAGGAGGCGAAGGTTTTTTTTCTCTTTTTTCCCCCCACAAAAAAACTAAATTTTCAGAAGAAGGAGAGGAAGAGGAGGAAGAAGAAGAATAAACGCTCCGAGCTTTATCCCATAACAGTCTGTTTATCTATGAAAATGAACGGCGACTATCTCCCAAATCGTCTTCTTTTTGTGCCCCGGCAGCCATTCTGAAATTTGCTTTTATTTTCGCTTTTTCTTCTCGAATTGACGGCTCTTTTAGAGATAAATATTTTTCGAACCTGCGGTTACTTTCGACCAAAACGGATCAACGGCGCCGATCTTGCGTCACGAGGAGAGAAAGAATCCTCGTCGTCAGAAGAAGAACGGCCGAAACGGATCAACGGCGCTCCTTCTGATCTTCCGAATCTGAAGAAAACCCCCGCTTTTTGTTTGATTTCAGGGACGAACCTGATCAAAGGAGCTCCGTCGACGGATCTTTTTCCAAAACGAATCAAAGGCGAAGCTTCTGGGGCTCGTCCAAATCTGAAAAAAAAAATGTTCAATTGGGAGAAGGTGGCAGACGAACTGACCGAATGAGAGGAGCTCCGTCGGGATTTCTCTTTCCAAAACGAATGAGAGGAGAAGCTTCAGGAGCTCGGCCGAATCTATAGAGAGAGAGAGAGAGAGAGTTAGAAGGGATGGGACTAACGAACCGAATGAGCGGAGCACCGTCGGGAGAACGTTTGCCAAAACGAATCAAAGGACCCATGTTGTTGTCTTCGAGAGATCTCTCCATTCGACCGAAGCCTTCCACGCTCCTTTTCGAGGAGGCATAGTCGCTGCCCAGCATGCGAATCTCACTTGAGTCAAAGGCGGCTACACCGGTCAGACCGAGGAGAAGAAGAACAACCGGTGGAGCCATTTGAGGGGCCGAGTTTGAAATCTGAAGTCTAATAACAACAAGAGGGCTTTGTCCGAAATGGAGCACAAAATGGATGACCGCGCCTTGCGAACTAAGCCAGCAGGGACAGACAAATTGGAGTGGCAGGTAGGTTGTTCCGATTTAAGTCTAATTTGTCTACGGTAGCTTTTCTACCCCACTTCAAAACAACAACATCATTCGAATTACTGTAGGCTATTTTGGGACAGCTTTTGCTTGGAGGGTTACTGTCGATTTCTGTTGTGAGGAAGAAAAAAGGAGAGAAAAATTAGTCCAAAAAGAGACGAATTGCTCATCCAAAATGGAAGTAGGAGGTCCTTTTGAAGAAGAAGCCCCGCCTTCGTATGCCGTTTTCGGCCGCCCACTTCCGCCGATTCCGTTCTGAAAAGCGATCCTTCTAATTTACAGATTAATTGGAGCCAATAATTGGGATTCGGAGATGATGATGTGCAATGTCAAATTTAGCCTGAACCGGAAAGAGTCCAATTGGAAGAGAGAGAGAGAGAGGTGGGTAGCTAGAAGTGGTCAGGAGAAAAACACGATGAAGACATTCAAGAATCAACTTATTGTTCCTCCTAGTAGTAAAGAAATTCCGAGAGTCAACATCAGATTTTTACTCTAATTTCTCCGATAAAAATAGCAAAGAAACTACAAATATGCATGGTAAATGAGGAAAACAACACCCATCCTGTCGCTATAACTATGAATTTCTTTGCATTTTCCCCGTTCTATCCTTTCAAGTTCAATATCCTGCTCAACAATTGTAGCATAAGATGGCTAGAAAGAGCCAAAAAGGCTGAATTCATCCGATCGTTGGCATCCTCATGATTTCTCTTTCCGTTTAATAATGTCTACTTGTTCTTTGAATAACAACTGTTATTTGTACTTTTCTTCCACTAATACTTGTGTCCTTTGAATTAAAGCAGAAATATTAACAATCGAAAGAGTTCAAACCATTGTCATAATTCTATTAGTCTATTATACAAGCCATTAAGTTATACAGTCGACAGCGTAGACCCAAAAATCATGGTTTATAAAACTTCTTTGAGCAAAGGTCTCGGGGGTAATTCCTTCCGCTGAAAACGTCTTCGAAATTTCCTGGGAATCAGCATTTTCTGGGTGGAAAAACCCCACATTTGGTCTCTGGTTTTGTTCCGTGATTATGGCGGAAATTGTTCCTCGTTGAGAGGAGTGTGAGTACAAAAATAAACTTTGTCGTAACGAGTTCCCCAGTGTCATGCTCCCTTCGGGAGGACAAATAGCCGGAGGCCCTGGTCCTCCTAGTTATTGTGCGGGGGATAGCGAATTAGCTGTCGAACCAATCCTACGAATGGCTGTGTAACGAGATTCACTATTGGCGGATTGTTTTATTGTCAAAATAAAAATCTCAACCGGCAAGGGGGCAGACAGGCAAGAAGATCGTCTTGTACTTGAGCACCTTCTAGTCGCTCTTTTTTGATCCAATCGGATTCAAAAGAGTTCGAAAAATCTGGAATTTATTTTATTCTTTTAGAAAATAAGCAAAACTCACATTAGCAATTGATTGATAGGCTTTACTCGTCTCAAAAGGCCCAATTCCATAGAAATGGAACTCGTCCTCTGCTGCAAATTTCCGCTTCATCCGACAACGCAGGCTCATCTTGGGGTTTGTAGCTAAACATTCAAAAACATTGAGGGCTATTATTGGAAACCACAAAAATCTACTGGAGGTACAAAGCTTATTTTTCCTTCAAAATCTTCGAAACAAAAAAACTGACCGAAATCCCACATCATGGCGACCCAACTGTCGTGGGTGGCGAGATTCTCGTAGTATTCTGGAGCTATGCTTCTCACCTGGAATTGTTTGTTTTCTCTCTCATTTTCTCTCGGTAAATATCCTTTCCTCCCACCCTCTTAAGACGACTTCTACCGTAGTCTTTTTTTAGTCCAAAAGGCCAATCCGAAGTCACTTGAGACCGTGCTCCAATTTCTTACCAAAAACCGACATCGGATAGCCAACGAAATTGGGAATAAAAATGAGTCTAATACAGAGCAAACATGGGAGCCTACGACGAGGTCGACGACGTCATGAACTTTGAACAGAGGGGGTTGGGAGGTGACATCAAATTTACCTTCGGCAAATTGACTCCACTTATAAATGGAAAATCATGATGTTCTACGTGGTAGCCAACGTTAAATGTCACCATATTCATTGGTCCATAATAGCTGAAATTTGTTGTTTTTTTCGATTAATTCCCAAAATAACCTGTAGGTTTCTTGATCTTTTTTGAAGACATAATGTTCTGAGACGAAATGCCCGGCGGACGGATGGAGACCAAGCCCTAATACGAGTCCCAAAAAGAGATACATAAACGACTTGAATCCGAAGAAATAATAAATCGAATAGTTGAAACTGAATTGGATGATGAAGTTCACGATCTCCAGATCTGTCATCGACTGAAAATTGACGCTTATATAGGGATCCAATTCTAGATCAATTGGGAAGAAAAGTTGAAAAATAAATCTACCTTGGGATAGACCATAAAAGGTCGGACTCCATAGAAGAGAGGCTGAAGCAGCATCCAAAGAATCTTTCCGGGCGTATTGCAGAAGATTCTGGCTTCTAATTCGGTTGGAATATCCGTATCGATGCCCTCTTCTCCTTGATTCCTATGATGCTCCAGATGATATTTTTTAAAACTGATTGACATTGGGACGAAGATTGGAAGATTTGCAAAGAATCCAAAGAGTCGATTCTGAAATGAAGAGGTTTTTTCTTCCTCTGGGGAATAATCTCACAGCTAATGGCCTTGTTACTCCATAGGCTTGATTATGACTGATCTCATGGACAGCTAGAGTAAGGGAATGATTGAAAGTTCCCGATACGAAATAAGCTTGTAATATGACTAGAGCCCAGTCGGCATCTGAAAGCTCAAAGTTTGAGAGATAACAGCTGATTGGCAGCTTCCCTCTTCAATTCTTACCTCGCACACAAAATGCAAAGACTATTTGAGCTAATACCATGAAGAAAACGACTGGTTTAAATGCTGGATCTTGGCCAAATAGCTCTTTGACTTGAGGATATTTTTCCAGAATTTCCTTCCGTCTAAATTCTCCGTTTATCTAACCATCTGATAATACCTGGAGGCATGTGGTTCTTCGGTATAAGACCAGGCAAAATCTGCCTTGGTCACCGTTTGACCCATCTGAAAACTTGATTTTGGGAAAGAGAAGGGTTTAAAGAGTGTGAGAGCGCATGCGAATTTCAAGAACAGCTTCCGATCACTGACTGATAGCCAGTTCTTATCATCAGACCGGTCTGTCTTTTCGGAGTAAAAAGGACACACACAGGTTATGAGGTAAAAGGGTAAAGAATAGGAAATGACCAGAGAAAGGACTTTTTCTTTTTTCTGTAATAAACATTTATAACAAAAAGAAAAAAAACAAAGAAACAACCGTCTAAACCTAAAAAAAAACTAGTAGGCGCTATAAAATTAGGCCGTAGCTGTAAGGGCTTCTTCTTCGTCTTCCTCTGTCTTCTTTTCCTCCTTCTTCTTGCCTTTCTTGTTCCTCCTCTTTTCCAACTGAAAATAGGATTATCGAGAGATTTGACAGCATGGCAGCAGTTGCGCAAATATGCTGAAAATACAGTATTTTAATACAAACCTTTTCTATTTCTTCTTCACTTGGCACAGGCAGCCATGGCTTGACGTCAATTGCAAAATGAGCTTCTCCTGGGATTGTCATCAACAGAGCTCTAAAAGGTAAATTTTAAATAAATGATTCGATAACCTATTGATAAAAGGACCAAGTGCTGGGTTTCTATGTGAACATACTGCAGCAATAATAGTTGAAATGTTGGCCTCTATATGATCCTCAGCCATATTTAGCTGAAAAGAATGGAAATTTATGAATTGATGACTTACCCTTCCTACGACACAATCAGTCAATCCCCAAGTTGGATAGACCGGATCTCCTTTTATACTAATTTTAACACCATTCTTAAACTTTTCAATTAAATTTGGAATATCATCGCCAAGTCCACCTGAAATATAATTCGAAGAAAAGGAAAAATCACACACCGTTATTTTTTGTGGGAAAGCGAGTTCTTAAAATACCTCTAAGAGGTAGAATATATGACGACATATCTAAATGAGCAATACAGAAGTCATAATCGTCTGTTCGCAACTGTCCTTTAACAATCTGAAATTGATATCAATCAATCAAAAGAAATTAAAAGAACGGTACCTTTTTAATAACATCTTGTCCTAATGCAAGTTCTGCACCGCTTTCAATGGCTAAATCTTGAAGTTTTGGGTCATTAACGAAGGCCAGAATAGATCGTTTTTCACTGTGAGGAAAGGGAAACGGCACAGGAACAATTTCATCAGAACTTGTCACCATTTTTGTCTAAAAATGGCAAATGCTAATTTGATATAAATTACCTGTCTTTCAGTGCTCATATTTAATTCAAGTCGCAAGCGTAATGGAGCATTTGGAGTATTATAAATTGAAGGATCCTGGAGTTCTCTATGCATTTTCAATGCTTCAGCAACTGTATAAAATTGAGTTTTAACAGCTGATCTAAAAAAAAAAAATGGCTATTTGGACAAAATGTATATAAACAATACCTAATAAATACATTTGTTGATGGCTTTTCTGGCAAATTAGACTCTTCCTCAGCAACATATCTCCCAGGATATTGCTGTGATGGTGACAGTCTGTTAATAGATTCGATATCTAAGCATTACCATAAAAACTTACAAGCTTTTCATCCTCCGGATGTTTATCCTTTCCATAAAAGTATATTGTTTTCGTGCTGCTTCCCTTTCTTCACGTTTCAGACGTCTCTCAAGTTTTTGTTGCCTTGTTATAGTTTGCTTCAACGCTCTTTTCCTGCCTAAAATAAAGTTATTGCAACTTTTAAATAGAAAAACAGACCTCTATACTGTGACGCTTCTACAGATACCGGCCGAAGGAGCTCCACAGCCGTTGAGCAGCTTCCTGTTTGAGAGAGCTGTCTGATTAAGGAGAACATCCTGCAAAAACAGCTATTTTTCCATATAAAATTCAAGAAAAAAATAAATTCAAGTAGAACTTTAAAGCCGAAATTAAAGGACTTTTTGGCCCGGGTCTTGTCGCTGCCCTTTGGGCAGAGAGAGGGGGGAGGGGCCAATTGTGACTAAACACTTTATTGACCCATTCTTCATCTTTTTCTCTTCATTTTTATTTCTTCTTTCTTTTCTAAAACACAAAACACAAATTTCCGTGGTGTAAAAAATAGTCTATAATTATGGGAAAGACAGAAAATAAACAATAAAAATAAGGGATAATCTTTGTTTATTTTACGTCTTGTTTTGGCCAAAAGTTGTTTCAATTTGTTCCTAATTTACAATTACTTTACAGTTTTTGCTAATATTTCTTTTCTATTCTTTTCCCATATCTTTACTATGTAACAACATTTTTATCAATACATTTTCAGTATGGCGGGAGAAAATGGTTTACCTGATAGTGAGAAGATCAGAATAGCTTCTGATTTCCTCAAGCATGCACCACCAGGTGAATTCAATGAGGTAAGGTTTTAAATGTTTTTATATTTATTTATTAAAGGTCTTTAACTCTGTTCGAATGCTCGTAAACAACGACACTCTAATTAAAGAAGGATGCGGACCTGCAATTGCTCAATACAACATGAAGCAATTTGTCCCTGTCAAGCTAGATGGAACAGACAAACAGGTTTGTTTTAATTGATTATTTTTCATAAGAATCTTAGACTTTAATTACTCCATATAATGATTTGGGTAATGGTCGTTTCTTTGATGATAACGTCAAGAAGAGTTTCAAGTATGATCACCTTCGCAAGGAAGCAAGTGATGTGCAGCCTCATCAGGGAGATTCTGGAAGTGCTGAAAAGTGGAGAAGCCACTTGCAAGCTGTAAGTAATTTCGTTGTTTTTTTTTCAATTATTCTTCTAGGAGCTTGATTCATACATTGAGAACCACTATTCAAAGACTGGAACTGGCTGCGTTTTTGCTACAAAAAACGGTTTGGTTATCTGCATTGAATCACACTTGTTCCAAAACAAAAATTACTGGTATGCTATTATATATATTTAAATTACTGTAAATGCCTTAGCAATGGAAGATGGAGAGCTGAATGGACAGTACCCATTGGAGACGGAAAAACTGGGTCGCAAGAACTTACCGGAAAAGTTCGGGCCCAAGTTCATTACTTTGAAGACGGGAACGTTCAGCTTTTTTCCGAAAAGGACTTCTCCGTGAAAGTTAATGCTACGGTACGTTATTTTTCATTTTTATAATTCCTATTGTTACAGAACGATGTTGAGAAAACAACTAAGGAAGTTATCAATGCAATCAGCGCAGAAGAAGCAAAATATCAGCAGGCAGTTCATGAAAACTATGCTTGCATGTCTGATGTTACTTTTAAAGCTCTAAGAAGACAGCTTCCAGTTATTCGTAGCAAGATGGATTGGAATAAGGTAACCGAAATTTTATTATAACCCTTATTTTTTCAGGTTCAATCCTATCGCATAGGACAAGAAATGAAAACCCAATAGCCTGATTGCTATAGTTCTTCGCTTTACCACATTTACTATGTTTCAAACCTAATCTCATATATTCCTGCAGCATATATTGCTTTCTTTTCCACTTCCAAGTCTTTGATGCTGCTTGATAAGATGTGAATATATTTATTGATTCTTATCGATAATTGTAAAATAAAAGTTATCAATGCGTTATCACTCAATTAATTTGTGGTGTGATGTGGCACTTTTTTACCTTTGTTGTCTTTGTTTTTATAACTCACCTCACCTTTGTAGATGCAAGCTAACGACACTGCACCTGTTGCAAACAACCTCGAAAAGATGTGAGTTTTTACAAAATTATCCATTTGCTTCTTTAGGGCCTCTTCGATTACAAACAACTTAGGAAAGTTGGTACAATCCACGGAAGCTGCACCTATTGCAAACGACACATCCATTGGAGTTGGGTAAGTCTTTTTAAAATCGTTTTTATACCTTTTCAGTTCGATGTTACTTCCTAACACTACTACTCCTGTTTCAAATCTGACTGTTACAATTCCGTCATCGACTACCACTTTTGCTCCCCTGACTAATGTTACGGTAAGCAATATTAAATTGTAGCTTATTTTCTAGCAGGAACTCCTTACTACCGTTATTGAATCCAATACTACTATGCCTAATACTACCATTGCCCCGACAATTCTTCCAACGAGTGAAGCTCCAATTATCACAGCTACCGAATCGGTAAGTTATCTTAGCTTGATTATAATAAATGGCATTATAGAGCGGTTCTAGCTTCAATACGGTCGGATTCACCATCTTAAGCTGCATTTTGTTCATCACTGCCATCGCCTTGATCGCTAAAATCATTATGGGCTACCGTAAAAAGTAAGTTCAAAAATTTTTTTGTTTTGCTTCCCAAAATGCAGCTTTTAAAAAAATTCACTAAAATTAGACGTTCTGATTTGATTGGCGGAAGTGCTCGGTGGAGATTGGCGGCTTCGCAGCAGTCTGGTACTGGCCGAACTGCAGCTTCCTACGTTCCTATGAATAATAGAGAGCGTCCACAAAATGGTGGTCTTGATTCCACTGGGCCGGGAGATAACAACCTCGACTGGGAGCGTCAATTTTTTGACGATACTGAGGCTACGGTGATTTTATTTTATTTTAAATCTTAACATCACTGTGATTTATAGATAAGTGTTACACTTTAGACGGTAAGGTAGATGTTGTTGTAAAAGTGATCGTTGTATAGTGACATAGATTTTAATACATCGGGGCTTATTGAAATATTTACAGGTACCATCGAGGCTCCAACTCCGATTTGAACGCCAGCAATGACCAGCAGGAGCTTCCTTTGGTTAGCACCGAGTATAAAGACGACAGTATTGCTTAGGGTACGTGTATCAAAAATATTTCATGGGCTTTTTTCATTGCCATTTTTTCTTGTCAAGTTATATGGGTTAGAATCACATTCCGCAAGGTTGTGATGTAAAGCTTTAATTTGTTTTGCCATTTGTTCCATCCAAATAAACATTTGGAATAATCTTTCAATTTTTTCACTCGAAAACAAGTAAAATTTATTCTCAACATGGTTTAACACATGATGGTAGCAAACATGACTGGTATAAAAACTCGTATAAAGGTCGGCCGGGTGTGGCTAAAAACAGATGGCACCCAAGCTTTGTATCACACTATTCAACTAGTCAACAACTAAAAGCGAGTCGAGGCAAGCTGAGCAAACGGTACAACCCAAAGGCGAGAAAGGAAAAGGACCGGAACTACCCATTGAACGAACTAAACAGAAGACTATCTTTTTAATATTTTACATGAGAATAAATACAAGTGACACCCGTTACATTTCTACAATGAATGAATTGACTGCAAGCGAGGCACTAAACCCATCAGAGACCCGGAGCGGGAAGAGAGGGGAACTAGGAAAAGAAGAATTAACCCATGTTATGACTAAAATATTGAGTGAATATCTTGAGCACGTTCCCAATCCATGATTCGCTGTTTTAATACGGACAGTTTTGATCGTAGATCAGCGTGCACTTGACGATGCTGCAAAATAAAGCAATATTTTAGAACTTTTAAGCGATAAGGTGACGCATTAATAATAGTTAAAAGCCCACCTTTAAAAATATTTCATTTTTCTCAAATTGAGCATATCGATTTTGAACCTCTCGCTCAATCTCCGCTATTTCTTTTGTATTATGTCCTGCCTTCTTTAGCCTTTTTTCGTATTCTCGAAATTCCAATGAAGTATTTTGCAGGTGTCGAAATGCTTCCATATAACTGTGATAATCTCCATGAAAAACATTGAAGTACTTTTCTGCATCAGAAACAGTTTTGATCTGAAAATTGATATATTGAAGGAAAAAAATCTACCTCAGGAAACTTTTTCTCCCAATCACAAGAAGGATTTTGTGGTGATGATAGACTACACGGCGAAGACAATCTTGAAGACGCTGAACTACTACCTCCGCCTGTACTTCTTTTGGGAGTTCTTTTAGGTGGAACTGGCATTCTGGGAGCGGTTATTCTTTCGACCTGAAAAAAGAGTTTATCTTCAAAAAAGGTACTTACAGTTTTTGCAGGTGCGGTGTGATTCGTTAGCGATATAGTTGGATCTTCTGGAGGACTTGCACTTTCTTGCCTTGGTCTTTTTGTTTGTGGCTGAGCCGAGGCATGCGGAACATGAGCTGTTCTTTTATTAGTGTTTGTTGGTGCAGTATAGTCCAATAGGTCCGTCATAATTCTGAAGCAGATAATAGAATTATAATTTACTTTCTTACGATGGGCTTGATGATGCAGCTGTTCGTTGAACCGGCGGAGAAATAGACTTGGATTTTGCTGTCTGTCCTCCATCACCCGAACCTGGTCTTGAAGCCGGTGGTGTTGGAATAGCTGAATAAAGAAAAATAAATGATAAAATACAAGGTTTACCTTCTGGACTGACATTGTTGGTGTGTCCACGAGGTTGCATCCTTTCCATGCCCTTTTTCCTCATAGGTGCAAATGCTTCTTTTGTTCCCGATGACCCATCTTTTAGCCTTCGAACAGCATCTTTTTCTTCACGAGTAAACCAAGGCCATCGTTGATCGATTTCTGGATAGCATGATGGCTTGAGAGTTAATTTGTTTCTAGGAGAGCCGAATTCCGCAACGTCATGGACTATTTCTTCTACTTTTTTAACCCATCCTTCTTCTTCATTAACACCTTCCCGTCGTAAGTGGTGAGAGATCTTAAAAGGAGTTCAAAAAAATATTGACAAAGACAAACCTCATCTACAGATGAAAATTTTCCCGTAACGATCAAATGCACGATTCTAGTCCTTAATTTCTTCTTTCGGAGTTCACCAGCCAATGGATTTACGTTTTGCCTAGTTGACCCTGAAAATAAAGAAAACTATTACTTGTTAAAATTTAATTTGGGCCTATATATGCTCATTTTAGACTATATTTGCTTGAAATTATGCCTATTTATCCGGCAATCCCTCAAAACGCACTAGTTGACCGTTACATACAAAGGAATGCTATCAATGCACGATGCGTCTGAAAGAGAACCGGGTCGTCTCAGTCGCGGCATAGCTTGGTGATACGTTTGGATAAACAAAGCAGCAACTATTCATACTTAGAAAAATTAAAAAATAAACTAACCGTTATTTAATGTTCCATTGGTACCCGTTGTATTGGAGAACTGAAAAGTTTATATTAATATTTTTTCAAGGCGTTCAAGCAAATTTCTTATATTTTTAGAAGAAAAATGTGGTTTATAGCCAAACAAATTCATCAGGGCAACCGGTTCGGTTCGCCGCCTTCTTATCTGTTTAACCGGATTCCGAAAACAAAGAATGCAATGGAAATTTGCGCTTTTAGAGGTTCTCAAATATTCCGAAAACAACTGGGTAAGTGCACTCCGAATAGGTGGCTCTAAAAATAGAAACACGGGGGCTATTTATGCAATTCTACGGGAAGAAAACTAACCTTATTAGGACTAATTTTGCTATTTGGATCATTTCTTGATAGAAAAGGAGATGAATGACGAGAGGATGATGCAGACCCGATGCGTGGGACGAGATTCTTTGACAACCTAGATGTGGCCTCTTTGGTTCCACGACTTTTTTCTTCTTCCATAAGCTTTTGAGCCTTTTCTTTAGTTTCCGCAAAAGACTTATCAGTTGCTTGAATCTAAATACAATTATTATTCCCAAAGCGAAATACTATATTTTTTATCCATCTTTCGATCGATTTATCACTCACCTGATATTTTGTTTTGAAGGAACCGTTCATTCGAAATTTATGGGAAGCGCTATCTTCGCTTATTGTATCCGTTTCTCCATTAAGTAATTGTGATTGGAAGTGAAAAATGCCAAGAGATCCTAGATCAAATGTGCCTCCCTACAAAGAAGATAATTAAAGATAGCAACTTATTTTACCTTGCTATCTACTTTTACTTGCAATTTTCCTGAATTCTTTCTTGAGGCATTCATCAGAGCAGCAAATATCTCATCGGTTAGTTTTACGCACACCACACTACTACTGGATTCCGCTGCTCCCGGAGACTCCAGACTAAAATTTATATTATAGACTATCTTTTAGCTAAAATTTGCATCAAAAACTGCTTTTAGATATTTGCTTTTGCTTTACAAGTTTTTTTGAAATCTAATTTTTAAAAAAAACTAACCGTTGAACTCGGAGACTGGGAGGCTCTGGCGATCCCGAATCGTAGTGTGGTGTGCCCATGTCTTGTATGTTCTTTAGTGAGACTTCGCCTCCTACAATGGAAGGGGCTGAGGAAGAGAGCAAAAACGACTTCTCACCCGTCAGCTCTTCCTTTACACGTAGTTGATCCGCCTGAAAATGAAAGAATAAGAAACGAATATAGAGAAGAACGAAAGGAAAAGAAACAAATGAATCGCGCAGCCAAAACAAAACTTCCAACATTGTGGTCAGGAACCGGGGGTGTTGGGAGTGACTGTTACCAAGGCCACGGACACGACGTTGTGTAACGATAGTGTGACGGAATAGTGCTGATAATAGAGGGACAAATAATCGATCGCAAAAAAGCATACTCTTTTTTTAACGACCAATCGAATCCCAAGTTATGTTCCCATTGAATTTGGTTGAATAAAGGTATGGGAAAAAAGTATTTTGCTCACAATCAATTAATCTGAAAAAAAACACGTGGATCATCGCAAGACGCTTAGCATAATCAGGTCAATTAGAAGTGACCCAGCCCAGGTGGAGCCAAATCGGGTACAACAATAGAGCGCGACGAGGAGGCTGTAGATACGACAAAAATAAAAAAGTTACATTTTCCCAAAGCTACAACTTCCGAAAGGATGGGCCATAAAAGAGGCATAAAACTGACATGCGAGTAGGTAGCCGGTTCTTACTGTCGGAAACACGTGGTATCAACCCCGAATTGAGCGAGATTGCCAGTCAAAAATAACATAAGAGTAATCGCGAAGAAATTTGTCACCGTTCAAGGTGAAATTTAACAAAGATCAAAAGAAAACAAGAGTTGTGTGAATGAGAAAATGCTGAATTCAAAATGAGATTTTTCACGAAACGTCATCCACTTTTTGAAAATTACACGCAATCTCACCGTCTCCCTTGCTTCTGCCATCCATCAATGTCAATTGTCGAGAGAATGGAAAAAGTGATGATATTCCTACAGTAGGCAGGGCCCTTATTTTTGGCGGAAAAACACGGCCTGTCGATGAAAGTGCTACGTATTGAAAAACAGGATAATATGCAGCGAGAAACAAGTAGTACTCTTCTGGACTTTTTTTCAAAACGAATCCCAAAAGTGGGCGCTGCTGTGTTTGGCAGTGGTGGGGGAGACGGAGAGACGTGAAACAAGAAACTGCCGAGATGCAAAAACACGTAGAGGGCATTGGGGGGACAAAATGCATGCAATTCGTTCAATTGTGGGGGCCGGCAGCAGAACAACTCGCTGTGCAAGCTCAGGAGGCGGCGCTTTCGAGCGAGACGACGACTCTTGTTGGTTTTATACCGAACAAAGGCTTTCCCGCTTGTTTTGTACAACTGATCTCGCTAAAAGTTTCAGAAAAAGCGGAGGCTGCTACAAAATGTTTGGTCAATAACCCGAAGAGCCATCCTAATGGGCAGATTATTTTATCTTTAGAGAGGCTGATAAGAGGAGGAGAGGGAGAGCCCTTTTTGCCTCAAATTACGGTTAAATAAACGAGTTGGGAGTAATTCCAGGTGGAAAATGAAGGAAATTGACTGACGAGTCGTTTCTCCCTTTGTAAATATCACCTGCCTACTGTCCCGCGTGATCAAAACTTTTCGGGTACGATAAGACTCGTCGCCTAAAGGGATTCTCCAAGATTTCTAGCTGAGATATGGCTAGCCGACCAGCTGGGTCTCTCTCTTTCTTTCTTCTTGTTGGGTAATAATAGACAGAGATGAGTCATTTTCAGTAACTCCAAATGTTTCCAACAACAGCCTTTTTCGCGAAAAACTGAGATTCATTTGATTTTTGGAGAAACCAGAACTATGAGAGGAAAAAAAAGACTGACAACAGAGATAATGAGACGGAATGATTATCAAACGTGTCATTGAGAGAAGAGAGCCTCTCAATTGGACAATCTTTCACAATGTTTCGCTTTGTTTGACAATCCGCCTTAGCAATCCGAAAAGCAAAAAAAATTTAATTAGCAAAAGCAATTAGTTCAAGACCAATCGCTTTGATGCGCGATGAAAAGCACAAAACTAACTTTTTCTCTCGCTCTACAAATGGTTGAGGGACTTTTCTCCGATAGCAAAAGGAAGAGAAGAAAGCAAAGATAAAGTTCTCACGGACACCTAAGCTAGGGAAAACCAGCGCTTCCTGAAAAGGCAACCGATCTTTCCATTCTTCCTGGGAGTTCTATCCAATGAGAGTGGAGTCCTGTCTGCTACAGTTCTCAGCTTTCCTCTCTCCATCATAAGCTCGGTTCCTTGGCAGGAAAGAAAGTGGTTGGACCGCCGGTGTGGAGTTTTCGTCCAACGCTGCGTCTCTGTCTCAGGTCTGCCGCAGACACCAGGATCTGATCGGATAGTCCATCATTCGGCTGTCAGCCCTAATTGCCACACTGATAGTGGATTTTCTGGGAAATCTTTCCCCCGTTTGAAACCCGTTTCAGAAGGCCCGAGACCCGCTCTCTTTCTCTCTCGTTGGGTCACCAAATCAAGTAAAAGTTAGCTCAACTTGATTGGTCAATAAAAAAATAATCCCAAAACTGACCATTGGTGAGGCGAGGGGGATTCCCGCGCTCAATGACTACGACAAAAATGTCCTACCGGGAGGCTCCTAGTACAGAGTAAATAGTCTCTCTCAACCTCACAAAAGAGACAAACAAAACTTTTGGAAAAATCCCATATTTTGAAAGGAGTCTGAGGGAGTAGAGACGCTCGAACAAAAACAAAATGAAACGTCGAAAACAAAAAAAAGATCAAAAGAGCAAACTCTCTTAACTCGAAAGATGTTTGGGAGAGAAGAGTTGAAAATTCTATGAGATCCGGGGAGGGATGGATGAATGAATGTTTGGTTAGGTCCATGCTGTGTGTGTCTAAAAAACAAAAAAGGAAGTCAGGACCTCGGCGGATTTCACTCGCTTAGTCCTCGTCGGAATATTCTAGAGCCTAAGAGAGAGAGAGAGAGAGAGAGAGAGAGATAGACGACTCTCAACGAATTTCTCTTTCCATCTTTATCAAAAAAGGAGACAATAGTCGAGAGAGAAAGAGGTTGGGTGTGTATGTGGGGGTGCGTGGTAATTATGTCATTCATTGACCAGAGCGACAAAACAAACGAGAAACATAGCCTGGGAGATCGAATTCAAATCTCCCGCGCTTACCATCTGGAGGAATACAGTCATTACCCGCCCTCTTTTGTGCCTCCAGCTGCATACAATTAGAAGAGCGAAAGTGATGATTTGAAGAGAAGAGAGAGAGGGGGAAACGTGTTTTCTTTGGCCGTGCAGAAACTGTTCGGCCTTTTACAGTAACCGCCTTGTAAAAACGATGTGAATCTTGATAAAACTCTACCCCACAAATCCGCGAAAATCAAAGGTTCGTTTTCCCCTTCTTCGGATGCACAAGAGAAGGGTAGCTCCTCTCCGGCTGTTATGAAACGCGGGCTGGCCATGCATTTCCAGTCCACAGAGCAAACAGCGCACTCTTGACATGTGACCGAGAAAAGACACCTGCGATGAGGGACGTGCCACAGGCTCTTCCTTAGGTATCCAGGAGAGAGAGAGAGGTGCTTAGTCTCTCCTCAATCAGTGAGAGTAGTTCCAAACGGATTATTTTCTAGAGATCTCGGTTGGATCTATTTTTGCCATCGTTTAGAATCCACAAATTGCATTATGTCATCCGCCCGGACACTTTTTTTGCCACTATTTTTGCCACCCCCGCTCTAATTGCAGCCTCCCTCTTTTATTAGCTACCTGCTGCTCAAATTTTGTCGTCCAGCAGTTTGTTTCATTGTGAGCAAGTGACGCATGTTTTTCTGAGCCGTGGATTTTCCGGCTTCAGCCGATCAATCAATCGAGCAGCTTCTCTAAATCACTCGATGTTGCCATCAAAATTGACCGGAAAGTTTTGATTTCTAGTTAGAAGACCATAGCAAAAAAGTCAGATTTCGATCTAAAAGCGAGATGATCTCGTCTGATTTCTCAAAGAGGAATAACATTTCAAAAATACAACCGATTGTACCACCCATTATACCACCAGGTGCAACAATTATTGAGAGCAATTTAATCGCTCTCTTTGCTTGGACTTTTGTGAAAATGTTTCAGATCAATTAGCAGGTTTTTTCCGAGTTTTGGAAGGAAATTTCCATGAAAAAATCTTAGGAATAGTCACATTCCTAGGAGCATTTTCCAAAAATTCTTCAAAAATCAATCTCAAAAGATTCTCAAGCATTCAATCAACAAAAGGATTCCGAGAAATCTCCGAGTTTTTAATACGAAAAGATCTCGAATCCGTCTTAAGATCAGTCCTAAAAAGTGACAAATCTGCCAAGATCAGCCAAAAAAAAAAAAAAGGATTTCGAGAAAGAATCTCAAAATAATGAATAGTTTTCTTGAGAAAAAGTTTTTAAAAAAATCCTTGAAACTTAAAGAGATCATCGGATTTGCTCAGAAGAGGGCTCCAGATAAACTCCAAGTTCTCAAAGGAAATCCAAGAGAAGAGAGAAAATCCTCGGGCTTTTCAGAGAAATCGTTTGCGTGTGGGGGTGCGATAAGACCTATCCATCGCCCCGGGGCTGATAGATACGAACCCGATCCGCTACTGCTGCTTCGCGCGAACGGCCAAAGCAAAACATGTGTGGCAGAGGAGAAGGAGAGAGAAAGAGAGAGAGACGATCTGCCCCGAACTGGCTGGCTGCGCGCCTGTGACGCAACACCGACGACGGAACATTCCGAGGGGCTCGGCGAGCAGCAGCCGGTTCGCTCAAGGAAAAAATCTTTTCCCCAAGAGGGGAGAGCAGCCAATATTTGACAGGAAGAAACTGATTCTTTTTGGAAGAGAAGTCGAAAGAGAAAAAGAAGAAAGACGCAACATTACAGCCCCCAGTCAGTTGAGGGAATCTCCATTACACATCGACCATCACCAAGCAGCAAGAGGTGAATAAAAACTGACTCGTTTGGTATTTGGTCTCTCCCTAATCTCAACTCAACTCCAGAGCACAACGTGATGAATCATCCTGGCGAAAACAACAGGAAATTAGGTCCTTCTTCCTCGAAAAACGGCTTGCTCCGGCCTGCTTCCAAATATCGTAATCATCCTATTTACCAATTTGTAACGGAGAGAAGAGAAACGGTTTCACACGCGAACGTCGAGGGATATCCCGTTCTTCTCTCTCTCCGTGGAAGCCGGTTTCTGCCACAGGGCGCGACCACCGTAAATCAGAAAGACGGGACCCCTGGTAGAATATATTTAAACTTTTGAGATTTAAAAAAAGTGACTATCAATTTCAAGAAAAAGAGAAGAAGTACAGCCGCGAAACCGCGGTCTAATCGTTAGCAAAACAATGGGAACTGGTGTCGGGTCTCCCTGGGGCTATGTTTGCTCAACTTCGGCAGCGTAGAGGTCTCTTTGCGATTGAAAATTGTCGAGATTATTCTAATGAGGTCGAGTAGATTACGGTAGAGGTAAACTGCGGTAAACAGCTGTTGGGTGGGAGGAGGATTTTGAAAAGACGTCGTTTTCCCATTCAAAAAGTCTCCGACTGTCCCGAAGTGTGAAGACAGTGAGCGCTGCATTCCGCGACGCGTTTTTCCACCTCTCACGATCGTCTCTCTTTGACCGACCCAGTTGGCATTTTTTCTCTCCAAAAATAAGGGTAATCTGGGAAGTTTGTTAATGACGGCGAGTAAAAGAGAGAGGGAGGCTCACTCGCACTCGGATTATTGGGCGCCATCAAAGTTCAGTCCTCACGATCTGTCTGACTCAATTTGCTCAGAAAAAGATCTCACTTGCAATGGAAATGACCCAGTTTTGAGGCCTACAGACGTCTTTTTTCTTCTTCTCTGCAGGTCGTAAAAGGGGGAGTCAAATAGAAATGGTTCATAGAGCATCATCTCGTAAAGGAAAGGAGGGTGTAAAATGTACGAGATCTTCTCTCTCTCTCTTGTTGTAAGAATAGAAAGAGGACTTACAGTATGACGTCCAAGCCACAGAGAAAAATTGGACAGCGAGGGGGCGAGAAGACAACAAGACATCTGTTAAAACACGGACGACGTCATTCTCCAAAAGTTCGTGGCGGTGAGAGGAGGCCGAGGATAAATGCAATTAATGGGCGGGAAAATGACTACAAATGTGATAATCTCATTCCAAGAGAGAGAGAGAGAGAGAGAGGCACGTGGTCTCATATGTTGCTTCTGAAGATAACAGGGGAGAGAGAGCGAATGTACAAAAAATAAATTTTGCTGAAGGGGAACAAAAGCAGCGACGGCCGATTTGAACAGCTGTTTCGCTATTATTTGGCGCTCCGTTGCGCCATACTAAACCGTTAAAAATCCGGGATTTTCTCCTTCTTTTTTGGGAATCTTCTCTCTCCAAAAAAAAAACAAATCCCAAAAAAGCTGCAAGAGCGAAATGACCTGAGTGTTGACTGGGCTCCCTCCTTCCAAAAAAAAACCAGCCAAATGGCATGCGGAAGTTGCCAAATCCCCGTGGCCGAGGGACTAATGGCCGTTGTGAGAAGGAATTTGTTTAGCAAAAAAAGCGTTTATCCAGTTGACGAATAAAAGAGAGAGAGGAGAGAGAGCAACAGGTACGATTTGTGAGGAAAGAAGGGTCGACACCAGGAAAAGATTCGAAGATTCGCGACCGGTTTTCCAAGTGCACTGCGTGCCACTAAACTGGCAGCCCAGCACTGATCATGGACAGACAATTTGGTTTTTTTCCCCCCTTTCTATCTCTCTCTCGCTCTCCCACTCTATTGAGAGACTACTAAATGAATGGGAGATTGCCCGTTTCCTGGGGTAAACAACAACAGAATTTGGTTATGCGTGCTGCGGGGGTATTAAGGTCTAAAAATGAGGGTAAATCACACTTTTGTTTTTGGATCATCCTGGATAAAAGGAGTCACTTGATGGACGGTGATAAGAAGGAGGTCGGCCACGGAAAGGTCACGTGCGTCCAAAGAAGAGACAAAACGACTTAAAACTATCGAAAGGAACTTAAAGAAAGCGAAAATTCGAAAGCAAAGGCATCATTCGGTTCTACTCGTCTGCTAACTGACTGATCGTTTGGTCTACTAAAAAAGAAAATGTTCGCCAGGTTGGTTGCGCTCTATCTTTCTGCAGAATGAAAGCAAAAAGTTCGTGAAGCGACAGGACAAGATGTTACCACGCAGATGCCAGACGATCTTCAGCCGCAAATCGCCTATGCTGAGGCTTGGGAAGGCCGAGACAAGAAGATCGTCAAGGCCTTCAATGAGATCACAAGCAATTGGAAGAAGAACAAGCATCGGACAGATATAATGAAAGCTGCTGAAGATATGACTGAAGGCTGTAATGATGATCTCAAAGCTGGAACTGAAGACCATCATGGAAAGTATCAAGGTCCTGAAGAAGCGCCGACTGACTCGAGATGCAGCTGAAGCTGATCTCAACGCCAAAACTAACGACGACCGCCAGAGAAAATTCGACACAGCTGAGCAAGATTTCCAGGCTGGAATCAAGGATCTCCGCGACAAAATGACGCGCATCAAGGACCATGATCAGATGCACGCTGATGCCATCACCATCGTCATGGAGCACTTTGCCGAAGCTTACAATGACGGATAGAATGAAGCAATAAAACTACGTGTCCTGTCGCTAATTTTTAATGAAATTGAGGGAAAGAGGAAAAAAGAAAATCGTCTGGGAAAGACCTGTCTAGTCCCGTTGGTCTTTTTTTTTGTTGCAAAAACGTCTAGAGCATTTCTTCAGTTGAATAGGATTAAGCAAGGGGGAGATATAAGCCGAAAGTAATAAAGAACCGCTCCTGTTTACTTTCAACTTTTTTTCCCTTCCTCTGGGCTTTTAGAAGCCGTTCCGGATGCCATTACCCTACGTCATCACGAGCTCCGTTTTGGGAATAGTTAGAGCAAACGGAGGGAGAAAGAGAGAGAAGTCATTCAAAGGCCGTTGAACGTGTGAGTCAGCGGAATTCACGGCTCTGACCGGTTTGCGAGAGTCTTGTCAAGCAGTATTGTGAGGCAGTAGTTTGCCAAATAATGTTTGGGAAGCGTTTTGTTCAGCGATTGATGGGACATTGACTGAAGATATGGCGGGAAGTAGAGGGAGAAAGAGAGAGAGAGAGAGAGGGCTAGACTGTACAAAGGGGGGGAACTATCAATGAGAGAGAATGTTTGCAAAAGAATTCTCAAAGATGGGGGGAGAGAGAAGCCTTCGAAGATTGTAGTATCGAATGCACGCCAAAGTTTGCTCCTTTGAAAATATGCAAGTCAACAGCCTCAATCTCTCTCAAGTGCAGAAAAGGGTGTGATCCGTCGTCCCAAAATTAGACTCTCTCTCTCTTTGCGTGCCGAACCGTCGTACAAAAAGTGTAGCGGCTGAGCAAGCAAAAGGAGAGCTCTGCTGCTCCATTTTGAGAGAGAAAGGGGTGTGTGAGATTTTGGGCAATTCGACTTCCTCATCTTTCCTAATTCGATTAGCCGCCGTGGATGGATTATCAGAGAGCACAGATGGACTTCCAAAATATTCTATTAGACGACTATATAGTCGTTTTGCAGTGCCGAAAAAGTAAACAAGAAAATGAGAGGAATCTGATCCCATTTTTATGTACAAGAAGGTATCTTTTTCTTCTAAAAGCAGACGGTATGAGTCGAATGTCGGAGATGCAAGTCCTTGGCGATCATTTCCGCTGTGATTGGATGCATACTGTGTCGAGTTTGGAGATAAAGCTTGCGAGCCTTCGCTGCCGACATTGGCCAGGCTGCTAGGTCTCTGAAGAGCAGAGGATGTTTCGGTTTTTTGGGGAAAAAATTACCTGTATACTGGACGACAGTATTTGAGACGACCCTGGATGTTGACAAAGTTGAGAGCTAAGTCGATGATTGGTTCCCATTTGGCCTTGATCGAGAGGCGAATATACTTCAATAGAATCTGAAATTATAGAGTTAAACTGAACAAAAAAAAATAGCCTCGCAATTCTCGCTCTTGTTTAGTCCATAAAGAGCAGTCAAAGCCTCAATTTTCCAATGAGGAATCGAGGGTTCGTATTGCCAAAGTTGAGCCAAGAATTCGATCTGTTGGAGTGGCTGCATCTGATTGTATTCATCGGCTGTGATCTCCTTGACTGTCTCCTCGGTTGCATCAATCCATTGATGATACAATTTGTCGCAAGCCATGACCATACTCTCATCAAAATCGGGCTTAACCGGCGGCATTCCAAGGCCATTAAACCAGAGGTCGAAATCGACTGTATCCAAGAGATCCTTCTTCTCGTGGAAATACTTATAAAGATGGTCCTTCCATTGATAGCTGTCGATGGCTTGATGGGCAAAAGTTACCAAATAGTTGCGAAGATAAGCCTCAAATACCTCTGAAAATCTCTGTCTCGTCAATTGTCTTCCCGCCAATTCGGCTATCAGTTTTTCTGAGAATCTATCTAAACCTCCAAGCCGCTTATCTGTTAGCTGCTTTGATAAATGAACAATGTACTTTAGAATCTCTGAACTCACCTGGGCCTCCAAGCAGCTGCTCCAAGTAGAGCAAGAAAGCCGATCCCTTCTCATATGGAATACACGAAAAAGCCACATCCGGATCCACATTCGTATGATCTTGAATCAACTTGGTAAATTGATGAGTTGGCGTGAATTGCTCGTGGACCTAATTCGTTCTCTGACATATGATATACCCGCTTACTGTAGGGATTAGGTTATTGGTCCACCCATTAAACGACATGAATTGTCTGTATTTTTCAGAGACCAAACGTCCACAAATCTTCCGCTCAATGAACATGGTAAAGCCCTCATTTAGCCTAAATTTATCTCTATGTTTTGAAGAGAAAACGCCACAACCAAAAGTGTTCCCAGCTGCTGTTTGTGACGAGATTTCCTGACCTTTAAATAATTTTTAATGTAAATAGAAAGCAAATTTACCAGCTGTGGGCGATTTCATGGGCGACAACAGAAACGAGGGAGCGATCACCCGCCTATTAAATTGAAAATTAAATTTAAAAAGGGGAGATCTTACTATTAGAGTCGGTGTAAGGAAGGTCAGACACGGATTCTCCATTCCACCAAAGGGGAAAGTTGGAGGAAGACAGACCATATCATATCTTAAAGAGGATGTTGTTCTTTTCTTTCGAGATTTCATCCCCACCTTCCCCAGATGTATTTGCCGACGATTTGTTCAGCCGAAGCGAGGATATCTTCAGTCTCGGAGAACTCCCAAAGGGCTTTGTCGGCCATCGAAGGCTCACACCAAACGGCGCATCTGCAGAGCTTTTGTTGGATCTCTAGTGTTTCATCATTCAAAAGTAAAGTACTTTGCAAGCTATCAGCGTTTTTGCACCCATCACAAGGGCTTAGTTGACCACGTGGCCCCTGGCGACGACACTCGAAAGGGAAAGTTACCTGTCAGAAATGTCTCTCTTCTCCAAAAGTCCCGCTACAATGGCGATCAGGTAGGACGGCACAGCGACCGGCTGTTTATAGAAAAAGGTTGTGTATTCATCGTCCGATTTGGAGCCTTCTCCTATGGCCGACATGAGACAAGTCAATCCAACTGGGACACGAACCTGGATGGAAAGAAAATATCAAAGAAAAAAGAGAGCAAAAAACCTCAGCTTCATAGGTCGTTTTGACAGAAGGAGTGTCCATACAGGGGATAATCGAACGAGCATGGATAGCCTGGCATTGGGAGAAAAGGTAGGGAGCCTTCTTGTCAGCAGTTTGTTCCTTTTTCATCCATTGGAGGGCAAATGCATCGGACGAAGTACCGTAGTTTATGGTAACAATCCTAGCGATTGCTTGTGAGAATTTTTGAAGAGCAAACTTACAATTCTTGGCCGACATTTTGAAGCTCAGTTGGTAAGTAGATGGTCATTTTTGAGCCGAAGAAAGTGTAGACATTTGGAGCGATTCGGAACTCCATCTCTTGGCCACAAACAGAGACGGAACGGATTGATAAATCTCGTACATCGAGGACCTGGAGGAAAGAAGGAAAATACATGAAAAAAGAGATAAAATGGACTCACAATTTTGTCTGTTTTTTGGACTATTTTCATGGTATGAGTAACGGATCCCATAAGCATTTTCAACTGGAAAACGACGTCCCATTTGATGGCCATATGGGTCGTTTCAATGAATTGGTAGTTGCTTTGAGAGCACGGATCATGACGGGATCTAAGGCCACAGCGGCACATTCTGAAGAAATCGAATATAGGAGAAAAGAAATTGAAGGAATTTAATGGGATTCGGGGAAGTCATTTGTACTGATTGTGTCCTTTTGATAAGGAACAAATCAGTTACGACACTTTGGCGTCGTGAGAGCAGGAGACTGAGAGAAGCTTAGCTGACAAGAGAGAAGGGAGAGCTCCTCCCCCAAGCGGAGAGAGCCACGTCAACTGGCTGAGCTCCAACCCTGGAACCAAATGGACTGTGGCTTATCTGAGAGACAGAAAAGAGACGGATTGACTGATAATTTATGAAGGCAGACAACTGAAAAACTAAGCTGTCACGCGTCTTCTTTGTCCCCCTCAAAAGGATCAAAAACGACTGCAAAATCATTTCCAAATATTAATTCCCTAATCGCTCAGTTGCTGGCCAAGCAAACATAGGATTACTACACTCTCAGCAAGTATTAGCCTCTTGTAGTCTCTCCAAAGCAAAAGAAAAGCCCGACTCGTACACAATTCAGTCGAAACAACGAAAATAAAGACTAGGAAGGTGAGACAAGCCTAGGCTTGCTCAAAAAAGTCAAGGCTTGTCTCGAAGACTAGCCTCTTTTTTCTGAAGAGATTATAGTCGCTGAAATTGTCATCTAACTGGAAAAGAATCTTAAGAATTTATTCCACTGTCTACAATTATGCTAAATCACAGGGCTTTATTGAAAATAAATAGTGTTATGCTCTAGCTAGGTGTCACAGAAGTCTCTCTGACAGAGCCTTTACTTGGGGATAAGCTTTCCGATGACTGAAGCCGTAATGGGATGCATCTGGGAGATGTTCTGCTTGAATTGGGCGATAGCATTGGCGCTGGTTAATGGCCATTCGAATAGAGCCCTGAAAAAAAAGAGCGGTGTAAATCATTTCCGGTTTTGGCTAAAAATATCAGCAGTCTAGACTTCTGACTTTGTTTGATAAAATTTCCCAATTGAATGAGCTTCTGTGATGCTGACTTCTATCAGACAGCCTAACACAAAAAGGCGCTTAACACACGTGGCGGCTGATTACGTAGTCCCCGACTCGTCAATCAGCCATTTTACAATCGATGGATACAAATTTCCGGGCCCTGGAACTGCAAATTCCAGATAAATGATAAGGACTTTATGGTCTTCGCCATGGACTCACTTGTAAATTGGTTTGCAATACTTCAGCCGTCCTACAGTGGCCACAAACGCCATTGCCGGCGTCACAATTGGAGTCCATTTGGATTCCAAGCCCATCATTAGCCAATTAAAGCGAATTTCAAAGTTCTTCGCTGTATCCAGCTTGTATTTATCCGTGATGATTGACATCTAAAAACATTTTTTGAGTTCATGAAAAGATTAGACCATATTCTCGGGGATGGAACCATTGTTCCTGATACATCCCAGCACGGCAACCTTTTGAGTAGGCGACATTTTTCTGAATTCTGCATCATCTTGTGGCCAGTTTGCGGAACCAGATAACCAACGGTCAGCCAGCACACGGCAGTCATTTATCAGGGTAGAATCGAATCTTAATGTTACATTTTAAATGTTCTATAATTTTGCATAACAACCTAAAAAATAGATGATGAAAAGGTCTTACTTGGGACGAGGAGGGACTCCAGGCTGATTGAGCCAACGATCCCAATCGATTGTATCCAGAATATCCTTGTTATTAGCGAAATAACTGTACAGTTCAGCCTTCCAGTCGTCGGTATAGACAGTTCGGTAAGAATATTTAGCGATGTAATGCTTCAAAAACTGTTCGAATTTCTCCCGTTGTTCAAGTTTTTCTTCAATTGTAAAAAGTAAAGCAGAGCCCTGGAAAATAGCATAATTCCATTTGGAGACCTACTTTCTCGTAAGGAATGCTACTGAAAGCATCGTCAGGATCAATTCCAGTCTGGTTTTGGATCAATTTAGTGTATTCGTGAATAGGACTGAAGACCTTATTTACAGTAGGAACAAGGGCATCCTGTAAGAAGAGAATTAGCTTTCAAAATAATTCTCAAAACTCTACCTCCCATCCACATTCACTCTCAAATTGTCGCTCCAATTCGCCATACATTCGGCCGTGGATCTTCCTCTCAAGAAATACTGTGAACCCCTCATTCAGCCTGGAACGATGAGATATCCTTTTGTATATGGTTGTGACTCACCAGAAGTGTTCCCAATTGGCATTAGTCACCAGATTTCCGGTCCAACTATGACTTATTTCATGAGCAATCACATTAACCATTGATCGATCTCCTGCCTATAAAAGAATGACTAAACTTAGACTGAAAAATTAACCAAAAGAGTGGGAGTGACAAAGGTAAGACAAGGATTTTCCATTCCACCGAATGGAAAAGTTGCAGGAAGAACGACCATATCATATCTGAAGACAAAGGAGATTTCACAAAGGAAGTGAAGAATGGGGAGAAATAAAGACAACTAACCTTCCCCAGACGTAAGGACCGGCCAATTCTTCGGCAACTTTGAGAATAGTTTCTGTTTGTTCGAATTCCCATAGAGCTGAATTTACAATCGACGGTTCTGCCCAGACAGCACATCTAAAAATATTTTTTCTAAATGGATCGAGAGATGAAATAAACCTTTCACTAATATCACGTTTTTCGAGCTTTCCCACTACAATTGCGAGCAGATAGCTCGGAATTGCAACATTTTGCCGGTAAGTCCAAACTGTCTGTTCGCCGTGCTGAACAGGCTCCTCTCCAATGGCGCTCATTAAACAAGTGAGTCCAGAAGGAACAGAAACTTTGGCGCTATATGTAGCCTTCACACTTGGAGTATCCATACAAGGTAAAATGGAACGAGCATGAATAGCTTGACATTGGGAGAAGAGATATGGCGCCTGAAATCTCTCTACAAAACATGGCTAACTTCTCTACCATTTTATCGGTAGTTTGCTCCTTTGTTAAAAATTGAACAGCTCTAGCTTCGGGGGCAGTTTTGTATTGAATTGTGATATTCCTAAAAAGACTTTTGTTTTGAAAAGAGAAGAAGAACTTACAGTATTTGGCCTTTTTGGATTTGGCCAGTGAGAATTGTAATCTTCGATCCCAATACTTCCTCACTCTCGACGACATATTTCAGCTCCTGTCCATCCTGTTGCTTTACAGTTTCAATTTCCAAGTCACGGCCATCCAAAATCTAAAAAAAGGACTATTATGTTTTAAAAGACTTCTTACAAGTTTATCAGTGTCCTTAACAACTGTAGCCTTGATGACGACGGATCCTTGAATTCTTTTCGTCTCGAAATCCACATGCCAATCCAAATCATAGTTGTTGACAGTGATAGACTCGTAGTTCGAGTAGGTTGCGGGATCTCTCCTCTTATCCATTGTAGCTGAAAAACGGAGTAAATAAAGACTGTTGAAAGTGCCTGGTAAGGTTGAGGAGGTATCAGAATGGATAAACAAAAATGAGATAAGGAGACCGACAAATCCACCAAATAGAGCTACTTTTGCCGCTCCATTGAGCATCCCACTAGACTAAAATACGCTTGAAATATGATGAGAAAAGAAGGATTTTCTGGCCTAAGCCATTATCGAATAGGAGTAAAATTGATTTATAATTATTTTTTAAACTTTAAAAACAATATTTCATCACAAATGTAATTGGGATCTAGCTCACTTGACTCAAAAGGAGAAATATTGAAATCAATACAAGTGTCTACAAAGAGCTTTTGGGCAATAACCGGTTCGCCAATATCTCGTTTTTCATATATACAAAAGAACTCGTTGCATTTGATGGATTTTAGCAAAGATATGAGAGTTGGCACAACTGAGCTATAGTAAATGCAATCCACGAGGAGTACAACATCAAAAGTTTGTTCTAGGAGCGGGTTATCCAGTTCTCTCCAATCTAACGAGGCAATCGTCGCCTTTGGTTTGAGATGGGGGTTCAGCGAAAGATTCTTCTCTATTAGTGGGAGATATTCGGGCAAATCCGTGAGTGTGACTTCAGCTCCCAACGCTGCTAAGACTAGTCCGCAAGCGCCAGTTCCTGCACCGAGTTCTAAGATCTAAAGCCTGGATGAGAAGCAGAGAGAATGGCCGAACCTTTTTTCTCTCCCATTTAGAGGATCCTTGCTGGATAAAGGCGGCAATAGCGGCTAGAGCAGAATCCCAAACTACTGCGTTTACATCGCCTACTAACTCCTAGAAACATCATCTAAGAAAGGAGTCTTTTTCTTACTTGATGGATTGTTACCGCCACATCTGGCGAAACCTCAAAAACACGCTCCATCTAGGTTTAGACAAACTGAAAATCACAACCTCAGTGCTGTTAAAAAGCAGATAAAACAAGAATAACAGCGATAGATGAAGGAAAAATTGAATAGTTGTGCTTTTCTGCTATCATGTTTATATTTTTGCATCACTCTGTTCGAATGTTCCACAAGAGCATGATGCTTTTTAGCCAAAAGTATCAACTGATTGCATTTTATTGTTTCAAAAATCAGGACTATCTGCCGTCAGAATTGACTCGTTGAACGAAGCTGTATACTAGAAAAAAAAGGTTCTTTGGCCAGACGTCTAGACGGAATTTTGTAGTCGTTGAAAAAGTGAAAAACAAATTTGAAGGTACCGTAGGGACTGCTGGAAAAATGCACTTGGTTATAGCAACTTTGACGGAAAACTGCGACTTTCTTTGAATTTCTACACTCATTTTACACTCAATTTATAGGTTTTCTTCGATATTTTGCAAGTGGTTTTTAAAATAAACATTAATTTTTAAATAAGTAGTTAAACAATCCGTCACTTTTGTCACTATTAGACCTCAGGCGAAATCTATTTCTCTCGTGATGCCTTCTCGTATAACTGCCTAGCCGTACATTTTTTTTCAGCATGAAAGCTCATAAATTCCTAATAGTTCTTACGGCATATGTCCTCTACGTGCTCCTCCGGCGTTTCCCAGTTCGAGTTTTTTCTGCCATACAGAAGGAGATTCTAATGTCCAAGGAAGATCTAGGTCTGTTGTGAAGCTAAGAAGTATTTTTATATTTACGAAAACATTAAAATTATGGGGGAAGAAGGCTAAAGAAAAAACGTTGGTCATAGGGGTCTAGAGTGTCGCACAGACGTAGACTGTTTGCTAATTCGAAACATCCTGTTGTTGACTTCAAAAGTACACATGACCAATTCACAAGTCTTCTCGTCGTTTTTATTACTTTTACCACTCTATTACACGACTTCAGCCACGTGTTCCCTTCCCCGATTATACTATCCTTCTTCTATCGTCTTATTTTATCTAGCATTTATAGCTTTACTTTTTTCAGTAAAATAAGGGTATGGTAGGATATCATCATGAAGCGATTAATGGACGAGAGCTTACAACGACGGAGCATAGGTAACTAATATGTTTTTTAAAATATTTATTTAAACCAAACTTTTTTAGCGAAGCTGGGTTAGCAAGTGGAATAGCAACTCGCTTAATAATACAGCCATTAGATGTTTTGAAAATTAGATTTCAACTCCAAGAAGAACCAATAAGAGGAAAAACATCTGGGAAGTACAAGGTTAGTTGGCTTTTAAAAATATTTTAAAAATAATAATAGGGAGTCTTGCAATCTACAAGACTTATCCTGCGAGAAGAAGGTTATGGTGCATTGTGGAAGGGTCATGTTCCTGCTCAAGGGCTTTCGGCTATGTATGGTCTAGTGCAGTTCTCATCCTTCGAGACGTTATCAACAGCGGTAAGTTGTTATTAGTTATTTTTTAAAGTATTTTACAGGTAGGAAACAGGCTTCCTTCAACATCGTCGGATTTTTTATGCGGAAGCTTTGCCGGATGCATTGCAATGACTTGTGCTATGCCATTAGATGTTATTAGAACACGGTTAGTCGCTCAAGGAAACCAAGGAGTAGTATATCGAGGTAAGTATATTATATTTTATGTTAATCTGTAACAGGCACACTACATGCCATAAAACACATTTGGAAGCGTGAGGGAGTGCCGGGATATTTTCGAGGATGGGTGCCAAGTGTCATTCAAATTGCGCCTTTTACTGGACTCCAATTCACGTTTTATAATGTATTCCAAGAATTGTGGCAGAAAATATTGCCAAATCACGAAACTATTGGCGTTCTGATTTCTGGTGCATCAGCAGGCACCGTTGCTAAAACAGTAAGTAATTTTTACTTGAGTTATGCTTTAGATTTTATATCCGCTGGATATGGTTCGACATCGACTTCAAATGAATGGTTTTGAAAGAAAAGGATTTGGAAAAGCCTCACATTATCGCAGCGGAATGTTTCATGCTTTGACTCATGTAGTTAAACACGAATCTATGTACGGATTGTTCAAAGGACTGTGGCCAAGCCAAATTAAAGCAGCTGCAAACTCAGGATGTTCATTCCTATTCTATGAACTGTTTTGTCAGTTAATTAGGACATATAATCCTTGAGGTGAGAACGCTTTTTATTATACAATTTTCAGTTTCAGAATAGCTTCATACTACCCCTTTTTGCGTTTGCAGATTAGTTTGTTAGGGTTTTTTTGTCGATTTAGTTGTTTTGTTGGGTTGTTCACAGTCTATCTATAATATCATAATATATTCATAATATAGCAAAATCATAGTCCTCGGGTATATTCGGTCATCAGCTCAATTATTTCGAATAGCCTTCTTCCCCAATATTTTTATTAAAAAAATTAAAAACAATAAATCTAATTTTATTGTTTGAATTTTGGGGTTTGGCACAAACAAACTGCTTTTAGGCGTAATTGTTTCCTTTCATTCAATATGCTTTACCGTAAGCAAGCTCGTCTTTGGTATTGCTTCGGATCGGTATTCACCAGTTGTACTGCTTTTCACTGGTCTTACAATTGCGTCTATTACTAGTATATTTCTCGGTAAGTCTCTTAAAATTATTAAAAGTAATTTATTCAGCATTTGCCAATTCCTATGCAGTTGTCACTCTGTCCGTAATAACAATTGGAGCCGTCCAGGGATTAGCCTGGGTACCTGCAACACGTCTAGTCGCGACGGTAAGTTACTTTAGACGTTTGCTGTATTTATAATTTAGCTATATCAAGGATCATCATACGGGACTATGTTCTCCCTCCTTGGATGCGGAGCGACAACAGCCGGGCTGATAATAACTCCACTAAGCGAGTTTTACTGGCGAGAAATTGCTTTTTATACAGGTAACTAGTATTTATTAACTTTTTATAATGGATTTGCAGGAATCATTTCTCTTTGCTTTTGCTTTTTTGGATATTTTTTTCTCAACGAAGAAAATACTCTTCCAAAATTAAGAAAGGAAGGAAATACAACTTTTTTGCAAATTATATCGTCAAAGGTGATCTGGGGAATAGCTTTATGTTATATTTTTACGCTAGAGGTATGTCTGATTATCGAAGATGCTAATAAATTACTTTTAGACTAGAACAGTAGCTGAAACATGGCTGCCGCTGTATGTTGAAGAGCAAAATCTGTCGTCATCGAGCTTTTTATTTATATACGAGATTGCTGGGTAAATCGTAAATTTATTGCTAATTTTTTTTAGATTTGCTGGCTCAATATTATCTGGAATTTTATTGGATAGAGTAAGTCAAGTAATGTCCCAAGATCGGGCTAGAAAAATTACTGCTATTTGCTTCAGTACTGGAATGCTCTTGGCGTATTTGTTTTCAACCTCATTCCCAGTAAGTCTTTTAGCAAATTATTTACAAACCATTTTAAGGAATTTTACCTCTTTTTTGGATTTTTATGCGGGTTTTTCACAAATGCCTCCTTAAACATATGGTGTATGATTTCATCGGATGCTGGTGAACAACAATTAGCTGGTTCCTGCAGTGCACTAATCTCTTTTATTGCTAATTGTAAGTTCAAGTTTGCTTTAAAAGAGTCATATTTAATTTTAGTGGGGCCAATAGTCGCCGGATCTCCATTGGCACATCTAATTTCTCTCTATGGCTACTCTGTTTTTAGACCATTTTTTGGACTACAGATAGTCGCATTTTTAGTTGTTATTTTACTACGAATTCCACTTCGCATGGACGGGAAATCAAAAGACGAGTAAAAATTGAAGAATCATATCTAAATATTATTTTAATAAAATTTTACTTTAAAAGAGTATAGTTACTTGTTGGATGGATTTCCCAAAATAATTACTTTTTATTTGCAATGCTCCTTAAAAATATTTAAACGTTCTAGATGATTTCGACATTAGTAGCTATATCAGGAGCTATTCTGGCCTTCCTGATGATATCTTCAGTTCATCACATCGAAGAAGGACATGTTGGAGTCTATTTTAGAGTAAGCATAATTTCTTTTTTATTTTCAACCAATTTAGGGTGGAGCCCTTTTATCGAAAACTAGCCAGCCAGGGTATCATCTTATGTTTCCTCTCGTTACAACTGTTAAAAGTGTTCAGGTTAGTCTTTTAGATTTCATTTTTATGAGCTTAGGTTACATTGCAAACAGATGAAGCAAAAAATGTGCCTTGTGGGTGAGTCTTTAGTTTTCGTTTCCAAGAAAATGACTACTTTTTAGAACCAGCGGTGGTGTCATGATTTATTTTGACCGTATTGAAGTAGTCAATATTCTGAGCGCAAATAGCGTCTATGAAATTGTGCGGAATTATACAATTGACTACGATAGACCTCTCATCTTCAACAAAGTCCATCATGAAGTCAATCAATTCTGCTCCTCTCATACGCTGCAAGAAGTCTACATTGATCTCTTCGGTTTGTATTTTAAATGTAATTTTAATCCTTTTCAGATCAAATAGACGAAAATCTAAAAATTGCCCTTCAAGAGGAAATAAACAAGATGGCGCCTGGGTTAATGGTTTGTTTCCAACAATTTCTAAAGCTATTGCTTTAGGTTCTTTCTGTTCGAGTTACAAAGCCCAAGATTCCGGAAGCGGTTCGAATGAACTATGAGCAAATGGAGGCAGAAAAGGTAAGCTATGCAAAGATAATATTTACAGTCTAATTTAAGACGAAACTCCTTGTTGCTACACAACATCAAAAAGTGGTGGAAAAAGAAGCTGAAACAGAACGCAAAAAGGCAGTAATTGGTTAGTTTTTTTTTTGCATTACTAATTGTCTTTAAATTATTTCAGAGGCTGAGAAGCAAGCTCAAGTAGCTTCTATCGTCCACAAACAAACTATTGCAGAGAAGGAGGCTCAGAAAAGAGTCAGTCAACTTGAGGATGAAAGTCACCTTGGTTAGTTGCTTTTTTTCTATTTTAGGCTCTTTTATCCAACCAATTTCTTTTAAAAAATGGTAACCCGCACAAGATTTATTGGAAGTACATCAGAACTATTTGTTGAAGACTTCTTTGCCAACTACGGATACTTTTTCCATATTCATGAGCTCCTGCTTGTCTCCTTCAGCCATTTTAAGCTTCATCTGCAAGATTACCTAAAAGACAATTGGCAAAGAAGAAGGAATATAAACCTTGAAAGCTCCATCGGAACTGGTGGCGCTCATAAATACACTCTCGTTTCTACCCGGACAATCTAACATAATATCCCTACTAGTGTGCTGAGGAACGGAACGAGAAACTGGAGTGACATTAGTACTGGTAGGATCCCGGCTTTTCTTGCTCTTAAGCACTTTCTGGGATTTTTTTGACCGCGAGTTAGAATTGTCTTTCTGTTTGCTCGAGCTGGGCGAGCGGAATGAAACAGGCTTTTTAGAAGATTTGCTAGACTTCTGTGATGACTCCTTATTCTTGAAAAGAGCTCGAGGCACAGCTCTGTGGCTCTTTTGTTTTCTGAATTATTTCAAAAATTTCTGAAAATGCTTACTTGCTAGTAAGCGGCGTAAAAGACGGATCTACCAAAACTTCGCTTGGACGTCGGTTAGGAGGAGTCTTTGGCACTCGACTCCTTTTTGAATGTTTACGAGCACACTTTGCCCCTTTGATTGACTTCTTGCTGCCTTTTCCGGTGCTTCTGCTTTTCTTCTTTTTAGTTGAGCTGGCAGTTTTAGCAGAGCTGTCAGCTGTGACTGTGCTTTTGATAAATGAGATATTCAATCTCGATTTCGGTTCAGTAGAGGCACTTTTTGTCTTGCTTTTAACGGCAGATTTCGCAGTTTCTGGCGTAGCAGTCTCCCTTTTGATCTTCACTGTTCTATAGCTTTCACTTCCGACCATGGACCCATCCAAAACGGCAGGTTTACTCTTGCCAAAAGCCGTACCAGAACACAGGGCTAAATATATCGATATAAAGGAACAAATAAGAAAATTACCTCCAAGAGTTCTCTCATGAACTCGAGGTTCTCTAGCCGTTTTATCGCTTACTTCACCCTTCTTCTGATTGGAAGGGTTTTCCGGAGTAACAGACAACGCCATACTATGATCGGTTTTCGGAGTAGAACGAGCCGTCAACAAAGGAGTCGTAGTTGACTTAAGCAGATACTGTGAAACAATAGACCATGGCTTAGGAGACGCTGAATTCAGAGAAGGTCTTTTGACAGAACGCAGTCTTGGTGTGACAACAGAACGAGCGGTGACAGGAGTTTTGAATGAATTCCCCTGACTGGAGCACAAAGCTGCGATGGGCGACATAGCAGGCGTAACAGCCGTAGCGTTAGAATTAATATTACTGTAAGCTGTTTCAGTGGAATTCCTGAGACAATCGGCTTTAAAAATTGTTCAAAAACGTACTCTCTCGGGTTTGGAGACCATGCCTGCTTCGGGGAGGTTGAAATAGCCGTAGTCAACCTTTCGACTTCCTCAGCGACTTGACTTTGAGATTTATGCGTTTCACGAATGATATCTTCCAATTCCTTCTCCATTTGTCGTTCAAGCCGGTAAATTCAAAGGCGAATTCAAAAATAACAAGGCTATCTGTTTTAGCTAATCCATTAAAACCAGGATCAACAAGTTTCAACAAAATTCCTCTTTCAGCTCGCGAGAAGGCCAAAACCGATGCTCTCCATTATAAGGCCCAAAAAGAAGCAGAGTCGAACAAGGCTCTTCTAACAAAGTAGTTTCCTTGAAAATAATAATATTCTATTCAAATTTCTAGAGAGTTCCTGGAGCTGAAACGAATTGAGGCTATTGCTAGCAATAATAAGATCTATTATGGAAGTGATATTCCTAGTGCCTTCATCTCGTCCACAACTCCCATTATTGGCGACGAAAAAGGGAAATAGAATCGAGGAAGAGTTTTATAGAAAATACTATTTTACGCGGTTTTCCTCCACAGGTTCTGTTTTATACAGGTCTTTTATTTTTATTTGCCTGTGATCTCTTCAGCATGAAAAATCTAAATAAATTATATTTTATTGAAAAAGTGATTTCTCTTTTTTTTCTATGGTTCAAAGCCAATCTATCCTTATATCCGATGAAGTTCTCTGACCATCGTGTCATAAACGCCCCGTTGATAATAAGCAAATAAGCCAGCCATTCTACTGGCATTCCTTCGACGCATTTTGAAATGTCAGAACGTGTTGTTGAGTCCACCTCAAAAATCAATACTGATCCACATACGCCCACTGTTTTCAGACGCTCCATCGCCTGTAATATGGTCGAGAGGAGGTGATCTTTGTATAAGAAATAATGGTGTGGATCAGACCAGAGCACACGGTATTCAGCGATGCATTTTGGTAATTTTAAATGTGGCCACCTAGTAAGTGTAAAAATAATCTCAGGAGGACAGAGTACTCCTCGGCATGTTTCAAATTGCAAAGAAGAAAAGGCCACGGGACACGAGGCTTATCGTCCATAATTGTGGCAACGTTAGATTCAGTTCTCGATACAAAGCCATCCCCTTTTCGAATCATTTATGACTTCGAAAACGATGATATTCACATCTGCATTGGTTCGTTTCGCTAGAAAAAGACAAAAAACCAAATTATAGTACTAGCAGTGGCAGTCGAACGAACAGAAATCGACGAGCACATGTCTTGGCTAGAAAAGAACGTCATTCCAACACTTTGTGAGTCATCAAGGTTTTCAATTCGAGAGAGAGAACTTCCAGCTTCGTTGACAACAGAGCGCGATGCAAGGAAATTCATCCTTTGCAAAGTGGAAAGTGTTGCAAATATTGAAGCCACCTCCGTTGCTGGCTTCAGCGGTAAGTTTCTTAATTTTTCCGCTTGAAAATATCCAATTTCTTCGTTTTCTATTGAAGTCTCGCTTTAAAATTTCCCATCGAATAGAAGCCAGCGAACAATTGAAAATAAGAGTTCTACTTTAAAATAGGAAAAATCTTCAGAAGAGTTGGATTCCTTCGATAATCGAGCTGTAGCCGCCCGTTTCCACCAGCTCTTCAATCTTCCCGGAGACGAAAGACTCGTCAATTGTGAGTTGATCACTTGAATCCAATATGCAAATAGCCATTTAGATTATAAGTGTTGCTATTGGAATGGGAAAGTGCCCGCCCACGGAGAGATGTATCTCTCAGTCAATTTTATTTGTTTTTATTCGTTTATTATGGGAAATGAGATCAGCTTTAAACTCAAATGGACCGACGTGGTGGTTTGTTGTTTCTTCTTTCCACTTTTGAGATTCTAGCGACTTGAAAAGGAGACTTCGTTCATTTTCCCACAGAATTTGGTCATTTATACGAGAGCTGAGAAGTATAGCTTTTCAATGTTTCTACGCTTCGATAACACCTTCGCGTTGGCTTCTCAATTAGCCAATATTGCGATGAAACAGTGAGAGAGGAGATTGCCTCCAAAAAAGGAAGAAAATAATTCAGATTGATTGAAGAAGAAGGATATAGTGAGGATAATCATTTGAGAAAGAAAGCGTTGATGGAAAATCATAGGAAAAGAACAAGAAAGACGTCGACCTCATTTCTAAAAAGAGATCTAGATGCCCGTCAAAGGAGCGAATCGTTCAGGTAGATAATTTATTCTTTCTCTCTTTTATACAGAAGCTCTTTTTGAATTATATTATTGACAATCACCCCCTTCCTCTCCATTGAATTCCCAATCGTAGGGAGTATACTCCAGGACCATATCGTCGCTGTAGACGAGTTCTCTCAGCGCATTCGTTTTCTCAGAATTCTCCGTTTTCAAAATTTTTAAAATCCACTCAACACACTGAGAGAGAAGATAGAATTGGAGAGAGAAAACGAACCTTTTCTTGAGATCCCCCGAAATCTGCTGTATACCATTTGAAGACTTTTGGAATGTGGAGAGTTTGTCTCTTTTGATCCACAATCAGATTTTTATCGCTCATCAGAAAAGCCACAGCATTTTGTCTCATCTCCTCCCAAACTTTCTAAACAACTCTCATGTTTTGTGCGATCCTACCTTAGCCGAATAAGTTCTCAAAGGAGGCGAGGATTTGGTCCCACCAACCAAGGCGAAGTGAATCAAAGGATTGCAAAGAGGCAAAGCCAGCTGGAAAACTATTCTCTCTGAAATCAAAACTAACCGGAAGTCTCAAATCTTCTTTGCCAAACGGCTTCCAAAGCATTCCATGGCCTCGTCGATTACTCCTCAAGATTCCATTCAGAATCGAATGCAGCGAATACTTATGCTCATGGATTTGGTAATAAGTTGTGTTCACGAACTGAAAGATATCCAAATCTCCCCGCAATTTGGAATCAAATGACAGAATGAGGCAATTCTCAATGAACAAACTCACTTTGCGTCGTTGCCAAAGATCTTGTGGAGGACCGAACTTGCAAGACATATGGAGAACCATTACATTATAAACATTGAGAAAAAAGGCCAATCTCTCCTCCATCGTCCCATTGGATGGATCGACCTTTTGGAGATCTCGAGAGAAATGAAGATACTGGTTGAAGAGACATGAATTCTCCATTTTGCTATATCGAACCGTCTAAAAAAGAATTTGAAGCAATTTTCCCAAAAAAAAAAACCATATTCTCTCGATCAAAAATCTCCTCATAAAGGGGAACAATGTGATTCAAAAGTCTTTCGTTAGCCTCTTTGAGTGAGATTTCATAGGAAGAAGCGGGAAGGCCATGGTTGAGAGGCCGAGATTCATCTTCCTCTGGTTCTACCGAAATGCTACAAAATGAAGGAAGAAATAAAATAAAATCTACCTATCCAAGCTAGAAAAAGAGAATTGTTTTTTCCGAAAGAAATTCGGCTCTTCGGCCAGGATGGAAGAAGTCCGATGGGATAAACTCTTCTTTTTTGCTAAAAAAAAAAAGAATATTTTTAAAAAAGAAAAAAACCTAAAGGGAATTCGTCGTTGTAGCTGATTTCAAACAGTTGGGGAGACGGTTCTGGAGGCTCAAAATCATCGTAACTCTCTTTAAGGATGACACTCAATCGCTCCATAAACGAGAGAGACTCCGACTTTTTTTGTTTTCTTCGACCGAACAGGTTGAAAGATCTTCCCGCAAAATATCTAAAAAAATTCTCTCACTATGATTCAATGTGATAGGAAGAGAAGTGAAAGGGGAAGTGAACGACCTTGCGGGGCGAATCAATCGGCCAAAACTTTGATTTATTCACTGGGAGAACGAACGGCGAAAACAAAGTTTATATATCGTAAAGGAGAGGCCACTTTGCCGGGAGAGAGAACGTGCGAAATTCGCCTTATCTTATGGCAATTTATGATGTCGAAGTGCCTCTTTGAAGTCCATTCTTCTTCGCTGACTTCACTTTTTCTATTTCAATCAAAAAATATCTTCACAAACAGACCAAAGTAGAATAAGAAAGCCCACTCCCAAAAGGTAAAAAATACGGTAGAAATTTGAGAGAAAAATGATAAAATCTAATGAAAGCGTGGCGTTCTTTGATTCTCTTTCTTCCAGATGTCGATTCAATCTTCCGCTGAATGAAAGACTCGATGGCGACGTCGAATGTAAGATGTTTGCTCCGTACGATCGGAAACACATAGCTGGGCACATCTACCTCTCCTCTAATTTTTTGTGCTTCGCGAGTCGAGTGAGTATCCATCTTGATCTGGGAATCCAAGAAACTTCAGACAGAACGTCAAGTTTCTTTGATTATTCCAATGTTAGATATGCTTTCGGCAGAGGAGTGCCATTCGATGGTTGGAGAGGATCGATCTAAAGGAGCTTCGATTGTTGTTTGTATGATTTCTGGAGTTAGTTTTGGCTAGAGAGGTTGAGAAGAGACGTTTCAGGGAGCGATTGTTTTCACAAGTGTCCCGGATCGAGACAAAGTCCTATCGAAAATTATAACTTTTATGGAGAAGGCTCGAATCGAACGAAGTCTCAAACACGTCGATCAACCGGTAGAGTTCTCCTCCTTTCTTTTTCAATGAATGATCCTCAGAGAAATAGAAAAAGTATAAATAAATTGATGACTCCGCTGGTAGATCTTTATCCATTTGGAATCGACGTCTCAGAGAAAATTAAAGCAAAATGGAAGCTACATTTGAGCGATTATGGAAAGGATGTTTCGATGTATCGAACGGTCGAATTACATCGCCTCTTGCTGGAAGGAGCTCCGATTCATTTGAGAGGAGAAGTGAGTTCTTCTTTTTTGATTCAAAATCTTATTTTTTAAAGATTTGGATGATTTGCTCGGGAGCTAAAGTCGAAATGGCTCTTCATCCCGGCTATTATGATGATTTATTGACGAAGAATGAAGGAGTTTTTTCCATTGCTTTAGAGGAAATCGAACGAGACCTCCACAGGTATCCCCTCTCTTCTAGAAGTTCGAGAAATTGATTTAGAAGTCTTCCGGAACATCCAGCCTTCCAAACCTCGCTAGGAATCGATGCTCTTCGTCGAGTTCTGACGGCTTATTCCTTTCGCAATCCGAATATTGGCTACTGTCAGGCAATGAATATAGTCACTTCGGTCCTTCTTCTCTTCACTCCAGAAGAAGAAGCCTTCTGGCTGTTGGTCGCCGTCTGCGAGCGTCTTCTCCCCGACTATTACAACACCAAAGTAGTCGGGGCTCTGGTAGATCAAGGCGTCTTCACCGACCTCCTCCAACAAGTCATGCCTAATGTGGCTCAGCAACTCGCCAAACAGGGGATCGACGACATGGTGGCTGTCTCCTGGTTTCTTACGATCTTTCTCTCAGACGTGAAATTCGATGCCGCCGTCAGGATTTTAGACCTCTTCTTCTATGAAGGATCAAGAGTAAGAAAAGAGAGAAAAAAATAAAAGCATTTTTCAGCTGATGTTCCAAGTCGCTTTGGAAATAATCAAACAGAACGAGACGGCGATAACGCGATCAAATGAAGAGGGCGAAACGATGGTCACTCTAAGTCAATATACTCAGAGAATCTATGAGGGCGAGGTTGACACCTCAGACAAGGTAAAGAGATCCCACTCACAATCAATATTTATAGGTTTCGATTGGAAATCTTTTGAATAATTCCTATCGAAGTTTCGGACTGACGTTTACCAACGAAAGGATTGAAGCCCTACGTCTAAAATATCGCCTAAAAGTCGTCCAATCCTTGGAGGACAGTCAGATGAAAAGCATCATCCGAAGTGTTGGAAAAGAGTGCAAATTTAGTCAAGAAGAGCTCGAAATCCTCTACAATTTGGTCAAAGTAAGTCTGACTTTATTAGACCCGAAAATAGCTGAGAGAAAAGGGGAAAAACAAATTAAAATCGATGTCTCTTTGCGCAGGTGACTGCATCGACTGGGAATCCATGCATTGTCCAATGGGTTCCGTTGCATTTCAATTCGAATTCCGGCTGATCTTTCGACGAGCTGTGCACATCGCACATCGAATAATCCAACCATCTAAAGAGATATTAGAGTAAGAAAGGAGAAAAATCAAACCGAATGATGGCGTGGGGCTCCTTGCAAGTGACCGTCTTGAAACATTCGCTAAAAGTGTATTTCTCCTTAATTTCCGGAGCATCCGAATCCATCCTCATGTAGAAATTGTCGTTGATCGATTGCCAATTCTGGCATTGTTGTTTCAGCTGCTCCGTGGTTTTTATCATTATTTGAGGACAACTCGAGCACATCCCTGAATTTTTCTTTACCAAAAAAAGATTGAAAGAAACCTGGACCGCCGTCTTTTGATTCAAAAATCGGCTTGGAATCCTTCTTTTCAGCGGATAAGTCGGGTTTGTGGAGAGAAACTCCCCCAGATGATTCGGATTCGTTTCGTCTGATTAGACGAGTATCTCCTCCGGCTTCGCCTTTTGAAGTAAAGGTTTTGGCTTGATAATTCCTAGCAAAGAAAAGATTACGGTATTGTTCCATGTGCTTTTTGAATTTCTCTTCTTGCGAATGAGAATGAGAATGAGAATGAGAGCCTTTGTGATGTCCATGATGGCCTCCCGAATGTTTTGTCTTCTCTGTGGTGGTTGGGGAGCTAGTTGAGGTTGAAGAAGAAGTGGACATTTGAAGAGTCGACTCCCCACTTCCATTCTCCTTGCTGACATCCTCTTTGCTCCCGCTGGATGATAGAGGAGTAGTGGTGAAAGTCTTGGCAGAGCTCCTCGAATCTGGGAGAAAATCTCCTCCAGCGTTGTTGGTCGTCCTCAAGCAGCTGCTAACTAGCGGGATCGAGAGAAAAATTCCATAGAGGAGGATGGGATGATGGAGGAAAACAGCCATAAAGAGATTTTTCAAAATGAAAGTGGTGAAAAAGCTGTCGCGAAAGCAGAGGGGAAAGCAGGGACAATGACCCGGCGATGATTCGAGAAATCGTGTCATTCAGCCGGGCGGCTGATATTTTTGATCAATTCGTTTGCTAAAAAGAGAGATCGAAAGCTAAGCAAGAGATACAATTGTTTCAGGAAGAACATCTCCTCTCATGGAGACAACGCCTCGGAATGACAGCCAAAGCGCCAAATTTGACGGAGAGACCTCGGCCAGATCCGTGTGTTAACTCCCAATATCGTTTGGATTTTGATCTCTTCGCCCAGGTGTTTCCTCGTCTTCTCCCTTGGCCAGTCTCTTCAGTCTTTGTCATTCGAGTCTTCCGAGTAAGTCGAACCCTCATCTAATAATAGAGTCTTACAGCTATTTGATATCAGCGAGAGTGGACTGCTTACTTTCCGAGATTTGTCCCTAGCCTTATCAGCTTTGCTTCTTGGCGATAGTTGTGAGCGATTGGCTCTAATCTTCAAAGCTCATCTGGCTCCAGCCTTTCATTTGGATGATATGGATGAAATCACCAGTCAGAACTCTGATCGAAGTTGGTTTTTTAAACTTTCTACTTACGAAGAAGTTGATTTAGATGATGAACCTGAGCTGGCGATGGAAGCGGTTGACCTTTTAGGATCGCCGGCTCATCGAGGTTGTTCTGGGACGCACTTGTCTGCATCTTCGTCGGCTAGTCGATTGAGAAGCGAAACTGCAGCGTCGAATTATGATGCACCGACTTCGGAAGCGTGTTCTTTGATTGAGATGATAACCGCGAAATCAATTAATTCATCCAGCGAGGAACATTGTGCTGAGCCGGAAGAAGCCGATGAAGCCAGTGAAGGTTTGATTACTTTTTTGATTTTGGATAAAAATAGATGCAGATTTGGAATCATTTTCAATTGGAGGAGACGACATTCCGGGAGTCTTGGACGACTCGACGTTGACTAAGCTAACCCCAGAATTTAGTTCGACTCGGATGGAAATCAAAGCTCTCCCAGAAATGGGACAAGTTCAATTCATTCAGCTCTGGAAGACCTTCTACGATATGTTGAATACGAAAGAATCCGATCAAGCTCTCTTCCATTCCCTCGCTGTTGTCGGTAAGATTAAAAGCCATTCAAGGAATAAACAAATAATCATAGGAACTCTTTTATTACAATTAGGAGAGACAAGACGAAAACTTCAAGAGAAATTAGAAGAGGATTTAGCTTCGGCTATGAGAGAACCAAGACAGGAAGAGGATGAGCCTAAGGAGGAGGACGAGGAGATCGACTCTCTTACGGCTCAAATGAGGCGAATTGGGCAAAGTCAAGGGTTGGATTTGCTTTGAGAATCCTTAGGAATATTCTTCAGAATTGGTTTTGGCGATTGGGGAGTCAATTTTGAGCAGATATTGGCTTCGTTATTGAGTGAATCAGCGCTGGCCGAGTTTTTTGAGAAGAGATTCTCCCTCGAACAACTAGCTTCCAGGTGAGGGGTATTATTCCCTCCCACGGGAATAATCTCTCTTTTTTCAGATATCGTCTGACACGTTTTTCAAGCGATTAGGAGAGAAGTATTTTTCCCGGATAAGAGTCATTCCAACAACGGAAATTAGACGCATAATTTCATCCACTTTCACTAGACGAGTTTCTGTACATAGTTTCTCCAAATTGTGGGTACTTTTCTTCATATATCGATTAATAATTGTAATTTTCGGGCTAGATTGTGATCTGACTGTGACGATAAACTTTTCTTTTTGCTTCCCCTTTTTCTTCTTAAATCCTGGATTTGAGAGAGGCGGGGAGAACTCTCTCTCTGTCTCTCTCTTTCTCTGCATATTGGAGGAGAAGCCCTTTTTTCGATCTCATTCGATTAATTTTTCCCGAAAATAACCTTCCGCAGATCTTGGATGAATTAGCTAAAAAAATTGACTAATTTTTTCTAAGAACGCGTCTATTCCTTGCCTTTTTTCTCTCGAAAAATTGCTCAAACTTTGGGTAAAATTAGCTCCAAAAGATCAGAAAAACAAGCCAGGGATGAGTGACTTTGAAAACCAGAGAGTTATGATGAGTCAGCCAACCGAAATTGCAGGAAATGCGCCCGGGTATGATCATCAGCTGAGCCATAAAAACAGATTCCGTCATTAGGCCGGCCCTTCTTTTCATTTAATAGATTTCCAGACGCTTTCCCCTTTCTCGCTTTATTTTCATAAATTTCCCACATTTTTTAAAATAATTTTTGATGTTCTGCAATCTTGTAGTGGAGATCAAGCGCTACAACTTTGTAGAACAACAAAAATTATAAAATTAGTGGAAGTTTAAGAAGATCGAGATAGAATGAGCGTTTATTCGAGAATTTTCGATGAAAGAGACATCCAGAAGGCCGAATTGTCAAATTGCCTATGAACAAATATGTCAATTAGAAAGCGACACAGCCTCTAATTAATCCTCTCTCTCTCTGGTCCGCCTTCTCAAATTCTCCTTCCTTCAGCAATGGGCAGCATTCAATCGTCTTCTCGTCGTAACTCTCGAATTCCTGGTCGAAAATTCCTTCGCCATACCAATAGCGGTTAGTCTTTTGTTTTTCTTCCATAGATTGGTCCTTCCAGCCCCAGGAAGTGCTCGTCTCCCACGTCGAGAATCTTCTGTCACTTGCCGGAGTCAGGAGGTTCGTCCTGATCCCCACAGTGAGTTTGCCAACAAAAAAAGAAACGTCTAAAATCCCAGAGACAGCTTCTCTCCGCTATCGACGTTATTCGGCCTTTCCCGATCCGTCTCGATTCACTCCAGTTATGCCGTCACCCCATTCAGCTAGATCTCCTCGAATGTTGCCGATGACGCCACAACCAACCCCCCGCCCAAATCTTACGGACACTCCTTGGCCACAGAAGACTCCCCTCCTTCGACGAGATACTTTCGGCCGTCCGGCTGCCCACATCCCACAAGAAGCTGTGGCTGCCGGAGGAGCCAAAAGACACAGCGAATACTAGCTCCAATAAATCTATCGCTTCACTCTTGAATGCAGAAGAAACCGTTAGATAAACAACATCAGCAGAATCTTATCATACCGTCCAAAACAATCTCTACGAATACTTTTTCCATGTTTTTCTCTATGTTGATCTAATATGGATCTGTAACTTCCTGGAGAGAATTTCAAGATGCGTACAACTAGCCTGAAACTCCTTGAAATTGGTTTTTGGAAAGGCTAGAGATAGCCTACTATCCTAGAATCTTCCAGAGAATTGAACTTTCTGGGAGGAATTCTAGCCTGCTGAGCTTATCTTCCACAATCCAGTCTAGGAAATGGGCAAAAGCTAATCTTAACCAGACTCACACAAAACACATTTATAGTCAAGAGTCGTTCATAGTTCAGGCGGAGATCTCTGCTTCCATTTCTAGCATTAAATTACCGTACTCTCTCTCTCTTTCTCTAATTGAAGCATCCCTCAGCTTGTCCTGCTTTTTTAAAATTTCTCACTTGATTTAATAATTTTCAATGTTCTACAAAGTTGTAGTTCTTGATCTCCTCTACAACTTTGTAGAATATGGTTTCTTACAAAAATAAGAAAAGTTCTAGAAAATTGGGACATCTGTGTGGAACTCCTTTTTGAGCCTTAAAGGTTTTAAACTGTCGCCTAAAGATGAGCATCTTTCTCATTATTTGAGCGAATTTCATAAGTTGCAATATTCTACAAAAATGTAGCTCTTGATTTGCTCTACAAGTTTGTAGAAAATCAAAAATTACAAGAGATTATAAAACTTATAGAAAAATCGGATGGGATGAAATACAGTATATAGCTTCTTCTCTGCTGATACGCCGAATTACGTGCAAAGTAAGACTTTTAAAAATAGGAAAAACTGTGATTGATAAGAAAAGGCTAATCCGTTTGATAAGGGAAACTCAAATGGCTACCACAGGTAAGAGGCTGTAAAAATTTCTTTATTCCCTTTTCAGCCCTTTGGGATCCTCGGAGTCGTCGTCTTCATGTGATCCTCTTGATTTCCTTCAGCTATTTTTGTTCGACTCTTTACATAAACAATTTCGGATTGAATCTGACTTGTATGGTGATCGACCATCCGAAGAATGTCTCGACAAAATGCCAAGGAGCGGCTGCTGCCCATAAGAATTCCTACCACGTCAGTTATCTCTTATCGCTGAGTGAAAAACACAAATTCTAGGGAACGTTGAACTGGACGAAAGACCAAGAGGATACTCTTCTCTCGGCTACACCTTGGGGCTCAATTGTCGCTCAAATCCCGTCTGTCTGGCTGGCTAAGTATATCTCCAGCTCTCTTCTCCTTCAAATCGTCATCCTCACTCATGTGCTTTTTAATATCCTCATTCCAGTGGCGGCTGTTCATATAGGATATACGGCTGTTTTTGTGCTCAGAGTCCTCATCGGGATATCCCATGTACCGTAGTCTTTCTGATAAAATTCCCAGTTTGTTTACACTTTTTCCATGCTTTCTATTTGCTTTGATGATTTTAGCCAAATTGTAGGACTGACTTTATAGAACAAATTCGATCTCTGTACGTAAAAAATAGAGGTCCATCTTCGATTCTCATCGAGTTTTGTGATGATCCTATCTTGGCTAGAAATTGAACTCTTGAAATTCTGTAAAATGGATTTTAGAGCCCTTGATCTCCTCTACAAGATGAATTTTTATTATTTTTTTAATTAATTGGGTTTAATTTAACTAAACTGGCTTCACAAATAGATTATTTCCTTTTTGAAAGAGTAAATTCTGAAATTTTTTGCGAGAAGGTTTTACCATTTTTTTCTGATTTTACATCTAAGCTTAAACTCGTAAGGTTGTAGAGGAGATCAAGGGCTATAAAACCTATTCTTCAGAATTTCTATTGCCCAATTTCTGGTTGAGATATTACCATCCTAATAAGAGCTTTTTGTAGACGTGCGACCTCAACTTATCGCTTCATTTTTGTAAACTTCTTACAACTTTTATAATTTTTGATGTTTTGCAATCTTGTAGAGGAGATCAAAGCCTATAATATTGTTGAATATCAAAAATTATAAAAAGTAGTGAAATTTTTTAAAAAAGAGACCAAAATGGATACTGTAGGAGAAACTTAAGTTTGCAGGCATTCTTCGCCATTGGAATTTTCTCTCTGATCGACAAATGGTTTCCTCGATTCGAGAGGAGTACAGCGTTGGCCATCTTCTACGTGGGAGGTCAAATAGCTGGGATTGTTGGAGGACCTCTAACGGGAGTCATTTGTGCCAGTTCACTCGGATGGCAAACGAATTTCTATGTGATGAGTGAGGGGCTCTTTTTGGATATTTCAAGTAGATTTTAGGCATATTCGGAGCTGCTTTCTGCATTCTCTGGCAGCTGTTTTCAGCCGAATCTCCTCGCTCATGTCGGACGATTTCCGAAAAAGAATTGAACTTTTTGCTAGAAAATGTCCACGTCAAAGAGGCAAATAATGTTTTTCTTTTAATTTCTCCCTAATCAAAGCTGATTCCAGCTGCCAGTTCCTTATAAGAAAATCCTCCTTTCGCCAGCCGTTTGGGCGGAATTTCAAATGAATTTCGCGACGACTATCAGTCTAACTGTGAGCCAATCATTTTTCCCTCAATTTTATAAAGAAGAAGTCATGATCAGTCCAGTTATGGTAAGTTCTCACTTGAATTCCAAAGAGAAGAATCAGAACGGATGGTTCGAAGCTGTTCCAAACACTTGTTCCTTTATCACTCGACTCACTTGGAGTGCCTCTGTTGATTTCTTCAAAAAGACTGGACGACTTTCTCCAACACTTTCATCCAAAATATCACAAGCCATTTGTAAGTCTCCTCCATTTCAAATAAAAATCCTCCCAGGCAGTATTGGAGTGATGGTTTTCTTCCTTTTTATGGGCTACTTCGTTGGCTGCGACAACCCGGCTGTCGCTCTAATCATCGCCTCCCTCATCTCAACTTCTCAGACTTTCGAATCGGCCGGTCACATTACGAGTCTCCTCTCGTTGGCTCCTCAACACACCCAGTCCATCTCTGCGATGTCTTTATTCTTCTCTCAGGCTGCTCGTCTCACCACTCCTTACGCTGTAAATGCCCTGAGGAAGGACGAAGCTCACGGCTGGCAACACGTTTTTATAATGGTTTCTGCGGTGAATCTTGTCGGAATCATTTTGTTTCTTTTGTTTGGCTCAGGTGAGAGAGAGATTTCTAAACAATTTTTCTTTCTTTTAGGAGTTGAGCAGAGTTGGGGAGTTGTTGAGACTGAAGGCGAGGAGAACAAGGAGGGAAGGAATAACACAGAAGAGAACATAGAAGAAATTCGCTTCTAACCACACTATTTATAAATATCAAAAGAGTTTTTATTCCCGTTTTGAACACTGGGGGAAATGATGATCCTTCCCGAAGAAGTCCTCTACACTGCGCGTCATAATTATAGGTAACCCCCATTTTTAGCAGTTTGAGGGCTTTGCTGGCATTTTCCTTTCTTGGGACCTATTTTATTCGATTCAGGGACTCTAAAAACCCCCAGAAAAAAGGATTCAACAAAAAAATCTCACTCCCCGAATTTCCTAGCACCAAAATGGTAAAAAGTGACTGCGTCAAAATTATAGGTAAATTGCCGTATTTTGTCGCTTACCTACCGTATTACCGTTCTATACACCTGAAAATAGATTATTTCCTAAGTTAATCCCAATTCTTTTATTCGTACTGAAAAATGCCGCGCAGTACACGCTTCACTCCAGAGGAAAGGGCAAAGGCAAAAGCACTCCGTCATGCTGGCAAGAATTACTCTGAGATCGCTCACTATCTTAGCCGATCCGTCAACGCCGTTCGTCAATTCTTTCTTAGTGGATTCTCTGAAGGGTCCTTTAGCTCTAGACGACCAAGAAATCTATCAAATCACGATGAAAATAGAATTAGGCGCGTTGTTTCTAATAGTCTTATGTCTGCAGTTGAAGTCCGATCTTCAATTGAAGACCATGTTTCGACATCTACAGTGCTGAGATCCATTCGGCGAAATAAGAGTATTATTCGTGAAAAGATGAAATTGGCTCCGCGACTTTTAGGGAGGCACAAAGAAGCATGCATCGAGTTCGCAAGGAAGAACATTGGCCGTGATTGGAACAAAGTTAGCTAAATTATTCTCTATCATTTTTCTTCAGGTCGTCTACTCAGATGAAAAAAAATTCAATTATGATGGCCCAGACGGTTTTTCGCATTACTGGAGAGACTTGAGGAAAGAGCCAAAACTATTTTCCCGACGGAATTTTGGTGGAGGTTCGCTTATGGTTTTTGCTGCTTTTTGCAGTATTTGGAACCTTGGAGTTAGCATTTGTCTCTTGCCATATGGATACTAAAGCTTATCAAACGGTGCTGGAAAAACATCTCATTCCGTTTCTAAATGTTTATCCCGGCAGAAATCTTACATGCCAGCAGGATAATGCTGCTATTCATGTGAGCAAGTCTACTGTTAATTGGTTCCGTACAAAGAAGATCGATCTCCTTGAATGGCCAGCTTGCTCATCTGACTTCAACCCAATAGAAAATATGTGGAGCGTTGTTGCAAGAGATGTCTACAAAAATGCCAAACAATATACAAGCACAGAAGAACTTAAAAAAGCTATCCTCGAAGCGTGGAATCGGATCCCTCAAAGGGCTCTACAAAACCTTGTGGATTCTATGCCAAGACGTTTGTTAGACGTAGTTGCAGCAAAGGGAGGAGTAACAAAGTATTAACTGTTATTTCTTGTTGTTTTCATTGTTAATAAATGTAGTTCTTTATCAAAAAATGAAAAATACGGCAATTTACCTATAATTTTGACGCGGTCACTTTTTACCATTTTGGTGCTAGGAAATTCGGGAAGTGAGATTTTTTTGCTGAATCCTTTTTTCTGGCAATTTTTAGAGCCGCTGAATCGAATAAAATAGGTCCCAAGAAAGGAAAACGCCAACAAAGCCCTCAAACTGCTAAAAATGGGGGGTTACCTATAATTATGACGCGCAGTGTATTAGGAAAAAAAAACGGTATATTTCGCAATAAGATATTCTGGGATTATTCAAGATGACTGCCGACTTTGGCGAGTTCAGAGGCAGAGAGAGTTTTTTTTTGATCGGCTTCACCTATAGCATCCAATAAAACTTCTCCTCTGCCTTCAGTTTCTAAAGGGAAATGTTTCGTAGAATCGAAATAAAACAAACAAAAATCGACAACCGGTGCATGATTGAGCAAGCTGGAAAATGTATAGCTTGGTGCAAAGGAACAGAGGCCATTTATTGAACTACTGGGAGAACGTGTTATTTCCGTTTTTGAACAGCTGGAAAAACGGGAGCCGCGTGGACTCATCGATTCCGAGACCACGTTTGGAGGATGCCTACTCTCCCCCTCCTATCTCTTCTGTTCCGCATTTTCGGCCAGTTCATTCCACTCCGTTTTACACGACAGCTTATCCAAGTCATCTCTGCGGCGGCCTATAAGAAGGTCTCTCTCACCGCCTGCATAAACATTGCTGTGTTCGCCTGAAAGATATCGTCTATCAGCTGGGGGTTTGACCGGGGCGTTTTCTCCATCAGCCGAGACTAATCCTCTCTCTCGTTTTTTCTGTTCTTTTCTTCTTTTCCCATTCTTCTCGTGTGAATTTCGCCTTTTTTTGGGTCAGACAATCCTCAACAATAAAAGGCCAATCGCCGACTTATTCTCTTATATAAGGAGCGAACTCCAATTGTGTCCGTGTTCTGGCTGTGTAATAATGCCATCCATCACCAGTTTTCAAGGAGATCGATCTTTTATAATTTGAACTCATTCGTGTTGACAAAAGAGAAGTCTCCATGTTTGTCGATGTAACGCCCTGTTTGACCTGTCGCTTCGTCGCCAATATAAGCTGAGTGGCTCCGACCTCTTTTCTCTTAGATTCTTAGAGAAATTTTGGAATGAGATCAGTCCTTTTTGGTCATTTGCCAAACCTTGGCGACCAACCTTATGATAAGAAGCGATAAGAACGTGGTCAAGTGCACTTCCTTGACGGTCAATAGTAATCGTCCTTCTGAGAGATCGTCAAGCGATCGATCCACTTCTTATTCCAAAACTCTCCCTGGGTGTCAAAAGGGATAATTGTTTGCTTTTTTTCCTGCAGGGAAAATTACGATTCTCTCATTCTTTCAGCTTTTTCGATTCATAAAGGATTATTCAAAGACCTCCAAGAAAATACAAATTCCTTTCTCATTGTCCCTCGCGAAGACAATAACTTCTTCTATGGATTTATTGAAAATAATCGAAAGAAATCAAAATTAGACTAGCGATTTCTCTCAAAGCATTCAACCGCTTGAAATGAGTCCCTTCTTTTCCAAAAGTAGCGTCTGCTCAGAGCTTTTCTCAAAAATTCTCTTCTTTTTTAAAATTTAAATTAGCATTTCAGCTGTTTCAGCAATGTGTGGAATCTTCGCTTATCTAAACTTCCTCACTCCCAAGAAGAGATCTGAAATAATCGCCATCCTCATCCAAGGACTGCAGCGAATGGAATATAGAGGCTATGATTCTGCAGGTAGACTTGAAATAGTTCTGACTAACAAGATATAGGATTTGCTGTTGATGGAGGAGCGAATAAGGACTGTCTTCATGATGAAACTTTCCTTCTTCGTAAGGCTGGAAAAGTCTCAATTCTGGCTGATTCCGTAAAAAGTTGGCTTTTTTTCCAGATTGATTGTTTGTTTTAGAGGTCGATGGATTGGATATGGATATAATTTATGAAATTCATTGTGGAATTGCGCATACTCGCTGGGCTACCCACGGATCGCCCCAGGATGTGAACAGCCATCCTCAGCGAAGTAACGACTCGAGTGGTAAAGATTTCTTCTAGCTTCTGCTATCAATCGAGGTTTTTTAGATTTCGTAGTTGTCCACAATGGGATTGTCACCAACTACCGGGAAATTAAGGAATATCTGCTAAAGAAGGGCCACAAATTCGAGTCTGAGACTGATACCGAAGTAATCGCCAAGCTGACTCAACACATCCATGATCGTTATCCGGATCTCTCTTTCCGACAGCTCGTGGAGACTGTCATTCAACAGCTGGAGGGAGCCTTTGCTTTGGCTTTCAAATCCAGGAAGTTCCCCGGTCAGCTGGTTGCCACCCGTCGAGGATCGCCGCTTCTAGTAGGAATTAAGAGTAGTTCTCGACTCAGCACCAACCACTTCCCAGTTTCTTTCAGCAAAGGCAAGTGCCGTTTCTATAGTTCTCTATCAGATTTTAGACGCCGACTTCCGTTGGTCCGACGAACAACATCATCGCCTTGATGACGGTATGAACTCTAACCTTTACGGCGACTATTTCCATCCAATTTCTAGTCAAGAACCATCTATCTCGTGATTTTAAGAAAGATTCAAGACTTGTGACGTTCTGCAAACTTGTAGACGAGATCAAGAGCTACAACTTGGCAGAAATTTTAAATTTACGAAAATAACTCCAAATTTGAGAAAATTTGATTCTTTTGGGCTACAGCAACCCAAAAGACCACAAAAATGAGTCTCATCCGGAAAATCTAAATTTTCGAGGAATTACCCTTATTTTATAAAGAAATAATGTTTTACAATGTTGTAGAGGAGATCAAGCGCTACAAATTTGTAGAAGATTGAATTTCGTAAAAGCAAATGGACAATTTTAAAAATTCGAAAGAACTAGAGAAGAGAGAATACTGAAATTCTTGCGTTTCAGCTCGTCGGTTCGCCTCTACCACAACCACACATCTCCACGAAGAGTCATCTGTGGAGCCTCCCAATATTTGTGATCTCTCCACAGGTTAGTTTTGTAGTCGTTAGGCGCAGAGTTGAGATCTTAATTTGATTTAGAAGGATTAACTGAGCGACGTCTTTCTGCTTTTATGAATAGCTTGGGTGATTTTTAAACCAAATTCATCCCAAAAGCATAGCTAACATGTTCTCCACATCTCTCTTGAATATTAAAAAAAGCGAGAATTTTCAGCTACCAAAGTGAATGGAGATCAACATCCGCTTACAACCAAAGTCAGCGGAGTCGATTTAAGCAATTGGGAAGCTGAATACTTCTTTGCCTCGGATGCCGCTGCTATCATCGAGCATACAAAGCAGGTCCTCTTCTTGGAGGACGACGATGTTGCTTTCGTAGAGGATGGAGCTCTTAGTATCCATCGTATTCGTCGAGGACAAGGAGAGGATACAGATCAGAAGCGGGAGGTGCAGAGTCTCAACATGGAACTTCAAGAGATTATGAAGGGCAATTTCAAGACTTTTATGCAAAAGGTTTCTAAAAAGATAAGAAATCGAAGAGATTTTTTAAGGAAATCTTCGAGCAGCCCGATTCGGTTGTGAATACGATGCGAGGTCGTGTCCTCCCTTCTGGCCAAGTTGTCCTTGGAGGGATCAAGGAATATCTAAAGGATATCAAACGCTGTCGTCGATTGATTATGGTAGCCTGCGGAACCAGCTACAACAGCGCCATTGCTTGTCGACAAATCTTGGAAGAACTTTCCGAGCTCCCAGTCGTATTGGAGTTGGCTTCTGATTTCTTGGATAGAGAGACTCCTATTTTCCGAGATGACGTCTGCATCTTCATCTCACAGAGTGGAGAGACGGCTGACACTCTTATGGCCTTAAGGTGAGCTCTTAGTTTAATTCTAATAGGGCTAATGCATTTTTTTAAAATGAAATAGGAATCAAAATTGGGATTTTCCAACCGGGACTCATTTTTAGCTTTCGGGCTACTGTACTACCAAAAATGTTTCAATTTATTAAATTTGGAGCTATTTTAGCAAATTTCAATGTTCTACAAAATTGTAGCCCTTAGCCTCCTCTGCAAGTTTGCAGAACATCAAAAATTCCATGAGATGATAAAATGTATAGAAAAATCATGAAGAAGCAATACTTTCGGCTTCAATTAGAATAATTCTTGCAGGTACTGTAAGCCACGTGGGGCCCTGCTCATTGGAATCACAAACACTGTTGGTTCGTCGATCTGTCGCGAGTCTCATTGTGGAGTGCATATCAACGCTGGACCAGAAATTGGAGTCGCTTCCACCAAGGCCTATACCTCTCAAATCCTGTCGTTGCTGATGTTCGCCCTCTGTCTATCAGACGATCGTCTGTCTGCCCACCAGCGTCGCAACGACATCATCAACGCCTTAAACAAGCTGCCCGGTATTTTTGGCGCATTCAAGCTGATCTCTCGGTTTAGATCAAATTAGAGAAGTCCTCTCGCTGGATTCTCAAATTTCTGAAGTAGCCAAGGATCTCTACAAGGAGAAATCACTCCTCATCATGGGTCGCGGCTTCAACTTCGCCACTTGTCTCGAAGGCGCTTTGAAGATCAAAGAGCTCTCCTACATGCACTGCGAGGGCATCATGTCCGGCGAGCTGAAGCACGGCCCTCTCGCGATGGTCGACGAAAATCGACGAATCTGCATGATTGTGGCCTCCGATTCAGTTTATAAAAAGTCGCTCAACGCCCTGAGTCAGGTAACTGCCCGTGGAGGTGCTCCGATCATCATTGCGGATGAATCTGTCCCAGAGAAGGACTTAGGCGGAATGCTTCACATCCTTCGTGTTCCCAAAACGGTTGACTGCGTCCAAAATATTCTTTCGGTCATCCCGCTTCAGTTACTCTCCTATCACATTGCTGAGCTCAACGGATTCAACGTCGACCGTCCTCGCAATCTTGCTAAATCGGTGACAGTTGAGTAAGACTTTTCCGAACAACTTTTTCACTACTTTTGGGGTTATCTGTATAGTCTGTGATTGGAACTGTGATTGTACATTTCACTTGAATAATACATTTTTATTTACCAAATAATTTTAAACAAGAGATTTTCCAGACGGGACTCTTTTCATAATTCTACTGTACCTCCCAACTTTCGGGTTACTGTACCATCCAAAAGAGCTCTAATTTTAAAATTTAAGTTATTTTTTTATTTTTCAATGTTCTACAAAATTGTAGCCCTTGATCTCCTCTACAACTTTGCAGAACATCAATTTCCACTAAAATTTCGGTAAAATCTAGAAAATGTGAATTTCTGTGGGGGCTCTTTTTTAGTCTTGAAGGTTGAGATTTCTCAATTAATTTTCCAAAGTCTTGTATTGCCATTCCGAATGAGATATCGGCCAATACGGCAGATACCTTCTATTCTAAATTCTAAAGATTTCTTTTAAAAAGAAGCCTCCCCAATAGCGTAGCTTCGTAGCAATTTACTCCTGAAAGGGCTAAAAGAATAAAGGAAGATGAAACACCGAAGAAGATTTATTGGATAATATACTGACGTATATTATAATTAAGACTTTCTCTGCCTCTGAACTCGCCAAAGTCGGCAGTCATCTTGAAGAAATCTCCACGAGCTACTACAATAATCCTGTCAGGGTTGTAACCTTCTCTGCAAGGCCGATTTTCAACTTCCTTTTCCCAAAAGCAAATTTCTCCTAGTGGTCCTAGATTTGATTTAAACTGCATTGCTTGCAATCTCCGCGACAGTTCGTGAGATGTATCGTACGGATGATTTAGTTGCAAATAATGCATCACATGGGTTGAGCCGGAAAGACAGTTCTGAAAAGTCTTCCAATATATTCTAATGGGAATGCTTGCCTGGATGTAGTTGGCGAGAAAATCAATAGTTACAGAGCTGAAAACATTAATCTACAGAATAAGAAGCTTTCTGTCGATTAATTTCTGAAGGAGAGAGTCGTCTAGACCCATGTCCACCATATTTGGATTAAACTCAAACAGTCCTTTTCTAGGCGCAAATTGAAAGAAAAGTTGATCACTCTGAATTTGATTCCAAAAAAGAGAAGAAAGAAATCCTACTAATTGGGCGCAGGGAAGATTCCAGAGGTTCGAGGCTTCTTTAAATTTGTTAGCTGCTTCGAATTGTAAAAATCGAACTCCTAAACTTTCGAATTTAGTTTCCTTTCCTCATTCCCAAAACTCACCGTCTAACTTCTGCAAAAACTGGATTTCCGAACTGGTCAGTTTTTCTTTTTTCGCTACAAATTTGACCATAGTATCCATGAAAATGTCGGTCTTCTTTTGGAATATTCTCCTGTAGAAGTAGCCTGGCAGAGCTTCCTAAAGGATCTTTTTGATTTCGAGAGGCAATACAGGGACAGGTTAGTCCTTGGGTACCTCCCATTTATATCCGGATTTCTCAAATTCGGATATAAATGGGAGGTACCTAGTCCTTGACTTATGGTGGATATGACCCACTTACCCCAAAGAAACGAACTTACGAATTCGACTTTTATAAAGATGAGCCGGCGCAGCAATTTCTGACAAATCTGAACAGCTGCTTCAAAAACCTTTCTAGACTCGGCATCTTTCCAAAGCCGATAATTCTGTACTTCGCGCTGCATTCTCCTCAAATTTTCCAAATTTTTTCCACGTCTTATCCATTTCTCTTGGATTTCAAATTCGAATAGTTCATCGTTATTAATTAATAAAGAATGTGTCTCATTGTAATCAGAAGCACAAATGGAAAAGCATACCGCTGTTCTCCAATCCTGTTCAGAGTTTGGATCACAAAAGAGAGAAAAACTCACATTAAAAGATTTGATAGTAAGAACACTCAGATAAGATTCTTCATATGGTAGGTCACGAAATTTGAAGGATAAAGCCTCGAGGCGGATAGCCTCATTCCAAGGGAGGACGTTGAAAATATTTGTGAGGATCTCTCGAGGGAGGGATTGCATTGATCCTGCGATGATGGCTATAAAATAATCAATTATCGATGTTACAAGCCATAAGAAATTGCTGCTGAATTTGCTTGAAAACCTCCACCTTTTTTCACTATAGGAGGCTTCTAGGAATTACGGTAACAGAAAGAGATGGCAGCGTTTTATTTTTAAAAAATATTTACAATAAAAGCACAAGAAAAAGGAAATAAATCGGCAGCTTATTTCCTTCTTCCCCATCCATTTCCAACAGCATCTGTGGCATAATAGCAAGCCGCTCCCTGAAAGATCTCTCCAAATCTCAAAAAAAGCTACCGTAGCTGGGACCATCGGTCCAATGCTGCTCAGAATCTCGCATTTGAACTGGAACTCTCCTAGCTGGAAGAGATTGACGGCCGCACAGTCGAATTGCCGACAGGCCTCCTTGCATTGCTCAATATCCTACCGGCGATTTATAAAATAAACGAGTGAAAGCTACCTGAACATTGTCGATGTCGTAAACCTAAAGCTATTTTGAGTTGACGAGTTGAACTCACTTTGAATCCCTTGCATTCCATCCTCATTTGGAGCATATAGGCCCTGGCTCCGATGACTTGAGCAGCCGGCAGATCTGGATAAAAGCGTTAGTTTCAATGGGAGAAAGACGTTAGAGGAAATGTTAGGCAACGCAAGACTTTGGTGCTTATAGACAGGACAGAGACTTACGATGACACCCACTTGCCAAGGACAGCAGAAGGACGAGAGAGAAGACGCTCAGGGCGGAAGAGCTGCACATTTGTTCTGAAATAACAATCATGCGTAGCGCTCTTTATTCGGCTGTTTGTTTATTTTGTTGTGTAGACAGCCGGATGTAGGAAAAGGACTTTGTGTCGTACAGATGATCAGAGAGGAAAAACTCAATAGAAAATGTTTACAGAAGAGACAACGATATGAAATTGAGTCACAGAAGGAGCAACTGGAAATGGAGCAAATGCCATACCATTTCCTAATAAACTCTGCTTTTTTTTCGGAAATTCTCACTTGGTTTTTTAATTTTTAATCTTCTACAAAATTGTGATTTCTTTGACAACTTTGTTGACTCTTTGTCGAAAAATGAGATGAGACATGAATTAAAGTTTCAGACGGAACTCACTTTTAGGGATATTGTAGCTCAAAATCACCTGATTTTCTCAAACGCAAAGCTATTTTCATAATTTGTGATGTTCTGCAGGATTGTAGCTCTTGATCTTCTCTACAACTTTGCAGAACATCAATTTTTATTACAAATGTGGCAAGATCTAGAAGATTGGGATTTCTACGTGGGATCCCTTAAAGATTACTGTCGCCTGAAGATGAGCATTTTTCTCATTATTTGCGTGTATTTCATAATTTGCAATGTTCTACAAAAATGTAGCTCTTGATTTGCTCTAGAAGGAGACTAAAAGAGTTAAGATTGTGAAGAGAGACTTCTACTAGAAAGAGATACTCAAAGGGCAGTGGAGCAGTGGAGGTCGAAGTGTCTATGAACCGGCGGCCCCGGGGGGACAAAAACGAGGCAAACACGTCTATTCTGCCCTCTGTTGATCCGTTTTTTGAGGAGGATTTACCGGTCCAGTTATGGTAATGGTCGAGAGTGTGCGGCGCGTTCAAAGAAGCATTTTGGCAGCAGATTAACTGACACACAGTCGAGGCGAGGACAACACAGAACGGCTTTTTGCCGGCATTGTTGTGACCTAGCTGAATGGCAGTCTGATTCCTCTTTTTATTCTTCGAGAAGTCAGAGAAAGAGAATCGAGTTTTGCAACAAATTTGAACTAAAATATTCCATACGCCGGTTAATCGGGAATCGACGAGAGGTGACGCGATCAAATAAAAAGTTTCGAGTTAGATAGAGACCGCGTCGGTTATATAGCCCCAGGTCTAATGTGTCTCCACACAGTCCCACAACAATAGTCTGTTTGCGTTCAGTCAAAGAGCTCCAATACAGTCGTGACATCAGAACCATTTGGAATGGCAAGACGGAAGCTTTTGGCAGACTATGACTCAACTCGAAATCATCGGATGTCAACATCTTCTTTCTTCCTAATCGAAAGTCAAACAGCAGAGAAAGTAATGGACTGTCCGATGGCAACCGGTAGTAGAACAAACAAACGACCCAGCCGTTTTGCTCCAAAAAAAATCGTGGAGATAGGTGTCGAAGTAGAGCCGAGGGCTTCCTGTTTAAATGTTTACTTGTGCGGTTAACCCGTCTCTGATCTTCCCCTCACTGCGAACGGCAGCTCCGTCCGGATTTTGTTTTGCGAGCTGGGAAGAGAAGAGGAGGAGGAGCAAATACACACGTGTCGGCCGTCTCCACTGGCAGTTTAGTCCCTTTCTTGTTCAAAAACCTCTTCGTTTTCAAAAGAAAATTGCAGAAAATTATGCAACTTTTAACCATTTTTCTCTGCATTTCCTCAGCTGCAGCACTCTCCTGCTGGTCGGGCTGGCAGATCTGGGAAAGTGGAATAAATAATGCAAGTCATCTCGCAAGAGAAACAACTAAAGATTTGTAGGTGACGAAGATCAACTGTAACCCCAATCAAAAGTGTTGCTATATGATTGCCTCTGCGATGACAGGAACCAACTATGGTTGCTATGACGAATGTCCGAAGTCGAACTACGAGAAATGCGGTCCTGACCCGACGCTGGGCATTCAAGACATTCGCTATTGCTATTGTAGATCAAGTTCAGACAAGGACTGTGAGCCATACCTGGGAAGCAAATAAACTTCTAACTTATTTCTTTCTGTTGATTATTTTATTGTCACCATCATCTCGATCAATGTAATCTCTTCTTATAAATATTTTCAATTTCCTCCCTGGGCATGTCTCTATCCGCCTCGAGTCTTTAGCCTCCCAATTTTGGGATCTGCCTTATGAAAATTCTTATCTGCACACCCTCACTATCAAAACTTTGGACGCGAGTTGAGAAGGCTACGACCCCGACACGATTATGATACCATTTTTGTGTAATTGATTCAAGATGACTGCTAACTCTAGTGAGTACAGCAGACAGGGAATTGAATATTTCTCAAATCAGTTTTATATCCAATAAAACTACTTCGATCCTCCGACTTATAGCACAAAGAATCGAAAGAATCCGTGATCTTGAATTCGAAATCTTTACAGAAATTGGTAGCTGGGTAATTAAGATCTGAAGCCTTTTTGAGTTTGATTGAGCCATTAGATCTTCCGGTCACTTTCTCTAATAAAAGAGGAATTGATAAACTTCTAAATCGCTCTAAGCTCAATCCAAAAGACTATAAAATCAGTCTTATCAGGAAAATCTAAATTTCTAGAAGTTCTCCTTATTTTTGTAAGAAATCTCATGTTCTACAAAGATGTAGAAGAGATCAAGATCTACAATTTTGTAAAACTCTAATAGTGATGAGCTCAAAATTTGAGAGAAATAAGCTACAATACCCTCCGAAAAGTGATAAAAATTTATTGAACCCGGCTCTGTGAACCCGCGCTGATTATGAAAGTAGAATTATGAGCTCCTAGGTAGCTAAAGAAGACCACCAGGCGGTGACATCCCCATCAGCGGTGGAGGAGAACTTCGGCATTGGGGAGTTGATCATTTTTGGGGAGATTTCCTTGGATGGCGGCGAGAATAAATTATCCTCAGCTCTTTCCTCCACATCTGGCAGGTCGTACACGTTCAACTGGAAGCAGTTTCTTTCTTTTTTTTCGACAAAACCTACATGAAGAGTTTTTTGATTGTTGGCCTTTTTGGTTTCGGATCTTTTTGGAAGCAATTGGACTGCTTCTGAGGATTTGGCTCGCAGTTTCTCACTTCCACTCCCATTGCCAGCCATCAATTTCTTGGCGGCTTCGTGGAAGACAGAAGTCGAAGTCAGCTGAAACTCGTTTGGAATCCAAGAAAGTCCTACAGAAAATGCATCGGGGATGCTGTTTCGTCGATTTCTCTTTCGAAGTGGCGTCGTTTCTTCCAATTCATCGGTCGATTCGGCGTCCTCTTGGGAAGCAAATCGCAATTTCGGAACATCCAGCGGCTCGGCAGCTATGGCGGCAGAGATCTTCGAAATGTCGCTCATCGAATCTCGCATAGTTGGGTTCCTCATCCGCCTCAAACAGCCCTCCAGCCATGTGCGAATCGTCTGCTTTGCGACTTCCTCCTCAATAGCGTATTCCAATTCTTCTCGTTGCAGCAATTCTTCCAATTGAAGACTTTTTCGAATATCGACCGATCGATAAGACAACATGCTGAGATTATAATTTTGAGAGAAAAGAAAAATCCTACTAGAGGACATCATGGAAACTGACGTCATCACCGGAATGGAGTCTCTCCATCTCGTAGCACATGTGCTTGAAGAGGATTCTATCCTTATCTGGATCGACTTCAAGTCTTCCTTTCAGCAGTCTCAACAGGAATTTGACTCTTCCCACTGGAATCGATCTCTTCTGCTCCACATCCACCACGTTCCAAACCAGCTAAAACATCATGAGTTCGCCAGCTGGAGTAGAATCTCACCTGGAAGTTCCTAATGTCGGCATAGCTGAGGAGAGCATCCTCTTCGCTGGAATAGAAGAGAGAGAAATTTTCCATAATAATAGCCACCAAAAGATTTCGAACAATATAGGTGATGATGAGATAAAACGAGCAAAAGTAGATGATCGCTCCGTAATAGTTGCCACAATCCGTTTCCCAATAATTCATCCCCTGTTCCCAATAGCAAAATGGAGCACTTCTCTGAAATTTGCTTGGAATTCCCTAAAAAAGTAACGTCTTCCTACCATGCAATCGTGCATAATATCGTTCCAATCCTCGCCAGTAATAGATCGAAACAAAACAACCAAAGCTTCAGATCCAGTTCGAAAATTCACATGTCTACAGCTATTTTTAGAGATTATTTCTCGAGTTACTCACTTGCTAACAGCTTGGCCATACTTGACCATTCCGAAGAGAATCACCCCAGTGTAGGCGTAAAAAAGAACGAGGAGAAACATAGCTGTGATGATGAAAGACGAGCGAAACATACTCATCACCACAGTCATCATCAGCATTTTGAGAGTGCTGTTTCGACTGGCAATTGTGAAGAATCGCAAGACGACGATGATATATCCGAAGGTATAAGTAAATCGTCGTAGGCGAGTCTGTCGAATGACGGAGGGAAGTCCAACGGGGAAATGGAGCAAAACCCAAAAGAGACCCATAACAGTAATCAGGAGGTCGATTCGATTTCGACGAGATTGCCAAAATCCGCGGAGAGTGCAGGCAATTACCTTCAGAATAATCTGAAATCTCTCATTTTATTTTTAAAAAAAGGAGGAAAAGACGAACCTCAATGGCGAAACAGACATTGATGACAGCTGAGAGAGCAGTAACAGCGAGGAGTTCCCTCCCCCTCTCGTGTTCTTCTTCCTCGTTCCAGGGATACATCAGGGTGGCTGAATTGACGACAACCAGGCAGTTGAAAAGCTGGTCGAAGCGCTTTCCTAACGTCAATTCGTAGAGATAATTCCGAATTCTTGCTGATTCCGGCGGTTTGGGAGGAACATGCAGCGGCTGGGCCATCTTCAAACGGGCTCTCAAGTCGTGCCAACGTCGCTGATCGACCGTCAAAAGAGCTGTTCCCTAAGAAGAAGAGATTCAAGCAGACAACTGCGACTCACCCTATTCTGAGTATAATTGGCGATGACGACGCCCACGAAAAGAGTCAATCCAATCATACAGCCAATAAAGACGAACAGATGGATGAAGACCACAGCCCACTGAAAGTTCCAAAAATAATCCAAGACCCTTACCGGCCCTTGTCTTGTCCATAAAATGTCGCGAATTACATTCCATCCTTTGTAGCTGAGAGTCTCAAATAGAGCCAACATCGCGTTACCAACATGGTCGAAGTTGAAATTCCTCGGATTTGTCCTAAATTATTTTGAAACTCTCTAAATATTTCATAATTTTAGATCTTCATTTGTAGAGGAAATCAAGAGCTACATTTTTGTAGAACTTGAAAAATCATGAAAAAAGCTCAATATTTGAGAAAAGAGACCAACCAGACTCTTGGAACCAATATTTTTGGATGAAGATTCTCGTCGTCTTTGCCCAAGACATCCAGTCTGGTGACAAAGATTTTCTGCCAAAAGAGACCGGAGCAATTCTCCCTTGAATGGATGGTTGGATCATTGCAGGCTGCTAATTTCCCTCCGACTGATTGGACTCCAAACGAGGCGAAGACAAACATCACAACTATCATCAAAATAGTTACCTGGAAATACTCAATTAAAAAGAAAAGGAAAATACCAAAAGAATTTCTTTGAATCCTCGAAAAAATTCGAGGACAACTCGTCTAATATGGGGAACGAGGGTATAAATCCGGAGGGGTCGCATAGCTCGAAAGATCATAAGCAATTGGGCGAATGAATTGATTTCGACTGAATTCGGCAGCCAAACGAGAAAGAGGAAAGACGTCTGAATTGATTTGGAATGAAAGATTTTTTTTAAAGGCTACGAAGTAAATGAAGAGAGTCATAAATCCTCCGACATCTTTCACAACAGCTTTTGGAGTGAAGAAGAGCCCGTTGGCTATGATTTTGACGGCTAATTCGAAAGTCATTGCGAGGACAAAGACATAGTCGGCGATCTGAAGAAGAATTTTAAGGAAGGGAATGACTCTTACTTGGAGATAGAAGTTATTCATGACGAGATTCTCGCCAGTTGTTGGCCAGGGACTCTCGAAGAGCATCGAGATGCAAGAGAGGATGGTGATGGTGACCATTCCCCAGTCGAGATACGGCATGATTCCGATGAGAGTTCGAATCTCTTTGAATCTCCTCCTGCCGGTTTTTCCATTGCTCCCATCATCGTCTGCGGCATATTTGGCGTGGACGACCTTTTGGCAGAAATCTCGAACTCGCGAGACTCGTCCAACAAAGAAGAGAGGCCGATCGAAGAAGGGATGATTCTCTCTCATATCCTCCTCAATTCGATTTCGGGTGATCTCAGCCAATTGACGTTTCTGTTGAAGAGCTCGGATATCAATCTCTCCTTGTTTTAACTCCTTTTTCGGGGCTGAATCGCCTCCTCCTCGAAGATCGCCATTCTCTCCCAAAAGGAGGGATTGCTTCGTCCTCAGAGCTGATTGCATAAATTTGCCGGTCATAGTTCGCGATTTGCTGAAAGAAAGATCCTTTAAAAAAGGGGAGAAAAAGAATGAAGAAAGAGAAGAAGAAAGCTCACGGTAGGGCGTCTTTGCGAGGATGGAGACTGCCAGAAGAGCGAGTGAAGTGCGGCAAAAAGCTCAGGGAATTACAGAGGGATTGTCTCATGCGCTCAGAAATACTGGAGAGTTATGAGTTAGACTTCTTCTCTCCAACTTACTCGAGCAGCTGGGCGACAGAAGAGCGAAGAGAGACGGAGCCAACATGTCGAAACTTCTGCGGAGCATTTCGAGTTCGTTGCGGAGCCACCCTGAGGAGGTGGCGATTCTCCGGGACCTCGTTGTCATCAATCAGATCGGTTGGATCAGCCTCATAGGCGAATTGATGCGTGAAGCTGTCGCGAACTTTCGGCAGAGGGAAGTCATTATCAACTCTAAACAAAAAAGGAAAATAAAATGGGAGGAAATACTTCTTCATCGAAGCCATTTGAGGCCGAGTGGGGAATTTCTCAAAGACTCGAAGTCGCCAAGGAAGGGTCGTTCTCATCGAGGTTGTGGCCTCTCTAGCCTTCAGTTGTTTCACCTTCTTCAACTCTTCGTCCATTTCCAAGTTATCCAAAATTACGGCGACGAACAAACTCAACACAATCTGCAACCTTTCTTATTCACTTTCGGGTTACAATAGAGTATCGCTTCAAGACCTCTTTCGACACTTACCGTATCGAAAAATGTGCATTTATCGTCAAAATAAAGCCCTTTTCCTAAAATTCTAAGGAGGTCTTGACAAGATCTTCTACCGTTTAAAGCCAAATGGTTAAAGAAACAAACCAGAGTAACGAAGAGATGGTAGGCGACGAAGTAGATGGCCACAAAAGGGACCATATGCTCGTCTGTCGCTCGGAGAACTTCAACCACAAAATCGGTCCACCCTTCTTGAGTGATGATTTGGAACATAGACATGAAGGCTTGGGGAAAAGTGTGGAAATACGGCAGATTAGGAACAGCGAAGAAGAGCTGAAGGGAAATGGCTGAGGCTATTATCACAAAAGTTATGGTGAAAATAACCAATCCGCCCAGCTTCTTTCCCGGGCTAAAGATCTAAAGAGAACTTTTTTGTTAAAAAATTGTCTTTTTTGCCAAACCTTCCAGACGAAATCCTCCAACATTGGAGAGGCCTTTATGAGGCGAAGAAGACGAAAAACTTGGAAATAAGTGAAATAATTGCGATCGTAAAGAACTGGAATCAGATTGAGACTGCTTCCGAAACAAAGAATAAATTCGAATTTGAAGATGCCACGTTTAATGAATGGCCTCCACCCGTAGCAGATGATTTTAACCAGACATTCGATATTAAAGAGCAGAGTGAAAGCAATCTAAACTCTCTCTTAGCTTGGAGGGAGTCGCCCACCTCGATAATGTATAATTTCTTCCGTCGAACGGAATCCGACTCGTCGTGTCTATGTACAAAAGAGGCGTTGATCGCCGCGTTTGTCATTACAAAAATTATTATTACTCCTTGGAAATAGTTGCTTCGAAGGATCTGAACCATACTTATAAAACTACGATATCCAGCAGAAAAAAATGGCTCCCCGGATCGAAAATGCTTTGGAGTTTTCCCAACACGCTGGAGAATCTCTCTGACCTTTTGGAGTTTCTGCATCCTCCCCTCGCCGGCCTTCTCGTCGTCCAATCTGATGAGTTTCCATCCTTCGTCAGTTTTTTCTAATTTTTGCTTGAGCTGCTCATCCAAAACAACTTCCTTCTTGGTCCACATCTCACTGAATTGGACACGAATCTCAGCAAAAGTCTCGGTGATTACGGCGATGAAGACATTCTACAAATTTGATTCCTTTAAAAAGAGAAATAAACCTTGACGAGCCAAGCGAGAAAGAAAATGAGAGTGAGGAAATAAACAAAAGCTAGATGGGAAGGAAGAGAGTCCATGCAGTCGTAGAGAACATAAACCCAGCCTTCCTCAGAGGCAGCTAGGTAAACGGTAAAAGCTGAGGCAGCAAAATGGTTGAACATCCCGTAGAATCCCTCAGCTTTGGCGTTCAAATTCAACCTCATGCAGACCTGGAAAATTGGAATGAATAAGAAAAGCAAAATACTGACCATATCTCCAGGACATTCATATCCTCCTCCGCCCTTTTGGGAGCACATCGTGTCGGGAATCGCCAGATCGTTGATGGTAACGTTCTTCGGATCCGTATGTGGCAGGACACAATGGTAATCCATTCGCCCGAAGAGTTGGATCCCCATTATTGCGTAGAAGGCCATGAAAAAGACAAAAAACACCGTCACATTCTTTACTTGCTGGGAGGAGCGCCTGCAAATTCGAATAATCTTTTAATAGAGCTTTTTTTTAAAATTTCGCTTGAGAATCTAAACTGAAGCGGCACAATTAAAACCTCACTTCCGAGCCAAAAATGTTTAAAAAAGACTGACTTGAGAAGTTGTTCGATCCTATTCTTGGGAAGTTTGAATTTGACGACGAGACGAATGAATTTTATGATGATGAAGGGTCGAACGGATCGAATGACCCCAAACCAATTACGATAAATAAGTCGAAAGGAAGGAAAAAGTAGCGAAGTGATCTGATAGACATGGAGACCCCAACTGGTCCAATGAACCAACAACATAAAAACATCAAATTGACACCACCTATCTTGGAGGAATCCCCATCGAGGCTGAAAAGTTTAAACAAATTTAAATTTAAACAAAAACAAACTTTTCCTTCGTGTTTGACCCGCAGAAGAACATCTGTTGTGAATATTAATAAGGCAAGAAAATCCAGTAAGAGAATGATATAGGATAGACCCGGGATGAGTTGAAGCGTCTTTGGAGTGTGGAAACAAACCGTAATCAACGAGATACAACAAGCTGCTTTCAAGGCCGTTTCAACCGTCTCACTCTCCACATAAGCTAAAACCATTTAAATATCCAAAAAACAGCAACAAAATGCACCTTGTTTGATTTGTTTGTGTTGTTGCGTGGAAAGCATATCCGAAATGGCAGCAATGCTCTCCCTCGCTCCGAAATGTGGTGGTCCTCGGCCTGGAAATCTCTTCGGAGTATCGAATGTCTGCTCGAATATTCAGATCTTTTGTTTCTCGTGTCTCTTCTCACTTCGGGAAGCCTGTCCGGAAACGCAATTACCGCCGAAGAATAGCATGAAAAGACTGACCCGGCTCTTGCTGAATAGACTCATTTTCCTCTCTTAGGAGAGGAGAGGAGTTCAGCTTTATTTATAAAAAAAAAAAGGAAACAGAAAAGAGGAGAGAAGACCTCACTCACCAGAAGAATTCTTCCTAGCGAGCATCGCCGAGGATAGGACAGCCGCCTTTGCTACTGAAATATTCACATTAACACCATTTTCTCTCGGCATTAGATCTCCCCACCCTCCTAGTTGCCCCGCGTAGAGAAATAGCAGAGGGAGATACCTTGGGAATGCTTCTTTTGAGCCTGTATTAGACTCTTTTTGCGAGTGGACATGGCCGGCAAGATGGCTGCCTCTTCAGGCCAAGGGGATTGACCCTTGACGCCAATTTGCAACTGCGCCAACTCGATTAGATTACGGTAGTCTTTCGGAGAGGAAGCATTTTAGTAGATGAATTTTAGTCGAAACTCGGAGAGGAGTCAAAACACGCCCGGCTGACAAAATAGAGCCTAATGCCGTCGGGAATCCCGCCCGGGGCTCGGAGGCTTTATGTCGACTCCAGGTGCCAGTAATGGCTCTTTTTCCACCTGTCTTTGTTTCCTCTCGTCGCTCTTTCAACCGAGGACGTGGATGGAGAAGCCGCATGGGAAAAACCTCTCTCTGGATGAGGAAAATGTTGAAGAAAGTAATATCCAACTCAACCCACAAATTAAAAGAGGGGAATTTTCGAATTTGGGCGAATAGTTTGGAAGAATTTGTTAGCACTTCTTCTAATTTATGAAGAAAAGGGAAGAAATTCCTAGCTCGAATGAGGAATTTCACTGGCAGAGTAAAACTCACTAAGAGGGTTCCCCTAAAATCGAATGTGAAAAAAGAACTCCTGGAGAATTCAGTATGAGTAAAAGTCATAAATAAAGAGGGATGAATGACAAAAACCTCTGGAAGACTACTCTATTTATAATTCGAATATCAGCTTGGGGGAGGGGGAAAGTGTGGCTATGGGGAATTCCCGGGGAATTCAATGAGTAAAAGTCACAAATTAAGGGTGGGAGGGGGTCCCAACCCAGCTGGCCAAATCACAACGGAGAATTCTCGCTTCACAACTCACAACTTGCTGTAGCCATGAGCCAGACGAGAGGAGAATATTGTCCCGTCAAGGGTCATCTTCTTTTCTCAATCTCTCTCGGGGGCTGGGAGTAAATAAAAGAAGAAGAAGAAGAATTTCTCCAAAATACGATTGTAATCCAATTTTTGCCATTTCCCCTTTGATTGTTTGGAGTCGCTCTCTCTCTTTTTCACCCTCACAAGTCTCCGCCCCATATCCTCCTCGAAGTAGCGGAAAGGGATTAGAGGAAAATAACCAAAAAATTGGAGCCTGAGAGGGCAAGGTGTCGGCGGATGTGCAAATTAGATGAAATGAGCAGGGGCCTCTCGCATCGCAAACAGCATCGGCCCTCGACGAAACTCTGGGTCGTTAGCGAGTTGTGTGTGTTGCCAGCCGAACCCATCTGATAGCGAGGTGACTGATTTGCCTCCCTCTGTCGGCTTGTTTTTGACTTACCAAGGAGACGAGTCGGAGCTGACATATCCTCTTTCATTTGGGAGAAAATACGGCCACAATCAGCAGGACATCTAAACTTTTTTTGTTGAGAAAAAGAAGGATCAGGTGGTGGTCAATGGGCTGAACTCCCAAATCGACCATTAAATGGCCACAAAGATTGTCATCTTCCTCTCTCCCTCTCTCTCTCTCTCTCGCCCTCCACTTTGCACTATTTTTAACCAAAATTACTCAAATTCATGATCAAAGCTTAAAAAAGCGAAGAATAGCGGTTAAAAATATGATCAGATTTTTCTATCAGCTAACTTTCATCAAAAAAAGTCTGAGCGCTGCGCTCACAGTCTTTAGATTTTCGAAACGAATTGCTCTAATCTCAGTTGGCTTTAAAATGATGGATTATTCACCTGCGGCTGGTAATTATCAACCGCTCGCCGCTTCATTTCACCCCGAAATTCTCCCCTTCAAAATGGATAAACAAACTCGTCTACAAGCTGACATCGCTGACACCATGTTTTGGCGTTTTTATTTGATTTATTTCCACGCAAGAGGAAGAGACTTTTTCCTTTAAAACTTCCCTATAAATGGAGGAAAAATCTCCGATTTTTTTTGGTTCGATTAGATTTGCAGAAAAGGAGAGAGAGAAGAGGAAGATTAGCCTCATAAGGAATAAGAAAAGAGGAGAGAGAGAGTTGGCGACTTTTTATCGAAGCTATGGGCCGTTATGAATGATATTTTCCCCGAGGGAGAGACGACTCTTGTATCAAATGACTCATAACAAAAGAGAGAGAAAAAGGGCCAACTCATTCCCTACTCTCTCTCTGGTGAGGTGAGTTGAGATTGGTTCGGCCTGATTGGATGGGCCTCTCAAGAGAGATCTCTCCCTCGGCCTCTTTTTCGGAACACAACTTCAGGTGTCAATAGTCAAAGGGGAAGAAGAAGAAACAAAAGGGCCTTTCATTGGAGATTCGGAGGTCCGAGAATGATTGAAGACGGACGACGTATATCCCCGAGAGAGAAATCGGAAGAATCGTCCCAAAGTGACCGCCATAATCCATGAGAGAGTGAGAAGAGCTTTATCAAAGAAGAGAGAGAGAGCCAATTGGTCGCCCGGGGCACAAACGAGGAGCTGCCCCCCTTTTATTAGTCCAAATTTCAATACTTCCATTGATTTGTATACTTATAAACGAAATAAATCATCAAAGCAACCAGACAGATCGCAGATAAGGTCAAAAAACAAGAACAACATTCAAGTCGATCTTCTCTCCCGAAGATTTCTCTGATTCACTTTCGCTCTTAGTTTGTCCTACAGATATCGAATTCTGGTGGCTCGCCTTCCCTACACAGTCCTCCTTCAGACAAAGCAGATATTTCATCAGATAGCCGATCTCCGTGTTCTGGATTGTGCTCGAAAACAGCCTGCAAGCTTTTTTTTATATGAAAGCACTCAAATCTGCTCAAAATCATCCAAATTTTAGAGCTATTTTTATAATTTCCTGACTGCAAACTAACCAAGAGTAAGGGCCATCAGCGTAGATTGGGACATGATCGCTTCCATGATAGCCAGAATTGGTGTGGAGATAAGTCCTCGTTTTGTATTCCTCTATACCCGGCGAGAAATTTCCACTTGCACCATAAAACGAGTTCGCATATCCAGGGCCATGGGAGAAAGCAACTCCAAACTTGGCCGTTTTATTGCTAACCGCCATTATGGGACTTTTCTTACTGTCGAATTCTTTAATAGCCAGCGAATGAGAGTGATTAGCCGTGACGATGATCAAAGTCTCATTTGAGTTGGTCATTTCCCGCGCTTTTTGAATAGCTTCATTGAATTCAATCAGCTTCCCCGCTTGCAGTTTTATCCTATTCTGATGCTCATAAACATCAATCAATCCGCCCTGGAAGGATTTAATGCAAAAAGGACATCAATCCTCAATGAAAGCAAAATATCCTTTTTGATTGTTGGTGAGAATTCGAATGGTTTTCTCCGTCATTTCAGCCAAAAGCGGTCGTCTTACGTATTTCCTTTCGATGAATCTAGCGGAAAAAAGACCCAAAACTTTAAGATCGGGATCGTCCGCCTTGAGGCTTTGAAGATCCTCAATCGTTGTGACGAGTTGTCGCTTTCCAGGGAGCTTCTTCCATTCAGCCTCGATATTCCTCGAATCGACTCGTTGTCCATATGGAAGAATCGAACTATTGACAAAATAGTGGCGACCTCCTCCCATAATTACGCTGAATTTATTGGCTGGCTCCATCAGTACTTGAGCGGCGATGTCCTCTCCCAGACAGGCCTTGGGGTTTTCTCGTGTTTTATTTTTATCCGCTTGTCCTCCGGCTTGGACTGTGCGATGAATTCCTTTGGCATAAGCAGCTCCTGGAGTTGCGTGAGTGACGGATACGGTGGAAACAACTCCAACAGAAAGGCCTTTCTTAATAGATAATTCGGCGACACTTTCTCCGATAATTTTGCTGGCTTTAGAGCAGTTTGATGGCTCACCGGGCATTACTCCCAGCGTGTCGCTTTTGACTTTCATCCCGGTCAGAAGACTGACTGCACCGACAGCTGAATCTGTCACGTGAGCGCTCCAAGAGGCGGTTTTACTCCAGCCGGTACTTTCGAAGGTCTCCATGAAGAAGGGATCATATTGGCCGGGATGGGTGTCTCGTTCGGCTTTGTAGATTCGCGCTGCGGTGATTGAGGTGATTCCCATTCCGTCTCCAATGAATAAAATTATGTTTTTTGGAGCTCGACCGTCGTGCATTTCTTTGAATTCTTCGAGTTTTCTCTCCAAATTCTCTCGCGCCAACTTATTCCAAAATTCAATTGGCTCTGAGCTCTACTTGTTTTAAGAGAGAAACTGACTTTCTTCATCGAATTTGGCCAAAACGAGAGAGAAGAAAAGCAACGGCCAGAGTTGGCCCATCTTCGAGCCAAATCCAATGAGATATCTTCTGCCAAATCGGGTCCATAAATCACAGTGACGATTAGCAAAAAAGAAAAGTTTAATCCTCACAACCCCTCTTTGAGTTATACGGTAATCCCTCCTCCGCCTATAAAAGAGGCAATAATCTCTGGATCGAGCTTATTCTTTTTTTGCTAAATTGTGACCAAAATCTTCAGAAGGCTTCTCTTCTCTGAAGATTATGGTCAACATCACCTTCTTCGATGTAAAAGATGAAACCAATGTAAGTCTCAGAGGAGGGGAATAATCTATTTTGAAGCTGGAATAGGATATTTCTGCGTATTGAGCCTAGATTTTTGAATTATTTGAAGTCAGATGAAAGATTTAGACGAAATTTTGGGAAATGAACCTGTTGAATGCGACGATGCTCTACTTCATGAGTCTCGTCAATAGCTCGTTCCTCCAATTCTTCCTCATCGGTTATCTTTCGACTCGTTTTCTCCGTTCAACCAAGGTCTAACCAATTTTGAATGTCTATCAATCAGATGACTATCTAGGATCCTTTTTTCATCTTCTTGTTCTACATTGGATATATCTTTGTGACATCGAATGTGAATGGAATCATCCGGTTGATGGCTGCTCTCTATAGTCATACTATATTGGATTTTGATCACCTCGAGGGGCCATATCAACGCGAGCTTGGGGTCATCGATATGTGGTTGCATCTTTTCCTCCATTTGATCTGCCTCATCCTATCGGTTTATCTCATCTTCCCTCACAATTTCACCTTCCGGTAGGGGGAAGACTTTGGTATTTTCGATCTTTTTCTTTCAATTTTACGATTTTCAAGAAAACTTATTGATTCTTTTCAGTCAGAGAAAAAGACTTTCAGAGTGGTTAATTATTCTTGTATGGCTGCCTTTATCTCGTCCTTTGTCACAACCGCCTACTTTGACTCCTTCCCCTGCTTTCACCAGTACATCTCGGCCAGTCGAGTCGACAGCTGTACTCCCATTGAACTTTTTGGCTTAAATCCTCCTGTCTATGTCACCAAACGAATTGTTGGACGCTTAATCTAGCCAAACGAGGACAATTTTCAGGAATATTTGCGGCTTCGACTCGCCCTTACAGCGACCTCATTTATCGCATTGATTTTCACAGCGATTTGTGTGAAAAATGTGAGGAAAATCATCTTCAAATTCATCAAAGCGTTGACTCTTTTCTGCCAGCTGCCGATCTTCCTCGAGGTTTTGGTCAATTCCTCCAAACGAACTGTCTACGGAGAGATCTATCATGTCGTCATTCAGCGGTACATCCATGCGGTTTGTGCAGAGAATCTCCTCAGCTAACAAAGTTTCAGCTGGAGGCGTTTGCCTTCACTGGAATCTCATTCCTCCTTCTATTTCTGGCAACCGATCTCGAGATGGAATTCCAGGAGAACTATCGTCAAATGGCTGCAAGCCAGAAGCAATCATCTGACAGCAAGAAGATGATGATTGGATAATAATTTCTCGAATAAACTCTTGTTTTTCAAAGTTCTGGAAATGCTTTCTGAGAAACTTCTATCCCAGCGTAATAAATTGATTACGGTAATCGGATTGAACTTCTATTTGAGAGAGGGGGGAAATTGACCAAATTTTGTTCCCAAGGACATGAAAACAAATCTGATCCGTCGTTGAAAGAGATCTTCGTGACAAGATAGATGTCAGCGATCGAAGTTCCTTATTGTTGGAAGAACCACCCAGTTGATAGTCACGCGGGACGAATATCACACTTCCAGGGAGGAAGTGATCACATGACTTCTCTCCCAACAATTCTCGTCTTATCTTCGAAGGAAAAAAAGTTTATTCTTTGTGGAGACCAGTCTCTGCTAATATTATAATTAAATCTGATTATGGATTGGCCTGGATGGATTGTAATATCACTGAGAAGAGGAGAGAGAGTCCCCCTATCAATACAACGGTCGGACACACAGAGATATGTGGTGTCTCTCTCTCGCTCTGTGTGTGTGTGTGTGCTGGGAGGACAGAGAAAATCACAAAGCTGTACAAAAAAGGATTGAAAAATTCTAGGGCGGGGAGCTGGGGTCACACTTTTTGGAACTCGTACAGCATCTGTCTCTCGAGCTCGCGGACTGTGGCGAGGAAATGACGGAAAAGTGGATGGCCTCGATCAGCTCCGGGAGCAATCATCAGATTGACTGTGAAGGGCTCCGCTTCAGCGACCGACATTGTCGAATTTCCTGCAAATTTTGATTCACTTATTGATTCATAAAAATTGTGGAAAGTTTTAGAAAATCAAGGGAGGAGTTATCCATTTTTAAAAGAGAAATATATGAAATTTACCGTTGATGATGACAGGCGTAAGGACAGGAGTGGGGTCGATGTGTTCATTTGGCATAGAAAGTCGAAGTTCCGAAAGCTGTGTGGTTGGTGGAAGTTGCAGCGAATCATGCAGATGTTCCTATAAATCAGTTTTAATTCCATTTAAAAAAAGCCGTCTTTTTATCTTATCGTTGCGTTTCTCTCTTTTTCAACGACGAATCCTTTGTTTTAAGCTTTACGACCCGCGGAGAGACAAAAACACACCTTGTTCTCCTTCTCCTGCGCTTCAAGACTTTGCAGAAGAGAAGCCGAATTGAGAAAAGGATTGCTGTAGGTCAAAGGCGAACTGTAGGTAATAGATTGAGTAGGAAGAGACGATAAAGATGAGATCAGGGAACACTCAAAACCCGATTGTGAGTTGAGGAGGCCGCCATTGGGAGCCAATCCCAATAGCCCTTGAGCCAGAAGTTCTGCTTCTTGTTGAGCTTTTTGACTGTTAGTTATTTGTTGCTCTAAGAATCTCATTAAGGGAGAAAAAGGGGGAACTAACTCAATAAAATATCTAATAAATTAGGTTGAACAGTCGTAGAAAGAGGAGCCGTAATGGTTTGCTGCTCTGGCGGAGTGACTGAAGTCTCCACGTGAGTTCGTTTTGGAGAAGTTCTTGCATCAGCCTCCTATAGGATCTCTTTCATTGGGCAGAAGAAGAGGGCGAGTCTCACCTCGCTGAACGATCTTTTGACAGCAAATTGGCCAGGAGGAGTTTGGGGAACGACTTGAACTCGAGGCTCGCCATCTCCTGATGGATGTTTCTGTCGATTCTCGGTTGGGATTGGAAGCGCATCTGATTCTGAATTCTCATTGGATATTGGTTTCAACAGGACTGACCATCAACAAATTTGGGGAAGACACGGAGTCGAGTATTGCCATTCTTGAAATGGACTGGCTTAAGGACTAAACCACCTTCCATAGTTCGAGTTCGATATCGGCGAATGATAGCGTTGGCTCTCATCGACATGACATTTGTACACTAGAGATGGTCTTTTCTGCCTGGACAACAAAAAAGGATACCGTCTTGCAGGTGCAATTATTGAAGGGACAGCGTGATGCGTGTCCCTTCAACACAACTTGTTGTCCATGACCCTCGCATTTACGACAGAACAGAGTACGATTGTGATTTCGAGCTGAGGGCAGAGGAGCTCCGGCTACCTGAAAATGACTACAGTAGGTTAGGTCTCTGCCTCGTTTCAAAGCGATTTTGATCCAGTTTTGGGCATTTTTGAGTATGTAAATCCTATCGGTTTTGAGCGAAAAAAGTGGGATCAAAAAGTTGTGTTTTGTTCCGAATTCCTCCTTCTCTACTCGCCAAACAACGACCTTTCTTCGACAACCCTCCGTGACTGGATCTTATCAATTTGGGGGAGCACCCCACCACCCGCGCGGTCGGCTGCACCGAGTCTCTTTTGCGAACTGTATCGATCGCCTTATCAAAGAGTCGACCAAAAAGTGGAAATGTTGGACCGAAGATTACACACGATTCCCGCTGCTGAATAGCTCTGTCTGCGCTTTGTGTCAATAACCTGAGAAAAGTCTAGGACTTTAGGAAGTTTTATCGATATTTCGAAAGTCTCTCTCTCTCTCTGGGAGATATTGACGCTAAGAGAGGAGTTTGTCTAGCTGTTTGCCCCTCTCAACATTCTGGTTGTTATCCTTTACAAAGAGCAACAGACAGTCGGAAATCGAGATGAAAAAAATACATAAAAAAGGCCAAAATTGTCAACAATTCTGCCGATCTCTGGCAGTCCAGACAGAGTGAAGGCTTTAGCCGGTTTTTAAAGATCCTGCCGTTATCAGAGAGACACTGATTTTCATGTCCTCTCTCTCTCTCTCGCTTCCTCCAGCGCCCAGCAAAGTACAGTTTTCAAAGAGAGACTTACAGTAAGAACGTCCTGGACTTGCTGGATGGTTTGTTGACGGACCTCCTCGATGGTGTGGTCAACATCCGAAGTTAGAAGTTTGGCCTCGACGACGACTTGAGTTCCAGGTGGAACCGTAGCAACCACCTCGCTGAAAATGTTTTTCTTCTTTTTTACAGTATTGTTATGGTGGGGGGAAGGGCGATTTCAACGAAAACATTCTCTTCTTTCTTTTGATGAATAGAGAGAGAGAGAGAGAAAGCGACTTACCTCATGTCCGGGGCCGGACCAAGCCGCGGTTCAACGACGGCAGTCTGTGGTTGTTGAAGAGGAGCCACGACGGCTTCGACGATTGGCGCCAGTCTCTGGAAAAATCAGACTTTTTGAGAGAGGAGAGACTCTAAGCCGATCGTCCTTTGGCTGAGAGGTGGGAGAACTTCAAAGAGAGAGAGAGAGAGGGGGGTTTGTATTTTTAGTTATCAGTTATTTCTTGGACTCATAAAGAGGTCTGATATGAAGACGGAAAAAACAGGGAGAATGACAAAATTGGCGTGAAGGCCAGCCGAAGAGATTGGACTAATAATTGGGGGAAGAGAGAGAGAGCGAGAGAGGGGAAGGACACACTCGGCTTCCACTTCCTTCTTTCTCTTGGGTGCAAAAGAGCGGAGCAAAAGATTGGCTCGATCGATTCCGATGGACAAAGTCCAAGAAGAGGGAGGCGAGTCTGGGCTGGAGGAAGAAAGATCAAAATATCGATGGATTTGTGACGATTGAAATGGAGATAGGCGATCAATGTGGCCTCCAACGACACCAGGCCGCTCTGACGCCCGGGAAAGGGTTGGGCGCACAAACCGGCAGCCTCGCTGTTATCGCTTGCACCGAGTGCAGAAGCACCGAGAGAGTTCCCGCCCCCTCGATAAACGAGAGAGAGAAGGGAAAGAGGCATCGATTGACGGCGAGAGGCGGGGAGAGAGACTGATCGGACGACTTTTGAAGACTTTTTCTCTCAAAAGGTCTTTGTCTCTTCGATCTTTTCCTGAAAGAGCGAGAAAAAAAAACAAAAAAAAATCTACAGTAATATCTTTCTCTCCTGTTCTTGATATCATCATAGTCTTTTGATAAAAAAAGTTCTGTCGAATCTCACGTACCAAACTCAACGAAAAATCCGCTCGTCGAAGTGTCACAGCGGCGTTTTACAAAATTCTCCGCCGACAAAACTTCTCGTTTTCGTCGTCTTCTAAGGACATCAGAGGGGTGGAAGAAGGAGGAAGCAAAAAGAAGAAGAAAAACGTCACCTTTATCAGTCTTCCTCTCTCTCTCTCTCTCTCTGGCTGTGTTTACCCAAATCATTTTTGGGAACAAGTTCGATCAATCTGAAAAATAAGGGTCTTATCTCTCTCTCGCTATCTCCCTCCAAATAATATTCCAAAAGTAAAAAAAAGCGCCACACGTGAGAGCCACGTGGACTCCTGCTACCAGTCAACCGGCGATCATTAATAGTGATCGGACATCGATCCATCGGGTGCCGGCGAACCCTGTCTTATGTCTGAATGCTCTCTCCTATGCGTATACAGTCTCTTTCCACGTGTCGTTTCGCTGTCTGTGATTTCTGTGTTTCCGACGTCATCAATCGGTTGAAGGAAGTGGGCAAAGTTCACTCTCCTAACTCACTGTGCTTATTTCCAATTTCTGGTCGTCAAGAACACACACGCGCAGTCTAATCCATCGAGGGGAATTACGGTAGAGAGTGAGAGAGAGGCACGTGAAAAAAGTTGGAGATAAAAGGAACAAAAGAGAACGAGAAAATATCTCTAGTCTAGAGACAAATTGTCATCACAGGCGACGACTAATGAAGTTTTCTCCTGCAGTACATCTATACTCGAAGTGAACTCGTTAGCGCAGGCGATTCCTGTTTTCCCCTCTCACTGTTGAAGGTAATCTCGAAAAATACAGAGATCGGTAAGGGATCGAAAAATATTTTTCAAAAGAAGACGCCTTTTGGACAAAAGGGAGTGGCGAGGAATCTGGAGACTTTTTTCTCGACTTTAAACGTTCTCTCTGCACCGAAAACGATCGCAATAAAGTGATGTGTTCTCTTTCGGTGCACGATTCGCCTCGTTTCAAACAGTCTTTGATTCATCTTTTTTGTAGTGAGGAATCACGTGAATTTTTGTTTATGGGCCGCCGACGAGGGAAAAGAAGATTTTCGATGGACTGGAAAAGAGGATTAATTCTTTTGGGGTTCTCTTTCTTACTATTAATCGCGGAAGTGAGACTCGAAAGACTATTCGAATTGGCCAGGAGACTTCTAATCTCCAAGGGAGCGAAAGAAGACCAAAATTCTCAATTTTTGAGCGGAAAATCTATTGGAATTGAAGAGGAGATCTCTCAATCTTTAAGAAGAAAGAAATTGAGAGAAAACTCCACTTTTTAGAGTGTTGTTCTGTTGCTGGAAAATTTCCAATTTTGCAGTTATTTCCATGGGAAAAAGGCCTTGATCTTCTAATTTTGTTTTGTTTATAATAAGAGACTGGGAAAAATCTCAATTGCAGGTGAACAGTTCCTTTGAAAGAAGAATATTCGGCGAAGAGATTTTCTTATATCTTTTCTCCTTTAACCTTCGACGAAAGAAGGTCTTGATGTCAATTTTCGATCACGTTATCTGTGACCGTATAGATCGACATTCTGTTGACCACAGCACGCGCTGCTGGGAAGGGAAAGAAAAGAGTACCGTAATCCCTGGGGAGAGAGAAGAGCAAGAAGTTCTTGATGGAAAAGATGAACTGCTATGATTAGATCGGGCCGAATCTTGATGAAATGACATCATTGTATGGACGGAGACGACTTTCAGAGATTTGCAAAGTTTTCAGCGATTTTATCGTATTCTCGCTCTTCTTTCGTTCCTTCAATTTTAAAAGTCTAACAACGCGAAATGTCATGAGAGTTGCACGTGTCGCGTTCTCTGCTCCAAGCCGTTTTCTCTTTTCAATGGATCGCTGAGCAAACGGAGAGGCCTCCGTGCCAGGGCCGGAGAGAAGAGAGAGAGAGGAGGGAAGCCCCCTGCACCCGAATGAACCGAATCAGCACCGAAATCAGTCGACACAGGGCGGATGTTAAACCGCTTTTTGTTGGGAAAGAGAGAGAGAGAGAGAGTGATTTCTTTTGACAGTTATTGCACTTGGCCGCGAGAGGGGGAATTACGGTAGCCATAGAAAACAACCTTAATTGCCTTCTATTTCACAACGATTCTCTTCTCAATCAACCCTTCCTCCTACGTGGGGGACCAGCTGGTTGAATTTCAAAGAGCACTTGAGATTTGGCTTCCTGGATGGGTTTAGTCTGGGTACGGTAGGCGACGAGAAAAAAGGAGATCATCCGCAAGGCCAAATCAAACCTTCAAAGTCTAGGCGGAGACCAATCCTCAGAGAGCGACAATCACTTCAAATCCGAACAAACTAACAATTTTTTTTTGAGTTCATTTTTCTCATGTTGCACATGATAGCTGCGGGAATGCTTTTTTGAGGAATTCACAGATCGGGTTCAAAAGTGATGAAAAGAGGCTTTAAGAATTTACCAGCCGTAAAAAAAGAGAATTCAAGGTCAAAATGTCTGGAAGAAGGGGAGAAGAACAGGGTTTGAGCTCATCAGAAAAAGAGTTCATTTTGTAACCGACAAGCCACCTGGCTCAATTAACGGCACACTTGTACGAGTTGGGTCTATTTCGAAGATCTTAATTTATGCTTTCAATGCAAATGGAATTAGAGCGGCAAGCTGGGAGATGATGAGCAGAATGAAGCGGATCTCATTCCTCCCCTTTGATCCTTTGACTTCCCCAAGCAGATACGGTAGATCTAATTGAGAGCCAAGAGGAATTAATTTTAAATTAATTTTTGATGACTCAAAAGGTGTTCTTTGCTTTAGTTGATAATTTCGCTTTCAAAGATCGTCCACCAATTGAATTTATGGACTCTTGGCTCCAAAAAGTTCCGTCTTCCTGGTTGCTAGGACCCTTTGAGTTATTTTCCTCGGAAACACAAAAAGCTCTTTTTCTGTTGTGGAGATGACCAGAAATCGAACTTTTAGGACATTTTTTAGCAGTGAAGCCGACATCTTTGCCCAGCTGTCTACGAAACAGCTGAACAGCTCGATGGCCTAATAAGGGGGCCAGGACAATAGAACTACAGGAGAGCTGCAAAGAGAGAGAGAGAGGAGAACCAAAAGGCCAATCCAATTGGAATCATTAATTCTGGTCGTCTCGGAGTCCCAATTAGACCAGGACTCTTGGCTCTTCCGCTAGCTCCTTTGATCTTACGCTGTGACGCACTTTGGTCACTTTGACTCTTAGCTATCAGACGAGCAATAAGCCAATCTAATCGGAGGAGGTTGTGGGGGAATACCAAGCGCGAGGCAGATAGTGCCGCAGCAAAAATAACTCGACCATCGACCGACCACCACAAAATTCTACATCTCGCTGAGGAGGTCTGCTATCTAAGCAAATAATATTCGATTCCACTTGTCTTCACAATTTTCGATCTTCTACAAATTTGTTGTTCTCGATCTCCGCTACAACTTTGCAGAACATTGACAATGATAAAATCAACAAAACGTATTGAAAAATCGCAAACGAGGAGACTTCCAGCAGAAGGAAAACGTTATAATCCCACAGCGATTTTAGCTATCAATTACCATAACAACCCAAAAAGCAAGTCTAACAGTTTCTATAAAATAGAAGAAAGTCAGTGGAAAGTTGTCAATTGAGGAGCGCAAAAGAGCTCTTCTAATTTCTTCATTCTCGGCTACTTTTTGCAGAGTTTTCCTATGAAAGGTCTGGGGCTGGGCTATCAGTCGTTTTTTGTTGTTGTAGACTTTGCACGCATAAAAGCATCTAAGAACTTCTCGGTTCAAATTGTTGCAGCTGGGAGAATAGAAAACAGATGTATCCCTCCTGCTTCTTCCCCCGTTGATTCACATGCTCAGGAGATGAACATTTTTTGACGAAATATATTTGCGCCACCAGGGAGATTGCCTTTTCGCTTTACATTATTTACACAGAGAGGAGGGAGGAGGCTTGACGTCACGGGGGTTGATTGAAGACTGAAAGAGGACGAGAGATAGAGAGTACTGTGAGAGATCTCATCAGGCTCTTTTCATTCGGAAATGGACATAACAGAACGGAACAATGTGATTACCTATTTCTCACGAACGTCAACTCTCTCTCTCTCTCTCTCTCTCGAGGAAATAATGTGACATGATTACGGATTATTCTCGAGGCTATAAAATCACACACATACACATAGGAATGACAAAGGGAAGAAACTGGTAAAGTGTTTTGTCGCTAAAAACAAGCGAGAGACTTTCCCACTCGCTGGAAAATGGTGACATTTTGGAAGAAAACGTAGAGAATATCGACCTTTAGCCGAGTGACACGCTATGAGAATTTATAATTTCTCAGGAATCTCATTTTATACGGTAGAAAACTATCGAGCATTCCTCCCTTCTTATAGAGAGAAGCCATGGATTACGGTAGAGATAATCCATATGACGTGATTTGCTTTAAAGGGAAGTCCCAATGAGTTCTACGTCGAAGGAGAGAGGCTTCTTGGGGGAACACGTGGCCAGACAGGCAGCAGAATAACAAATTAGTTACTTACCATTTTTAGCTCGTGTTCTTGAAAGAATTAGAATTAAAGACTCTACAGCCATTTTTAGAAATAAAGATGGTGGTCATAAAAATTTCCGTTTCCCCTAAAGCGAAGTTCGCTTTTTCGAGATTGATAAGAGTCCTCATTATTGATGACATTTGACTTTCTATTTCTGCACCAGGGGTGACGTAGAAAGAGCGAACATCTGAGAATCAAGCAGAACGATAAAAATGATATCTGAAATTTACTTAAGGAACGAATTAAAAATTGAGGTACTTTATTCGGAATATTAAAAGTCTGATAATAGCGAACTGGAAAGCAGAAAACTACAAAGAAAATGTGTATATATTACATAGCAGAAAAGGTTTCCCACTCCTCAAGGAGGTCATTGGGTTCAGAGCCCTTTTCTTGTACTTCGGTACGAGCATCATGAACAACGACTGTTCCATCGGGCTTGATGATAACCATAGCGGGGATGGTTTTGATTTCATATTTTGTCAGCAGCTCTCTGAAAGTTAGTTGTAGTTTTCTTTAATCAAATTCGTAAAATAGAATAAAGCAAAAACTAACTGGATCCACTTATCACCGAAAGGAATAGCAGTCCAATCACCATGATGATCATTGAAGTACTCGAGCAGATCAGTCTCTTCCTTATCTTTTGAAACAAAGATGACTTCAAAATTATTATGCTCTTCAACGACAGCTTCGTAGAACCTCTAAACTTGAATTAATTTTCAAAAATGTTTGGCTAACTTTGAGCTTTGGAGTAAAGGCGCGACACGGAGGGCACCATCCAGCAGAGAAGTATAATCCAACAATCTAAAAGTAAATTACAATATAAATAGAAATAACTAACCTTATCCTTTAGATGCTCCTCAGCATCAACCAATGATCCATCTTGGCGGAGAAGCTTCGCACCAGCAAGCAATTGAGACATACTCTAAAAATAATATTATAGACCATTGCTTATTATAGAGAAAGTGTACGAGTTGATCAGACTGAAAGAGAAGCGACTAAAACAATGAAGAGGAACGGCCGCTTTTATTGGGTTCCTCTTTTGTTTCCCCGACCTTCGCGCCCAGTTTCGGCAGATGCGTACCGTAATGGTAAAATTTGACTCAAATTAAAAGCTGAAAGGGAGATTAGCAATAAACAGATCAATGATAAGCTAAATACAGAACAATTTAAAAGCAACCTATTGACAAAAAGTTGGTTGGCAAAATATGTGAAAGTCTAGGTTTTTATAGGAGCAATGCTTGATAATTAATCACGCTTTCTTTCGTTCACTAGATTTTAATTTTATTACCATTTTAGAGATGTCTCTGACAGATGAAGCAAGCAGCGGAGGCTTTCAGGATTACACATCGCCATATATAAATGTACATGTATGTTTTATTTAATTTATTTATGCTAGAATCCATATAATATCTATTCGGAAAATGGGTGCAGAAACTAGCACGTTTATATTTAATATTATCAAATTTTCTTTAAGAAACCTGCTTTCACACGAATAAAAGGCGATTTTCACATTCAAGTATTAGATAAGCTGGGAAAAGGAGCATATGGAGAGGTATGGTATCATTTTAGTATTTTATCTATAATTTTAAGGTTTTTTCTGTGAGGCGATATGAAGATGGAAAGATATATGCAATGAAGGCACTGAATGTTTCAGATTCTAATCATAGAAAGTATGCAGACTGGGAGGTAGGAAATTTGGAATGTTTTTATAGAAAATTATACATGTAGAAAGTTCGATAATTTATAACTATTTTTAGGTGTCCATTGGAAAAGCTATTCAAGCAAACGGTTTAACACATTATTTAGTAGGAGTTCATTGTTCGCTTACGCAAAATAATCATGTTTACTTCGTTATGGAGAAATTAGAGTTAGATCTATGGAAATTTATCTCTCAATATCACAAAAATAAGCCTTTCAATCTGCTTCAAGTCCGCAATGTTGCCTGGCAGGTAAGTGTTCTTTGAGTTTTTGTTATATCGTATTGTGTTTAGCTATTGACAGCTGTGGAAATTCTTCATAGTATGGGCATAATTCACTCAGATATCAAGCCGGAAAATGTCCTCGTTACTGCCGTTACAAATGATGCACTTAAAATCAAGGTATTTCTATAGTTTTAGAGTTTTAAAAACTACTTTATTTCAGCTTTCTGATTTTGGAACAGCTCTTCGAGTTGGTTATTATACATGTGCTCCCAAAATCCAATCTCTTTTTTATAGGTACAAGTTATTAGATTCATACAAAAGACTTTTATTTAGATCTCCCGAAGTTTTATACGGTCTTCCTTTTGACGAAAAGATTGATGTCTGGTCAGTTGGTTGTATTATGATTGAAATGTACCTGGGAGTTCCATTTTATCCTGCGGAAAATGAGCTACAATTAGCACAGTAAGTCTTCATTTCTATCTTATTAAATTTCATTTAGGTATATTACTAATACTCAAGGCTATCCATTTGATCTAGGAGAAGGCAAACATTGGAATAAATATTTTGAAAGGAAATGCATCGTTAGTTTTAAAAAAAAATAAACCCTTAAATTTTAGTTTCACGAGGACGGAAAGAAAGAAATTAAATATATTTTGAGGCCAATGCCTATAAAAACTCGAGATAGGCGCCTTCATCAATGGAAAAGGATTAATTCTATTTTGGAGGTGGGCTTTTTTTTACCTCAATAATTATTCTACTATTTTAGCATGGCTTTTCATGGAGAAGCTTTAAATATATCAGTGTATTGGATAATCAATTTGTTAATGATTTGCCTCTTTTGATGGGTGTAGACCGGGACTGGCGTTGTAACGCAGAAGAAGCCAAATCCTTAGCCCTATTTCAAATGGAACCGACTGCAATTCACGATGAATATGTTTACCAGTCTTATCCAGGGTACTTGTCTGTTTAGTCTTATTTTTTTCAGTCAATGCAGAATCAAACTTAGAAAAGCACCGTTTGTAAAGAAGACAGAGATTATGTATTAATCTAGTCGATACTTCAAAATTTGGTCGATTTCATGTATAATTTGTTATCAGTCTTATTCAAAGTTATTTTCGTTTTGATGCCTATCGCACACAACGCACTATCAATGATGAAAAATCATCAATAAACAATGTTTTACAAATTCATTTATAGGTTTCACTGATGACTTAGGCAGCTTATACTGAAAGTTATATTATCTACAGCTTATTCAAATCTTACCGTAGCATTGCTGCTGACATAAACTTTGATAAGCCGGTTGAGTGTATTGTCTGAAAGATTCGCAAGTGAAATACTGGAGAGTTGCGCTGCAAGACTTGGCAGCGTTTCTGGAACAGTCCATTCCAGTTTGTACGTGTGCACAGGCCTAAATGATTTTTTTTAAAAGAAAGAAGGAGATTCTAACGTTCAAGCCATTATCGTTGAGCTCGTTGATTTGGAAAGTACGAATACATCCTTGGAGAGTACTATTTTGGGCTTTATAGACTTTCTGGAGACAATCCCAGTTTTCAACGGCGGCTAGAGAGAGGTTGGCTTCTAATTAAATTCTTACGGTAAAAGCCAGAGCCACATTGGTACTGCTGCATCGACATCAAAAAAGCATATTGATAGGCTGTGACTGGATCAGAATCGGCGCTAATCAAGAAGATGGGATCGAAGCATTGAGAAGCAGTGAAAGCGTTGTCGTTGAGACAATCCAAGAAGAGATTGTAAGCGCTGGAAGATGAATCAATCAATTGCTGCGTGGAATTACCTGCAAACGCTGACGATTCCCTTTTCGTTGGTTCCGTTGAGTCCAGTAATGTAAATATTTTGGATTTGAACGCCCAGCCCAGTGGGATCTTTCCAATTGTAGCTTTGATCAATCTGAAGGGCATTCGAGAACTGGACCTGACAGGTTTCGAACTTTTTTGCATCACATTTTGAGTTGATATCAGCCGCAGCTCCTACACACCTATCATAAAGCAATATTTTCTCACCTAGGACAAGCCCGAATAGAAGCAGAGCAATCATGGTAGGACTGATAGCTTCTTGGGGCGGCGGCTGGCTCTACGTGGAATTTTATCAGATCGATGACCTAACTAATCCCTCGCTACTGTGCTTCTCTCACTTTTGAAGAGTCATTTCCGCTTGGATAAATGATACTGAAATATTCGAAACAGGGGGAGCAGTTTATTTAGGAGAGACAAATTAATTCTGGGAGACATCGCAACGAACTCCATAGCAAGTTTGATCGAAAGTGACTCGGAAGTTCTCACATCCATAAAAGCCAACTCCATTGTCGGCGCAAGCTGTTTGATAGGCTGAGAAGAGGCATTGACCGACAGACTTGACTTTTCTAAAAAAGGAGGTCTAATCTTAGGGGAAATCTTACGGGCAGAGCTGATCAGGTGGAAGGAGCTCGTTGAATCCGTTGAGACACTTTGTATAAGGAAGAGTTGTTGGAATTCCAACGATACATGGCCAGTCGGTTACAACAGCTGGAAGAGTTGATTCAATTGGAGGGAAACTTACTCTCAAATCCAGCGGTACACATGAATTCCATGTCGAGGAAGGAACGAGAGTAATCAAAAGCTACAAAAAATGTGGAAAAAGGAAGAGAGAGAAACCATTCTGATAGTCGACATTTGGCCTTTGGAGGATGTTGAAAAGACTCATGCAACTGTAATAGGAGGATCCAAGACATTGGTAGAAGCTTGTCCTCGCTCTTATTTTGATTTGTTTTTGTTTTGGGGAGAAACCTACTTGCAGACATTGAGAATTCCTTGGACGTTCTGATTGAGGAGGGCATTGATTTGGTTGAAGAATTCTGTGCCCGTCTTGTAGTTCAAACTCGTATTCAATCCAAGAGCATTGTTGAAATTGTACTGAAATTTCGCTGGTCCCTCCCGAAATAACTCCCTTCATTGGGATGACTACACCTCGCATAAAGATGAACGTTATCTTACCTGACACGCATTCCAATTTATATCTAGACAGGGGCTCACGACAGCCTAGAATGAGGATTTGGGAGAGGAATTTAGGAAAGAAACCTGGCTGGGTTGGGATGAGGTCGCCACGATTTGGATATTCGCATCAGAAAGTTTATATTCATCGAAAAGAGCCGACGAAGACGCCACCAACGCCGTCAGAAGGAGGATCTTCCGCATCCTATTATTGAGAAATTTTCGAAAGGAAGTTCGAGAGAAAAAAGTTAAAAGTTGAGGCTATTGGAGATTCAAGAAGAATATTCAGCGACTATTTTCTAATAAAAAATAAGATTCAAAGTTGAATGATGGAGACAAAAGTTGAACAGTTAAAAGCCGGATCGATGACTGCCGAAGTGGCTGGCTATCTTTACGAGCCGAAGAGTCTCTATCACGTACCCCACCCTGGGATTCATTAGTAATAAAACATCATTTATTGTTCTTTTCCTCGGAGACGAGCCTTCTCAGCCAACTTCTGCATCACCCGGTTTCTTTCTGAAAAAATTCTCGTTTATTCTTTCCTAGAAGCTTTGCTTTTACCTTCGCTTCCCTGCATCATCTTGGCCAAACCTTCTCGGCGATTTGTTTCAACCATCGTCGCAGCTTTAGCTGTTTGTTGGACCTAATTCTCTCTTCCTCTGGCTAATTAGTCTTATACTTACAGTACAGAAATTTGTTGGGCAAAGTTGATCTAATCCAGCGCCGACACGAGTTCTCTCGCATTGCCACCATGAGGCCTAAAATTAGCTATGAAATCCCAACAAAGAGAAACCTCTGCTCCACAGACAGTTTGGAAAGGAGCTCTGGTGCACTTCTCAGCGGCATAAGTAGCCTGGCAGTATTGGCTGGGGTCCTGACGAGATTCAATTTTGTGGAGAGAATTACCGTATTCATGGTGAGATTGAATTGGTTGACACAATTCAAGAGGTCCGGGTAGTTATTCGTCCAAATGCCGAGAACACAGGCATAATTTGAGGTCAATTCTGGATTTATTTTATTCAAGGATAAGGGGGAAAACATACGAACAAATCCTCCGTTGCAATCAAATTCGATCTCATTAAAGAGTTGGATATACTGGGAGGCGCTGATAGCATCCTCACCATCGGCCACAAATCGAGTCTGAGGAATTTTGAAATTAAAATATTAAAAAAAAAAACCACGCTCATACAGGCAGGATACATATCTCCCAGGCAGGCTTGGAACTGCTGGCGGGCAGAACAAACTTGGAGAAATCCGCTGATTCCTTGGAGGTAATAGAGCGAGGTCTGATTGGCCATTGTGGCCACATCGGTCCAATCTAAATCGCTCGTCAGATTCAGGGCTTTATTGAACGAAGTCTGAAAAAGCTTCAACTTTTAGAAAAGAAAACAGAAATCTACCTGACAATGCATGAGATTCTGATGGACACACAGTTGTTGGGCATTATTCCCGGTTGAAAGCAGTTGCGCTGGGATGTTGTAGAGTTCGAAAGAGGATTGGCAAAATGCGCCCACAATTAGAACTGTAAAAATTGAGAAAATTGTTCGATTATTTGGACAAACAGACATGAAAAAAGGGCGGCGGCTCTCATAATTCAACGGTGACGGCAGCCAGCGGATGCAGTAAATTATCACCAATGGGCCACGTCGAGGAGATAAGAAAGGGATTAGCTGCTGATACATTCCAGTAGCACTTTCTGAGGGAGATACTTCCGTTCGAAGAGGATCTCTTTCAAGAAAAAAAACCTATTTGTGAAAGCATTTTAGGTCATTTAAACCCAGAGAATCAAAATGATAGATTACAGAGGAGATAGCCTTCTTCTATTGAAAATTCGGACTTTTCGTATCTAGTCTCAATTCCTCTAAAAATCTAGATGGAAGATCTCTTCCCCGGGAAATAAGAAGTCCCCAGCCTTTTTGCGTCTCCAAATGTTGCAAACAAGTCACGAGAAGGTGTGTTGTTTACGAGCCTCGGCACCTGTTTGTTTTCCAAGTATGGCTATAAATACCGCCAATCGGCCCTAATCAGTTACCGCTCTGTTTCTCTCACTCTCAAAAAATGAGCTGCAGCCCCGGTACGGTCTCCACTCTTTTGGCTGAACGAGTCGGTCCGCTATTTATAGTCTTAGTTTGATCCCCAACGAGTACAAATTCGGAGAAAAGGTTTAGGCTCCGAGACTGCCGTCAAAGCCGTCTTTGATAAATATGAAAAACTTTATGAGCGAGAAAAATACGAACAAATGATGGACTTCTACCATCCAGAGGCTGTTGTTGTCCATCGTGGTACAAAATGCTTTTACGGACGAGATGGTGAGTTTTTTCTTCGAATATTCCCTATTGATTTCATTGCTTCAGCTATCCTCAAGATGTTCAGAGAATTTAGTACCAAAGCTGGAAAATGCAAGGCAAAGTGCGTGAACAACAAATTCACTGGAACCCAGGATTGGGTGATTGTCAGCTGCGATTGTGAGGCTACTTCTGAAAATCTAGGAGCTCTCAAGGTAATTCTCAAGAGAATTTCTTTTTTAAACTTTTCCTCCAAAAATTTAGGGTTGTTTGGTTCAAATTTGGAGGAAAGAAGGCGACAATTGGTCCATTTTCCACGACGAATTCACCACAACTGAAGGCCATTTCTGCATCTGTTAGACTGATCATATATATCCATTTAATTTGCTTAATAAAATCTCAACAAAATGCACAAAAAGGAATATCACCTGAGTTGGGACTTCGTTTTATTTACAAAATAAAGGGTGGAGGGGGGAGACTAGATCGCTTCAACAAAAAAAGATCAACAAAAACAGAGAAAGAGAGATCGAATAAGTTCGAGGTTTTGGATAAAGCGCGTAATAATGCGACCACCGGGGTTATTCTAGCCGAGTCTAAACCTATTTTTCGCTTTTTTTTCTTCTCTAACGCCTATTCTCATTTTCCTCCCGTCTCTTCGCCTTCTTCGTAATATTTCTTCAGCCGAACGTGCCAGGCGATAGAAGAACAGGCTGAGATGGTTCGGAATTGATGGACAATATTCCTCGGAAGGAAATAAATGTCGCTGTGATTTAACTGAAAAATGGTGAGGATTTCTCTTTCCAACGGTGAAACTCACTTGAATTTTGCCATAGCGGATTCCATCTCTTCTCAGTTGATTTAATTTGGCTTCTTCGACCCATTGGATGCATTGAGACATCGGCGGCTCGAAGAGATCCAGCTGGAGGCGTTCCACAATCCGATGGAAATCTCCCGCATAGAAGCAAATCACATCTTTTACAGCTCGCTCATCTCGTAGCCTACAAATTAAGAATCCTCTCAAATTTATTCCTAGACTCACGTTTCTCCGGGTCCAGTGATTGCCTGAAGGATTCCGACAGCAGCAGTAGTCTTCCTCTCCAATCCGTCGCCTACATGATCAGCGTGGCAAGGAGTTCGATCCTCAAAGAGTATTTCTCTTTTATCTGCGTGTCTACAAAATTGTAGGAGTATTTCTAGAAAAAATAAAGAAACCTTATGCTGTTTGGGTTGGCTCTTCCAGGTCTTTTCTTTTTTTCATCCTTGAAGTCATCCGTCTGAATGAGTTGCTCTCCCGGTCGAACCCAGAAAATCGGCCCATCGTCACAATCGGTGATTTTGCAGCGGAGGACACTTTGTTCTCCCCAAGGCATCAAAGGACGGAGGATTGGCGACTTCTCAAGAGCTTCAATAATCGTCGGGAAATACATTCCACATTCCTCTTGTTTCGGCCCAACCATTGAAAGAGCATGCATCGGTCCAACTCTACAAAAAAAGAGACTTTTGGTTAAAATAGAAAGAAACCTGAATGTTCCGTGATGACAAGTGTCCATAACCTTCTTATAATATTGTCCGAATTTCATCGTCTCTACGCTTTGCTTGTTGGTCAATGAGCCGACTTTCACGGGCATCGAGGCGTGCTGCTCATTTATATGCTTGAAGATATCCTGCAAGAGGGATCCTCTATCTCTCAAACAAAACGAACCATGAGATATTCAGCTCCATTCCTAAGGACGGCGATGACAAAATAGGGACATCCTTTTCTCTCTGAGATTCCAAGACGAATGAATTGCTCAGCGAACTCGTGTCTATCCTCTTTGGTCAGTTTCTCTCGTACTTTTCTCCAATCTGCTATCAGCATCGGACCTCCGCCGTTTGCATGAGTTTTTAGTTCAACAAGATCTCGGAACTGAAATATTTTTGTCTATTTTTGAAAAAAAATTCCCTACCTTCTCGTGTAATTTGGGCAATTTTCCCTTTCTGTCCTTTGATTTTTTGCTGATTTTGTATGGCGACTCATATTTAGCCTTCTTCTCCTTCGGCTCTTCTGTGTCTGAATCTGCTTTCCTTGGGGGTTCGCCGTCATCATCATCGTCGTCTTTCCTCAAGGACTCATTCTTCTTATCCGGACTCCAAAGCTTCAAAGGACTACTCGAAGTAGACGAAGAAGAAGGAGATCCAAATGATGGTGACTCCATTCGAATTCCGCTTGAAGTTGAAGCCTCCAATTTCGAACCCTAGAAGGATTATTGTTAAAATCGAAAATAAAATAGAAATTACCTTCCTGCCCCGCTGATTCTCTTTGTTTGGAGTCGCAAAAGGCGTTGTGACTTCGGCTTTCGCTGCTGGCTTAATAGGAGATTCTTTAGATCGGCTCGAAGCTGAAGTGGATGGCTCGTTTCTTACTTCCGATAATCCTGAGGTCTTAAGTTGGCTCTTAGTCGGAGTTTGAGCTAGTTGTTCTGCTCTCACTTCCGATGGTACTCGAGTGATCGGCTTCACCGGGGCTTCTGGCTGGCTTTTAACTGAAGTTTGAGCAGAAGTCGCTGGTTGAGTTCTCGTTTCTGATGGAGTTCGAGAAACTTGAGGCTTGGCTGGAGGTTCTGGCGCTTTAGGTTGAGCCTTGATTGGAGCAGAAGTTGACGGCTGAGCTTTGGTTTCTAATGGAACTTGAGCAGCCGGCTTGACTGTAGACTCGGCAACTTTGGGCTGACTCTTGCTTGAAGTTGATGGTTCAGCTCTCACTTCCGATGGAGCTCGAGCAACCGGCTTCGCTGGGGGTTCCGGCGCTTTAGGCTGAGTCTTGATTGCAACAGGAGTTGCCAGCTGAGTTTTTGTTTCTAATGGAGCTGGTTTAGCCGGAGCTTCAGGGGCTTTTGAAACCAAAGGTTTTGTAGGTAGTTGAGCTTTCGAAACAGCTTCGACTTTCCCAGGCTGGATAATGGGCTGATTATTTGTCTTCTAAAAGACAATGGAATTATAAAAATTTCATAAGAAAAGACTTACCGTTTCGACTGGATGTTTGGCCGGAGTTTGAACAGATGGAATTGTTGCACTTCCAGATGGCTTAGGTTCTGGGCCTTTTGCTAATTTTGAAGCCTCGACTGGTTCCTTTGACTGGGATACTGTGGTCGTGGGCTCAGATGGCAAGACTTCTTTTGGAGCATCCGATGAAAGACTTTCCACAACGATGGGTTTAGAAGGTGCCATCTGAAATAGTTAGATTTAGAATATTCTCAAAGTTACATTTTCCGTCGAAAGTTTCCGTCCCACAGTGACTGGAGATGATTCTTTTGAGGCCAAACCAATCGGTTTGATTGGTCTCGGCTGCTGATTGGCATCCTGAAAAGGAGAATTGGATTGATATAAAGAAGAAACCAACATTTTTCTTATTTTCAACTGGAATTACTGTTTTAAAGGCCGCACTGACCACCATCCGCGAGATTTCTTGGCTTCGTCTGGTAGCTGGAGGAACATAAGAATTCACTGCTGATCGTCTTTCTTCTTCTTTTTCCTTTTCCTTCAACTGTTGGACTTTTAATTGTTGAACCTTTTGATTGAAATCCTCATCCTTTGCCTTTTTAACTGACGAAGTTTGGCGATCGAGCGACTAAAGTATCGGAGTAAAAGAGAGAAAAGAAGGAAATTTACAGTATTCATGATAATCCTTGGTCCTCCAACTGGAATTGACTGATCATCATCGTCGTCAGAATCATCATCAACATCAAAGACTTCAGTCTCCAAATCATCTCTTCTCTTTGTCTCCACCTTTGGAAGTGCTCGTACTGAACTCGGCGGAGGAGGTGGCCTTCTTATTGGCTCAGGTGGAGGAGCTGCTTTCTAAAAAAGAATTATTTCATCCCTATTGGATTTATGATTACCTGTTGTGGGAAGACTACTTTTGTGATGATAATCCCATCGTCACTATCGGCTGAGTCGGGTCGAGGCAAGGAACTTTTCACCGGCAATTCAGCTGGCTCAGCTACGGGTGGACTGACTCTAGATGCCCCGGCAACGATCGCCTTTGGCGCTACAGCTGGAGAGATTCCATTCATCTGAGGAGTTGGCTCTTGGGCTACTTTCACTGGAACCACCGGCGCTTTGACTGCAGGCTCGCTTGTTTCTTTTACAAGAGCCTCGGGCTGCTTGACTACTGTAACTCCAGGCTCCTGAACAGCTTTTGGAGCAACTTTCGCAGCCACAGGTTCAGTTTGTTTTGCGGGAGTTGCTACTGTAGCTGGAGCTTTGGGAAGACTCGTAGAAGGAGAAATGACAGGAACTATGGGAACTGCAACCTTTACGGGCTGGCTTGTAAATGGAGTCACAGAAGCGGTAGGAACAGCAGCTTTCACAAGTTGTGCAGCTTTCACAGATTGTGCAGCTTTCATCATCTGTTGAGCAGCCATTTGTCCGTTTAGAATAACTTTGTTTTGAGTTGCAACTGGTTGAACTGCTATTGGAGGCTTGGCGACCACGGTAGGTGCAGCTTTAACCTGAGCAATTGACGTTGTTGCCTTCTCAAGAGGCTTTGCTATCGGTCGAATTTCAGCAGCCTTTGCCGATGGTGGAACCTCGCCAGCCTTTACGACAGGAACTACAGAAGTCTTTTGGATTACAGGAGATGGCTTCCCAGCGGCAACAACCGGAGGAACAGAGTTCATTGTGGCTGTGCTCGGTGGCATTTGATTGGTCTTAATGACTGGCACTTGAGAAGCCGAGATGACTGCTGGAGTAGGCTTAATCGCAGAAGCGACAGGAGCAGGGCTAGCCTTATCCACGGCTTCTTGAGGATCGGCTGTTGGTTTTATGAGAGGAGGAGTCGGTTTTGGAGCCGATGGAGTCGAGTTGGCTATGGCTACGCTTGGTGGCACTGGATTGGCCTTTACGACTGGAACCTGTGGAGTCTTTTGAATTACTGGCCTCTCAACAACTGTTGGAGGGACAGCGTTCACTGCAGCTACTTTTACCGGGACTTCATTAGCCTTTACAACTGGAACTTGCGGAGTCTTTTGAACTACAATTGATGGCTTTTCTGTAGCTGTTGGAGGAACCGAATCGACTGTAGCCACACTGGATGGAATCGGATTAGCCTTGGCTACTGGGACTTGAGGAACTGCGTTTGGCGGTGTGATTGGAGAAGAGTCAGAGACTGGGACCTTTTGAGCCGGAGGAGATACCCGTGGTGTGGTTGCAATAGCCTCAATCGGTCTTGGAACTTCTGCTGTTTTGGATGCTGTTGATTGGACGGATGGCTTGTCAATAGATCCTTGTTTAACCACTGGATTGAGTGTTGAGGCTTGTAAACGAGGAGCAGATACTTCTTTTGGAGGCGGAGGCGGTGGAACTTTATTTTCTTTGCTCTGAACTGTTGTTTTGACAGTAGCCTGGACTACTGCTGAAGCCTCGCCCGACTTGGGAACAACCGCTGCTGCTGGCTTAGCTACTGGAGCCTCGGCGGGTCTTGTCAAAGTTGGAGGTTGTGGTGGTTTTGGAACAGTCTCTGCCGGCTTTGACTGCGCTTTGGGAGGTGGTGGCGGTGGTCGAGAAGTTGAAGATTCGGCTGGAGTGCTTAAAACAGCAGCTTTAGGTGGAGGAGGCAGTGGTCGAGGAAGAATCGACTCTGCTGCTGGAGCTTTAGTCTGAGGTGGTCGAGGAGAAGACTCCGAGACTCTTCTCACCGGAGTAGTTGGCCTTTTTGTGGGTGAAGATACAGAGCGAATGGATGTAGAAGGAGATGAAACTAGAAGGAGAGAAATACAAAACTACTTGTTTAAAAACTTACCATTGGATGATCGTCGACTACCCTGAGGCTGAGATGGTAAAACACTCTTCGCTACTTCGGACTTAGGCGGCTCAACTCTTCCAGAAGATTGCGATATTGATCGAGATGGAGGCGGTTGAGCTGGTGGAGGGGGATAACTCGTAGCCATTTTCGCCTTTTTCACCTGGAGAATATCCTCACAATTACCATCCGGACTCTACAATTTTCACAAATTAAAAAAATAAGAAGCAATAATTACCGTTGGAGTATCAGCTATCGGTCGCTTTCGATCCTCTCTAGGAGGAGGGGGTGGCGGTGTTTTTGGTCCTTTCACCGGCCCGTCAGGTCTGAATATCCACTATTATCATCAAAATACAAAAATACCTTGTAAGTTTTGGCGGCGGAGGCGGAGGAACAACCCTTCCAGCCGATTCACCATAGGGATGTCTCAATTGGACTGACGGCTGGATTTGAATCGGCGGTTGCATTTGAATCGGCTGCTGTTGGATGACATTAGGTGGCGGATACTGGACGATACTAGGCGGTGGCTGAGAATACGGATGTCTCATCTGCTGTTGTTGTTGATGATGGAAATTAGCCATCATATTCGAATCTAAACACACATTATTTAGTCACCACAACTTTATATTTATTCTACGAAGAGTTGTAGAACACTTAAACTTTTAAAAGTGAACAAAAATCTTGGCTTAGAATTTTCTCTAGTCTACCCTATGCCCTCTAATTGAAGCCAATAAACTTCTCAAGCATTTTTAAAATTATCTAGTTAGTTTCATAATTTTTGAAGTTCTACAAAGTTGTAGTTCTTGGTTTTCTCTACAACTTTGCAGAACATTAAAAATCAATAAAATTGTCTCAAAGTTATGAATAGGGAAGGCTTCAATTAGAAGAAATACGATATCCTTTTCTTCCTCTGATGTAAACAAACCATATGGAGGAAACGGATTCTGCTGGTAGGGATTGTGATACATGCCGGGGTGAGGCATCCCAGGCATCTGATGATGTTGCGCCATTGGAGGAGGATATTGTGGCGGAGGCTGTTGCATGTACATGTGCGGCGGCACCATACCGTATCCTGGTGGCCTGAATGAATCCAAAATAAAAGAAATTCAGCAAGAATGGCTTACATTCCGTGCATCCCATGCGGCATGGGAGGATAGGTTACTGCTTGTGGGATTTGTTGCTGTTGAACCATCCTGTAGGGTGCGGCTATCTGATGCTGAGCAAGGGGAGGCTCTTCTGATGGAGATCGAGGTGGCGGCGTTTTTGGGCCACGAGGTCGTCTAAATTTCGCCGGATTATTGATCTTTTCTAACTCTTTGGTTACCTAACTTCCGCCGGCTGGCCGGCAGTTGAAGTGGATGGGGCGACGGGCATTCTGAAAAAAAAAACAAAATGCTCAGTTCGATGGGAGCCATAGCAACCGGGGGATAGGCTATTTACCTCTTCGGCGGAGGAGGTGGTGGGGGACAAGCTGCTTGCGTTGTTCCATTCACTTTTGGCGACTGAAAATAAGTCATTCGAAAGAGATGTTTATAAGAGCCTGCTGGCTCAGGTTTCACAAATTGAACTCACCATTGGGGAAAGGATCGTTGCCGGACTGATGTCTGTACTGCCAGTCAAACATGGAGAGCAATTTGTCGAAGCCTTTAGATTATTTTGCAATTAGAAGAAAAAGAAGAAATAAATTCACCTCATCTTCCCTTCGTCGTCTTGGGATCTTATAAGACTGAAGGGGAGAACTGAATCGAGATGGTCGGTGCAACAGATTTTCGGCGGTTTGTGAGATCCAAGATGACCTAAGTCTTGTTTTTTTTTTTTGGCTCAAAGAGAGGCGAGCAAAGGAAAAATCGATTTGGTTGTCAAGTGCGCAGTCTTTTTTTTAAAAAGACGACGTGCTGCATGTTTTGTTGCCCTGAGGTTTTTGCGACAAGACTTATTTGGATCTCACGATCGATTTTGTGATTTCTAGGGCGTTTTCGTGTGCTTCCGACATGCAAAAAACGTCCAGACAAAGCTTTAAAAAGAAAAAGCCCATGAAACCTCTCATTTGAAATTTGATAAAAATGGGTTCCGCCACGAAGATTTCTATATTGGGCAATAATTGATATGCAGCATGCTGCTTTTTAAAAATTAGGCTACAAACGAGGAAAAGTTGGAAAGATTTTAGCCTCAGGGCATCAATTCTTTTTCAAAAACAAAGTTTCTCGACGATTTAATATTCAGAATATGATTAGAAATTGATAGAAATATGATTCATCAGGTGAGAATTTAGTCCAGGTTTATTGAATCATCTAAATGTTGTTTACTTCGAGAATCACCAGTGTTTTATATGAAAGAAAAGGCCGGCTGGCCGCATCAATAAAGTGTGTCTCATACGCGACAGACGACAAAACTGTGTAATTCATTTGATAATTGGGGGGAAACAAGCTGCCGAATTAGGCTTCCCTCTCGCCTCTCAGTTTCGGCTAATTCCTGACAGCCGATAAGTGTCGATTTGATGAAGTAAACAACGGAAATTAAATTCGAAAACAACAAGGACGAATCATCGAGTGCCCCACGGTCACCTGATCGATAGACTCTTTATTGCTTTTGTTCTTCTAATTTTTATGAAAGATAGAATCAATGGGTATAGAGCGTATTTGGGGTTACAGAGAGAACATCGGACATTAACAGCCAGCCCTGACGTCATTCAGGAGGCAGACAGGCAGAGTAGATGGCGGTGAGCCAAGATTTCCATTGCAAACCGCCTCGCGACCGCTCCGCCTACAATTGGTCCCAACACGAAACGGCAAAAAAAACGAGCCGCAATTCGAATGCGTTCGAATACCGCTTTGTATTTGGGCCTATATGAGAAACCATTCAATTAAATCATCCACCTTCATCAACTCTTTCAATTTTTTTTAAAGATATTTATGGAAAATTTCTCTGGAAAACTCCAAAATTTTTGGCTCAGACCACTTTGACAGCATATTTGGCTTTTAGCTTCTTCTTCGCAGCTTATTCTTATTTAGGCCTACATGGCATTTCAGTCTACTGTCCAGTTACTTTTATCGATTATCAATATTTTTGATTTATTTCGCTTTAACTCGTTTTATTCTGTTTTCTTCTTGGTTTCTTTTATTAATTTATCAATTATTTGTCTTTAGAATGTCTGACGGACCAGCTGCTAAGAGAGCTAAGCTTGATGCTGTTCCTGTTCACCTTTCAGAGCTGACCGAAGAGCAGAAGAAGTCCCTTGTTGCTATCGATGATGTCCAGTCGGAGATCGACATTCTCAATGAGAAAGCATCGGATGAAATTCTCAAGGTTAGTGCAATTTTTAAGTTTTCTTCAAGAGGGTTTATTTTTTAGTTAGAAAAAATATAAATTAATAATATTTTCAAACTAATTATTATCAATAAATAACGGCACAGTGTTCAATCAACAATTTGTACGTTATTGATTGTAATCATAATTAAATGGCAACAAATCAAAGAAATAATCCAAATTTATGCAAATGCACCATTTTCTGACAGTTTATTATTATTTTCAGATTGAGCATAAATACAATAACCTCCGCAAGCCTCATTATGATAAGAGGGCCCAAATTATCAAGGGAATTCCCCGATTTTGGGTACAAGCTATTACCAACCATCCTCAACTGAACACAATTATTGATGAAGAAGAAGCAGAACTTCTAGAAGCTGTTACTAATATTGAAGTAAGTTTTAGTTTTATTGCAAAGTAATATTTAATTGCTTTAGGTCGACGAAACAGATGACGTTAAAGGTGGCTATAAGATCCGATTCTTCTTCGGACCAAATGAGTACTTCGAAAATGAAAAGGTAAGTCTTGTGTCTAGCAACTACTTTTTAAAAAAGAAATATCTCTAGTCACAAAAAGTAGAATAATATAAATAAAAGATATTCTTTTAGATTGAGAAGGAGTGGCATATGGGTGATTCTCCAAGTTCCACTGTGGGAACTATCAAGTGGAAGGACGGAAAGTGCCTTACAAGAAGTGACGACGATGAATCCGACATGACTCTCTTCCAATGGCTCGTCACCTGCACCGATCCAACCACAGATGAAATTGCTGAGGTTTGTCTTTATTTTTTTTTTAGAAAATTTAATAATTTATTTTCAGTTAATCAAGGATGATCTATGGCCCAATCCCGTGCAATACTTCATCAATCCCACCATTGAAGGTGAAGAGGAATACGAGGATGAAGATGAGGACGAAAATGATGGAGAGGTTAGCCCTTTTTTAAAAATAATACTTGTTTCTTTTAGGAGGATGATGGGTCTAACGAGGACAATTAAGCATCCTGACGGTTCCAAACCCCGGTTATCCTTCTGTTGCTTTTCAACTAATTATCCGAAAAAAAAGCGATACTCATTGTTGTTTTCTCTATTTTTCATTAAATGTCTAATATTTCGTTTTCTCCTTTTCCTTTTCAGACCACCAACATCGTTAGCTTGTGAGCTTCCGACCCGGATAGACTTTCAAAGAAGACTCGTGCTATTGCGTGATTTCTCCGCAACTCATGGCAATCTCGCATCACTTTTTCTAAAACTTCTTTTACCATAAGCCCATATGAAAGAGTCGGAAAGTTGAAGCTTGTCACGATCGCCGGAAGTCTGTCGGCTTCCAGTCACGAGTGTCTCTTCTTGCAGAAATCTCTAATTACTTTTGATTGAGAGAGAGTCTTTCCTCACTATAGGAGATTGTCCTCGTTGAAATTGGATTCCCCTTTCATTCGCTCGTTTCTCCCTGAAAAATTAACATTTTCTAGTTGAAAAACAGGCCGATCTCATAACAGCCAAAATGTGGCTTGGGGCAATTAGTGTCAGGCTCAGGGTCAATTTTCCCTAATTACTGACTGAGGCTGGCTCATCTTTCCTACGCGATTCTCCCCTCCTTCGACTGTTTCCTCAAAAGAGGAGCGAAAGCGAGCCAGAAGGGGATTTCCTGTTGATGTCGTTAACTTCCCTCATCTCTTCCTTCCTCCTCCCACCTCAACCAGAGGTTTTTCCAATCAAAAAGGGCTGTCTCCTCCGCCTTCTAAGAGACAATACTCTTCCCATCCAATCAACAACCCCAGATAGCTTGATTTCTGAGGTTGTTTTGGCTTTTTCTTCCCACGTTTTCGGGACTCGTTAATGCGGCTCAGTTGTAGAGAGAGATGGCGCAGATTTCCCTCCTCCTCTTGGTTGTCTTCGGTCTTCTTTTCTCCATCGCTGCGGCTACATCCAACGAGGAGCAGTTCTGGCTCGAAGATGGCTTCTATGGACCAAGGTAACAACACCCTTCGATTATGCGCATTTTCGAGTCAAAAACAGCCCTCACATCATTCAAAACATTTCGGATTACTGTACTCACAGATCTCTCTAACTAACGCGCTTCAATCCCAAAATAGTCTCACTTAGACTACAATAATTCATTAAATTAGACTTTTCCCTACTGGTTTAGTTGGCCTAAAAATAGAATGAAGCTACCACCGGAAATATCCAACTAATTCGCTTTCAGATTGCGCCGAGTTCCGCTGGCCTACCATGGAGAAAACGCCTATCTCCAACAGCTTTTAAGCAACTTGAAGCCTCGATTCCGTCGAAGTTTGTGATCGAGTCGTTCACAGTCAATAAAAGACTTTGTTGTATGGCCTTATCGACCTAATTTGAAAGAGAGAGAGGGGAGGGAGTACGGTAGGCAGTGTAGACGCCTGTTGCGCACATAAATCGAGAGGAGTTTTTGCTTGTTTTGAGCATTGATTAGTCGTCGCAAGCAGTTGGCTCCGATGAAAGATGTCGAATGCTGTGAAGAGATGCCATCGACGCTTTCCGCAAACTGCGGTCTTTTATCTGGGCCCGTTGGCAGCCCTATCTGATTCTGTGAACCCCAACTTTTCAAGAGAATTTGTCGTCAGAAACGCGCCCGCGGACCTGGGAGATTGTAATCAAAACGATGAAGAAGGACGATAACAGCAGAGGCAGCCGGTTAGGCCGGAGAAACACAAGAGACAAAAGAGGACGACAAATGAGCCTACCGTGTTCAAAAACTGACAGCTGGTTGAACGCTAATTTCAAACTCATTTTTCGGCTCTTTTTATCTCAAAAAAATATAATTTTCGGACGGAAAATCCCTCATCATTCACAGGGAGACAAACAGATACAATTCTCAAAAAAAAGTCGAGCCGCCGATCCCACAATTAGAGAGGGTGGGCGACTTAGCAGCTAATTATCAAGGAGGATTCCTTACAGCAAAAGAGAAAGAGAACGAGTAGTTTTTTTCTAATCTTGTATCTGCGCGTGGAATGCAGAAGAAGCTCTTGGGAATATGAAATCAGACTCAACTTTGAAAGGTTGGCAACTATAGATTGAGAGTCTAGGAGTGCCCATTAGAAGAAGAGAGTTCTACTGGAGTGTTCAGACAAGAAACATTTAGATCGCGATCTCATCTGCAGATCATTTCCAGCAGAGAAAATAGCAAATTAACTCGACTAGAAGCTTCCCCAAGACTTTTTGAATTTTCTACTTGATTTCAGAAAAAATAGTAGCTCTTGATCTCCTCTACAAGTTGCAGAACGCAATATTTGGTGAAAAATGAGGTCGGGACTAAAAATTGAGAATTTCCAGGAGTCATTTTTCGCCTCGAGGCTGAGGAGTCCAAAAGAATTCAATTTTAAGATCCTGGGAAAAGGCTTTTTTTTTTAGCGAGAGCACGGTATTTCTTCTGTTCAATCAGAAAGAGTCTCCTAATTTTCTAGACGAGAGTCATTCTCTGGATACTGTAGTTATTTTGTTGCCCCTCCAAGAGTCTAAGGCTTGTTTTTCTTTGGCCAAGTTTTTTTGAAGATCATAATTCTTTTAAAAGTTGGCAGCCTTGGCCTTGTGTTTATGTCTACCGTAGTCAATTGAAAGTGACAATATATCACTGATAATATCTTTATTTCTTCGACAATTTTAGTAGAAACAAAATGAAGTGAAAAGCTTGACCCAGGATGATGAGGAAATCGAGAGAATTTGTCTGATAATGGAAATAAATATTCGGCTGTACAAATTTTGGCACAGGCGGCTTGGGGATCACAATGAGAAGAGAGAGAAAGAAAGAGAGAGCTCTTATTGTTGGGTGAACATAAAAGTCGCTGGATAGGTCGGCTGAAAGTAGCTCAGCTGCATGGGCATCTTGTCGTAGGCCTTCATCGTGTCGTAGCTCTTCATAGCTCCGTAGTCATCCATTCCACCGCCTTTGTTCTTTTTCGATTTCGAGGACATTTTCCTGTTACGCGACTGGATTGTCTCCTTCTTCATTCCCATCGGCCGGTCCACCTGAAACTTTTTTTTAGCGAGGAAGATTACAGTATCTCTCTCTTGTCTATGACTCTCGACCCCAATTAAACCATTAGTTCTGGGAATCCGTTGTGACTGTTATGCCGCCGATGGCTTAATTACTGGGCGCAACACATCTTGCGCGAGTTGGCGGCTGCCTTTTTCCAAGAAAGACGACAAACCTGATGGAGTTTATAGTAGAGACCGCAAGCATTGCAGACGGGCTCTCCGGCTCCATTCCTCCGCCAAAGCGTAGTCGTGTTCGTCTTGCAGTTGGCGCAAGAGACTCCCGTCCGTTTTTGGGTACTCTGCAAACTCGGCGGTGATTACGGTATCGAGAGCATTTGTTAGTCAGGTAGGCGCTGATTTACGGCACTAGCAAAGGTCGTCGATGTGTCCAACGATAGCGTTGGCTCTGACCTCCGAGCGGCGACTTTTTTGCCCACTTTGGTTCGACGATGATCTTTTTTGACAAAAAATTTAAATTTTCGAGAGCTAGTCTATTATTAAAATTTGAAATTATTTTTCTTGGGTTACAGTATTTTTTCCTGAGGAAAGAAAGATGAAAGCCTATAATTCTTGATCCCCCGTGTTGGCCACTCTCTCTCTCTCCAGGGCAATTAGTCATCGAGAGTGAGTTATTTTGACGAATCCATCCGTATTGCGTAACTTTCCCTCACTTGGACTCCTCTCCGTCTACCAGTCAAGGTCTACCGTAAGACCTCTCTCTCTCTCTCTCAGAGAACTCCGCGCTAACTACCGTAATCCAAAAGTTTTACCTGTCGCTTCTTCGGTTTGACGAGAGGTCTATTGTGTCCATTCATTTTGGAGTAGAGACCACACGCATTGCAGAGATAATGTCCGGCATTGTCTCGTCGCCACAGGGGAGTGGAAGTGATTCCACAATTCAGACATTCTCGTCCTTCGGCTGAAACTGCGAGATTTGTCCTCCCAAACGAGAGACAAATCAAACTCACTATTGCTCGTTTTATTCCTAGGAGTTGAGGAAGAATTGCCCGTGGAAGAGTTACTCGACGAGGATGTCGAAGGCACAGCCGGAACTCGAAGAGGAATCGCCGTCGATTGAGGAATGCTCGTATAATCGTATGCATAATTCGAGAAATTATTGTAGAAATTGGCTCCATTGGCTGCAAATAAAGAGTTAGGAGGAGAAAAGTAAAGAAGCCTACTTTGGAAGACAGTTGGATCCATAACAGTTGATTGGAAGGCAGACGTCGGATCCGCGCAGGCAGCCGTCGAAGTCGGAAGATATGTGGAGGGAAAGAGGCCATTTTGGTACATTAATGGATACCCTGGAAGGGATTTGTTGACGAAAGTTTAAAACTGTTGGGACCTTCTGATCAGAGGGATCAAAGGTTCTGGTCATAACTCTCTCTCCCCCCAGCCTTTACTCTCTCTCCTCTGTTAGTTGTTTAATCGCCTGGACCGACGCGTCGGGATTCATTTCCCGGCCGTAATCAATGGCCATGATGCGGCCGAGGCAATGAGGCGAGAGGACTCTTCGCCCCCCAGGGGAGAGATCACAGTCCCCGTCAAAATAAATTTTACCTGTCGCTCCCGTATAAGATCCGTCTGTTTTTGCCGGCGCTGCGTAGTAAAGATTCGTCGCTGAGGCATTATAGAAGGGCGACGGCTTGACCGGTGAGAACTGAAAGCGCTTTTTAAGAGAGAGAGGGAAAGAGAAGAAATGACCCATCTGTTCGCATAAAATTTGAATGAAAGACTCTAAAAAGGAGACTTATATTTCGAAACGGAGGCAAATCTTTAGGGCGAACTCGGACGAAACTACCGTAGCGTAATTACGACGAAACGAGTCGATCATTTTCACACCCTCACTAGTTTTCCATAGGAGTATGGAAACTCACATTTTCCTCGGCTGTCGATTGAAGTTCTCCACTAGAATCAAGCACATTGCAATCTGAGATGGTCGACGAATCGTCCATCGTCATTTGCGGCATCGCCATCTCAAGATCTCCCAGGCTGTACATCGTCGGTGTAAATTTATATTCAGTCACCGAACTCATTTAGATCTATAAAAAAACTATTTGATTGAGAAATTAAATCTAGGAGAGAGAGAAGACAAGGAGGTGAATTTTAAAATGATCGCTGACAAGAAATCCTTGTGGCCGGCGTAAAACGGCGAAGAGGATTAGTCGAAGGTCTCTCCGAGGGAGGAAAGACCCCCAGCTCTTTTCTTCAATTGATAGTCGGGAGAGACAAGCGTCTCGGGTGATAATCTACAAGATGCTTAGATGATAATCTTGTAAGATGAGCCGGTCCGATAGGCGAGTCGAGTCCGAAGAACTGCGCGATGGGCGGGGGGAGACACACGAAAGGTGGGCGGGGCGGGAGGGTGTCGAGTGCATTTCGAGAGATTACGGTAGAGCCTGGGGGTCGCTTATCACGGAGATAACGCCTCCGACGACAAATGGGCTTGTCATCTGCCAACAAGTGGGCCGATAGCATCTGTCAAGAGAAGCTATGGCCCGGCGAGAGAAGCGGTCACTCATCTCCTCTTAACAGGAAATGAAGTTAAGAGGCCAAGAAAATAGAGAACTGAAACGAACGGAGGAAGACCATTCCGGATAAAATCTATATGAGGTTTCGGAAGGGAGAAATGACCGCGAAGAGTTGAGGAGTTGCGGAGGAGAACGTTTCAGCCACTTTATAGCTCTTTGTATTTCCCTTTACCGTATCATCTTCAAAAACAAATAAGTTTATCGAAGAGGGCGAATTGATTCAAAAAAGAATAATCTCGAGACCCTCTTTTTAGGAATAAATAAGGTTAATGGCTGGGCAGAAAGAAACTTTGGTGCTGGGAGGTGTCAACGCTTCTTTTTTCTTTCTAAAACAGGTCGGACAGAGGTGTCAACGAGAGAAGAAAAACTCCTTCGGGAAAGCTGAGAGTTGGATTTAAAAATAGATGCTCGCCTTCCGGGGAGCTACCGTAGACGCTTACTTCAATTAATGGAGTGTGTATGGGCGTCGGATAAATGGCGAACGTCTTCGCGTGATAAGCGATTCACTCCCGGGGGATTGACAGTAATCGAGAGCTGAGGCTAAAGTCGAGAAAGGAGGAGTTAATTGGATAGAGTTTTTGCTCCTTTAATTGTTTTAATTGACGCTTAGGCCGAGGATGGCGGCCGCCTTTACAGTGACATGCGACATGCGTGGCGAGACGTGATGAGACCTGGAGGAAGAGGAGGGTCTCTCCAGCGGCTGCCGTTGGAAGAAAGGAGTCGGCTAAAGTTGAGAGAGAGAGACCTGGGTGCCAGTTGATTGGCTTTAGAGGTGCCAGATTGTGGCTAGATATCGTGACGGCTTGTCAGGGGATTCAGGGAATTTCAGACGTGTGGCAAAAAAGACCTACGGTAGGTAGGTAGGTAGGTGTGTTCAATACGTCAGTTGCTCGCGATAAATTCTGCTCAGAAACGCGGCGACTATTAGCCGCACAGACACCTGCGCCTCAGTTTGTCAAACGATTTCCAGCCGCAAAGATCCCAACTAATGAAGTCGGTAAGGAGAACAGCTGACTTGACACTTACCGCACTCGGCAATTAGTCCACCGACTCTTTCTCTGGCTGACTGTGTGGCGATTTAGTGGAAAAGAAACGGATAGGCGAGGCATTAGAGGAGAGCTTCAAAGCGTTATAGCCTAGAAAAAGACAAAAAGATGATTGTGTTCGTCCCAGAAAGCTCCTGGAGTATCCCATGAAAATAAAATTTATTGGGAAAAGCCTTCCGGGGAGATCGTGAGGCCTAGCGTGAGAAAAATTCAAAAAGAAACAAATCCAAATTGTAGAATTTTAACTGAAGAAACTACGGGAAAAGAGAATCAATTTAGATTATAATATTTCGCTTCGAGCCACACGCACAATAACTCCATGAAGAAGCAGAGAGATTTGAAAGGACTCTCTCTCTCTCTCTGACTGTCTGTTGTCGCCTCGGGGATCATAGCTGGACATTAGCATAAAATCTGTCGCTGTCTGCTCCTCCGATGGGAGAGCACTCCTTACCGGCTGGCTGTCAGTCGGGCCGAGATTTATCATTCAATTGCATATTATTCATTATGTGCTCTCGGCCCATTTGATGCCGTTAATAGGATGAGCGTCGAGGGAATTCCTCCAAGCCAAAACAACAGAAACTACCGTATTGTCTCACTCCAAAGGAACAGGATCTTCGGACTGAAACACAGCTCCAAATGTGTCCTCTAACTGGGTCAGAGGATCCGCTCTTACCGTAGAACCAAAACGTGTCACTCTTGAAGATTAAATCTAGCCGAATGGCCGTCGCCAGCCTCGAGAGGAATTTCGGGGACATTAACACTCCCTTAACTCCCGGGATCCTCCGAAGGAAGAGCAGCACAACGATTGTTTATGTGACCTTTCTCCGGGATAGGTTACATAAGCAACTCGTCGAGATAAACTCACCCCCAGCTGTCGATCCGCAAAACACGATGGCATTACAGATAGCCGGGACTTGACAGATTGATGCCATTTTGATGAACAAAAAATGAGAGTCATTGTAACCCCATTTTTGGAATTAGGATTTACTCTAGTTGTGACCAACGTGTTCTCGAGAAGAATCCTCGGAGATGAAATCTGTGCGTCGGGTGGTGTTGGCGACAGCTGTGGACGACTTGCAAATAGCCTCCCATGAATGACAGACGACCGTCTTGCTTATGGTAATGTGAAACGGACAAGGACGAGATTCCCCCGGAAGCTCCGGATTCTCTTGGAAGATTCTCTTCCCTATCTTTTTGATGGATTGATGACCTTTTGAGTAAGTTTGGGCAGTAAGAGAGTGATTCCCTACTCGTTTATTATCCATAAATCAAAAACTCGCGCTACATTGCGCAGAGTCAAGGTTAATGAGGGCAATGGGCCATCTATCTGACTATCTTCCCCCCAAAAAAAGAAAACATTTTTTTGGGGAGTCTTTTTTCACAATGGAGAGATAATTGACTTGAAGAGGTCAGCCAGCAAAAGGGAGCCCGACACCCGGGGATACGCTGGTCTGGATGCTGTTGGCAAGCAGAAGCAAAGACGCCGCCACGCATGGGCATCGAGGTGACAGCACTCCAGAACATTCAAAGGTTCCATTGCAGGTGGTACATCGGCTTGGGGATCTTCGTATCCAATTTTAAAACTTTTAGCCTAATTTTTTTTATCACTTTTCATGTTCTGCAAGGTTGTAGAAGAGATCAAGGACTACAGCTTGGTAGAACTTTGGAAATATCGAAATTTATTGAAAACTTCCTAAAAAAAATCCGTTATCAAGATGGTCAGAAGACGCCTCGCTAAAAACTCAAAGTTATTCCCAGAGAGAGAAAGAGAGAGAGAGTTTATGAGTTTGTCGTGTAACTGTAAACACCTGTCATTTGTGCCATTGGTTGCTCGAGTCACACGCGCACATCTCTTTTGCCAACGGCTCCGACTCCTGTCATCAGAGCCAGCCAATTATCGTAATTATGAGGATTAACGAGGACTGTAAATATGAGAGAGCGAATTCTTCTTCTTCTGAGCAACTATCACCTGAAATATCCTTGGGCTTTAGGGGCTTCCGGCGCCATCCGATTAGTGAGAGTAGCGGCCGCCTCTTTTGGACTGATTCCTATCATACGACCTCGTCACTCAACGCCGCTAAGGCTGGCTAATTAGAGACGAAGACCCGAGGATGTGGGAGAACTTTTGACCCTCACTTTATGAGCAATCACAATGGCGAATAGACAAAGATTTAATTGAGAGAAGGGAATAGTGGTGTCGCTTTCCTTCCGTCTGATTTTCAAGATGGTCTCGCTCCTACATTGGAGAAGATGTGGAAGCGAACAAGTAGACCTCTTTATGATAATTTATAATTACAATATAAACGGATAGAGATCGATTTTAGACGGAATTTGTAATAGATGATTTGATTTGATACGGTGGAAGCGAAGGGAGAAAAGGAATCTTCTGGAGGATGGGGAATCTCATCAAAAACTTTTCAAAACATTCTGGGAAGGAGTAGCCATCGCGAATATACCCATTTTCTCCTTTTATTTCCTTAATTGGGAAACCTCTTTGCTCCTTTGTTGCTCCTAGAATTTGTTCTTTTTTTAGTAAAAAAAGGAAAAGAAACCTCGAAGAATATTATCAAGAATGAAGGCGACAAGTCCTCCGACAAGCATTCGAATGCTCAGAAGCATATTGAGGATATTATCCAACAGCAGATGATCAGTCTTGACCCGGTGCAATTCGAAGTGTAAGGGAATCACTGTACCGGTGATAATCGCCAATCCGAGGATCGATAAATTCCGAGAAAGTCGCAGATCAACCGTCTAAAAGGAGCAAATTTTATCGTATTATTTGAATCAGTACCTGAAGGTTGGAGATCGAGACACCGGCCACCATAACCATGCCCATTCCGAGCACGCCGCCGACGATTGGCTCAGGAATTGAGGCGAGAAGAGCAGCGCATTTGGTGAGCAATCCGAGAAGAATCAGCATCACTCCAGCCGCTTGCATGGTGATTCGACTTGCCACTCGAGTGACTTGCATTAAAGCGATGTTCTCCCCGTAGGTGGTCACTCCAACCCCCACTCCCATCAATGCAGCCAGCACTGCCCCGAATCCTTCGACAAGAATGGCTCGATTTGTGGCTGTCGAAGGAGGATGTCGTTCTTCCGAGATTCCCGCACAAATGGCATAATTTCCTATGCTTTCCATAGTGCAAGCCAGGGCTGATGCCATGAATCCCAGCATTAATCCGACGTTGATTTTCAAAGGACCAAAAGCGACTGAAAATGGTTTCAAAAGGGAGGAAGAGCGATCTAACCTGGAAGAGGAATCTGAAACCACGGGGCGTCTTTGAGAACACTTATTGAGACATTCCTATCAACTCGAGCTTGCCCTTCTTCTGGCTCGAGATTCGTGACGGTGAGAAGAACACAAATCAGCCAGGCTAATCCAATTCCAATCAGATACTGAAGGGGGGAATTGAAAGAGAATCAATAAAACTGACTGGAAATTGGCCAAAAAGACGAGGACGAGTGAATTTGATTCGTCGTTCTCGGAAAGAATAATACGGCAGAGGGACTGTCACATCATCCAAAAAGACCATCAGAAACATCAAAATCACAAATTCTCTGAGAATTTGTGAGAAAAATTTGAAGAAAACTTACACAATCGAAATATAATGGAGAGACATTTTCTCCTCAAGAGTTGGAACATTTCCAAGTTCTAGCAGAAGAATCAACGGAGTAATGGTCAAAGGCCCAACGAGTTTGGCGATTCTCCCAACTAGACCAGTAGCTCCAATGAGGATCATTGGAAGGACTCCTATCAGCAGAGAGCCTTGGATCTGGAGAGAGGGAAAGAATTCACTTCAACTCAGTATGATAACCGTGGCCACTCGTGCTTGCCATTCCTCCTTCGGGACGAAGGTGTTCTCATCAGCTGAGCACTTATTCTCCGGCAGAAGTTTGAAGGCTAGTAGAGGAGGCAAAAAGGCAAAGGATGGACCATGCAATATGGAGAGACGAAGGCCGAAAGTTGTCTGGAATTCTCGCTTGATTTTCTTAAGCTTTTATATTTTTTGATGTTCTACAATCTTATAGAGGAGATCAAACTCTACATCCTTGTAGAACATCAGAAATTATGGAAATCAAGATAGAAATTTGAGGTACCTGGATGATTGTAGCAATTCCAGCTGTGACGAAAGTGGCCGCAATGAGTTGGACTCGAAGCTCCGTGGAAGCAGAGCCAGCACAAGCCATTTCTGAGACCAGAAAGGGGCAAACTAGGAGTCCCGAAAGACACAACATACATTGCTGAAGGATGAATACTTTAGATCCTTTTTTGCTCCCTTCTGTATTTTGCAAGGGAGATTAGCGAAACAAAAGAGAAGGTTGGAACCTCGTGGGAAAATGACCAGAGGAGAACCAGTTTTTTGGTTTGAAAACAATCAACAGACTTGCCTGAAATCCGAAAAGAAGCAAATTTGGAAGACGAGGAATGTCGTGGACGCGGAGGTAGAGACCAGGAGGAGCTTTTTCAGCTGTCATTTCTGAAGAGAAAAATCTTTGTTTTGAAAAGAGAGGGAAAGAGGGGAAAAGACCTGTCCTCTTTGAATAAAGGACAGACTCTGGGGGTATTTGAGCAGACTTTTGCCAGTCAACAGGCAGGTTGTGGAGGCAACTCATTGACTACCATATGACCCGGAGCTCTTCCTCCCATTGACCGCGCTCCTATTTGTCGAGGCAACAAACTATAAATCTCCTGTTCTTTAGAAAACACATGGGGGTTTTCCCCTGTTTGCTTAAGATACCAAAAAACTTTTCAAAAAGCTCGAGAGATCAATTCGATTGTAGAGAAGATCTTCTATCTAATTGATTTTCATGGCGGGAATCGATTCAAAATAAAGTCTTTAAGATGTTGTTGCTGGGCGAGAACAACTCTGTTTTCCTTTCAAAGAAACTGTTTCTGATTTTCTATTAGAAGTTATTGAATAGAAGACCATTCTATCGATCTGCGGTATTACTACGCGGAGAGGGTAAAACACAGGCTGGTTTCAATGACCAAAAAAGTTAGGCGGAAGTTAGAAATTTAATCTCACTAAATAAATTAGTGATTCTACCTCCACGGATTTTTTAATTCTAATCGAGGGAACCAACTTCTAGCTTGATCTAGCTTAATTATTTTCTTGAAATTCCCTCTATTAGAGATTACGTTATTTTGTGGGAAGATTTGAGAGCAGAATAGAATCCCTTCGACGATCGCTGATGACTTGGTGACATTGATACCTCGCGTGTTTTCCGTTTTTTCGGAGAGATCACAGGGGTTCCCCGGTTTGCATACCATATCAAATGGCTCTTGCTGATGATCAGAGATTAGAAATAGAGAAAAAAATATTACTCCTGAAATACGTCAGTTTTGTTCTGCGGAAGTGAAACCTGTCGACTGTTTTGTTTCTATTTTAGAAAGACGTCTGAAAGAACAAGAAATTAGATTTCATTCTGTATCTCCGCAAAAGATCATGATTCAAGCTTTGTTGATCCCAGATTCCTACAGGAATAAGAAAAGAAAAAAAAGTTCCACAACCAATACAAATACTCCTGTGATCTCTGTTGATATCAGATGTTCCCTCTGACTGATCTTTTGGAACAGTTTACATTTCAAGGAGGATCCTGGGAGATTATTTTGTTATAGAAAAGTGCAAAAACAACTGATGGAACAGCCAGGATTACTGTATTCTTTCCGTGTCTTTCTTCACTTTTTGAAGGTTTCCATTTGCTTTCGCGATTTTCAACGTTCTACAAAGTTGTAGCCCTTGATCTCCTTTATAAGTTTGTAGAACATTGCAAATTACGAAATCAAGTGGAAAATTCTGATTCCCTTTATAATAAAGTTTTACGGTAATTCAAATGGAGTTTTCCTCTCCTCCAGCTTCCCCTCGACCGCCTGGCAGACAAATCCATTCGATCAACACCAAGCTTACGCTTATTTTCGATGTTCGCATGATGCTTTTGATTGGGGAGCAAATAGAATTTGCAGAAGCAAAACATCTCGAGAAAGACTTTCCCTTTTAGAACCAAAGGACATGGACCAGCCAGCGTCGATAAGCCGCCTATCGACGATCTTTTGTGTCTCATGTCTCATAGTCCATTGTGCTTATTGTCAGCCGTAGAAGAGAATCAACATAATGGGGAAGCTGCTTCATCTCCAAGGAATGAGAGGATTGGCCATTTGTTCCGTTATAACCTTTCACTATTTCCCTGACTATTTCCCAAATGGCTATTTAGGCGTCGATTTGTAAGTTATCCTCCTCTTTATTTTAATCCTTAAACGTTTAGATTTTTTGTTCTTTCCGGCTATTTGATGTCAATGATGTTGGCTAAACACGCCGAATCCTTGTCAGCTCCAATAATCGTTGAATTCCTTTATCGCCGTCTCAAACGGATTGCTCCTCTTTACTATTTTGTTATTTTCCTCATTACAGGTAGGACTTTTTTGCATCTTATAGAGGAGATCAAGCTCTACAGCTTTGTAGAACATCAAAAATTATAAAAATTGAAGTCTTGGCCAGAAAAATGACCAATTTTGAGTTACAGCAACCCCAAAAATGTGAAATCTCTTGAAAAATCAATTTTTTCTATAAAATTAAATTAATTTTTATAATTTTTGATGTTCTGCAATTTTGTAGAGGAGATTAAGGACTATAATTTTACAAAACAACAGAAATTATAAAAATTAGCGGAAGTTTGAGAAAATTAGGCAGGAAGTTAAAATTTTGGGCTATTTCTTTACTTTTCAGTGATAATAAAGTTCTGCCCATGTACGGAAGTGGGGAATAATTTAATCTCATCGAGCCATGCCACCTTGCTGATAACAAACATAAATTGGAATAAAGGAATGGATTATTTCGAGAAACTCGGAGTGTCCCACGATCTCTTCACTCACACTTGGTCACTCTGCTTGGAGATGCAATTCTATCTCGTTTTTCCCTTCCTTTGGTGGATTCAAATGCGTCTGACGCTCAACAAACGCATGATTCTGCTTCATCTATTAAGTGGGATTTGTTTTGACTCCAACTCTAGGAGGAATTCAGGTGGACTCTCGCTTTATTTTTATTTCATCAATGACGAGAGAAAAGCCTTCAATAATATGTTCTGCAGGATTTGGCAATTCCTCTTCGGTAATTTTTCCCATAATTTTTTTTAGCTGAATTCCCCCTTAGGAAATATGATATTTTGTCTGGAAGCCTTTGAGAAAGAAAGCTGCCAAATTCCCGAGAAATTGCCATTGATCGAGGAAGGAGAAGAAGATTTCCCTAAAGACGAAGAGAAATCAGCCAATTGGATATTCGCCTCGCTTTCTCTCATGCTCTTGGTCTATTCCATGGTCACCGAACAGCATCTCTCGCAGAATTATTCCAGGTTTGCTAAAAGTTTCTCTTCTTTGTGTTTTAAGTTGCAGATTTGGGAGATAAATAAACTGCAAATACAGCTCGCAATAAAACTGTATTCACTAGAGAGAGAGAGAGTGAGATCGCGAATCAAGAGATCGGATCTCACGAGGGCACAATGAAACATAAAATACAGTAGTCTTCTTCAGAATGACAACGACAATTGTTTCGATAATTTTGATCTATTTTGGGAAGGATTTTGCGATCTTGGAGAATAGGGTGATGGTCTTCATTGGGGAAATCTCTTACTCGTGGTATCTCATCCATTGGCCCTTGGTTTCTCTTCAGAAAGTCTTCGAACACACTTCCTCAGCTGGTTTTTTAAATCTCTCCTCTTCTTTTTCCAAACAGTTTTTAGAAATGTTTTTGGGAGTTTTTAGCTCTCTTTTGGTCTCAATAGTAGCCCATTTTGGAGTGGAAAGACGCTATTTGGAATGGAAAAAGCCGGTGATTTGTAGTCTTATTTTTGGGCTATTTATCGCTTCATCCGGCGTCCAATATTATCTTTCGCGTGAGATCCTCAACATTCTATATCTCGAGAGAATATCTTTCAGATACGGCTTTTGAGCTGTGCGTTGAAGCGCCGACTTTGATCACCGAATTTGATGGAATGTCCATTGGTCTGTTGTGTCCTTTTGATTCGAACAAATCCAATCCCCAGACGAAAGGAAGAAGTACAACTTTGAGATTATGCAGCACGACGCTTTCCAACTCCTCGACAAAGGCTGTGTCTTTGACCCGCCGAGGGTATTGGAATTCGAGGGAACCTGCAAATATCAGGTATTTTGAAGAGGACAGCTCCAACAAGAAATAGAATCACAAATCGGACAACAACAAATCCATCGTGGTTATTGGGAATAGCTGGGCGGCCAACGGAGCGCCGATTATTTTCCAAGAGTGTAGTCCTTATTTTGGAAATATTCATCGAGCAGCATCTGTTGGTTTGTTCTTTCTTTCGAAAAAAAAAGGAGTGAGTATAGGCTGTGAAGTGCTCTTCACTAGCGATCCTGGTAACTGTAAAGAACGAGAGAAGACCTATTTCGACTTGGTTGATCAAGTTCGGCCCGACTACCTCTTCCTCATTACAAGGTACCGTATTTTTTCTAATAGAAGCCTCTCCAATTCCTGATTTTGCCAACTTTTATATTTTGTGATGCTCTACAAAGTTGTAGAAGAGATCAAAAGCTACAATTTTGTGAAACATTGAAAATTAGGAAAATATTGGACAATTTTAAGCTGCAGTAACTTTAAAGTCGAAAATAGACTTTAGATATTGCTATTTTGCGAAGATTAAAACGGAAAAAGAATGGGAAGAAGCTGTGAAAATGGGAAAAGAACGAGCGGTTTTGTTGTCTTCACAAGTTAAGAAGAAGATCTTTGTGGTTCACACTTTCCCGGAAGTCAAAATAATTGAGACGCAATTGAACGAAGCGATGGAGAAAGGAGTCGAGCCGATTTGGGATGTCTCCGCCGACCATAAAGTGGATATTCCGAGAGCTCAGAAGGCCTTGGATGAGATCCTGGCCGCTTGTCCAAAATGTGAGCAATTCGATTATACTCCCAAGTTCCTTTTCAATGACACTTTCTTCCCCTATCATCCTCAATTTTATGTGACTTATTATACTTACGGATATCATCTCACCCTTCCAGCTCTGGAAAGGGTTCGACCCATTTATTCTGAGATTTGTGAGAGAATGTCAAAGGAATAAAATCCTCCAAGCATCTTTTTTAAACTTATTTTGCTTCCCTTTTGGGGGAAGCAATCTAAAATTTCAACATCAACCACTATGATTCACAGGGTCGAGAGGAATTTAGTACCTGAAACTTGGGTAATTAAACCGACGGTTGGGTTCCCTCGCCGTCTATCTGTCTTGTCCAGTGCCGAGGTTGTAAGGAAATGAATTTCTTTAAAAAATTTATGAACTTTTTTTTCGTGGAAAAAAAGAAGTTCAAAATCGTTTTCGTGTAAATCGCTATGACGTTGACAAGATGATCATATCAGCTGATAAAAAGAACTACATAATTACTGCTGATTTTGGCGAATTCAGAGGAAGACAGAGTCTTACGAGAAAGAGTATGAGGTCTCTCTCGTATAAAAAAATACAATATCCAATAAAAACTTTTCACTTCGACTCTCTCATCAGTCTCTACGAACTGCTCTTCTTATTTGAGAAGTTTAATCAACATACCGTAGATCAAACCGTCTGAATTATTGAAAATGAGTAGGAGTGTCAGACGGATTTTGAGAGATTATTGATCAGTTGTTCACTCCAAAAACATTCAATCTGTCCCAAATCTGCGATAGATCTCTCCGTATTTTCGCGTTCATTACTCGTATTCTGTTCATTTCACTTTTTTCCCTCCTCTCTCTCTCTTTCACTTCCCCGGTCAAAAGTCATCCGATCGAACCGGCCTGTTAGGCGGATTGCTCTCTGGTTACGCTGTTTCCTGTTATTTACAGAATTCGCCTGACAAATGACGGGTCCTCCGCCTAAAAGTGAATCCCGTCTCCATCTTCGCGTCAATGATGTCCCCAAATTGCCAAGCATTTTCCTCTTCGGCTTCCAGGTTTTCCCCTTTTTTTATAACTCACATCCATCAGCAAACTATGCTTTGTCTTTCGGGTCTTCTAGTAGTCCCCTTCCTCGTCGCTGATGTCGCCTGTGCCGGTTCTTCAACGACTGCCCTCCGTGTCCAACTCATCGCCGCAACATTTGTCACTTCTGGAATCGCCACGCTCGTCCAAGTAGGATCCCAGTCTCACTTTCCCCCCTTTTTGTAGACCACTTTCGGTCTTCGACTGTCGATCCTACATGGACCTTCGTATGCTTTTCTTCCTCCTTTGTTGGCCTACAAAGCCCAGAATCACTGTTCAGCTGATGAATACACAGACGTTGCGTCGGAAGAATGGATGGCTCGAATAGCCACAGTTTGGGAGAGAGGGCTTATGGAAAAAAACGAGGAATTTTCAGATCCAAGGCAGCTTGCTATTAGGAGTGGCCATAATGCCGCTGATGGGAGCAACAGGACTGGTTGGTCTCTTCGCTAAATACGTTGGACCAGTGACAATCGCGCCTCTGATCACTCTCCTAACTCTGGGAACTGTTCCCACATTGGAGCAAAAGATGTCCGTTCACTGGGTCTCTCTTTTGTGAGTTGCCAACTGAGCCAGAAAAAACTCTTTAGAGAATTTCTAATTCTCATCTTATTGGTCGTTTTTCTTGAGGAAGTTCGCATCCAAATTCCCTATTTTTCGTTCAAAAATCGTCAGCTAAAATGGACTTCTTCCAGGATTTTTGGTCAATTTCCCGTTTGTTCTATCCTCTTCTTCTTCTCTCAGAAAGCGAATTCAGTATCTGATAGGAATCGCTCTGGCTTGGTTTGTCTGCTTCATTCTCACCGTGACAGGCCTGGAGCCAGCTGAAGGACAAGCTCGAGTTGACAAGAATTCCTCGCTTAATGTCCTCAGAGAATCTCCTTGGTTTCAAGTGCCTCTTCCCCGTAAGTCTTATCCAATCCTACCATTTCTCAACAAAATTCCAGTCGCTTTTGGTCCATTAAAACTCAGCGTCGGTCTCTTCCTCGGCTACATGGGATCAGCCATGGCTTGTACTATAGAAAGTATAGGCGATTATGCCATGTGTGCCAGAATCAGTGAGGAGAGACATCCATCCAGCTCGAGCACCAATCGAGGGATTCTTTGTGAAGGATTCGGCGCAGTTCTAGCTGCTCTGATGGGAGTCGGCGCCGGAGTTACAACTTACGCTGAAAATATTGCTTTGATGCATATCACCCGGGTAGAATCCTTCAATAACCTTTGGAATCTAACAAGTCTAGGTGGCAAGCAGAGTGACGATGCAAACAGCCGGAATTATTCTTTTACTCCTTGGTTTGTTCACCAAATGTGCTGCTGTTTTGGCCACAATTCCGGAAGCCATAGTCGGCGGTGTTCTCGCAATGGGGATGACTATGATATGCGGCGTGGCGCTCTCAAATTTACACGTAAGTCTATGGAGAATTCGACTCGAGTCTTCAGTCGGTTGATTTGCGTCTCTCGCGGAATTTATCCATTATGGGATTGTCTATCCTGATGGGGATGACTATTCCCCAGCATTTTGAATTGCATCCAATCAAATCGGGGAATAAGACCCTCGACGATGTGCTCAATATGCTTCTGAGCATTCGAATGCTCGTCGGAGGGATCATCGCCTTCATCTTGGATAATTGTGTTGGAGGTAAGGGGAGAGAGCTTGGGTGGAAAGAAAAAAGAATTCTAGGAGCAACTAAAGAAGAAAGAGGATTTCCGCCGCCAAAAACAGAAGAAAATTATTATTTAAGAGACGGCTATTCTCTTCCAAAATGGGTCGAATCGATACTCAAAAAAGTTCCACTCCTTCAAAAATTACCCTTTTTGCCGTCAATTCCTTCGTCCCCCACTTTCTCGTAATATAATTTTACAATAATAAATTTTTTTAACCTGATTTCAAAACCTTCAATGTTCTACAAAGTTGTAGCTCGTGATCTCCTCTACATAATTGTAGAACATCAAAAAGCTCAAAAATTTGTGAAACTTTTCAAAAATTATGATTCTATGAGAGAATACAGTACTAGAATTGGTCTTTTGATCCAAGATGTGTTCTCCCTTAAGAACTCTTTTGGCTTTTTGATGAAATACCATTCAGGTTGATTGAATGATTGCATTAATAAACAAAAAAAAGTTATTTTGAGTTGCGACAAAACAAACGAGAGTACAGCGGTAGTTTTATAGCCGCTTCACGCCGTCAACAGTGCCGTTTGAACTGTTTTGTCAGTGTCTTCTTCGGTGTTTGTGTGTCGTTGCTTTCCTGTTTCAAACTGTCCACACACACCTCGCTTCCTTTTGAAGAATTCCTCCTGAAACTGGTCTCAAAATCTGCTTCCTTTCTCTCTTTCCCTAGGTCTTCTCTAAATCTTCTTTTCACTTTCTCCCCCAAAAAACGCGTGTCATATTTTTGTCCAAAAAAGCCAAGCCTTTCTCTCTTTGAAAAAGTCGCAAGTTGAGTATTCAACACTTCTTAGATTACTGTACTTTTACGAGTCTCAAAATAGTTTTGGTCTTTCAATTTTTTGAAGCTTTGACCTCGGGCATTACAGTAATACCCACGTGAACTTAGTTTTGATTTTTTTAAATTTCGCTTCTTTTCTCCAAAACAAATATCGGCTTTCTTTGCCAAATTTCGACCTAATTTTTTTTCCGAAAAAACTTATTTTTCTGTTCTAAAAATTCTAAAATCTTCGTTTTCTCACCCTTTTTTCTTCGAAAAGTTCATTTTCAATTCTTTTTGAACTTCCGGGTCATTCGGCTTCCCAATTTCCATAAGAAGACCATCGCGAAAAAGTAGGAGAATCACGCGGGGGGAAAATCTGAGAGAAATGTCATTTTCATTGTTGATCTGTTTGTCTCCCTCCAGGTAATCGTCTTAAAGGCGCCCAGCCTGAAAGAGAGTAGGAGAGAGTCTCAAAATAAGGGGAGACAGTTCCTCATTCCAACAAAAACTTTATCTGGTTTCTGATCTCAAAAAACGATGGGGCAAACTGCGAACAACCTATTTCTCTCTCTCTCTCTCTTTCTCGGTCATGTTGTAAAGGGTTCGGGTCGCCTACTTTTTGCGGAAAGTCATTTGGCCAATCAAAAAAGCTTCGAACATTTCTGTCTGTCCGGTCTTCCTCTCGAGGCTTTTCGGCCATTAAAGCATTTTGCCGACGGCGTCGAGTCGATCAGGTTCGCCGACCTTGCACCTTGTCAAATCACAGCTAACAGCGCGAGAAGGCCTGTCTCTTTTTTCCGCCGTTGAGTCAGCCCACATCCGATTTCAGAGAGAGAATGAAGGGCTCCCTCCAGCTGGGCGTCAATGATATCCCCCGATGGAGTGATTCTCTCCTTTTCGGATTCCAGGTTTGATCGTTCAGCGTCTTATCACGTGTTGTACCCCCTTCCAGCAAGCAATGGTTTGCACCTCGGGTCTCCTCGTCTATCCAATCCTCCTCTCGGATATCGTTTGTGCTGGCGATGCTACCATAACCCTTCGAGTTCAACTAATTGCGGCAACGTTCGTTGCCTGCGGCTTAGCCACAGTGCTCCAAACCACATTTGGTCTCAGGTTTTATTTTCTACCAAAAAATAAAATTCAATCAAATCAGATTGCCAATCCTCCATGGACCATCGATTGCATTCCTTCCTCCACTTTTAGTCTACAAATCTCGGAGCGAATGTCCCTATGGTCTTTCAGATCACGTGGATCCAAATCTCTGGAAATCGAGGCTCAACGAGGTAGGAAGAATGAGAGGAAAACGAAGAAAAAAAGCTTACAGATTGCAGGAAGTCTCATAGCTGCTTGTCTATTTTTTGTTTTTGTCGGAGCTACCGGCCTAGCTGGTCTATTTTCTCGTCTCATTGGTCCTGTCACAATCACTCCTCTCATGATTCTTCTCAGCATTTCCATCATGCCAACCATGGAGGAAAAGCTCTCCATTCATTGGATCTCCATTGTGTAATTTTTCCTCGCTCCAATCGTTTAGCCTTCCAGAATGTTGTTGAGCGTCTGCGTGATGGCCATCTATTTCGAGGAAGTCGTTGTCCGCCTCCCCGGCTGTCGTCAGGGAATTCGTCTCTTCGGCCAATTTCCTTATCTTCTGAGTATCATCTGGGTTTGGTTCTTTTGCCATCTCCTCACCGTAGCCAACATCGAGCCACTTGGGAGTCCCATCCGAACAGATCGCAATGTAACAGTCACTGTGTTGAGGGAATCCGCTTGGTTCAATCTGCCATATCCAGGTTGAATTCGTCTTCTTTTTTTTCTAAAAGTCGCAAAAATAGGAATGTTCGGTTGGCCCAACTTCAATTGTGGTCTTTTCCTCGGCTATTTGGCTTCTTGTTTCGCTGCCGTCGTAGAGAACTTGGGAAATTATTCCCTCTTAGCGAGAGTTACTGAGCAAAGGCCTCCTCCTAAAAACGCAGTTAATCGAGGAATCATAACTGAAGGTTTGAGATGGATTCTCCCAAACAAAATCTAGGGGTGGGAAGCATTATCTCGGCTTCGTTGGGAGTCGGAACGGCGGTTACAACTTATTCAGAAAACATCGCCCTCATCCATATCACCAGGGTTGGTTCGATGTTTCTCAAAATCTTTTACTAAAGCTCTTTTTTTAGGTGGCCAGCCGAAGGACAATGCAATTGGCTGGGTTGATTCTTCTTTTCCTGGGAGTTTTCACCAAATGTGCGGCTTTGTTGGCCTCTATTCCGGAGCCTTTAGTCGGAGGAATGTTGACGATGGGAGTGGCGTTCATAGCTGGCGTTTCGTTGAGCAATCTCCAATTGGTTGATCTCCATTTGACTCGGAATCTCTCAATTATTGGACTTTCTCTTATGCTCGGACTGGTCGTTCCTCGACACATTGAGAGACGACCGCTTCGAAGTGGGAATGGCGACTTGGATGATGTTCTCAATATGCTGCTGAGTATTAAAATGCTAGTTGGAGGGGTTGTCGCCGTCTTTTTGGACAACACTGTCCCAGGTTTTTTTTTGATTTTATAAAATTGAGAAAATTAGGAGCAACGCCATCTCAAAGAGGCATCCCGGAGTCGAAAAAAGAAGAAGAAATTAACTTTGATTATGACGACGACGCTTATCTTTTCTCCGGAACCTTGGGAAGGTAATTGATTTTGTTCGACTAAAAATTCAATGATTCAGATTCTTATTAAATTTCTCTTTTCTTCCATTCTTGCCCAAAGAAACAGCAACTGGGAGGATCTCCTCCTCGCAAATGAGCTCTGTCTCTTCTTCCAATGCAATCTAGCTGTACGTTTTCGAGCTTTTCCTCAACGATCTCCCACAACGGGTTCTAATAAACTTCTTTATTTTCTTTGGCTTTAACAATAACACAAGGCGAGAATTGAAGAAGGGAAAATCGTCTAGATTTTGTGGAAGGTTCTAGGAGATGAAGGAAGCACGGGGATATTGTGAATTTTAGGGATTTTTCATTGGCTTTCAATGTTTTAGCTCTTATTTTTTTCTACAACTTTGTAGAACATCAAAAGCCTTTAAAATCAGCAAAATTCTGGGAAAGCTACGGTTTAAAATGGCAAGTCTGAGACTTCATCAAAGTGAGATTAAATAATTTTAAATGGGCCGAGGAGTTTTGGTATTAGCAATTAAATGTGCTTGAGATAGACTTTCGTGGTATGCGGGATCGTAAGGCCCTTGAGATAGATGGTAACAGCTGAAATAGACCTCTCTCATTCGATGCATTAAAGCCCCCTGAAAAAAAAGTTTTTCATCTATGCTTTTTGTTAAACTCACGGGCTCTCCTAGCCCAATGTCGAAGGGCTTTTGTTTTTCGAGGTAATCGGCGTCAGCTCTCTTTTGGAGGTCGGTATATTCTTTCAGAAGGTTGACAAATTCGGCGCTGAAAATGGTTTTGATCTGATTGAGCGTCACTCACTAGGTGTAGATGCGAATTTTCTCGAAATAACGATCAACCGAGCAGTGGAGATAGCCAGAATTGCTTTTAGAGCCTCGATTTCGAAGTCTTCTCCTCCATCTTCGACGTTTTGGAATTGTTTTCGGGTCGTACATTTGAAATTTAAAATGGCGATATCTTCGACTTTTACATCGAAAAAATGTCGTTTCTCTTGTTTTTCTCCTCCTAAAAAGGAAATCGTTTTTATTTGGAGACAAGAGGATCCAACTGACTTGTATTTCTTTGTGGTTTGCAGTTTATCCCACAACTTATAGCCGATTTTGTCTATTTTATCGTTCTAAAAAGAAGCCTTTTGCCAGAGGTTTGGAAACTAACTCGTTTTTCTCCTCTAACTCTCGGAATTGGGTTTTGTTCCCGCTCAATTTCTGGAGAATTTTCTGTCCGACTGACTGCCAAATGCTCGAATTTGGCTTTTCGAAACAATTGACGAACGCAGTTTAATCTTTCTGATTGATGTTTCATCAATCTTCCGCCTTGATGACGACGCTTAGTTTTCCAACTAAATAAACATTGGATAAGGATAAAGACAGAATTGCGCAAAATATCGTACTCTGCCCCTCTGTTTTCTTGAGCTTCTAATAGCTTTTAGCATTTTTGAGATAGTTCTTCTAAATTGTAGTGCTTTTGATGCTCTGCAAACTTGTAGAGGAGATCATGAGATACAACTCGGTAGAACATCAAAAACTATGAAAATAAGTGCAAAAACCCAAATTCAGGAAAACAGCTAGGGACACAGAGATTACGGTTGTTTTAGGCAGTTTTTAGCAGACCGTTGAAGTTCTCTTTTAAGTCGGATGACAGTCGGCACTTGAGGTGGCTTTTTCCCAATCCTATTGACAGCATATTTCTGGAAATAATTTAAATAAATAAAAGAAATCTACAAACCTCTATCATCTTCTCGGCAGCAAATGGCATAGTAAACCATACACAGCCGAATCCCAAATTGACATGGCTTCCTCTCTCAGAATTTTTCTTTTGGGCGAGATTTAGCTGAATCTTCTTTTTAACTTCAAAATCAACAAACTAACATAATAATAATTTCCAAATTTGCTTACAAGTCGATGCAACTTCGTCTGATTACAATCAGTCGGCACATTATCCCAAAAAAAATAGTTTTTTTAAAAGAAAAAAGTCAAACCAAAAAAGCAAAGCACTCAACGTCGATCCCGATAAAAGGAGAAATAACCAAATGCAATATATTAAATCCAGATTCATGTGGAAAAGAGGTAAGAGTGAACAATCCATCGTTCGGTGTTTTAAATTTAAGAAGCCAATTGTCTAATGCCTAAAAATCTTGTTAATTGGAGATTTTTGGCCTAATGAATCCCCCTTGACTTCCAGCCTCCAAACTCCTTTCAATTAGATTATCGGGGGGAAAAGAGTTCTCACTTTTTCAGAAAATTTCAACTTACATTTGCTTTGCCTATCCATTTTTGTACGATCCTAACAGAAGTTTCTTTACTAGGAGATGGCTCTACATCTTTAATATATGTATTGATGACTTTTCTAAAGCAGACCGCTAGAATATTTTGAAAATTTTATTTCGATAAATTACCGAGTAGTCCATCTTCAGTTAATTTTACTGCGTGATGTTGGACGACTGGATGAAAGGTGCGATGAAGCCGTAGGAACTTTTCGAGCTAATCAAACAAATTTTTGTTGAGAATTAAACTGACTTGGAGAATGATATGCATGAAATCTCGTTTGTTACGCGATCTTTTCCTCTTTTTCCTTGGAAATTTGGGTGGCAAAGGGTCGATTATTCCTTCAGCCTGTCTTCTTTTTCGATTTCTTCCCACCATTCTGGATTTGGAAATCTCTAGAGAGTCTAATTTTGTGCTAAAAATATTGAACGGAAAGCCAGAAGCAAAGATGAAAATGAAAAAAAGGCGTAGAAAATGCGTTTATTTGAGGTGAGGATAAATGGAAAGCACCAAGGGTATTTGAAAATAATTAAATTTAAGGTCTTTTCGGAGTTTCTTTGAGATTCTCATGGGTTAGACGCTCTACATCGTTGAACATCACAGCTGTCCCTCCGCCTGCCGTCGGAATGCAATTGCCCTAAACAATTCGAGTATTAGGAAGCTCAGTGGAACCTCTAGACGAGGGTGCCGACGTCCGAGCCGTCGGTCGACGTGCAAGTGTCGTCGTTTTCCCTTTGAGCTCTCACAGCTGGTATTCGGCTGTCGAAAAGCTAGAAAACGGTGCTCATGCAGTGTGGTTTTAGTACAAATGGGTGAGGTGTCTACGAGAAGAGGAAGATTGTATTAGAAGAAATACGATAGGCGCAAGGATTGCTGTACCTTTACAATGGAAGTGCTGATATTTCCTTCTCGGTCGACCTCCTGATGAGTCAATACGTAATCACTCGACTTTCTGAGATCCTCCGTCTAAAATATCAAATAAATAAATCAAATAAAAATACCGTAGGGGCCAGGACATGTTTAGTATTGGAAGGATAAGCGTTCCTTAGGATTCCGCCAGTTGGAACTCTCACAAGAGGCTGGTGATCCAAGATCCTGGAGGCGGATTTAGACCTATGAACGGGTTGGTGTTTCGATTGAAAAAAGCTGAGCAAACCTTCGCTGATATTTGGGATTAAAATAGCCGGGCCCACTTGGGGTATTCGTTTTCTCAATTATCCTTGGTTTTCTGATTTGTGATGAAGGAGTGGCTGGATGAGGGGCTCTATCCTCAGATTTGGCTCCTGACATGAATCTCCTCGATAATTGGGCGACGGTAGGCGAAGAAACCGTGACTATTTCATGGATCTGGAAGAATTAAATTCGGGTGGATCCAAAAAAAAGCTAACAGCTTGGATGGCCTTTTCGGTGCTTCGAAGTTTGCTCTTTACTTCCAATCTATCCTTTCGCATTTGCTCTTCTTTCACCATAAGTTCTTCGTCATTCTCCTCGTTTCGACGCAGGCGCCCAGCCATAGATTGGATTTCTCTCTAAACAAAAAAAATAATTCAATAAAGGTAGAGGGAAAACCTTTAGTTGTTTGGTATGAGATGTTAATTCTGCGATGGTTCGAACATCCTTCGCTTGTTGTTCCTTCATCTCCCCACATTGGGTCGCCATATAGTCGCCATAACAAAGGGCATTTCGAAGTGCTGGCTCCAGACGAAGGGCTGAAGAAACAGGTTTGATTTGAAAGTTTTTAGAATTTTTCTTCTTAAAAGAATTATCACAAAATCGTGACCAAGGAATGTTTCTATTAGAATGAATATTTACCGTTTTGAGTGAGATTCCTCTCATTGGCAGTTTCACTCTCCTTCTGAGCGGAGAAATAATTTTTCCATCGAAGAGCAAACATATGATCGTTGTATCCCTGGAAACTATTCGAATAGCCTTATGGACTCTTACACCCAAATTGAGAGGTGGGACGTTATAGTTGTTAACCCCTTCTTCGATTGAGCTTTGGATTTGATCGATATCCTGATTCCATCTGGCATAAAATCGACGAGGAACTGGAGGTCGATTCTCATTGTCGAAGAGTCTTTCTGCTTGTTTTGAAATTTTTACTAATTGTGATTCCTCGGCGAAACTGAGTACATTCTGGAAAAGGAATTGACTTATTTTAAAGGAGAGGAGATACCAAATTTTCTTCGTAATCATCTGGTTTAGGATTGGCACAAATGATCATTCGAATTTGACCACCGCCTTCGAAGTAATTCTTGAAGAGTTGAGTCAATTTGGAGTCCCTATAGGGAACACTTTCAGCCAGCCCTTGGTTGCGTTGATTCTTTCTGTAAATCAGTTTAAATCAGAAAGAAGAGGCTCAAATAAACCTGAGGATATCAAAGCAACGACGAAGAACCAACAGACTTTTGTTGATGTTTCCCGCCTCAACCAGACGACTTCCAGTATTTTGTGTTCTTTTTGTACTAAAACAGGCAATATTTGTGAGAGATAGGAGCGATAAAATACCGTTCACTTCCAGCCAAATCGACTAGGCAAAGTTGGGAAACAACGATTTGGTCGGGATCGGTGCAGGGATAAGCGTTTGGGTGATAGCTCTCAGCTGGGGCCATGACGAGTCGAATTGTAAAGATGGAATGAGAGCGGGAAGATTTCTTATTCAAAAGAGTCTCCGATGTCTGACGGCGTTCTTCTCCACGGCAAAACAGTTCCAAAGCTTCGTTGCTGTTCTCTACTTCAAATTCTTTTGCTCCTTCGACAAACGCATAGCTCCTGGCATCCCCTCGAATATCTTTCCTTGTTATCTCTCTGTAAAGAATTGGGTTTGAATTATTTAAGTGAGAAAAATCAAAAGATTTTGGTATTTAAAAAACTGACTCTTCGTCGAGTAGATCGTAGCAATAATTATTGTAGATTTCGACATAGGAGACAAATACAGCACACGCATAGAAATCATTATATCCAGGGACCTGCATTGATTTTGATCAAGTTGGAGTCCAAACAAACCACAAGTGTCTCCATAACTCGCTCATTTATTTCTGTACTTCTTTGAAGTTTTTCATTTGCCCTAGTTTTCCTCTCCAAATGAGCTTCAAGTTTAGCATTGATGCCATAAGTGTTTCGTTCCTTTGGATAGAACACACAACTTTGAGTTCTAAAGAACTTTTTGTGAGCAAAGGGATTGGATCTTACTTGTTGTCAATACTGTTAAAAATGACATCGAGGGTTCGAGGGAGGATTCCAGCTCCTTCGTGAGTATTCTTACCCGCCATTGTGTAGGTCTTTCCACTTCCAGTGACTCCATAAGTGAAGAGAAGACCATCCTTCCCGCTGACAAAGTTTGTAATCAAATCTACAGCAGATCGGTTGAAAACATTTTGTTGCGAATCTGAGGCGTCAAAAATATAGCCAAAATCGTAGGCCTTTTCAGACTGAAAGAGAAAAAGGTAAAAAGATTCGATAAGATTAGGCTCACTGGGGAACTTCCATCCCGTTTTCTAGCCTCTTGTGGGGGAATGCATTTGACTGTTTTGTCATTTAGTGGGATCAGACAAGGGCTGATACCATTATAGGGCGCTAGACGGCAAACCACCTGGAAGAGAATTCTTTTTATTTTGGGGGGAAAGATCAAACCTCGACTTCTTCAGTTTCGGTACTTAAGCGTCTTTTAGAAGCGCCGAAGTTCTCCCGAGGAACTGTCCTCTTCTTCGCAGATTGCCGGATTCCCGGTGTATTCTGCATAGAAGCTCTGCAACAAAATCTATTCCAATCAGACTTTTGATTCATCTTGTAGACAAGACTCCAATCAATTAAATTTCCAATTAAAGAGGTCAACTAGAAAAGCAGGAAGACTGCCAGAATCATATAGAACGATTCAAAAGCAACTCGATCGATATAAATTGTATGTTAAATAGGCGATTTTTAGTCCACGGATTGGGTGATCCCTAGTAAAGGAAAAGAGAAGCTTCTAACAGAAATAGGCAACAATTTATTTAGAATTGACTATGGAGTCTCCTTCAAAAGTGCTAATAGATCCATCTAATTTGAATAAGAAGCAAAAAATAAGAATAAAAAGATTGAAGACTCTTTTCTGTTCAAATTCAAATAGCTCGCGGCATGGACGCCAATCAAATTCGCATTCCGCGCAGAACCCAGCCCCGCCCCTCCGTTTTCCTCTTTTTACATTTTTCTTATTATTTTCCTTCAAAATGAGTAAAAAAAGATGGTAGAAGCCCTATCCAAACATTCGCTACTGAAATCAATGGGATCAGAGCTCTGAAGGTGGTAGCTACGTGAAATGCCGAGAGGCTTGTAAGACAATCAAATATTGAAGTAGCAGCAACGAATAAGAATATAGAAAATCAATATTCGAAGAATTTCAAATCTCTGTTATCCTTTAATCAATTACTTTTATCCTTGCAAGGAGAGAGAGAGGTCTCTTCACCCGTTTTCCTATCAAAACCCCATTATCTCGTGAGATTTTCAACAGAGAAATTGCAGGAGCAGATGTGGCCGGTGTTGTATATGTTTGGCCAGAGATTTTCGAGTTATCTAGTGCTTCCAATCGCCGCCGCCATTGGAACTGTAGGATATTTTGTCGAGAAGAAGTTCTTCCCAAAGCCGCAGGCTATTCCCTACTTGGAGAAGTCAGTACAAGAGCAGAGAGAACAAAGACTGGCCAGAGGGGAGACAGACTCATATCCTGCCAATATTCTTCCCAATACATTGGGTGTTTTAAAGCCAAAGCCACACGAAGAATAGTCATTTATCTCGTCAAAAATAACGGGTTCAATAGCAAATTGTTGAGTGTTATCCAATAAAAGTTTGGTCAACTTGTGGTTTGGAATCAACTTTAAAAACTCTGAGGAAAGATCGCTAATTCAGATGTCCCAAAACGAGCAAAAGCATCTAGCCTATAATGTAGAAATCACAGGATTAATGGATCAGATTATTAAATCTTTGTCTCATTTGTGGTGGATTGCTGCCTCTGACCGGACAGTCGTTCAAAATGGCCGATTCAAATGTCGAAAAATCACAGGCAGAAGTGGATGCCCCAGTCTCCTTCACGGACACCAATGCTGAGACAGGAATGACTGGGAGGAATAATAATGGACTGAACCAATCCAGGATGCAAGATCTTATCGACCAGTTGAAGAAGAAAAGTGTGGAGAGCGAAGCGCTGACTGAAACGAAAAGGGAGGAAGAAAAGAGCGATGAAAAAAAGAAGAAAAAGAAGAAGGGCAAAGGAAAAACCAAGAAAGTCCGTGGTCAAGACCGCTTCGAATCTCAAAATTATCTCTTCCGAATTGAGGGAACAATCTGCTGTGCTTCGATGCTTCTCGCCGCTCTTTGGATGATCCTCACTGCCATTCTCTTCGTCATTATTTTCATAGTCACTCAGGGAGATCTTAACCATATCTTCATCAAGAACAACATCAACCACAAATAAAGTTCTAGGCGATTCACTCTTCTTCAAAGGAGAACCTTCATTTTTATCTTCCGTCTAACGGACTGACTTAAAGACCTTTTGTGAGTCGATTCTCTCAATAGGAAATGATCTAATATTTTATTGATTTTCACTGACTAGTATCGATTTAGTTAGGGTTAGTTAGTAGAGTGATTCAAAATTCTGGAATCTCAATTTCAGAGTCAGACCTGACGTTGGAATTTGGAATAAAATATTCAAGATGGCCACAGCAAACAGGCAGATTGATAGCAGCATTTCAAAGCATAAAAGTAGTGGAAAGGGAGTAGACAAATTTGATCGAATTTAAGTGTGTTTGGATGACACCTTTATGAAAATCAGAGTCGATTTTGAAGACGGAAGAACTTTAAAAAATTGTGATCTCTTTAAACAAGAGCAAAATACCATATTGAGTTTCTATTTTTGTTGGTTGAAGGGAATTTGTATGAGAAAGCTTTGTCTCGAATTCTTTTTCTCACTGATCCTCAACTTTTCTCACTTATTTCACTCACCCCTCCTGCCGTTAATCATTGAATCGATGGGATCTCGCACGGCTCCCAGCCATTTCATTTTATTTGGCGGAGAATGCAGCGCACAGTCATCTCGTCTCTTCTTCTCCTTTTTATTTTCGTCCTTACAATCTCGGGTAAAAGCTATCTCTACGTAGGAAATATAAGGCATTTCAGCTGATGTAGATATAGCTGGAAGTATCCTAGCTAGCGACAATTCGACAGAAATATCCGATTTCAACTCAACCACAAATGGAACAACATCCCGAGCTGGAGAAATCACCGGATTCCTTGGTCTAACCTTCTATTCATTCATCACTCTTCTTCTCTTTTAATTTTGAGATCGAATTCATATGATATAGTGCATATTCATCGTTTTATTTGGCTTTTCTCAATCAACCAGATCACAAGATCTACACTAAATTTTTCCAATAGAAGCCCAATTAACTTCTTGTCTAATTTTATCAAACTTCCCTCAATTTTCAAAATTTTTGATATTCTGCAATCTTGTAGAGAACATTGAAATCTACAACTTTTAGAAACGTCAAAAATTATAGTTTTTTCTGGATTTTTTTAAAAAAACCTGTCAACGCCTAAAGTTGATCTTTTTGTTAGAATTAACGTGAGGATTCTCTTTTGGTAAAAAAAATCCTTTAAATTGGAAGATTCTTAAGAAGGAAAGTGTCCAGACTACACATACACACACACAGTCTTATTTATTCTGATGGTCAGATGATATTATTGGGAGGACAGGAAATGAGAATCATAAGATAGACCAGTGATATTTGTTGTCAAAGACTCTTTTTGATGATTTCGTTAACAATTTGTTGATATCGGAGAGGGTCGGATCGAATGTGTTGGACATGAGAGGAATTGGAGAATTTCTCGAGATGAACGCAATTTCCCTTCCTTTTCTGACGATCAGCAAAATCTTCGACGTCATCATAATGAACCAAAGTGTCCTCCTCCGAATAGATATAAGCCTGATTGCGTGGAAAGATGAGCCATCTCCCGGCGTACGCGTACATCTGCTGTTCATTCAATAGATTTTCATTGGTCCGCTTGAGAAATGAAAATTTGGCTGTAGTCCAGATCGCTTGAGGCAAAAATCGAGTCCCACGTGAACCTGAATGGTCCAATCCACAGACAGCCCTCCCATAGGCTAAACCCTCTGCGGTCAAAATCGTGGGACAACTGTCGAAGAGGATTCCTCGAAGGCGTTGAGTCAGTTCACCTGCGAGAGTTGAGAGAGCATTCATGATAGGAAAAGATACCTTGGAAATCGAGATAGCGATAGAGTCGAATTAGTTGACGAAAGCCGTTCATTGAAGTCGAATGAAGTATTAGAGCTCGCTCTCGATGTTCTGGAAGTAAGAAGAGCGGAGCGAACGAGAGTCCTTGCGATGGATCCGGTATGTCATCCCAGAAATCGATTCCCGTATAGGAGATGGCTCCAAGCCCTTGCTTATGATACAATTCAGCATATTTCTCAATGTGCTTCGGCTTGGCTCCACCTGAATTTCGCCAATCATTAGTCGATCTTGCAAAAGTTCTCCACCAAATCCAAGAATCAAAGCAGCTGGACGCTTTCGATCAGCCAGGAGATCATTTCGGTGGAAAATCAGCTTGGGAGCGGAATGAAATTTCTTGACAAATTTATGCTGACGACTAGCCATCATCTCAGTAGTTCAAATGAATTATTTATTTAGAAAAAAACATCTTTAACAATATATGACAAGTCAAAACAGAGTCTGAATGGCTGACAATGAGGGAGGAGAATACGGTAGGTAATACGGCTAGTGGAGGAGGGAGGGAATGCCATAATTACCCTAAATCTAAAGACATAGTTACACGTAATTATTTCTAAGATATTGCTTCTTTCAAAGTGAAATTTAAACAAAAAAAAAACTTCTACAAATCAGCCTATTTCTCTCTACATTCCATCCTTTTCAATCTCAGCCTCAGCAATCACATCCTCGTGAGCTCTCTTTTGAGCTCTCTTTGCTAGAAGTTTATTACTCGACTCTGCCAGGCTCTTGATTTGGATATTGTCAGTCCCAACGCGCATCGAAGCCAACGTCTTCTCCATTTCATCCTATAAATATTGACTTTTTGAGAGAGAGAGAGAGATGAGAAAGTCATCATTTGGTGATGCAAACTGTAGTTGCTCAAAGACATTGATGTTTGATCGAATGATGAAAGTGGGGCGAGTGTTTTGGTGAGTTCCCTTATCGGTCTCTTTATACTTTCAAGGAGTTCTTTGAAAAGTCAAAGGAAGTCACAAAACTGGCAGAAATCACAGAGAAATTCTGCCGTATTTTTCCACAATTTTTAGATGACTTCTACTCACTTTTAAGTTTTTTGATGTTCTACAAAATTGAAGAGAAGATCAAAAGCTACATCTTTTTAGAACATTAAAAATCAGGAAATCAAGTGGAAAATTCTAAAAATTGATGAGAAGTTGTACTTTTGGGGGGAGTTCAAGTCTTCCAAGAGACAGATGGAATATTTGCCATACGAGTCATTGTTTTGCTCTCAGTTTCTTTTTATGATCAACTTTTACTGCCTGTGAAATCAGACAGAGAAAGAGAATTCGAAAGTGGTTCTACTCTTCTTTGTATTTAAAGTGATGAAAGGTGATGAGTTTGTTTTCTTGTCTTTTATCAGCTATTATTTGAACTCTCTCACTCTAATCTCGAGAAAACGAAGGAAGTAGGATAACTGATACAAGCCACAAAAGATTTAGGAAGAAAGTTATATTGTTTTTCTCTTATCGTTGAAGGAGATCAAAAGGCTTTGGCTATTTTTGAATGGGAAACATCATCTGATAATCAAAAAACTGACTTGCATTTCTCCCCATTGAGCTTTTTGATCGGTTAGGACGGCACTGGTGTAAAGCGGAGTATCTGGGACCTGAAAGTAGAGCCTTCAAGAAACTAAGATCATAAAATACTAGCCTTATTGAAATGTGTGATCCATTTGTGTCCCATAGTCTGCTCGATTGTATATCTTTCTGCTGGATCCGTTTTCAACAAACTTCGAATCAAATCTTTGGCTGAAAGAAAACCAAGGAATCAAGGAGGGAAGGAGGGCTACCTGCTTCGGATACGCAATCCCATTCGGGAGAAGGGAAGGTATATTGTCCTGATTTGATCTTAGCCTTCATTCCTGGTGACATCGGCATCCCGTTTTGCGAAAAGAAAGGAGGATAACCGCAGAGTCTGAATAATACATAGACTTCAAGGAGGCTGACAACTCACAAAATGTACATGACGACTCCAACCGACCAGAGATCACAGGATTTGTCGTATTTCTCCGATCCGAGCACTTCAGGCGCACAATAATAGGGAGTAAAACAAGCTGTCGCCAATCCTTGTGGCTCTGATTCGTCAGTTTTCTTGGCAAACCCAAAGTCGGTTAGTTTCAATCGTGCGTGGGTGCTCATATCGCTGAAGAGACGACTAAACATAAATGGACAAATCTTACACGTAGAGAAGGTTTTCTGGCTTAATATCCCGATGAGCAATATTCATTCGATGCAAATGAGCAACAGCTGAGCAAATTTCGTACATAATTCCGGCAGCTTCTCGTTCAGTAAATGCATTTTGGCCTCGATCCTGTTGGGAAATTAAGAAGAAAAAGGGAGAAGGATATACCTGTATTCTGTTGAACAACTCTCCCCCTTTCATGCTCTCCATAACGACAAGGAGACATTGAACCTCATTATAGGCATTTTCATAGACATCGACTATTCGAACAATATTCGGATGCAAACTCGCAGCCACATGAAGGTCAACCTAAAGGGAAGTTTTCTTCGGAGAAAGATTGATTTACCTCTCGTCTTGCTTTTTGAGTATCGCGAAGGACTTTCAAAGCAAATTTCTCCCCGGTAATCCGCGATTCACATTCTACTACTTTCCCATTGATTCCTACTCCTAATACCTACAATTTTTTGTTGATAAATGTGGGAAGGAGATTTACCCTTCTGCTTATCCGGTAATCTTGCGTTACTGGATGACTATGATAGGGCATACTACGGATGTTTTTGGTGTTATTGGCTTGTTCCTTAAGTTTGAGATCTCCTTTCTCAACTTTTTTTGGATTCTGAAAGTCCTTCGTCAAGGGAAGCCGGGGGAATTGGAGGCTGAGAGAAACATAGGGTAGAAAAATAAGTGACTAGTGTTAGTGACAAGGCAAATGCATGCTACTAGCCAGCCCACAAGGTCGAGTAAAACATAAAATTAGACCACCTTGACGTTGATTTTCTGCTTGCCGTCGGCTTTATGCGATTCGGTGTTTCCCATGTAGGCGAATGGATGAATGAACCACAATCTGACTATACGAACAGGCAACAAATCAGGCACTGAACTGATTAAAGTTGTAGATACTCTTGATTAGAAGACGAATAGAACTACAGGAAGCGAGAGAAAGAGAACAACCAGAGAGCCCAGAAGGACATGCAGGAGGAAAGGGGAATTTCGAAATATTGTGTAAAACCGACGCGTAAAAAAGTGAATCGGTCGGTCACAAAAACCACCACGAAAAGATTACGCAAGTGCTACACGCATCTCCACAAATGCGTAGTGACTAGACAATGGGTCTCGACACGGAGGATTGGCTCGATATTTTTGAACGCGGCGGTTTTTTCTTTTCTACGTCTCGACTCTATAAACTACGAGTTTCTATGCGATTTTTCAAGCCAATTTTATTTCCAATTTGAGTTTATTAATAAAAATTGAAAGACAGTCTAGAAAAATGCAATCATAAACGTTTAGTTCAGAGATTTAGACAAACTAAATGTCCGTTATTATTTTTCGAAAATACTTCCTTCCTTTGTTTTTCTCTTTTAACAAATAAAAGTTCCTTTATTGTAGACATGGATGAAGAACAGCCAGATCAATTCGAAATTGAAGAAATGGATGATGAGGTAAGCTAGTTTTTAAGTGTTTATTTGCCAGAAAAATGTAGAATGTGATCGAAATGGCCGAAAGAGCCTTTTTTAATGATATGCACTGGCTTGGAATCAGAAATAATTTACATTTGGAAGAAGAAATTGTTGCAGATGAGGATCCAGATATCCCAGATAGTGAGAGAGTCAACTTTGATATGGAAGTAAGAGCTTTATTTTTGTATTTTTAGTTCTTTTTATAGGCTACAACTTCACATCGATATCTTGAAGCAGAAGAAGAAGTTGATCGAAATATGAGAGATTATTGGATTGAAGGGGCGGAGCATTTGGAATTGCCAGTTATACGACAAAATCTTGTCTGCTTGCCAGGTTTGACTTTTTTAAAATTGTACTATATTGATTCAGGCCAAGTAGTACCAATACATACTATGTTTCCGGCAGATCGACAAGCAGTGCGAATGGCTGTAGACAACAAAACATATCTTGCGCTTCAGACCTGCTTTGAAACTTTTGCTCATGGTTGGTACAATGAGGTAAGGATAAATGCTTATTCCAATCTCAATCTAGGATACTGATACAAAAATAACAGATGCTCATGGAAATATTGGAACACTTCTTGCTCCACGACAAATAAGCGATGACGGTTATCAAATTAAAGCCGTTATGATAGGGAAACAGAGATGTCGTTTTCTAAGTTTTGAAAGAACAATTACTGGGTATAATTTTCAATTTTTTAAGAAAATATTTTAGCGCACTACTTGGAAAAGTTGAAGTAGTTCCGAGCATTACCATGTTGCCACTAATAAATGCTGTTTGTCCAAACAGCCAAATGAAACATAATATCAGAATAGTTTGTTTTTTTTTTAAATATTAATATTTTTTTAGAAACGTAGATTAGCACAAGCAGTCGGAATTTCCCTAATAGCAGCAGATATAGTTTCTCTGGGACATAATTGTAAAATCCTCTCAGATTGGATGCTGTTATGGTATAGCAAAAGCCAGATTGAAGCAACGTTGCAGCAAGTAAATAGCAATATGATCCTAAAGTAATATCACAGGGCGTAGAAAAGTTCAGCTTTTGGGTTGCAATGAACATACCCTCCCACATAAAAGCTAAATATGAATACTTGGAGCAGGATTGTGTCGACTTGCGCATAATGACACTTGTGAAAATGATTAAATCGGTTTGTTTGCCTTCTTTCTCTATTTATTTTTAGCTCACCGAAATTGTCTGCAAAAGCTGCAACATAAAAATCTCGAAAATGGATAAAATTATTAAGATGAGCGTAGAAAGTACTTCTGAGGTCTTTGTCAACAATTGTAGGCAATTTTTTTTTAGCCAAATACTATTTTTCAGATGGCGTTACTCATGAAATGCTAACTGTTAGCGAATCAGAGAATGTATTGCATACTGACATTCCCAGAGCGGAGTATAGCTGGTTTCCAGGGTATTTTTTAATATTGATTTTTATATTAATTTTTTCAAGCTATAAATGGCAAATTATTAATTGCGTATGCGGCAAACACCTTGGCTGGGAATTTACTTCAAAACGATTAAATCCGCCAAAATTCTATGGATTAACACGTAACGGAATCATGCCGCGCAATGAAAAATCTGAAGATGACTCGCTCCAGGAAAGAGATTCCGATGCTGATTATATTTTACGTCTTATTCAAAGGACCCCTCGTTTAGAAGAGGCACTATTGTAAAAAGGTTGCAGGTTAGTATTTTAGTCTTTCGTTTACAAAAATGTACAGAAAAGCAAAATTAATAAATATTTATGAGCGTTTATTTGTGCCTTTACTAATTTGTTTTCTACTATTTCTATATCTATTATATTAAATTTTTAAGCATAGCCTTTCGTTTTTAGGTATAATGGCTGATATTAAACCAAACCATACTCTTTACATCAATAATCTAAATGAAAAAACCAAAAAGGAAGGTGGGTTCCAACTTTATTTTATAACAATATTTATTTATTTAGAGTTAAAGAGAGCCCTTCATGCCATCTTTGCCCAATTTGGCGAAATCATTGGAATTATGTGTTTCAAGACATTTAGAATGAGAGGACAAGCTCACATCATTTTCAAGGAGGTTGCTTCCGCCTCAAACGCACTTCGTGCTATGCAGGGATTTCCCTTTTATGAAAAGCCGATGGTTAGCAGCATTATTTTTGTAAATTAAAGTCTTTAGCGAATTCAATTTGCTCGAGAAGATTCGGATATTATTGCAAAAGCAAAAGGAACATTTGTTGAGCGGCAAAGAGCTCCTGTGCGCACTCAAAAGAAGAAGAAGGTCAGACCAACTGAGAAAACTTCTGAGGGACCTGCTCCACCTAACAAGATTCTTTTCTGTACCAACCTACCGGAAGAATTCACGACCGATATGTTAAGAATTCTGTTCCAACAGTACGTTGCTTTTATTTCAAATTTTGATGATTATTTTTAGTTTCCCTGGTCTACTTGATATTCGTCTTGTCCCAAATCGCTCAGGAATTGCCTTTGTTGAGTTCGACAACGAAGACAACGCTGCTCCTGCTCGTACGGCTCTCAACAACTTCAAGATAACACCAGAACACCACATGAAAGTAGACTATGCTAAGAAGTAAGATCTCTTTAATGTTCTGTTGTCTATATGGTATCTCATTCCCATTTTTTTTGTTAATTTGAGTATTCTTTTATAAACGTCACTATTATCTCTTCTTTTTCTTTTTTGGGGGTTTCCTTCAGATATTTAGAGTACATTGTACAAATAATGCAAATAAGTACAGTTTTTAAGATGAGTATGACTATTTTTGGCCGACATATAAGGTAGGGTGTTTGTTTTGGTCTTATTTTTGCAGTACAGGATTTCTGGCCGAATCAGCCAATTATATCGGAGTTTATCGCAGAAAGCCTGCTGGAAATGTAGGAAAAATACAGAATTAGGACTATTTTGTAGTTCATGTAAGTTTTTTTAATATTAACTTTCTAGATTGAAAATCAGGTAGTGCAATTCTTCCGCCTCCAGAGAGCAACCTGTTCGAGTATATAGGCCTGCCGAAGCGGTTCCAAGTTGATGAAGCAGCACTTAAGAAAAGGTCAGTATTTATCTAATCTCTGTGAATTGCTATAGATTTCGAGATCTTCAATTTAAATTGCACCCGGATAAATTTGCTCAAAGCAGTGAGAAGGAAAAAGAGCTATCAGAGGAACATTCGAGGCAGCTAAATAAAGCGTATAGAACGCTCTCTGAACCATTAGCGAGAGCCAATTATCTGCTAAAATTAGAAGGAGTTGAAAAGAAAGGTATGTTTTTATTTCGTTAGACAGTTCAATTGGAATGTTTTAGGCGACTTGGATCAAGGAGCATTAATGGAGATCATGGAGTGGAACGAGCGTGTAGCATCTTTGACAGAGGAAGTCGAATTGCAAAAGGAAATAAAACAGGTTGACAACGACATTGAAGAGGAATTAGGAGCACTTTCCGAGGCTTTCGAAGCCGGTAATTATAATAAGGTATACATTCTTTTTATTTCTTCCAAATATCTGTTCAGGCTAAAGGCCACGTTACTCTTCTAACGTATCTTTATTCGTTGAGGAATACTGTAGACCAAAAGCTACAAGTATTTCTGAAGAATTAGAATATTTTTTGTATAGAATAAAGTTTATTTATATTCTCGATTTAAAAATAATATTTTTACTGGATTATTGAGATACAAGGATTGTACACATCGAATTATGTTCAGATATGAAGTTCAGGAATAGTTTGAGTTTGAGATCTGCGCGAAGTTGCCTGCGTTCCACTTTTGATATCAGCAACATGTGAATCATGACTGCTGAAGATGTTGAGTCCAATTCTCCGAAAAACGCGTCGTCTGACAGTTTTGTTGATGACCATCAGAGCAACCAAGCCTCCACCTAGAGATCTCCCTTTTGGACGCTTTTTAACGTACTTGCAGTTGATTGCCAGAGGATCAAGGCTATGAAGGAGATCAACTCAGTGACATGAATATAAGCCATTGCAACATAAATAAGAGCAAGAAGCATGGTGTTCAGTGAGACGAAAATTGCTTGAAAGAGCATCTAAATCTGTTTCGAACCTAACTAAGAACACTTCCCTGATAAGTACTTTTCGATATATTTGTTATGTTTTTGTATTTGCAGATGAAGTAAACTCCAAACAGCACATAGAGGAGTACTGTAAGACTGACCGTCCCAAAATTGTTGACAGGAACAGCCCAAAATATATAGTTCTCAAGAGGTTTTTGTGTCGAAATGATTAGGGAAATACCATAACTTTGCTGCCATCTGGATAAATGAGTGGATCAAATATCCACGAACGAGCAGTAGAATTGAAAAGGACAGGATTGGCATAGAAAAGAAAATATAGCAAATAGGTGAAGATTATGAAAAAGACCAAAAGGACCTTCTTCCCACCAAATAGTTTGTCATGCAGTTCTGGATCAAGGAGATCAATCAGCCGTGTCAGAACCAGCATGAATCCAGCGCAACAGACGCCTCCCCACCAAGCTTTAAAATCTTCTAGATATCTCAAAATAAGCTATTACCCATGGTGAAAGCCCCCCAGATGTAAATAAAATGGGGATAATTGCAATAAACTGCGCCAAATAAGAAGAGAATTCCGGAGACGAATGAATTGGTGAACATCCCGAAGATGTCGCTACAGCAGAGGAAAAACAAAATCTTATAGGCGACTGTTTTGAAGAGATCTTTTTGCAGCAGGACGGATATACAGAGCATATAAAGGATCTGGAGACGATTTTGGTGAGGGGAGGATAACTTACGATCGCAATTGATCCGTAGATGATGAAGAGATAACCAAGAAAAGGCTCTTTCTTTCCCAGTTGCCACCATCCTTCGTCAGTGCGATTGCCCTCTCTGAATATTCTTATTGAGGAGCTAAAGATGCGACAAGATTTACTCGCAACGATAGCCTGAAGGTAGACCACCAGCTCGGATATATGCTTCCATTGAGACTGATGAAGTGCGTTAGACCAACGATTAATCTGAGAACCTAATTCACCGGTTAATCCCTTTACAAAGTAGAGAAGACGACCTATTCGTGGAGACTGAAGAGCACAAAAAGACGTCAATCGCACGTGATATTTTTAAAAGAAAGGTGTACAAAGAGTATTAGAGAGAGGGGGAGAGTCTAAGAGGTCAACTTTTTGGGTGACAACGCATTCATTCTTTTTCTCTATTTTATCGAAAGACGTGTACTTCCAGGTGAATGTACATTTTTAATTAAAGAAGGATACAAGCCTTGTGCTCATCCTGGGCGGAGCATGTTTTTTGTCGTGGATAGTAAACATTTTGGCTGGTATTCCGTCTGACGAAAGAAAGAGTTCTCGAAGAATGTTACGTTTGACGTATTTTACTAATCCTGTTGTGTGAATCTATCTATCTAAAGGATGTCTGTGTGTGTGTGTGAAGCCTCTCAGGCCTGTCGAGAAATTTCTTCTAAACTTCAGGGAAAGTCCCAGATAAAATTAGAGGGGAAAAGGATGACAAATACAGAAGAAATAGGCCGAAATTCCAGGGGAAGGAGAATGGGCCGAAAATCCCAGGGAAGAATTTATTAACATTTATGCGCTTCCAAACTTTAGAAAACCTCTCGATGGCCCCACATTTAGTGCCGAAGGCCCCTCGATCTAAAATTGCATCGGCTTCTGTCTGTACACTTGCTGTACAAATAGTGCAAAATAAGAACGAACGAAGAAGAACTTTTTTCTGAAGAAATACGGTATACAGAATTAGAGTTTTGATTTATGGAGTTTATTGATCTTCTGGACGAATTGGTCCACTCTCTCGAGGATTTTATCATCAATCTGAAGGTTTTTAAGCTTTTTTGGCAAAGGAATTACGTCGAGATAGTGGTTGCCTCCCTCAACTATTGTCACATCAACATCCGAAGATTCAAGTCGTTTTGCCAGAGCAAATGAGTTCTCGTAAGGGACAGTCTGCAGCCATTTTTTGGTATAAAGAAGGAAAACAAACGTCATCTTTGCTTCCGTGGACGATTCTGACTGGACACTTGATTGGAATCTTGTCTCCACAATTACTCACACACATCTAAACACAAAATGTTATTTTTGCGCTTATTTTTCTCTGATCTTCCCATTATCATATCCGAGTGTGTTTTATGAAGTCAGAGGAACGTAATTTTTGAATTTCTCAATTTGAAAAAGCGGACTTACATCGAGGAATTCTTGGAAAGAGTTGTAGTCGACGAGGGCAGGGAAGCCATTTCTGGAAGCGGGATGAAGGAGACTATTTCCTTTTTTGAGATATTTAACAGCTCCAGGAGCTAGGGCCTCCACGTAGTCCATGCTGAGGTTGAATCCCGGACAAAAAAGAAAAAGTCCTTTAACTTCTGGATTTTGAGAAGCAGCTTTGAGTGCAATGTGTCCGCCAGCGCTCGTCGCTATTAAAAGCCAATTACCGTTGTTTTTTATTTTATTCTGGAAGAAGATATTTTGCCTCCTTTCAATTACCTCAACATCTCTCAGCCATTCACTCGGCCGCCAAAGTTTCTCTGCTGATCCGGGATTGGAATAAACGAATCTCTCAAAGTTTGCCCCCTTTTTAGAGAACATTTCAGCCAAAGCAACACCCGTTCGATTATGAATCGAGGACCCAAGTCCATGGAGATAAAGAATTTTAACTCCTTGAGTCATCCTCAAACTTTTGTATGAACTAGTTGCCGAATGAAATAGACGAAGTGAGTTAGAACACAAAGGAGAGAGGCAGCGAGTACCGGTACATTTATTCTATCACAGCCTGCTAATACAAAAGGTTTTAGACGGGGAATTCGAAAGTGATCGTCTTCGTCTGGAGATATTCGTTGAGAGCCTCCATGCCCAAATCCTTTCCAAATCCAGATTGCTTGAATCCTCCAAACGGAGCGGCCACATCGGTCTTCTGATAAGTATTGACGAAGACTGTTCCAGCTTGGAGTTGAGATGAGACGCGAAGGCATTTGTTGATATCCTAGAGAAGGTTGATCAAACTGTTTTAAGAAAGAAAACCTGAGAGAAGACTCCTCCGGCTAAACCGAATTCGGTGGCATTTGCTCGACGAATGACTCCCTCGATGTCGTCATCGTCAAACGAGCTGACGCACATGATTGGACCGAACGATTCCTCCTTCGCTGCGAAGTTCTTATCATCAATGTTGGAGAGAATAGTCGGAGGGAAGAAGAGCCCCTGGCGATCCATTCTCGCCCCTCCCAATTCGATTTTAGCCCCATCGGCAACCGCTTTCTGGACATATTCGACCAGCTTATCCAAGTGAGCCTTATGATTTTGAGGGCCATGCGAAGTGCTTCTATCCAGCGGATCTCCAATTGTGTGCTTCTTGGCTTCCTCGACCAGTTTCGATAAGAAAGTGTTGTGAATGCTCTTAGCCAAGAAGATGCGTCCAGCAGCAATGCAGTTTTCTCCTTTGTTGAAGAAGACAGCGTTGCAAGTCTGCTTGACAGCCTTGTCCATGTCGGCATCTCCGAAAACAATCAAAGGCGACTTTCCTCCCAATTCCAAAGAGACTTTCTTCACGTTCGACTTGGCACAGCTGAAAAATCATCACATATTTTCTCTCCCCTTACCTGGCCATAACTTGAGCTCCAATCTCGGTGGATCCAGTAAAAGCGATCTTTCGGACATGAGGATGGTCAGCCAGAGCTTGTCCGATTTCTCCACCTGATCCAGTCACAATGTTGATGACTCCCTTTGGAATTCCAGCCAAAACTGAGAGCTCAGCGAATTTGAGGGCAGTTAGAGGCGTCACTTGAGCCGGCTTATGGATTACCGTATTGCCTGCCGCTAGACAGGCCGCCATTTTCCAGCTGAGCATCATGAGGGGATAGTTCCAAGGAGTGATCAAGCCGACAACTCCAACTGGCTCTCTTTTGGTCACACAGAGATTCTTATTGGGACGAGCGTCCGCAATAGGAATCGTTGTTCCTTGGATTTTATCGCACCAGCCAGCGAAATATCTCCACGAGTCGATCGACATCCCAACGTGGGTTTTAAGAGCCAATGTGTAGACAGCTCCCGAGTCGAGAGACTCCAAAGTGGCCAATTCCTCCTTATGTTGCTCCATGAGATCAGCCAGCTTGAAGAGTCTCTTTCCCCGCTCTCTGGCCGACATCTTCGTCCATTCGCCATTCTCAAAGGCGTCTTTGGCAGCAGCGACGGCCTTATCAACATCTTCCTTATTGGCTTTTGGTAGGGAACAAATCGCTTGTTCAGTGAAGGGATTGATCGTCTCGTAGGTGCTGTATTATTTGATTGGAAAACTAGAAATACAAACCGGCCACTGGAAGAGGCAACAAATTGGCCGTTGATAAACAACTCGTGAGGAAAACGAAGCTCCATGTTGTTGGCTTGGAGAACGATTGGGTCATATTCCACCGTGATCTGGTCTCCTCCTCGGAGTTTTCGAATCACAGCATCAGTCGTCTCACCAAACTTTGGAGACATATAGATCTGAATGGGTTTGGTTTATTTTTTATCGTGGCGATCTCACATCGGTATTTTCCAACTCGACTTTTGTATTGAATTTGATTTCTTCAACGAGACGAGTGACATCGGCTGAAGAGGCTCCTGACTCGAAGAAGTCGGTCTCATCATCGATTTCGATCTTGAGAATTGCCTTCCAAATCTCCTAAAAAGGTCATCAAAACAACCAAAAAAGAAGCTGACCTTGACCTTTTCGACGATCTTTTTCTCTTCGTCATTGAGCACGAGAGCCTCGCCTTTCTCCTCGATCAAACCGAACTTATTGGCTGGGATGGTCTTTGATCCAACTTTGACTGTATCCACATTCACCCATTTTCCATCAGAAGCTGGAAGGAGAAGTCCTCCATCGTGAGCGATGACCTTTCCAGAAGGGATTTCTGCTACTTCAACGATTCTTCCCTGCTCGGGCAGATCTTTCTTCCACAGCGTTGAGCCAAAAAAGCTGACTTTTTCTCCGCCAAGAGTGGCCCAAGCCCCGGGGACTTTGTCGTTTCCCCGAATGAAATTGTGGATCTGCCATTGGGTCTTCTTCCAATCCAACTCGGCCAATTCAGGCTTGGTAGTGATGTAAGGCTCATAGGAGGCTCCCTCTTCTGGTTGGACAATTCGAGGAGCTTTTCCAGAGGCAATCAGCTCGACTGCTTCAGCCATCGCATCAACTCCAGCTGGATAAAGAAATCTCTTATATAAAGTGTTCAAAGTGTCATTCTCTTCCACTCTAAATATTTTTTTTGGGAAATCATCTCAACTCACTTGCACTTCTTTTGAAGGAGAATCGGCCCAGTGTCGAGACCATCGTCGGCCCAGAAAATGGAGAGACCAGCTTCTTCATCTCCCTCAATTAGAGTCCAATTGATAGCTGATGCTCCTCTGAAGATTATTTTTTATAGAAGAAACGGGCACAGGGCTTACCTATGCTTGGGGAGAATAGATGGATGATAGATGATACTTTTGAATTTAGGAGCCTCGGTGATTTCGAGTGGAATGAATTGTGTGCAAAATGGTAGGACATTCAACTCGGCCCCGTAGGAAGTGTACAATTTGAGCATTTCGGGAAGAATCTAAACATAATTTTTTAGAAAAAGAGATGAAAAATTGACCTCGAATTTCCCTTCGGCAACCTTTTTGCGCCATCTGGCTGGCTTCTCGACAGGAACACCGTCTTTTTTGGCTTCAAGAGCTGTGAAAAGTTATAAGAGTAGGGGAAAAAAACAAACCGAGGAGATCCTCTCGGCCATTTTTATCCGGGATTGTGAAAACGACGACAATCTCGTGGCCATTCTGCTTCAACGCCTTGTAAACGTCGACTCCGAAGGCTGATTGTCCGATTATGGCGATCTTCATACCTGGAAGTTGAGTTCTTCAACAAGAAAACAGATGGTTGTCATGCCAACGACAAGCGATTGGAACAAGCGATGCGATAGGTCAAGGCTGATAAGCGAGCGCTTTCAAAGACCGGGTGGTAAGAAAGACTATGGACTCTATCCTCTCAAATGGGAATAACAATAGGAAATATACTTTCTCTGATCGGTGGGACTCTAAGAAATCAAAACAATTCGGGTGGAATGGCCTGATTCTGGAACAACCTGATAAGACCCTACTTTTCATTTACCATTTCGCAGAAATCTCTGATAAAAATGAGTAGCTTTGGTCGACTAATTGGCCCGAAATTGACAGGGAAAAAGACCAAAAACCAAAGCTGGGAAGTGACCATGGGGGTGACGACCTCGAGAGAGAGAAAGGCCTTGCTCTCAAAATGGGGGGAAAACAGGCGAATCGAACCACGTGGTTTCGTTCTGCTGATATGTCAGCGAAAAGGAAAAGAGAGAGAGAGAGAAACCGCTGCCTGAAATGCACAAAGATCAGCCGAGGAGGGGAAGGGAGATATATGGGTCAGTTCCTATCGGGCCCAGCGGATCGATCCACAAAACGGACGAAGTGATAAGGAGAACCACTGACCACCGAACTGTATATAAACAACACTTTTTCGACTAAAGTTCTCTTCGGGGATACAGAGATTATTCATCCATAACGCATGATGAGGAACGTTTGAAACGAAGGAATACCTAAAAGTCTTTATTGATTTCTATTTCAAACTACAAAAAGCTGCATAAATTAAGCTTTAAAGTGAATATCGGGCTGGGAATATGCTGGAGATTTAGAACTTCTTGACAGCTTCGACGATATGGCGAGCTGAGATTCCGAACATGTCGACGAGGGCATCGGGAGGACCAGAGCGAGGAACATCGCGAACACAGATTGAACGAACGCGGAATGGATGATCCGAGAGGGCAGAAGCTACCTAAAAATGAGAATTAATTGGCGAGTTAGAGGATGAAAACTAACAGCTTCTCCAAGACCTCCAGCGGGGTAATGATCCTCAACGGTGAGGACTTTTCCTCCAGTACGCTTGGCCTCAGCAACGAGAGTGTTCACATCGATTGGCTTGATGGTGAAAAGATCGACGACAGAAGCATGGATTCCTGGGAAGATTGATTTTGAAGAGAAAAGAGACAAACCTTCTTTCTCCAATTCTTCAGCAGCCTTCAAGCACTCGTAGAGAGTGACGCCAGCTCCGACGAGGACAATCTTATCCTGGTCGCTCTTCTTGACGATCTTAGCCTTTCCGACTTCGAATGGCTCTTCGTTGTCGTAGAGAACAGGAAGAGCTGGACGACCTGTACGGATGAAAACAATTCCTTCGATATTTGACGCCAATTCAGTGGCCCGTTCAGCGGAGACAGCATCAGTCGGATAGAAGACAGTCGATCCAGGAATCGAACGGAAAATGGCGATATCCTAAAGATATTGAGATATGGGGAAGAAATTAGGGAAAGAACCTCAAGAGCCATCTGACTGGGGCCATCTTCTCCGATCGAAACTCCGACGTGAGATCCAACGCATTTGAGATTGGCGAAAGAGACAGCGGCCATTCTGATCTGATCAGTGGCTCGAGTGAAGAAAGCTGCGAAGGTGCTGTAATTTGATTTTAGAAGAGGAATGCACGAGAGTAGTCTACCTGGTGAAGGGGATAGTTCGTCCGCGACATTGAGCTCCAACAGCAACTCCAACGAGATTTTGTTCAGCAATGAAGCACTCAATGAATTGCTCGGGGTGTTTCTGAAGCAATTTCTCGGAGAAAGTCGAATTCTTCGTATCTCCATCCAGCCCAATGACTCTGGGATTGATGTCTCCCAATTTGACGAGGGCAGTTCCATAAGCTGCACGAGTGGCAACCTTCTCTCCAAGCTTGTAATTTGGAGAAACCATTTTGTTGGAGCCAATGTGGAGATCAATCACCGGCGTGTCATTTGCCGGCTTTTGGGCAACCAACTTGCCCTTTTGGCTTCCATGAAGACGAGCCTTGATGGCATCAATCTTTTCAATTGGGACTGGCTTTCCATGCCAATTGTCGAGATCTTCAACGCCCTCGATTCCTCTTCCTTTGAACGTCTTTGCAATGATGGCAGTCGGCTTTCCTTTGGTGTTACGAGCAGTTTCCAACGCTGCGATCAACTCGTCAAAGTTGTGTCCATCGACAACAATCGAATTGAATCCAAAAGCAGCGAATCGAGCCTGATAGACTTCGACATGATGGCCAAGCGCGGTTGCTTGCGATTGACCAAGACGATTCACGTCGACAATGGCAACCAAGTTATCGAGCTGATAGTGAGAGGAGAAGGCTAAAATGAGACAATTAAGAGGAAAAGCTTGAGACCAACCAGCAGCTTCCCAGACAGATCCTTCAGCTGATTCTCCATCTCCAAGAAGACAATAGACTCGATAGCTAGCTTTGTCGATATTCTTTCCTACGTAGGCCATTCCAGCAGCACAGGAGAGTCCCTGTCCAAGAGATCCAGTCGCCACATCGATGAAATTCAATCGCTAGAAAGAGGCCAATCATCTGGGAGCAATGATGAAACCTACAGGAGTGGGATGACCCTCAATGTCGGAGTCAATTTTCCTAAGAGAGAGAACATCATCGTGACTGAGCAGGCCAGCCTCTTCCCAAGCAGCATAAAGAATCGGACAAGCGTGTCCCTTCGAGAGGACGAAACGATCAGCATTAGCTGCTTTCGGTTCCTTAATGTCGTATTTCATTTCATGAAAGAAGAGAGTCGACATGATTTCAGCTGAAAAAGTTGAGTTGCTAGAAAATCTTCTAAAACAAACCGGCAGAAGTAGAAGACGTCGGATGTCCACTCTTACTGGCGCAAGTCATCTCGATGGAAGAGATCCGCATGCGGTTAGCTGCATCCTCGAGATCGTGGCGAAGCTGCTCAGAGATGGTCATTCTGCAATTTTTAAAGTTATTATTAGATGAATAGGAAAAGGTAGGACTTTTTAGTGAGCAAATCAATAGAGAATGACTGTCTACTCCTTTATCTATCAAAACTGAAGCGAAATTATTCAAATTCGCTTTAAATTGTCTATGAAAGAGATCGAACTGAACTGATTCATTCAAAAGACCGTTTTCGTCCAGACGAGGAGTAGACTTTGATCAAGGAGCTTACAACTTGAAAAATGCTGAGAAAAGGAGGGAGTCACCCAATACTTATTGATCATGTGTTTGACCTTTGAAAGATGACAAAAATTAGTCGGCGAGAATTGTGAAGGTAAACACGTTGTGACGTGAATGGGGAGGACAATAATCGATGTTGTTAGGTGGGGGAAGAGAGAAAAGACGAAGAAGACGTGGCTGGCGACGTGTGTGGATTTGTGGCAAACAAAGCATCGGTGGTGGGGGGACGAGTGCCCTTCATTTGTACCTAGAAATGCCAATTCGGGGCAATTTGATAAGGGAGAGGGGCGCTGCGACAGCACGCAAACAGTCTCTGTTCGGCGCTATCAAATCAGCGGTGGTCGAAGGAGTATCGAATGATGAGCCGCGCCATCGGGTGTTCCAGTAATTTCTTTGGCTCATGGCCAGTGATATTCAATGTAAGGCGCATTCAAATCTAGCCGAATAGAGCAATGGGCGTGAGTGGAAAATGACGGACGCAATATTAAAACACCGTGGGGTTAAAAATCATTTCAGAAAAAATATTTATTATAAAAATTGGCAATACCTGACACTGCAACCCTTTCATTGAAACCGGTAGATGTAAAACGGGGAAGAAATATCACAGTTTGATTAGATTACACAGGATGATTATGCTTGATTGGTCGAGCCATCTTCATGTCCGGGATTCTCGTATCCTCCCTGAAAACTTTTGCCTTTCAAGAGCCAAACAGTGTATTCAAATGATTTCTAGATTCTATCTCATTTTTCAAATTGGGGAAGAGTTCCATTGGAGAAAATAGTTATTTTTTCATCGTAGTGAACTTACTTCGAGCAATCCCTCCTCTTCTTCTTCAGCATCTGAGTTGAGATTCGAATAGGCATGTCTTCGACTATAAAAAAGCTCTCTGATCAGCAGAGGAAGCAGGCATAATGCAGTGCAAAGTGTCTAAAACGTTGACATTATTTTAAAACAAGAGAGAAATCAAACCATAAAAATAAATCCATAAAAGACAGTCCCCCATCCAAACCAGAGCTGCACAGCCGGAATTAGCAATTGACCAATGGCTGCTCCAGTGCTGCCTGTTCCATCGACAATCCCAGTTACTGTGGAAAGTGCTTCAGCATTTCCTCGGATCTCCCTAGCTCGACCTAGATCGGCCGCGACAGCTCCAGAAATAAGATTGGCAGGTCCTCCAATAAAGAATCCCGTTAAGGTAAGCAAAAAAGTATTCCAAAGGCGGGAATCAGAAGCCGCTGAAAGCTGCTTTTCATAGGGCACTGGAAGAACCTACCGGAATAGACGAAGAGAGAAACTGAGGCACAAATAAGCATGGTGAAAATGATAGGAGTTCTGGTCGGAAAATGATCCTAAAGAGGGAAATAAAGAGTTGAGAGAGATACTTACAGAGGCTGTACCAGCAAGAACAGCGGCGATAATTCCTCCAACATCATACCAAGTCGATAAGGCATCGGCATCCGATTCTGGCCAATGGAAATGGGAGCTAAGGTAAAATGGCAGCCAGAAGAAGAATCCATAGTTGACTAGTTTTAGGCAAGCATAAGCAAGGGAATACTGTAATTATTCAAATCAAACAAAACTCGAGGTAAAAGTGACTAGAATTACTCCTGAAATGGGCGGAGAAGTCTTACCGGAATAACGCCAGGAAGAAGACAAGCCCTCCAGAAGCTTATAGCCTCTGGTCGGGTTGAAGTGGCCTCCTCTGAACGGACTTCAATTACTCTATTAGCATCTTCAATATCCTCTATAGCATCTTGCAAACCTCAAAATATTTTTTTTCTAATTTGGTGGATATTAAGTCCTACCTAAATCTCTTGGTTTGGAGGAGAGATTGAAGAAGACAATAAACGTAAAAAGGAATAAAATTATACTATTTACAGCAAAAGCATACTGTAACTTTGAAGTAAGAAAAGGAATGGAAAGGCATTACCTGATAGCCAACTATGACCATTTTACTGGCGATGAGGGTTCCAATAATGTTGCCAAAACTCGCACAAGCTGACCAAAGTCCCATCACTGCTCCTCGAGAGTTGTGACCAAACCAGTTGGCCATTATAGCTATCTGAATTGTCATCTTTAAGAGGAGAAGAGAGCTCACCTCGGTTGGCCAGGCTACAGATTGGAAAAAGCCCGACGATGTCCAAAGAATGAAATAAATAGCTTTTATATAAATCCCGAAATATTCTGTTCCAAACCCGAAGCAAAATGTCTAAAAAACTATTTCTTTCCAATAAAAGCTTACAGCAATTGAGGCCAACCACATCCCGATGGCGAGAATCACGCGAGGATCATACATATCACCGAGCATTCCTCCAAAGAATAGGCCCTAGTTGCTTTTTTTGTAAACTAAATGGGAGAAACTTACAATGGCATAGGCGAATAGAAACGAAGCGTCGAGGATGGCAAGAAATTCGGAAGCCGCTTGGGTATTGGGGAAAAGAGGCCCACTGCCATTGTTTGTCCAAACTTCTATCATCGAAGGCTTCACCGTTGAAAGAGTCTTTCGACTTGCATGAATGGCAGCATATCTAATCCAGCGGTTATTAAATTTTAAGGAAGGTTTACGCGAAGAAGGTAATCGCAAAGACACTCGCGTGATATGAAGTCCATTTTTGGCCTCCATTTATGTAGTTATATATTCTTGAGAAAGGATTGTCTTCATCTCTGCTTGTTAAATTCTCTGCTGACCTCAGTCTTACCCTTGGCATGGCTTATGCTGAAATATGGTGTGGGATATGTCATAGAAAATGGGTAAAAGTTTCCATCAAATTGGGAGTTTGCTCATAATTTTCTTTAAATTCTCCAAAAATAAAGAAAAGGCATAGAGAAAGTACAGAGAATGGTAGATTATAACTAGAAATCTGATTTTGGGTCCCGGCACGCGTTCGTATATCGAACTTATAAGCTGGCAGCGTTGACGGCTAAAGTTTTATCCTAAAATTTAGAACAAAATTCAGAAATATCTATATTTACGGTAAAGAGGAGCGCCGATATAGGTGACTCAAACCTTAATGCTTTTAGTAATAATTTCGTTCAGTCGTCCTTCGGGAAAATTTTCAGCTAGAATAAACAAGAAAGAATCGTAAATAAAAGCAATTTCACCAATTATGAAATTTGAAGAGGAATGTCACATGATTTTGCGTACTTTTTCGCTTTGACGAGCTTTTATGTTCAAAGCATCTTCATCGCATAACGTTTTATAATTTATTTTCTTATTTAGATTTTATAGAGATAATAGAAAAATTTTATCAACAAGGAACGGATATTTCTAAGCTAGTTTCCAAAAATAAAAGTTTGACAGAGGAAGACGCGACAAACGTCGATGTCTGAGACTGAATGGCCTAGATGGTACGCCCGGTCAGTGCGATTGATTCATAGTTTATGGAATCATTGCTTGTTATTTGAGGAGTCGACTGTCTGCTAAACATATACAGATTTATTTGACAATTTTCATTCAGTTTGCGTTTAGTGAATTGCATGTCTCCATTATCCTTTTCTTTACTTGTTCCAACTCTGATTTCGTCAAGAATTCACTAACAACATCAAAGTCTCCGTCGTCGATAAAGGAAGAGTCGTTGGGTTTAACCTAAATTTTACTTTTTTCGGAGGCTTTCTTACTCCAAGGAAAATGATGGGTTGGCGTAACTCAGGATCAACAACAACATCTCGACGGTTTCGTCTACCATTCAGCTCGGATAGCTCATCAGCTGCTGTCGTATTTCCCCAGTCATTCTCCTCCTTGCAGACAAGCTTTCGTTTATGATTTCTTTTGTAGATGACCCACGGAGCTGCCAATGTACAGATGCAGAATAACACAAAAATACGCCGCATTCCCAAAAGAGACAGTGCAAGAAATTCGTAGAGAGGAATGAGTAGTAGTTGAGAGAAGAGTGCGCTGTTTGACCCTGCTAATCCTCTAATCGCTGAGGCCGAAATGGGAAGGAACTATTGTTGCTACAGACTTGGCCTTCACCCATTTGCACAAAAATCCTGAAAACACTGTCCCACCATCCCTTTGGAATTGAATAAAGCAGTATTCTTACACAACAGTGTTTATGTTCAACAAAACAAAACAATAATGTTTAAGAACGGGGTCTTTCCTTCTTTCCCTTGAACAGGGCAGTCAAGGAGGTGTTGGCAACCTTCACAATCTTGAAACGAACTCCGGGAATATCTCCGACGGCGTGACCGGATCGTCCGAAACCAGACACGAGCACCTCGTCGTTTTCCTTAAAAATAGAAATAGCCCGATTACTTCGATGTTTTACTCGAGTAAAAGTAAAATTTAAAAAAGAACCAACCTCTACAAAGTTCAAGCAACCGTCATTGGGGACGAAGGCAGTAATCTTCTTTCCGTTCTTGATGAGTTGGACACGAACACACTTACGAATAGCAGAGTTAGGCTGCTTAGCTTCAACACCGCTGAAATAAATGAATTAGCAAATAATTACAATGCATTCTTTGGGGGAAAAAAAGCAAAAAGAAAAGAACTTACATTTTTTCAAGAACGATTCCTTTAGCGTGGGAGGCTCCTCCAAAAGGGTTGGCCTTCCACCTGGTACCAAGATGGGCCTTCTTATAGTCCTTGTCACACCATCTTTGAGACTGGTGATGCTTGCGCATTTTGCGAGCCGTGCGGATTCCCTTCGGCTTTCCCATGTTTTCTACAAATTATCCCATTAAAACGAGGAAAATAAAAAAAAAGATCGAGATAGCTTTAAAACTGAAAAGAATTAGCCAGTTTTTCATAAGTTGAGCATGAAATTCTGCTCGATGCGATAAATTGCATACAATTCGCAATTTTCCATCCAGTTTCAACAAAAAAACACTCAAAAGTATAGCAAACAGAAAGGATAAACTTAGGAATTAGCGATTGGCCCAAAATTTTGAGAATTTGTGCGGTGAATGTATAGTACCCCTCAAATACCTATTGACCATCAGGCGTTTCGCTGCAGGACCCATACTGACTTTGACTCGTCGTGGTTTGACTTACGTTTCTTTATTTTTAGTGTAAAGAAGCAGCTGCTCTGACAAATCTGCAATAATTGAGCCAGTCAGGCTAATTTATTAAAGAGCTCTAAATGTTATTGGCACTTCTTTATTCAGTAGTCACTCTAATGCACGAAAAACACCCGTTTATCTACCAATTTTGACATAATAATTCGAGTTTTGTCTCTCTATACTTTGTTCTTGACTCTTTCTCCAATGCTCATTGCTATAATTTTCAGAATGACATCGCAAGCCATCATCTACGCCTCTCATTTGGCTCCTTTGGCAATTTTATGGCTAGCAGTCGTCATGGAATGGTTACCAGTGCTAAAATATGGTCCTGATTGTGACTGCTTCAGACATTTAGTTCATTTTGTAAGTTGATTTCAATAATATAATTTGTTTTCATTATTTTCAGGCTCCTATTTATGCTGTTATAGCACTTGGGGTGAGTATTTTCTATTATTATTTACAGAATTTGCTCTTTTGCGACTGAAAATTAAAAAATCAAAGCAAGCTTTAATCTAACTTATTTACTAAGAAATATCAAGCTAAAAAGGTGCTAAATTAAATGATTTTTGTCTATTTTCGAAAAGGTATTTAACACTTTTCAGTAATTATAAAATTTTACAAAAAATTAAAGCTTTTGTTGTAGATATATGCGTTGTCTTCAGTCGTTTACGGAGTATTAACTTTCAACGACTGTGCAGCAGCTAAAGAAGAGCTTGTTCGTGAAGTTAAAGAAGCAAGAGCCGATCTAAAGAATAGAAGAGTCATTGATTGAATTTGAAAATCTGGTCAGTTTTTAATTTATTCCTGTGATATCTATCATTTATGGGTTTTACATTTTTAGCAATGGAATAAACATACGCTTTATTGTGTTTTCCATTGCTCTCTCTTGAAATTCTCATTCAATATAGACAATTGCTCTCATCGAGCGTCATCTTCAGTGTCCCCTCGGGTTTCGGGCAATGGACTCTTCACTCACACGAGAAGCACTCTCCTTGTGTCTCATCACCACAACAGCTTCAGCAATGCATATCAGATGGCCCGTCAGCTCCACTTAAATTGAATTGAGCCGCTATCCGGTCCCCGCCGCGTCTTTCTTAATTGGAGTCGACCCCTTCCCAAAACTAGGACCCAATGAGGACTTCCATAACTCAATGTTTCAACCAGGTTGGTATCGTTTCTTTCTAACTCTTCCAGTAATTTATTAATCCCAAAAAAAACGTCGAATATTGACAGATAAGGGTATAAAATTTGTTGATTGTGAATACAACGTTTGGCGAAGAAGATACAAGGCGTATTATTTTAGAAAAGATCTGTTTGGAAATTCTGTTATCACAGATGTTGGATAGGACGGGAAGCACCCGTTACAAGCGGGAAACAAGTAGAAAAATAACTTGATTAGCTGCTACGATGCTCGTTCATGATGACGATCAGTGCCGGCCAAGCCTTTCGGACGAGTTGGACCAAAGCGAAACACATGGCAACCATGCGCATTTCCATATCACAGAAGTTTTCCCAAAGAACCTTTAAAATTGTTTTTTTTTTTGTTTTATCTCAGAGCTACTACCTCAATCGAGCTTTCTTGGAACATCGAGCTGATGGGAAAAACCTCAGCGACCTTTTGCTCCTTTTCTAAGATCTTCCAACGTTCCGAAGCGAAAGTGCATCCGCATCTGGTTAGAAGAGCCATCCAACTGCTTGCTTCAACTTCAATACGAGCTCTATAAAAGCTGCTTTTAGTGCTGAAAGGACAATAACAAACCCAGCATTCTCAGTGTTATTATAAACGACAATGTTGTTGTCGAAATCCACCAGCTCATTGACGACCATTCCTGGAAATAGTCTCTTTTTCTCAGACTCATTATCTCTCCTACCACTGACGGGATGTTTAATTTTGGCCAGAAGATTGGAGCGATCGCCAATGTCACCGAAAGAGACTTCGCAAACTTTCTTGCCACATTCAGTGATTGAGACGAAGGAAGCTCCGACATGAGCTAGAAGGCTTTCTTTTCAAAAAGAGGGTCTTCTCACCAGTCAGAATGAGACTCTTATTCAAATCCATGATCATAAAATCGATTGGCTCGAAGTTGTGAGCGTTGTGGAGAATGAAATTCTGCATGACATTCTCTATCTGATCAATCCAAGAGCTAAAACAACCACAACACGACAATTCCTACCTGAACGTGGTTCCGTGGCTGGATGAGCACTCCAGGCACTTTCATCAGCATCGGCAGTTCAATCTTCGTCAGTTGGGGCGCAATCGCAGCAGAAAGGCGACGAGCCTAATCGAGTTTCTTTTTTCTTTTTCTCAAAGCTACCTGACGAGTGATCTGAGCAGTGACGGATTGTCTACGTCCAGCCATATTCTCAATAGAATTCTTCTTTTTTCCTTGGCTTTCCTTCCGTCCAGTCGATTCCTTCCTCACGTATTGACTGTGGGTTGAAGTCGGTTGACTACACTGAAACTTTCCATTGAGATTTGGTCTACTTTTTAAAAAAATATAAAACCCTGTTGCCTGTTTTTTGACCAAAGAATAGGAAGAAAAGTGAGTAACTTCCCCTTCCGGTGGACAAAAAGAGTGCCCATTAGTGAGCTTAATAGAGAGCGAATCAGAGGCCAAAAGCTTTTTCTTTTTTTTTTGAAAAAAAAACAATGGCCCAGACTGGGATGGAGAACAATCCTTTTCGAAGTTGAAAAACAGACAAAAAGGAAAGTTGTTGTCGATCCTGACTGCTTGGAAACAAATCTGGGCTCGTCATGGGAGAGCCGTCATAAAAACGTTGAAATCGTAAAGTGTCACGGGACTTGATCAACTCCAAATTAACTTTTTTACGCTATCTTTAGGCCAATTTAGCATTCGGACCAGCGCTAATTGCTCTTTTTCTAATACAAATTAGTTGCAACTTTGATCCCAAAAATACTGTAGCTCCTTTCGGCTGGACTACTGTAGAGAGTTCACTGGGAGAATCTGCCGGCTGATTACTCTAATAGAGATCTCGCTTCCAAGAAATTAGCTAATGATCATAGCGACACGCATTGGCTCAGAAATCACTGCATTTTGGAAAGCATCCAACCAAAGACCAATCCCATCGAACTTTGAGCCAATCTGATAATTTATTTTATCAACGACTACTACCTCGAAATGAGTTCTTGGCTCCAAAAATAGCCCATTTTAGGGTGAAAACATACGAGTATTTTTACTCTTTTCCCCTAGAACTTTTGGGCAATTTGTGGCCAATCGTCATTGAAAGATTTCCTTTGTTTAAAGCCTAAATGCCATCAAATTCGGAATAATCGTGAAGATATGAGTCATATGTCTAATAAACGTGAAATAGCTCTGCTTTCGGATGAATTTCCGAGTTTGAGTCATCGGTGACAATTCTATTAAAACTTTTCTTCAGAAAAGTGAGACTACTAGGATCATAGATTTGTCCCTGGAGATTCCGTTCGAAATCAAGGCCTTAACAGAATCGAACCTTGAGCTAGCCTTATGATTTTATAATGAATGTTTCCCAAATCTGCATAAAAGTCGGATTCTTTGCTAGCTGAAAACTTGATCATATTTTGGAGCTGAGCTCCTAAATTTGAGATAATTTGCAATAGACGAGAAAAGGAAGGGCATTTTTGTCTGAAGTCAAAAAAAGAAATGCAGCTGACGGCTGTTCATTATGATGGAATCGTATATGCAGATACGATAACACATTCTAGCGTGATGCAGGGAGAGAGGGAGACCTACCTTTAGGAAGATAACTCGTTGTTGAGAAGACATTATTTCTCGTCGAGAAAACATACATCATATGGCTCTCTCTCTTTCTCTCTCGTGATTCGTTCGGAACTTTTTGACTGTTTTTAGCTTTTCTCAGAGACTAATGAACATCTCGGAAGTGATAATTGGAAAAACTAACATATAGACATCTCTCCTTGGACAACGTCATGGACCAGTAGATTGTTACGGAGAAGAAGACTGAAGCGCACGGAAGTACGAACAAAGAGCGGAGGAGGTTGGCAATTAATAGGCAGAGACGAGGGCAGAGCCAAGAGAGAGGGAGAGAGGTAACGAAGCTGCTTATTCTAACCAGAAGCCGTTCCGCTTTATTGCAGGTTTATATGTGTCTGCATTCGATATTTCGTCCTTTTCAAAAAAGACGGAAATTGATGGAGCTGGAATTTCCTCTCTCCCTTTCCTTTGGAATATTTTGATTATCTCTACAGTATCCTCTCTCCCTTTCCTCCGCATAAAAATCAAAAAGAATCGAAAGATAAAAAGAGTGAAAATCGATGGAGAAATCAGTTGATCTCCCTTGATTACCTCGACGGAGAAACGAAGTCGAAATCCACTGGGAGGCATACCTCGGACTAATTGAGGAGAGATAATCGCTGACTACTAAGTATTCTCGAAGAAGATATGGCTTTCGAGAACTCGACACTTCTAACTAACAAAATTACTGGGGAAAGCAGAGGAGAAGGAAGAAGGAGGAAGAAATTCTCCCAAGGAAAATGTCCACGTGGCGTGGCGAGAGGCTTGAAATTAGAGAATTCACTTGAGACCATTGTTAGGCTAATAGCTTCTAATCTCTTTGATCTCTCCAAGGTGAGAACAATTTACCGTGACTGTGGGCTTTCGACGGGCAACTTCCAATGAAATTTTTCGACTCATCAGGAGGAGGAGGACGCGGGGCGATTTGTTTTTAGCAGCAGCAGCAAAAATCCTGGGGCGTGGTATCTGCCGCTACTAATATACGTAGCAATATATAAAAAAAGAGAAGAGAGGCAGAGGCAGAAGACAGACGAATGATGGGAAATCGATGGACCGACGGGGGGACGGCTATTCACAGGCCCCCTCCACACAGATATGAACTGTCCTCATATTTGGTCGCGAGAAAATGCTCCATCAAGCGAAGAGAAATTCAAACGGCTTCGCTTCTGCACTACCGTAATCTCCCTAGAGGATTTTAGTTTCAATTTTTATGAGACCAAAATTTTGAACACGAAAGCTTTGAGCTACAGTAGTAAAAATTCAATCGGTCTCGAATGGTCAGAGGTCGGCGAATATGGAAGGGAAATTGGATTTGAAATTGAAACAAAGTTCCGCACGGAAATTAAAATTCCTTCGATTTGAAATGGCTTTCCCTACATCCTACTACCGTATTTTCTCTAATAGAAGCCTAGAACTCCAAATAAAGTGGTTTTTATTAGTAAAATTACGGTATTTTGGAGAAAAGGAGTTAAATAAAGGCGGAAAAGTTCCTTGTGCTCTCTATTCTGCCTAGTTCCTTGCTATTAGCATCTTTTACCGACGAACGTCAAGCATTAGATTGACTTCAAAACGTATCTTATCCCTGCTTTATTCGTCACTTTGTGAACCGCTTAAGATCATCCTAAGGACTAACCTTCTTCAAAGGATTTCTGTTGCAAGCTCCATTCCGAGGAGATAACATCATGCGCTGGCTTGAAACTAACAATTACTCTGGCCTTTTTTGACTCCAACAAATGGTTTTATTCACACGAAAATGGCCACTTGAATGGGTTTGAAACAGCCGGGTTACGTTTGTAGCTTTTGGGGAAACAATAAACGTCTGAATTGATTGATGGAAGAACTTTGCAGCCATGGTCTCCCCTGCGAAAAGCGACAAGAAGATCGAGAAGCTCCCAGCCGCCCAGAGTGAAGCTCTTCTCCTCCATCCAGGTATAGAGAATTGAAAAAGAAGAGTCGCTTTTAGACATCCGTCAGCCAGCCGGTTCTCAACGATGAACTCTCGTCTTCGTCGAATGTGGTAAGAGGATGTTCGATTCGCTATGCTAATAAAGTGAAAAAGTGCCATTGACCTCGATATAAGCGTCTGTTCCTATTGATCTCTTTTTTTCGCCTTTTTTCTCCCCCTTTTCGGCAACATGGAACACGAAAGGTCACCGAGAGAATGAGAGAACGCAGAGACACGAGGTAACACCTTTCCGATCTGTACCGCAATTGGTCCCCAGCGTCTGACCTTTCACGGCTACCCCCGCTGGCCTTTATGCCAACAAACATCCCCTTCTCAGTTGATTTTTTTAGCCTCCATTTTTCTAACAATTTCGTAATAATTAGTCGATTCGATCTTCAATCTGATTCGTATATTTCCATTTCAATTTCTCTGCGTAATTCTTTTATTCAAATTCTAATAGGAAACGGGAAAAAACGCGTATTAGACCGGATATTCGTCCACTCAAACGGCGCCTTTTTCATTCTCAATTTGAGTCTCATTTTAAGCTTATTGTTGATCCTCTGAGTTGGAAAATTGAATCAAAACATTTCTTGATTTTCTCTTAGTAAAATGTGTTATTTTTCCATCTTATCATTTCGATGTTTCAACATCTTCCTCTGAATTTCTCTTCCTCATTATTTTTAGAGCCTATTTCTTCCAAAAGTTCAGCCAGTTTCTTCGCTTTTATTGTTCTTGTTGCTGCTTCGCGCCAGCTGACTATTTCCCCTCCATTTTGTTGATCTCTCTCTCTCTCTCCAAATTGACTGTACACTGTCTTCTTCCGAAAGTGAAAAAAGTGTAAAAATATGGCTGCAATCGGCCGCAGCATTAGCTCCTGCCGCCAGCCTTTTCTCTCCTCATTATCCCATAAAAGGATAGGTCACGGCGAAGAGATTTATCATCGCAATATATCAAATTATCATTAACCCAATTAGAGAGATCTCTACTCATTTGGGCGAAGCGTAATTATCAAATAAATAGTACAAATAGAATAATTACTAATTATTCAACTGTGATTTTAAAATCATAGCTATACGGTAGTTTTTGAGAATTATCTAAAATGTAGGCGTGAAAGTATCGTTGGTCCAAGGCGAATCTACTATTTCCTGTTTTCTGAGCGCGATCAGTGGCGATCTTATTTGTCCAATTTTGATTCTTTGGCCTCTCGACTAACTTTTCGCCGAAATTCGTGATTATTTTGTTCAAAAAAGTGGGAAGGCGGGAATAAACAAAGGCTAGATTGGAACGTCAAAATATTTTGGCGAAATGTCTCTCCCACCTCTTTTGAAATAGTTTCTGAAAAGGTGTGATGAGGAGCTCTTTTTCCGGTTATTTACCCGGACCACCCGTCGGCTCTCTCTATCTCTTGCGCCTGCCCAAGTTGCCCTATGCAAATAGGACCGAGTAAGCGAGCCGACCTCTCCAAAACCGTCGGCGGCCCTTTTCATTTCCTCCTCCTAGGAGCATTTCCTTCCTCTTTTGTCTCTTTCCATTAGGCTGCAGCTACTTCCAAGGGGAAAGTTTCCTCCTAGATCATCCAGACTTGACCTTGATCCTCTTTGAAAGGGCTCCCCTCCCCCCTTCAAGCCGCTTGTCTCACACCAGGGGGTGACAGCGAAATCAATTAGCGCCGTCTCTCCATGTTCTATGCAAATGAGCCATTGATCGCTCCTTTTCTGTATTGTCCAGAGCTCTAATTTCCGGTTTAATTAAGCTCCCTCTAAAATACACGTATAAACAGCCATGGGAGAGTAAACATTGGTCATCTGAAGCGTCAACATCGCCAAGCAGAAGACGCACACACGTGTCTCTCCCATGTGTGTCTTATTAACGCCAGCGACGGCTGCCGTTTCTAAAAAGTCGCGACATCCCACTACTAGGCAATTCATTGGCTTTGAGATTGAATCTTTCTCCTCTCTCCTGGGGATATTTACGCTCTCATCTCACACTCTGACTCATCTAACTGACATTCCCACGACCGCAAGTTTCTAATAATCAACCCAATTCTCGGCACTTTCACTCCAAGAATTACGTTTAATTATTCGAAGAAATTAGTCTTTTTCGAGGTTATTCTCTCCAGAAATGGAAAAAAAGAAGCGAAGCCTTGGCTCTAACAAGCAGGCCCTAGTGTCAAGCAGCCTGTCACAAAACAGCCGCCGCTAGCCCTTCGGATTACTTGTTCTCGTCCGCCGCATAATTAATCATCGGGTCGAGACCTTTCTCTCTCTCTCCTTGTTGATTTTGCCCTAAAAAAAACTCTGTTTGTCTTTCGCACCTCTCCTCCTCTCCATTAGGCTGTCATTTTTCCGTAAACCAGTGTGTTTGTTTCTATGGTATCGTTTTAGAGAGTCTCTATGCTGACAGCCTCATCGGAAGTACCCGATGTCGTCTGCGACAAAGCGGGAGTCTTCCTCCAAAATGTGAGAAAATTTCCATCTGTGAATGAGAAAAGTCTTTAGGATTTGATGATTGGAGATGGAGGAGCGGTTCTTTCCGGCTCGGCTGAAGCTCTCCTCCTCCGATTGGTTCCAACAAGAGACTTTAGTCCAGATGCTTCCTACATTTTTGCTCTTCTAGTAAATGTTCGAACATTTGTCTCTCCAGAACAAGTCATGCAACGACTCGTCCAAGTAGATTATTCTTCCCAACCATCCAAACCCTCCTTCAGAATTGTATGTTTTCTGTGAATTCGGACTCGATGAATTTCAACAAGGAGAATCGGACAAGACTCTTTCGCCATGTGTTGCGAGTTTGTTCCGAATGGGTCACTTCCATCCCCTACGACTTCCGGCCACAGTCAATGCGCAATCGGTTTGTCATCTCCTTCTTTTGATCCTAGATTTAGATTGGAAGAGCTTCTCGGCATGTGTAGTGTTGACAACGGGAATAAACTAAAAGCTGCTGAACTCTTCAACGATCTTAAACAAACTGTTCGTTTTTTGGGAGGAAAATTCTATAAATATTTTTTTGTTCAGTTGGCTCGACTCGAACGCTACGAGATAGCTGTTGCAACGCTGAGAAAATCTCTAGCCGAAGATGGAAGTCGTCCGGCTTCATCTGAAAATCTCTCTGGATTGGCTGCTTTCGACGTCGATCCAAAGATTGTCGCCCAGCAGTTGACTCATATTGAAATGGTTTGAGTTTCTAATCGAATATCGCGAGTTTAGGAGAGATTTGGGATGGTTGGAATCGAAGAGATTGTGATGACAGTAGCTGGAGGGGATATCAGCGACTTGGGGAAGAGCAAAGGCTCCTCGTCGATCGCCTTCTATGCTGAATGGTTCAACCGACTGTCAGTTCTATCGGCCTCTGAAGTTCTTCGTCATTCCCGTCGAAAACATCGAGTTCAAGCTGTCGAATTCCTCATCGACGTGGCTCAGCAGTGTTGTGAAATCGGCAACTTTAATAGTCTAATGGCCATCGTGGCCGGACTTTCTCTCCCCGCTGTTGCTCGTCTCAAACGAACTGTAAGTCCCTTCTTCCGCTCAAAAATAAAGGAATTGTTCAGTGGAGTCGAGTAGACAAAGCGAAGTTAGACATCCTCCAGCATCAGTTGGATCCATCGGGGAATTTCCTCTCCTATCGAGCTACGATGAAAGCAGCCGTTTGGAGGGCCTCCCATTGTGATGAAGAGAAGGTTTTTATCCATCTATTTCTCCAAAAAAATGAAAGAATTTCTTTCAGATTGTTGTTCCCTTCTTCGCACTTGTTTTGAAAGACATCTACCTGCTTTATGACCGAAGTTCCCGAGTTCTTCCCAACGGCCATTGGAATTTTGTGGCCTTCTCCCAGCTGGCTGACCAGCTTCGAAATGTCCTCGAATGGAAGCAATCTCCCTGTACATTTTCCAAGCATTCTCAAGTCCTTCAATATCTCCTCGTCTCTCCCGTCTTTCCAGAAAATGGTTCGATCGGCTTTCTTCTATTTCTAATCAATTGATTTTCAGAAGCTCTTCTAGTCTCATTCACACTGGAATCGGCTGATAATTCGGCCGAACGCCAACAGTTCAAACAGCTCAAAACTCCCAAATAATAGACGACCTCGACTCCAAAAAAGCTTTACTGCCATTTGATCTCCCAATTATCACTGAAACTGGTCCGATTTGAAGCCAAAAAACTAGTCGTTAAAATAAATGATTTATTGAGATATTGGAACAGACTGGCGCAATTTATGCACAAAAACAGATTGATTAATGGTGTCTGTGGTGACGTCTTGGCTCAACGACGATAGTCTAAAAGATTAGAATTTAAAGAGGCAGGAAGGAGGGAAACTGACCGGTCCGAAGAGAGGACGACGAGGAACGACAACTTCGATGATAGGCCGTCTGGGAGGAACAATAACTTCAACCACTGGTCGAGGAGCCACAATAACAGCTGGTGGTGGAGCGGCAGCTACAACGACTGGTGGAGGACCCATCTGAAATTGAGACTGATTGGAAGAGAGAGAGAGAGAGCTTACCATAACTGGAGCTGGAGCAACGACAGCAATGGGAGCAGCTCCACCTCCGATTTGGACGCCGCCGCCATTATGACCGCAAAAGTTTTCGAAATGAATCTTCTGGACGCGGATCTGGAAAAGTTTTTTCATTTGAAAAGAGAAAAGAGACAAACATCTCCTCGAATATGGAGTTGATGGATATGATGAGGAGATTCGCGATGGTGGAAATGAGCCAAATGATGTCCGTTGATGTGAACCGAAAAGTGAGATGGATGACATTTGATGCTCATATGGAAGTGGTGATTCAAATAAATCGAATTGTGGTGGCGCTCCTCGTGTTGCCAGCTGAAAAGAGAAATATCTCAACTTTTTTTCCCTAAATTCTTCTTACTGGTTATGCTTCATCGAATTGAGAACAATAGTATTCTCTCCTCCATAATTGCCCATTCGAGGGTTGATGTGGAAAGCAATTCCTTCATTCGAGGGAAATTCAATGACGAAACCGCTGCAATCATAAAGATAAGCTTATCGAATCTAACAAAAGAGAAGTTTCGCCAGCCTTATGGAAATTCCTTTTGCGAATTTTTAAAGTTGGAGGATTCGATAGATCAAAAACTCACTTGTGGCTTCCAACAAAAGGCTCGGCATGGATGGAGACCTCAGCTCCGTGGTTGAATCCTCCATAAATGGGGCTGGTGAGAGGGACTCCCTAAAACAATCGTCTTCTTTGATACTTTGATTGGAAGAGTTGAAAAAGCCTCGAGGCGAATAGACTCACGGGATACTCGATGATATGCATGGCGAACCGAGCGAGCAGGACAACTGTGCCTGTATAAAGAGTCTCTTATCGCAAACGAATGATTCAGAGAGAAGAGAGATTGCTTGGGGCACGAAGAGAGATTAGGGAAGTGGAGAAAGAGAACAGCGACAGTTTTATAGAGTGAGCAACCAAAAGCGATATTCTTATAGCCAGTTTGAAAACCCAATGGTCTGATCAGAAAATCGGAAAATTTAGGAGGACTCAAAACTCTAGAAGAGAAGGTCTATATGCCATTCGGAAGTGCATAAAAAGCACTACAAAATGCTGCTCTCAACATTTCTAAACTCCTTCTAGAAGTTCTAAATTCTAAAAAAAATTTCTTGAAAGATCAGATCATTTTGGAGATATTTCACGTCAGAACTCTACACCATCTTCTGACGAAACAGCTGCGATAGCGAAGAGCCTCGGAAGAAAAAAGTATATTTTCTATTTCTTTCTAGCCCCAATAAACTCCTCATTTCGGCGATATTTCAATCTGTGAGTTTCCCAATTGGCTCAAGATGTCGGCCAGTTTCTTCAGAGTTTGCCTTTGTGATTTGTGTCGATTGCGCAACACAAATTTCACCAGCTCTCTTACAAATCGCCGAATGAGTTATATTTTGCCCAAAAGTTTGTCCCTACTGATTGAAAAAAGATCAGCTGAACAGGTGTCATTCCCTCCTGCTTATCGGCAAAAGAGGAGAAAATGTCATGTAAAGCGAACCTTATCGGAAAATTCTAGCGCGTGGGAATAAAGCGGATAAAAGGTTTGTCACCCTCTCTTCGATCCTTTGTCTGGCAGATAGCGAATGATACCTTAGACGACTATCTACTTACTGTATTTCTTCTAAATTGTTGAATTTTCTATGAGTTTTACCATCTCTTGTAATTTGTGCTTTTCTGCAAAGTTGTACAGGAAATTAAAAGCTATAACTTTGTAGAACATCGAAAATTACGAAAGCAGCTAAGAAATTTTAAAAACTCATGGGAAGATCTCCCTCAAACGGTATTGGAGACTTCATTTTGTTTGATCTTTTCTCGTTTTTTTAAACCCATTGTGACAGTCTTATCATCGCGGTAAAAAGACTTATCAAGGATTGTTTAATATTCATTCACAGTCATTATTGGCAAACCAGACAGAAACATAATCGATTAAGTTTGAAGCGTTTAGTCGCAATGATGATGGTGATGGAAGAGATGGTGAAACGGACCGTGATGGTGGTGGTGATGACCTTCTTCGATGATTACAGTAGGCCTGGGAGCAACTACAATCGGCGGAGGAGCGACCACCACTGGAGGTGGAGGAGGTGCTACAACCATCGGGGCCGCGCCAAATCCAACGGGAGCCATTCCAACTGAGCCAACTTGGATTCCTAGGGGGAGAGATGAACTTTCTAATAGAAAAGTGACAAACCTCCTCCATTGTGGTGATGGAAGTGGTCGAAATGAATTTTACTGACGTGGACATCTCCTCGAATGGCCAATTCGCGAATACAATGAGGATCCTCTCGATGGTGGAAGTGGGCTACATGATGATGATTGACGTGGATAGCAAAATGGCGGTGATGGCTTTTGATTTTCAAATGAAAATGATGGTCGCAGTGGAAGACATTGTGATGGCGCTCCTCGCAACCCCAAACGCCGTGTCGCATCGAATTCAAAACCTGAGAAAATGAGAAGCCTCCAGCTCAAAGACTCACAATAACATGCTCGCCATGTTTACCAATTCGGACGTCCATATGAAGGGCGATTCCTTCAGCCGATGGGAAATCAATTGTGAATCCACTGGAATCTTTCCATTCTATTCAAAGAAGATTCAGACTAACCCATGATGACCGTGGTGAGGTTCTCCGTGGATTTCAATCTTAGCGTCATGATTGAATCCTCCATAAATGGGAGTAGCGAAGGGAATCGACTGGAGAAAGGGAATTCGAAAAGGAAGGAAAAAAACCAACCGGATGTTCGATGATATGCATCTCGACCTGCTGGCCCACGAGTGTCTCCTCTTTTTATTCAAGTCTGGGCCTTATCAGAGCAAACAATGACGCATAGGTCGAAACGTCACGGAATTGAGTAAAATTGGTTGATCGGCTGACTCAAATGGTGGAAATATTACTAGAAAAAGAGTGGCAGTCAATCCCCACAGAGATAAAATTGGCACAGATGAATTCACATAATTCTCTTAAGATTCCAATTTCTGGAATTACCGAGTCAAACCTTGCGACTTTGAGATTTACCGTAAAAAACATTCCAGCTATTTCTCTAGCTGCAATAAAAGTGTAGTGGATTGCAGAAAGGGAGGGTATAAACCTGATCAAATTGAAATGTGGCTGGATAACAGTTTATTTAATATCAGAGACGATTTGGAAGAATACAGACGAATTTAAAAATAAATGTGATCTCTTAAGAAAGTACCAAAGTATAAAATAATCATGGATTTCCCAATCAGCTCGCAAAGAAGCTCCCTTGGAGTCAAAAGAAGTGTCCTCTTGTGGCGACCCCTGAGTGTCTACTCTCTCCTTGCATACAATCAAAATCTGAAGGGTGGAGTCGCGCCAGTTATCGAGTTAGCCGGGCCGGGTGCTGGATTCATATTCAAGAATCCTTCGACTATTTTGTAGCTTTATGTTCCCTCGCCTGCCGCCAGAATAAGCACCCCTTCGAGGTAAGAAGAATCCCTCAATTGTTATGAGAGGCTGGGGGAGAGGCTTTGTCCTAACGAAATTCCACACCAAATTGACCGCTGCGCCCTCTGCATGACTTGTTGATATGACAGCCGGACGGGTAAGTTCAATCCCTTCCTCCTCCTCATCCTCTCGCAAGAACAATGGGGGGATAATTCCCCTTTCTCTCAGGAATAAAAGCTTCAGATGAGCCATCCCGGATGGGTGATGGTCTCTCTCCTCACCGAACTCCTCTCCTCTTATGGGGGCCACGGTCGTCCTGATGCTCAATCCGGCTGTGCAAATGACACCTACGTGATAAATAATTTGCTCAAAAGTTCTTACAATAAGGTAAATTTTTTCTCTTTTTCTCTCTCAATTTTCTCTAGCATTACATCCCGGCACATCCAACCCAAGTTCGAGTGGATATGTGGGTACAGGAGGTGACAGCTGTCTCCGAATTGACTCAAGATTTTGAAATTGGTGAGAAGAGGAACAGCATCCCGAAATGAATTATTCGCATCTCTCAGGGGGCAGATTCCTCTCTCATTTTGTGACAAATTTTTCCAATATTCAAAGAAAGGGAAAACTCGCCCAGGTTTATTTACTCCCTGAGAGTGAGAGAGAGCTCTAAATTATTGGCCACGGCGGCGTAGCATCTTTCAAATTCAATTCGACGACCCGACGGAAGTGTGACGAAGAGAGAGAAAACTTTTTTTCAGATCTCTATATCAACGAATTCTGGGAGGATCCGGCCCTCGTCTTTGAACATATGAACCCCTGCAAATCCAACATATCTTTCGATGATAATGTCCTCAAAACTCTTTGGATTCCAAACACGTAATTAATTGATTTTTATTTGTTTATAATTTTCGTCTCAGCTGTTTCATCAACTCGAAAAACGCTGTGATACACGAATCGCCATTCAGGTACGATCTTTTTCTTCGAGATTTGAAGATTCTATTTGAGTCGCGCTCTCATTTGATTTACTGCGAATCGGCCATCTTCAAGCAATTGACACTTTGTTGGGGAATCTCTCTCCCTTTCAAATATCTTATTTTGGGAAGCAAAAACTCGTTCAAAGTTCAAAAAAGGAAGAAGAGCGGCTTTTTCTTACCTCAAAACTGAAAGCTATAAGATTCAAAAGAGAGCTGCTTTTCTATTTTCTGAAATGAGAACCGGAGATGAAACAAACCTTTTGCAGAAATGTCTTTCTGATGGTCTTCTCCAACGGGACTCTTTGGACCAATTACCGTATGAAACTGACCGGTCCTTGCGCCATGAATCTCAAGAGATTTCCCTTCGATCAACAGAAATGCTTCCTCACTTTCGAGTCGTAAGTTTTCTCTATCTTTGATAGACTAGCAGTAGCCAAATCTCACCTAATTTTTGGGCTATTTTGTTGATGATTAATTTTATAATTTTTGATATTCTTCAAAGCCCTTGGTCTCCTCGACAAGGTTGCAGAACATTAAAATTAGAAAAATTATGGAAAGTTTGCCATAATCACGATTCTATTTGAGAATTTACGGAATTCTGTAGCCCATGTCTAATAGATGAAAAGAAATGATTTTTTTAATAGATATAATTACAATACGGGCGAGGTGAGAATGGAATGGAACCATCCCTATCCGGTGATGTTACTCAAAGGAATTCAATTGCCAGACTTCGAATTAGTCAATTTCAGTGTTGTAGCGATTGAACAAGTGAGTTTCTTGCCCAAAAGAAAGAAAGAAAAAAGTTGCAGATGTATCCAGCTGGATGGTGGGATGAATTAACCGTAGCTTTTATATTCAAAAGAAGATATGGATGGTATATCCTCCAGGGCTATATTCCCACAATGGTGACTATAGTCATCTCGTGGATCTCATTCTATCTCGGACCCAGGTAGAGTTTTTCTTCCATTTCGGGAATGCTTTGCATAATCAGCTCGTAAAGCAAATGAGAGAGAGAGAGTGATATTTCCAGAGCCATTCCCGCAAGAACAATGCTTGGAGTCAATAGTCTTTTGGCGATGACATTCCAATTTGGAAATATCATTCGGAATCTTCCAAGGGTCTCCTATGTAAAGGCTATTGGTGAGTCTTCCCGGGAAAATCCAAAAAATGAAAATTCTTCTGCTTTTTTTTCTCATCTGGGATGTTCTAAAGCCACAAAATATGTGCTATCAATCAATTCTCCGTAAATATCTGCATCAGATGACAAAAAATGGATATTTTGCGGTCTTTTTCAAACCGTAGTAAAGCTAGGGAGGCTCAAATCCTCCCTGACTCGTTATTTTTCTCAACCTAATGATGCAAATTTACATGTCTGGATGCTGTCGGGGATGCTGTTCATCTTCCTTTCTCTCTTGGAACTGGCCGTTGTTGGATTTATGAGTCGAAATGACGGAATGCCGCCGAAAGAGAAGAAAAGAAAACGGATTGTGGATGATAACGAAGAGGAGTTTAGTTGGAAAAACTCTGAGAGTAGTCCTCAACTTGAGTTGCGACAATTCTGGGTTGATAAGAGACTCCACAATCCCTCGCCCATCCTCAATCATCATCCGGTAATCAATTGCCGTAATAGTCTTAGAAACGATTAAGATATCTGGCGACCTATTGGAGATGGAAGTAGTTGCGCCGAAGAAGAGAAGAAAACGGGGATTCTTCGCCGGAATCCGAGAGAAATGGAATAAAATGGGCAAATTGAAACCCGAAACGGTCGACTTCTACAGCGCCATTTTCTTCCCAACAACCTACTGCGTTTTCAATATATCGTCAGTTGTAAAGAAAGAAGCCAAAAAACAAATTCAGATATTGGGGATATTATTTGTCGAGCCTTTCAGCTGAGGAAGAAGTACAAGAGTCTTTTCCTTAGAATATCAATAATAAATTCTTCAACTCAAAATACCCACAAGTAGATGCAAATTGTTTTCTCAGGAGATTTTCATCTTCTTTTGTTAAATCGTCAGAAAAATTATTGAAAAAAATCAAGGGAACTCTCTATTTCTTTTCCTCTTGGTTGACGTGAAATATGAAGTGACGGTAAAGATCGTCTCGACATCGAGGTGGCTCTCGTCTCTGTGAATGGGAAGACCGAGAAGGTGGAGAGAGGCACCCGCCAGAAGCTAACCACCACCTTCCGCAATCTCAACTCGCCACCCACAGGATTGATGGTCTATGATGACCTCTGGTACAGCATCAAGTATGGAGACGTCTTCCCGGAGGATGCCGTGCCTGCCGACGATCGCCAGCTGAACACAACCACCGGGCCGATGTTCGAATTCATCGCCCTCTGGTACAAACACGGCGAGCCGGTCTTCGGACAAGCCTATCCCACCGAGGCTGGCAAGGTCGCCGCTCATTTCGGACGAAACAACCAGGAGAATGCTGGACCCGAGGTGGGATCGACTGCTGACGGTGCCCGAGAAGAGCTGTATGAGACTCGAATACAAATGGCAGACGTTGGCTGAAGGCAAGAGCGGCGGTTGGGTGCCCGTCCATGTGGGAAATGTGACTTCCTACATTCTCAAGGAGATCCTCGGCAATCTGGACCTCCAGTCGGAACGCGCAACTGCCGGCTGGGCTGGCAAGGAGAAGATCCTCCAGGGAGCTCCTGTCGGTCAGCTCAAAGTCCTCTTCAAGAGGCACATTGCCTAAGCTCCCCAATAAAACCATCTCTGAATATTTCTTTTTTTAAATTCAAAACGTCCAGCATTGATGGGGGAGACAACTTTAAAGAAGAAATGCGATATTTTATTCTTTGTTTAAAGTAAAGGTCACATTTTTTAAAAATCGTCCGAGTTAAGGAGAAACGCATAGTAAAAAGATATGAACAATTTGTTTAGGATTGGCCAGGACTTCCCGGTTAGGATTACTGTATAATCTTTTAATAAATAGTTCTAATAGTTGTTCCTTGTCTAGTGGTTAGTTAGTCCTAAACTAGATTGATTAGTAAAATTCATAAAAACAAAGGACTCCTTTAGTAAAAAAAACAAGAAAACAGTATCCTGAGTTAATCCTTGAGCGAAATATCTATCTATCTGATGAAATCTCTTGCCATCAAAAATCCTAAACCAATTAGCACATTTCCTCGCCATATTTCGCCATCTGTTTCTTATTCCACAGTCTAGAAAAGTCACGTACCAATCTTTATTTTCTTTAATTCTGAGAAAATTAACAGCTGCATGTAGCTTGAGATCAAGAAAAAGAGAGAACGTGCGAATGTAAATGCCGAGAGCAAAGTCTGCAACACCTTCGATGAGGGTGCTGTTCCTTTTTCTCTTCTTTTGCTCTCCGCTACTTGCTGACTCTTCTCTACTACTTTAAGTTTATTGCTCTCTTGGTTTCATATCCTAGGATGTCAAAACAACACGATCTTCTTGAATGAGGAAAATTCGACATGGACGCTGCTGCCCGGGGAATATGCCGAGAACCAAAAGTGCTTAATCGATGTATTTCCTTTCCTTTATTCCTCTAGGAAGGCTTTTCTAGATCCTTTTTCCTGAAGAAACTTATGTCGAATTGGAACTGAAGGCAACCAAAGGAGCGCCCGATCTGTTTGAATCGATTTACGTCATCGATTCTTTTAATCATTCTCTGTAGGAATTTCTATCAAAGTAGAAAAAAGTTCGAAATAATTTTATTCCCCTTTTCAGAACCGTCCTTACCGGGAAAAACAAAATCTATTTTGGAAAGAATCTTCGTCTGGTAATTCAAGCGGACAATCAGTTTTACAAGAAATGGTTTAACATCAATTACACGATAAAGCATTTTCTAATCAGACATTTGACCTTCACTCTCCATTCATGTGGGTTACTGCAGCTCCCAGTAAATTAATTTTTTCAGTTGCTCCTTTCAACAAAACCGACTATTACCCAGTAATTGCCGGATCGGAGCATCTTCTTATTGACACAAATACTCTAAAAACCGGAGTAACCTATATTTTTGAAGGATTTCCCAATCTGGCTGTTGTTTTTCTGACAAATGATGGGGAGACGACGATCACTATTGGCGAGAAGATATTTGTCTATGGAGGAACTCCAGAGAATTTTACTTCTCTAGGAAGTATCTCATCCTGGAAGGGAGTACAGTACTTCAATCGAATTTCGCTTTATATTGCTGGTTCTTTGGACGACGCTCGAATAACAAAGGCTGAATATGAACTTCTCCTTTTTATGGACCCTCGAAGTGAGTTAGAATCCAGCTGGCGAAAAAAAAGTTTGAGGTCTCTCCGGATTTGTGAATCCAGTCTTTTTCCAAGCGAATATCATGCTTTATGATACTGTGACTCTCGATGCTTCCAACGGGATTTCGACTTTCGCCACGATCACTCAATATGGCCATCAAATCATTGAATATGACCCGTTCAAATACGTCACTCAAGTAAAAGAATTCATTCCTTCGGTATTAGTTTTTACTGAGTCTTGATTATAAAACTGTTAGAGTGATGTAGAATTGGTTCTTCTAAATGGCTATGCCAAGCTGGATTTCAATGAAACGGAGGTCATTGAACGATTCACGTGAGTTTTTAAGATTATTTTCAAGTTTGTAACTTGTAGTCCTTGGTCTAGTAGAACATCATTTTCCATAAAAATCTTGTAGGATCCAGAAAGTTGAAAATTGACGCTCCCTTCTCAGGCTACTGTTAAAAGAAACTTGCAGCACGTCAATGCTCACCAAGGATCTTATTATGCTCCTTGCTCGGACAAAAAGCCTCATTCTTCTCAACGGAGAACTGTCGCTGCAAATAAGAAAACATTCGATTGATTCCTCTTTGGTCATCGAAGAAGAGAGTCTAAATATAATTGTGATAGTGGAGGAGAATATACCCAAAGGAATCGAATGGGATGTTGTGCCGACGACCAGCAATAGTGACAATCAATATCAGATGGAATCAATTATTGAGAAAGAAGGACATTCCTTGATTCGTTTAGAGGCTTCACATAGACAGACAGACAGATAGACGGATGCACTTTAGATAGATAGATTAAAAGCGAAATGGAAGTGGTTAAAAAGGTAGAAAGAAATTCGAACTTTACATACCCAAAACTCGACCAAGGACGTAGTTTCGGTCAAATTGAACTCGGTATTGTGGCAGAAAAACTGTTGTTGAGAGAGATCGACAGTTAAAAAAGAAGACCAGCCAAGAGAAGAAACATTTTGTGTTTGCCCCAATTATCAGGAATGGATTAAAAATACATTGTTTTATTCAATTCTAATAATACAAGTACACTTTTCGAAAAACATAGTTAAAATTGCTTATCTTGCTTCTGGTGAGTTGCAGACGTGGCAGCAGCCTGGACAAATTCCTCTGAGTGCCAGCGTCTAATGATTGTGAGGCATTCCTCCTAAACAAACTTGTAGAAATACTGAAAAATCAACTTACTTTATTGGTTTCAGTGAGCGCATCCCTATGAACATCGCGTAGAAGCTTCTTATTGACCCTCAAGCTTTCAGTGGGGAGATTGGAGAAGTTTTCCAACATCTTTTCAGCTGTTCTAGGGAGCTCGTCATCTTTCACTACCTACACAAGAAGTTGATAAAATTCAAACATTAGGGTTACCTGCGAAATGAGACCATACTTCAAGGCCTCATGAGCCGTCAGCTTCTTTCCAAATAAAAGCACAGCAGTCGCTTCTTTAGCAAGGCAGTTTGCTATCTGTGCATCTTTATTTTGCGAGTTTTCCTATAAAAAGGTACATAAATAAAATAATCTACTTACTTGATCGATTTCCTTGAGTTCGGACCATACATTATATTCAGTTCTTTCCACGGAATCCATCATTTCCAATCAACTACCTGTTATATCCTCAGCAGAAGCCTGAAAATTAAGTAATTAAAAATAAAGAAAACTTACTGGTTGTGGTCCAAGATTCCTCCTAATGTTTTCCATGATGGCTTGTAAGCCATCATTTAAAAAGTGATCGCATGGATCCTGAGGATCCATCTCAGGTGTCGATGTGGTGCGCTTTCGCTTGGGGTTCTCCCTATTTTCTTGTGCCATTTCAGCTAGGAAGCTGAAATACATAAGTTATTGTAATTAAGAGAAATTAACGAGAAGACAATTATCAAAGAAGGTAAAAAATAATGAGGATCGCATATAGCGCAGGTGGCGAAAAAAAAATAAAGGGCTTTGTAGTTAGCAATTTTAGGCCCTATTCAGAATGAATTCTGAATTCGATTCACGCAATGTGCGCACTGTCTCAGCATTTGGTGAACAAGACAATGTGCTATCCTTGTTTTCTCTTGTTCCAATTAATTTCCCATGACGAGTTTCCTCAATTTCCAGTTATCTCCCCCTAGCTCGAAAGCCATTTTCCCCCGAAATGCTTTTAAATAATGTGCTCTATATTGTGGATACAAGTTTACCGTCGGGGCCTTCGGCCCGACAAAGCTTGAGGCCTCAAAGGATTTTGATAGGTCCTGAGAGGTTTTGTTATAGACTCATGATTCCCATGACCGTAAGGTCACCCCAAAGATAAGAGAGAGAGAAAGCAAAACTGATTTATCAAAAGGATAATACTCCTTTTATATAACATCCATAACATTCCCTTTTCCGGAGACTGCTTTGTGTCCTCACACAGTTTGGTTGAGTCGTCTTCTTTGGTCTCCTTCATCACGCTCCCTCCATTTTGTTGCGTTGTTTGAGTGTACTAGTCGGGTGTCTCCTTTTCCGCCACCATACAAGATACTGTTGCTTCTGATCCCAATCACCTTATAGGGACCAGAGCGTAGTGGGGCCAGCTTGTTCTTTGCAGGTTTCTTCACTAGAATTAGATCACCAATCTTGATTTGCTCCTCTACTGATTCTTCTGTTTCTTTTCTTTTTCCAGCCTCCTTTATTTCTTTCAATTTCCGAATCCTTCTTCTGTTCTCTTTTAATCTTTTCACGAAGTCTGCTCCATCCGTGTAGAGTGGCGCTTCTGGTCCGATTTGGTTGTTCTCTGGAAGTCTTGGGTTCCATCCGAACAACATCTCGAATGACGACACGTCGGTTGTTGAGTGTGGAGCCGAGTTCAGGGCGAAGATTACATTGTCTATGTACTCGTCCCAGTCGTTCTGTGACGAGTTTACATAAGACAAGATTGCTTCTTCGATTGTCCGATGTAGTCTTTCTACTTGGCCATTTGAGTGATGAGCGTACGGTGCTGTGACGTGATGCTTAGTTTCAGCGATCTCCATGATCTTGCTCATTTCTCCTCCTTTGAGGTTTGCTCCTTGATCTGTGACAATTGTTTCTGGCGTGCCGTACTTCATTACCACATTCGTCCAAAATTCTTCGGCGAGGCATTGTCCTGTCTGCCTTGCGATAGGAATTGCAATTGCGAATTTTGAAAAGGCGTCGATGGCTGTCAGGATGTACCTCTTCCCTTTTTCTGTCAGAGGAAGTGGTCCTACGATATCGACGTGGAGTCTCGAGAACGGCTTCTCTGGTATTGGAAATGTTCCAAACGGCACCTTGCATTGTCTGTGCTTGTCCGTTTTCCTCATCTGGCATTCCGGGCAGCCTTTGATGTAGTCTCCAATTTCCTTCTTCATATTTGTCCAGATGAATCTTTTCTCCACGGCTGACAGTGTTCTTCTTACTTCTCCATGTGCTGCCAGGTTTCCTTGCTCGTGATATTTCTTTATTATGGGTTGAGTGAACCGAGGCTCAGGTGATATGATTGCTGCGGGACTATCCATCCTGTTTCTCCTTTTCTATACAGGATTCCATCCATTACTTCGTATCTATCCAACAGTTTCTTTTGTTCTCTTCCATTCCCATTTTCCATCACGGCTATTGTCTGTACGATCCAGCTTATGTCCTTCTGCAGCTTCTTCAGATCTTGCATGCTTTTGCCCTAAAGCTGTTCTTAACTAAAAAGTCTAACAAATTGGTTGCCAGAAATTGCATTATCACATAGTTGAAGTTTTCGTGGCGACCCTTGTCGATCAGCTCGACCGTGTGCTTGGCTTTTTTATCCTTGAGCGTCCGCATCACGTGAAGCTCCAACTTTACAAGTGGCATCTTCTCATCGACAGACTCGGCTTTCCAGGCATATTCCCTGTCAGCTTTCTTAACTCCATAAACAGCCCCAAAGGTACCTTCGCCGAGTTTATCTGTTACTATATACCCGTTACCGATGACTTTTCCCTTCTCCAAGGCGATCAGCGTTGGTTGGGAAGAAGAAGCCATTTCCAGTGCTCTGCTAGAGCCAAATGAACTAGTTTTCTGAATTAATTCTTGATAATAACGTTTATTTTTTGTTCATTTGTCAGATGATGTCAGATTTTCCTGGACGAGTGGTCTTGAAGAAGAAAAGGGAAAAAAGAGAAAATGTCTCTCATTGGGGAGTGCGAAAAGAAAAAGAAAAATTTGGATGGAGGCGAAAGAAACGCCAGCGTAAGCGAGGGAACACTAGCGTGCTCAACACCTCACATGCCAACCATGATTAGAACAAATGAGTTGGATCAATTTTCGGCTCGTTTTGCTGCTATAATAGCTGCTAGATCTTCCAATTCACTTCTGATAGGTTCGAGTCTTTCCTCTTCTCTACGATGCCTTTCAAATTGTTGTTTCGCCTCTCTAAGTTCTTCCTGGGGGCGAAGTTCATTTTGCTTTGATAAGGCATCGGGCTGGGTCGAACTCGGGACCCCTGGCCTGTCACTAGCGCCTTTTTGCACTGCATATCCTTTGATGACCTTCCACGGAACTTGAAGACAGCAGAAGCAGAAGAAGTAGGTGGATTGAGGGGCAATAATTCCTTTAGTTTTGAACCGATTTTATTCAAACTTTCGCCTCTTATCTCTGCAGTCATCAATAGCCATCTGATATGGAGAGAAACACTGACACAAGGAGAAATTGGAAATTCCTAGATAAAGGATCACTGCTGCCAGATCCAAATAAACTATTTTTTCTGTATGAACTCTTTGATAAAATGTTCATTTTATCAAATTATGCCAGATCTTTTTAAACGATTAGTAGATTTTGAAGAAAAAACGGGCAAAAAGAGAAAATGTCTCTCATTGGGGAGTACAAACACTTTTGAAAAAAGATGTATTCTATTGAGAATAATTAGAAAAAACAAAGCAATTAGACACAGAATAGAAGAGTAATTAGAACATTAGATTTGAGCAGAATTGATGTCATAAATTAGATTAATTTTCGACTTGTCTTGCTTCCATCATAGCCACCATAGCTTCCATGTCTTGGACGTCTTCTTCTTTCTTCTTCATCCTTTCATATTCTTGTTCCAGCTCTCTAAGTTCTCTTTCCAGCTCTCTACGTCTACGTGCTTCTTCTCTCTCATTTTCTTGTTCTTCTTGGTCGTCATTCATTTTCTGATTTGGTTTTTTTTATTTGACTCAAACTGGGACCCCAAGAATGGCATCTTCTATCACTGCGCTATACATCCCCATGATGGGCTTCTATGGAACTCACCAACTTGAAGACAGAAGAAGAAGTAGGCAGATTGGGGGGCGATAATTCCTTTAGTTCTGAGCCGCTTTTATTAAAACTTTCGCCTCTTATCTCTGTAATCACCACAACAGTCATCTGATATGGTTGGAGAGAAATTACACAAGGAAAAATTTGAAATTCATAGCCAAATGATCTGACGAAATTCAAACTTTTTCAAAACTTTTTAAAGAAAGTCTGGAATTTTTAGGTTTAGGAACGTTTTTTTGGACAAAAATGTCTACCTTATTGCATTCTTTTATATTTCTCTCTACTAACATTTACTTTTTGCTTTTATTTCATATTCAGAGCGCTTTTTCTATAATATAAGACAAACTTTTGTTTGATTCCCGACAGCCTCTTTAAATTCCCGCTAAACGGCAGAACTAATAACAAATGTCCGGGAAGCCGAAGACGGGAAAATTTCAAATGTGGTTCTACTCTAAAATGAATTCGTCTTCAGTACAGCTTTTTCTCAGTTTTTAGCATTTCTTTGTCGTTTTCAACTTTAGGATTCTAACTCAACTCATCTCTTGCCACTTTAAAGTCGCACTACTCTCTCTACCGTAACCCGCTATCTTTTGCCATCTCTTCAAATGCTATTAGCGTTCATAGGATTTATCATTGTTTTTATGTAAAAATAATATTTTCTGCCCGAAAATCTCTTATTAATCTGCTTTGCTCAGCAAATGGGCGCTATTTCACACGTTAAGGTTGACCCCTTAAAATCAGAAGCCTAAAGCCCTGCTCAAACCCAACAATTATTTGTCATTGCAACACCCAATTGTAGTTGATTGAAGCATGGCTTGAGAGAATTGTAGAAAGGCTGAGGGCCACAGTCTATAAGAAGTTCGAGAATTCCTGTAGTCTGGTGGGCAATATCAGTATGAAAGTGAAGTTGAATGATTGTGAAATCGGTTTCTCAGCCAAAAGTTGCAAATGAGAAACAAATTCTCACTAACGTTTACAGCTCTTATCAAGCTTTAGGGGCCGCCATATCGGTGACAAAGTCTTCTGCAGGGAAGATTGTCAGCATTTTGTTTGATTTGTAATGATCACTCATCTAGAAAGAGAGAAATTCATTTTACTTAAAGAGCCCATTTAGCAAACATCAATTCGCTCTCCTATCAGCTCAATTCTTTCTTCTCAACAATTAAACCTACATTCCCTCTCTAACTCTTTGAGCTTCCTGGAAATTAAATTGTTCCCTCTCACTCTTTCAAAAAAAAATATTTTTCAGAATGGAAGATAAAAACAATCGTGAAGTTGATCGCAAGGAAAATCAGGAGATTCCTCAAGAAGAAGAAGAACAAGAACAAGAAGAGGAAGAAGAAGAAGAAGCTATGCTTCAAATTGAAGAAGATTTTGATGAACAAATTCAACAAGGATATCAATCAAAGGAAGATGCCAATCGAAGAGAGATCCATCGAAGAGAGGAGACCTATCAAAGAGAGGCGGATCGTGAATTAGATCGGTCGTATAGACAACTTGAAGAAGCTTGGATAGAGCTCCAAGAGGAAGATAGAAGAGTTACAATGGAAGAACAATCCTTGGAAGTAAAACTTGAAGAACTTGAAGCCTTAAAGGATGCCGTTGAAAGTAGGATGAGCAGGGACAATTAAAAAAACAAATGATTCCGACTGAAATCAATTTGTGAGTGTTCCTACCTCAATAAATGTTATTTAAAGTTGTTGTTTGGGAAGTCAAATGTTGTGATAAGAAATTGGCAACGCTGACTCAACACTTTTGTCTAATCAGACCGAAATAACTGGCGAGCTCGAACCATGAATTGATTGTAGAGTTTGAAGCTATTTTCTGAGTCAAAGGCGTGGAAATTCAACAAAATCAGATTTCATACCTTCTCCCTTGATTTTATGAGCCTCGAGTCGAGCCGAATAGAAAATGAAAATACCGTATTTTTTCAAGAGAAATCTCCCCAATGTTGCTCTTCATTCCTTCGCTCCTTCAAGTTTTTCTATAACTTTTTTAAAAATAATTTTTGATATTCTACAAACTTGTAGAGGAGATCAAGAACTATAAAAAGTCTACCTGAAATGAGAAATCAATTGAAACAAATTGGTGAACGTTGTCCCAAAGAGCTGGAGAAGGCGAATGAAAAGATAAGAGCATAAGATAGTGCCTATCAGGACTCTTATCAGGTTATTTTAATAAGTTTTCCTCGAGTTTGGAAACTCTTATCAAAGCAGTTGAAATAAACTGATGAAATAGAAGTCATAATTGTACTTATGAGGAAGGGAAGAAGAAATAAAATTGAGGAGGGAAAAACGGACACTTTTCAGTCACTTTTATCCCAAATAGTTGATGGAAGTTGGGTGAAAGTCTCATCTAAAATGAATAAAAAAGTTAAAGCAAACTGTCAAATTTGCAAGATTTCTGAGAAGACGATGAGATAAGAAAAGATAATAGATTTGGCTGATAAGGGCGGAGCTTGATCTGATTAGTAGGTATTTTACGACTTATCAGTGATCTAAACATAAAAGACCCGTTTTCCCCCTTCTAGTTCATCCTGTCAAGTTTCGTTCAACAATTTTGAAGTTTATTTTCTCAATCAAACCAATCAGAAATTCAGCAATGAGCCGACCTAATAATACTGCGCTGCGTCGTGAAGAAGAAGAAGTCCGCAGACTTTTGGAGGAGTTGGAACGCATCCATCGAGAATTAGATGAACAAGAAAGAGAAATCCAACGAGCTCTTGAATTGGCAAGAGTGGCAAAAAGAGCAATCGCCAATCGTGAGCAGGGAAATCCAACAAATTAAGAAGGTAATGGAACTTTTGCTACAATTTATTTAATTAGATAATTTATTGGCACAGTACTGTACTAAACACTGCCATCCCATCGATCAGCTGTCTCCAATGTACAATTTTCTTTTAATAAAACCATAATATTTTAATAAAGATGCTTTCTTTAATTTTCAACGATTCACGAGACAAACTGAGTCGTTCCAAAAAAACGAGAGTTAATCCTCCCAGAGCTGTTCTTTTTACACTTTGCTTTCTCTGATAGCTTCTAGAGGAATATAAAATAATTTGCTGAAGCGACGAATCACTTCCCATCGAAATTAATTTCCTGATCGTAAGAGCTGGGCATACTAAGCCTAAGCTATAAGAGTTGGTTTGATGGAACTTTATTTCCGTTTTTCAAAAACTGAAAATAAAGTGGATATCCCACATTACAATGTGCCCCAGGGTTACGGCAGCTCGAAATTGGTCTTTCTCCCTTCAAAGCGAATAAATCGTTCTTTGTCTAATGCTGATCTTGATTGTGTTCTCAGAAGATCTTCACGAGCATTTGTTACAGTAACCTCCTTCCAGATCAACCAAAATAGCGCCTCCAAGAGAATGAACATTCACTTCTTTCAAAAAGCTTGACAATTCTTTTTATCAAGTTGTGGGAAACAGAGAGACCCTCAAGAATAGTTCAAAGGATCCAGCTTCTGTAATGGTTTGAGCCGGAGTTTGCCCTACAGGACATTAGTTTTTGTTGAAAAAAATCTCAAGATAAACACAAATGTCTACCTCAATGATATTCTCATAAAGCACATGCTTACTTGAGCTAAACAACTGGGCTCTTCATCTCTTCCCATTCAAGTTTTAGGCCCCTTCCCTCCTCGAAATTTAGTTCCATTTCCCCTCGAACTTTCATCCCCTTCCCCCTGAAGTTTTTGTCCCAATTCCTCGAATTTCCATAAAAAGAATTTTTCTTCGAATTTTAGGCCCAGCGAAAGGCAGATTGGGGGTAACCAAGAGGCCTTCAAGACTCCTCATTTAAACTTTTTAATTCTAATATATTCTGCTTTAGGCTAAACAATAACTTTTGCTCCAAACACTTTGGAAGTGCATAAAAATAAATCTTGATCCAGGTTTCCAAAGCACAAAGATAAAAAGGGAAAACTATTTAAAAGGAGCTATCGCCCGTGGAAAAGTTGTAATCCGAATTTTGACAGGATTTGGCAAGGCTTCAGCAGACAGACAGACGAACACAGATCAGCTTTATTTTAAAGTAAGATTTCTTGAAGTAGCCGATTATAGAGGCGATTAGGAAACAAAACGAATCTGACAGACGACGGACAAAAGGAGAACCACAACGTTTTGAACACATAATTGCTGGCATTCTCTAGCCCTTTACAGACAATTGGGAATTTCTACTCAAAGATTCGTTCCGACAGCTACTCCTCTCTATTTGAATCTATATGCTCGCATATTATGGTCCGTGTGAGAGTAGGTGGTAGACTAAAACAGGAAACTTTATTACTACCAAATCTCTTCAATAGGAAAATAACGCGGATTCAAACATACAGATTCCAAATAACCTAGGAGTCTAGGAACTTTGATTCCATCGCTATCTTCCTCTAGATATTTTCTTGTCGGCATTAGGAAATCCAGCTGGTCTTTCCAGAAGTATATTGAGACTTTGTAGCTTACGTCATTGCAATGCTTTGGTTCGATGCGAACAGCAAGAAGGCCTTTTCTGCCTGTTCGACTGGTCAGAATAACGTTTGATGTACCAATCCACTGAAAAATTATTTTTAGGACTTCAAACTGATTCTATACCGTCATTTTGCTTGATTCACAAAAGATGCAAAATCTGTCAAACTCATCATAAAAAGATTGCGTCACAGAGCCAGAGAATGGTGTGTTCTCCAAATAACGCAATAGGAAAGTCTCAGCAGTTCTCCTATCGCTTAATTGAGTCTGATTTAGATACATTAATAGAATGCGTTTATAAGTCGATATCTTCTTAATTTGGATGTACGGGACAACGAGCTGGTCTGCGTAAAAAGCCTAAAGATTCATCATTTTGCAACTTTTGGAAAGAGGAGACACATAACTGACTAATTCAGGGCCGTGATGGCAGATCCTCTGACTCAAGATAGTCAGTCGTGCTTCCTTTTTGTACAAAGCTTATATAGAAATGTACCTTTACAACTGCGCCGATGAATCCAAAATAATCATTAGCAGGATTGCAATGATTCAAATCTTGATATTCGTCCATGAATAATAAATTCTCAACCCATCGGGGAATCTTTCGGACGTCTAATAATGCTCCGTTTACTGGCATAGCTGTGACGATCGTCTTTACGCTTTTCTGAATTCTGATCTAAGTGAAGGAAAACTTCTTACGGGAAGCGCTTGTAGATGATAGGTGTTTACCATTTTTGGTTTAAAGATCTTCCAAATCTCCATCGGTGTATGATTCAGGAGGACGGCGTTGGTTCTCCAGCACTGTGTTCTAACAAAATTCATGTAGTCCTCCAACACTTGCGGGCTCATTAACGAGAGCTGAAGAGAGTTTTGTTCGTTGCTTCCGAAACTTACAGAAGACTGGTTTTTCCCGAAGTCCTCTCCTACAATGACTTTCTCGAAAGTAAAACCCGAGAGTCTTCTGGGGGCTTCGGACAGTTTCATTTTAAAGGTATTTACTGTATGAAAGGTATTTACTGTATCAAAGGTTGGATAAATTTCGAAGAGCATTTCATCCGAAGAGACGATTTTATCTTCCACATTCTGAATCTTAAGCTCTCAATCGGGAATGAACTTACTCTGAATTGCTTAACTGTTCTCGGCCCGCCAGGTGTATCCCATACCCGGTAGAATAACTGAGCCGGATCAATATTTATTCGCCGAAGCTGGATGCCAATATGCCTTCGATGTCTCTCGGCTATTTGGTCCATCGCTCTGCAGCTCTTTCGCAGTCGAGTGAACGACACCGGATTCATTTTTTGAAGGACTTTTACAATATCAGTCACGTCTAAGCTTGTAATAGAGAGATACCAGTTGCAAGGTGGATCTGGGAGCCGGTAATATAGAATATAGACGGCTTTGTTTGGACTCGAAAATGGCTGCTTCGGAAAATGAGGAGGTTTTTCCTTGCTGTTGGCTTTTGAACCAAATGGACCATACCAGAAAATAAGCTCTTTGAAATTGCTCATGGTCCAAGTGAAGTGGGAAATGGACAATTATGAAAATGGAAAGAATTAAAATTCTAGCGTGTTATTGATTAAAAGCGGGCGCGATTTTCAAGAACTTTAAATTCTGTGCGAGCGCTATGCTTTTTACAATCAATTTTTATAAATAGGCTAGGCATAGATAGGTAATTAGCAAGTAAAGTACTTGAAAGAGATTTAGATTTACAGTAAGATTACTCGCTTTCTTTCAAACCCAGCAATTGATTGGGCGTTCAATGGAATAACCTGTTAAAAATAATTTTATTTCAGAAAAAACTGACGAAGAACTCTTCCAGCTGAAAGCAAGAAAAAGCGCGAATTATTCAACGCTAGAAGAGAGGGAAAAGCTCAAATGTCTGTAAGAGCTGCTCGGCTGAAATCTTGAGTCAACAACTTGCAAGATAACGATTAATATTATTTATTTAGACAGTCGGGGAGGATTTTACTACAAATCTTTATTTCTTAGCTCATTGGAGAGAAGAAAAGCAGGAAAATTATGATTCTTTCGCTTCAAATCTCAGGGTGCCAACAACCTCCTCTCGTGTCCGGTTACGGTAGAGATGCCGGAAGCAATTGCGCCGAAACACAGCGCAAAAAGTCGGCAATTTTGGCGCAAAATTTGAGAACACTTATGTGTTCCAGAGAGGGGCAGGGATTTGCGCGAAAAAATTCAAATTTTCAAGAGTTAGCTCTTCCCATTTCCCATCAATTTTAGGCATATTCCTCTAATTTTTTAAAAGAATTTTCAATGTTCTACAAAGTTTCTCGGAGCAGATTTTCCCAAACGTTCTACCGTAATCGACTTATGACATTTCTTAAATCCTATCAGTTGATTCATTTCTTAAATCCTTACTTTATAATTGAGCCATAGCCATCAGAAATAAGAAAACTATGTCCTCCTTTAAAATAATCTGCTGTAAAATTTATCAAAAAGCTGTTGTTTTTATTTGAACTTTCGTATTGTTTCTGATTTTTTAAATGAATTTTACCGTAAAGAGACAATTAGAAGTTTTTTAGACTGTATCAGTTAAAAACCAAGTGATCTTAGAAAAAGGGCTAGCAAAATAAGAAGTCAATGTGATATTTTGATCGCTGCATTCTGAAAAGAGGAGAAGCAATTGGGAGGGAAATTTACTAATTGTATGTCCCTGGCTGACTATTGAGGGTAGAGTATCAATGGGAGGAGCATATATGAGGAAGCCGGCGGAGAGCAGTTGGGATTTATTATATTAAATTGGCAGCTCGCTGACGTCGATAATTGGCATTAACTGTGTTACTAATTTTAGGGAAGCGAGATTAGGGTATTTCAGGTTCAGTCCCTTTCCCATATTAAACGAGAGGGCCAGCGATCAGTGCAACCCTTCTAGAACCTAGTCTCCTCCGAAAGTGCATGCCATCTTCTACCCCCTTCACAGTCATGGCCTTTTTAGATACACCCCTCAATACTTTTGCTGTTCTAAAATCTCCAAACTACACCAAAATAATTATAGGTTCACTCCCTAAATTGGTGTATCTTGGCCGGATGAGATTCTTTTGGGCTGAAATAGCTTTTATTTAATTCTCTGGCATTTTGACCTTATTTTCCTCCATAATCTAGCAAGGCAGGTTTGTTGAGTAAAAAATGGTAGCCTCACCTCCAAGAGTGGCGTTTCTTGAGATTTCAAAAACCCGAGCTATCAAAATTTGGCTGATGCAGTTCGATTCAGCTCGATTTCGTGATTCCAAAACACTTTAAATTTCAAAAAAGGTTGGAAACAAGCCGAATTATGAGCTAAAAGGATGAAACTTTTGGTTCAAAAAACACGCATTTCGAGAAAAAACGCGTTTTTTAATCCTAAAACGAGGTAAAATTGACGTCTTTTTTAACTCATAACTCGGCTTGTTTCCAACCTTTTTTTGAGATTTAGAGTGTTTTGGAATCACGAAATCGAGCTGAATTGAACTGCATCAGCCAAATTTTGATAGCTCGGATTTTTGAAATTTCAAGAAACGCCACTTTTGGAGGTGAGGCTATCATTTTTTACTCAACAAACCTGCCTTGCTAGATTATGGAGGAAAATAAGGTCAAAATGCCAGAGAATTAAATAAAAGTTATTTCAGCCCAAAAGAATCTCATCCGGCCAAGATACGCCAATTTAGGGAGTGGCTCCATAATTGTGTGTCGCAGTGTACATGCTAGTCGATTTCACCAACACAAAATTGCCTTGGAAAACGGTCGGCGAGATGAAGAAGAAATGTCGCGAAGAGCCGCTAATCAGCCAATTCTTCAAGGAATGCCCAGCTGGTGAATACAAAAAAGTCCTGACTCATATCGATTCTCTCATCTACTTCAGCGAGCCGGACTATGGCCTCATCTATAAGACGCTGAAGGAGGCGATGAAGAAGAAAAATGTGAAGGAATTCCCCTACGACTGGAAGATGCCAAATCCAGCAAAAAGACGTTGGAATAAATGGAAATTCAGGAATAAAACGTCAAATAAACAATAATTTTTGAATTAAAATTAAGCTTCTCAATTTGATGACAAATTACTAGCCGAAAATTAAATCCAGTTGAAATACAAACAGACAACAAAAGATTTCTATTGAAGATGAAATTTGAAGAAGATTGCAGAGATACAACTTTACAGGAGATTGCAAATTGTAAAAACAAGGCGAAAACTCCGAAAATTCTTGACAACTTGGGGGAAGCTTAGTTTCTATGAGAGAGAATACGGTATTTTACAAAGGCGAGAGAGCCGGCTACTTGAGGTGCCTATAATCGAAGGGAGAAGGGAAAAGTATGTGGCTGAATCCTTCAGGCATTGGCTCTCTCGATTGATTCAAGCTAATTATTAGACTATATAATTTGTATGGTCCCACTCAAATAAACCCTCTTCTCTGGTAGTTTTCTACAGTAAAACAGGAAGGGAACCAATCTAAAAAAGGGCTTAAACTCACAAGATAGTGTTGAATTTAGAAGAAGGAAGCAAGCTTGTGGAGAAGATTGACGGAGAAATCGAATTAATCATCGGCAGCCATATTCACGTGGTGTTGATGAAGCGAAGATTGTCTACAATCTATGCCGAAGGGATGCAGGACCAGGCAACGAATTTTTTCCATTCCTGCTATAAACTCAAAATAACAGTAGTTTTCCCTCTAAATTCCATTATCCACGAAAGGTAGCGCAATTTACCACACCAAATTCTAGTTGAAAATAAGCCGACTCAATCGGTTTGGACGGTAGATGTCTGAAGTGAGTAGACAACTCCGCAAAATGCAGACGACCCCTCCAAGGAAGGAAACCCCCAATGTTGGCGAGAACATCAACAGGGCAGTTCTGCATACTCAAGATGACTCGTACAGCGGTTAGGAGTTGACAATCAAATCGAAACTAGATAGTACCAATCAATAAAACATTCTGAGGCGTGATTTTTAATCAGAGTTGAGCTCTTTTTCACGCTTGCTCTACTTATCGAATGAGGACAAGTCTTTAGAAAATTGCCTTTCAAAGCGATAAAGACGTTCTTTTCCTAGAGATCTTCGTGAAGATTTTTCGGTATATCGGGGGCAAAGACCCTTCACAGGGCTCCTGTCGGTCAGCTTAAAGTCCTCTTCAGAATCGTCTAAACTCTCCCCGATAAAGTCATCATCCTTATTTTGTTCTGCTAGCTGCTCTCTCGGTCCCTATAGAAACACATTTGCTGCCGCGCGGCCTGGTGGGTCAATCGATGTGCAGGCTGAAGTTCTTCAGAGCCCATCCCTGACGTCGTCTGTTTCGTGCCAGCAGGAGTTTATTCCAAAATGAGAAGAGAATGTCTTCGAGATGAGATGAAATGGTCTCTCAATTTTTGAAACTTTCTCCCACCGAATCTCTGGAAGAGTTGAGTCCTCTTTTGTACCAAAAGCCCCGGCTGAAAATATCTTCTATTGGAGCAAGCTAGAGAAGTCTACAACTCTCCATGAAATCATTCACCGGAAATTAATCAACGTGGAGGCGTTACCTGGAAGCGTATGAGAGCCCTAATCCGAACCAATTATTCCCCCCAGTAATTTGAGCCTTCTGATCGTCGATACTAATCTTCTAGAAGCAGCAAAACGTGTTTTGAGTAATCCCCCGTCATCTGCCCCCGTGATTTCTTTCTGTGCTTTCCCCCTCCTAAAAGATCAAATAGAAAAATTCCAGGGTTGAAATGTTAGAAGAATTAATCGAAAAGTACAATGCTCCCCAGCTCTTATATGGACCAAGGGACTATTTATCAAATGATCGAGGAATGAGAGCCCGCTATTACCAATGCAGTCTATGCTTCACCATCACTGGAATGAATAATCCTGAGTTGCTCGAACATCATTTCAAAGTGAAGCACGGTGGAGCTGGGGCGATTGGAGTGAGTTTGAGACTCAGAACCTCTCGACAAAATTCAGATGTTTCATACAAAATATTACGCGGATCAGACCGGCAAATTGCTGGTTGAACGAGGAGAAGACGACGAATTTCTCCGAGAGACAGCTGAATTGGAAAGACAATTCAAGAGAAAAGGCTTTAAGAAATCCTCTTCTCTTCCAGGGGAGCCACTCTCAGTTGAGGTTTCTCTTCTTCAAACCAATTCCACTTTCTTCCAGGAAGCTTCAACTTCAGAAGTCCAGTCGAAGCGTCTTTGTAGAAAATGCTGTGCTCACGGAGAGCTGACTCTGAAGAAAAGTAGTTGCTTTTTCACCCTATTTTATATCAAAATTCAGATCACATCTGCCCTCATTCGGATTGTCAGTGTTTTGGCTGTGACCAAGTTGATAGAACGAGGTGCCGTACTTTTGCCAGTTCTTGGATGTAAACGGGTTGTAGTCTGAGCTGACCCGTAACCATGTTTTTGAGACAATTCTTATTTTTCATGAGAGTCGTCTAGGTCAGCACGGAATACAAACGTTACAGAGAGATTTGCAAAGACCATACAGCATTTTAGAGAAGCTGAACGGTCAAGTAAGAAAGGAACCACAACTCGACACTCCAGCCAGAAGAAGAAATAAACGAAAGCGATGCAAACAGATCTGAGAGATTTCTACCAGCTTTTTCTTTTAATTTTTGCGATTCCTCCAAAATACACTCAAATTTAAGTCAGAAATTCTACAAGCTATCGCATCCTCTTGAATAGAAGCCCCCCTCAATCCAATTTGGACCTTTGACTCTCATAATTTTCACTGTTTTACCAAGTTGTGTAGCTTTTGATCTCCTCTACTAGTTTGTAGAACATTCTGTCACATTTCAGTCAATTTGTCGCTCGAATTTATGCACAATATCTTAAATGGATCTCTCTTAAAGTAAGATCAAGATTGTTTCATTTTTACACTTAGTCCGCTTATTTTTGGCCTTTTATATCTCAATTTCTCAAATCGAAAAACGTTAAACTTTAGACTGACTGCTTCCTTTTTTTCTCCATATTTTTCAGTCATTTAATCCCGGGTTTTTTCTCTTCTACAACTGGAAGATTTTTATTATTATTTCCCCCATATTTAACCAATAAATTTTCTATCTAAAAGCTTTATAAGTTATTCGTAGAAGTGAGTGTTTTTCTGATCTCTAAACGATCAACAAGGGGGTGCTGGGTGGATTGATTCTGATTCACTCATCCTGAGGATTAGAGCGAATATCCTCTCATATGGCAGATCGTGCATAAAAATGTGTTTTTTTTTTAGTTCTCCTTCGCCCCGCCTCCTCTGCAAGCGCCCGCCTTGGCCAGTTGCCGAGCTGTCAGCTGCCGCCTCTGCGGACTACTGTAATCTCTCTCTCTTTCTCTCTTCTTTTGGACCAACTCCTAGACTAGCAAAACATTCTAACGATTTCTCAGAAAAAAAGCTAAATAATACGATGGATGAATCATCCCCCATGTGATAGGACTTTTGATTTTCCTTTCAAAGATCACTCCCCTCTAAGGACGCTTTTTGGTATCCAGGAGATGCAATCAGTCTTGCGACCGTAAGCCAGGCTGAGCTCTTTTAAGCGCTTCCTAGCTATCCCGTGCAAACAATCCCCCTCGTCAAACTATTTAGATATCATGGAACAATCTGAACAACCACACGCTCCGATGATTTGCTGCTCATGTGGAGGAGTTAGACGACAATTGACCTATTCCTTCACTCAATATGACTTGGAGGTTCAACATAAAGAGACCCAGACGGAGATGTTGGCTGAAACGGTTACTCCAGCAACTGTACAGCCAGAGACGGGTGAACAAGCGGAGACTTCTGAAGAGAGTCCTCGCGAAGTGGTAAATCAACGAGGGAAGGAGAGAGAGAGAGAGTTTAGATGCCAGCTTTATCTCCAGCTGAACAGCGTATGTCTGAAACTGAGGCTGTCCAATTTCGACGAGCCCTTTTGCCAGAATCTTGGGTGCTTAGAACCTCCCTAGTTATTATCAGTTGATCTTATAGGCTAATCGCAATGTGAATTTGTCTGCCTTCCAGCAGCCTGCAACCAATTCCGTTGTCGCTGCTCTCCAGCATTCGCAATTCTTGCTGAATGCTGGGTTGACTCCAATCCGACGGGAACAGCAGCCGGTCCCAGCTAGCAACCAACTGCTCAATCCATTTCCTGTGAGTCCTTCTCTCCGAAACGATTTGGCCTTTTCAGTCGGTACTCCAGCCAGTGGTTGCTCCTCTTGCTCAAAATCAGCAGCAAATTCTTCGACCAAGTCCGCTCCAACCAGTTGCCTTTCCAGACGTGAGATTCAGCAAGAATCCCAATACCAATGTTTATATCATAGATAAATGCCATCGAACTCCTCCAGGCTAATCATGCTCGTTTTCTACAAGAAATTATTGCTACCCATCTGCAGCAGCCACGAAGCAACTTGGTATAAAACCTTTGGAATATCAAGGAATGTGATTATTTCAGCCTCAAGATGTCGTTCGCAACAACTACAGAAATATCTAAAATAGCTGATAGCCCATCTCTTGGTGGGAAAGAGCGCCATCCTCGACAGCAACAATAACCTTCTTTGACTTTTTTGTCAGAAAACCCCACTTTTAACATTTATTTCAAATTCGAAATAACCAAAGACTTCGATCCTTTCAACCATCTAGCTAACTTTCAATTTAATCAAACTTTTGAGATAGAAAATGATCATTCTCTCCTCCAAATCATTTAAAAAGTTTTCACCCCTTTGGAGGCAAAAGTGATTCTCCCGATCAAACTATTCAAAACGTTTTCATTTTTCTTTAATTTTTCTGTAAAAATAACCCCATCTGAGAGAAGAATCTTCTTCTCCTCATTTTTCAAATATCAACTATCCAACGAAAATCAACTAAACTATCCTATCTTTTGAGACCAATTAATTATCTTCCCCGTACATCCGTATTTCTTCTAAAATAAGCCTCCCCTATACCGTGATTTTTTCGTAATTTTGAGACAATTTTTGAGGCTTCTATTAGAAGAAAAACGATATATTTCCCCCTGAAGATCTCAAAATTGTATATATTCCCAAGCGTCCATAGACTGTTTTATTGTTTCATCCTCCTAACTATGAACTGATCTCCTGTTTGTCCCGATAATCGTTCTGTTTTCGTTGACTTCCTATACTCCTCAATTAAGTTTCTACGTAGCTGATAAATGATCTCTTTGATGACGCTGTTGTACACGATTTTGCGAATAAAGTTCTCTCTCTGTCTGTCTGTCTCTCTCTCTCTAATTGACGACAGCCACCACCCGTGGCTTATCAATTTCAGGGGAAATCAATTACGCTAAGCAGTGCTGGTGGCAAGAGCGAACACACGCTGTCGATTAGAGCGAACGATATGGGAGAAGTTTCCTGTTTATCTATGACCAGCCAGTCGTCTCCGAGATTCAAAGACCTTTCTGTCTATTTGAATGAGCTTCCAGTTGGATTCATCTGTTGCTTCTGCCAGAAGACTTTCCCCAAGGAGGATGTCGAAGCCGCCACTGCTCATGTCAAAGAGGACCATCCAGACTTTGTGAGTTGAAAAATCCTCCACAAAAGAAAGATTCAGATCCCGCGGGAAAAGCAATCCGTCCGACTGATAAGAGAAAGTGTGATTCGATACGCTCCGTCCACTTCCGTCCTTGAAAAGTTAGTTCCAGTTACTTTGTCTGCCATGAAGGCCGTCGATAGAACGATCAAATTCCGAGTACCGAAACTGCCAGCTCGATTTCGTCAGAAACAAACGGCCCCACCTACGCCGAAGAAGTCGAGAAAAGATGCGAGAGAACGCTCCTCCAAAAACCTGCCTTTTGTACGTTTTTGTCTGATTTATTTGTAAACGGTTTAAGCAGCAGAACCTTTCCCATCTGATGGCAACTGGCAACTCTCTTTCTTTCGCAAAAAGTCTACAAGAAGAGATAAATCTCCCAGAAGAGAAGAATTCAAACCTTCAGTCCCTTCCTAGTGTAATTCAGCCAGTTTTCACTCCCACAACTAGCCAGGATAGAACCATCCTTTCTCCATTTAGCATTTTCAACTTATTGGCCTCCTCCTCTGAGCAGTCTCTTTTGTCTCCCCATCCAGTCATCCCTTCTCCAGATTTGTCTTTTCTCAACTTTTTGGCATTCGCATCATTCTCTTCAAAATCTCTCCCTCTGCCTCCTTCTGTCCCTTATCCGCCCTATTCATCGTTGAGAAAATTGTCGGCTTTTACGAGGCTGAAAGAAGGCAAAACTAAGCCTCGAGTTGCCAAGATTCCTAAACGTCAAAAGAAAAGCAAAAAAGAAAACTACTCGAATCGAACCCCTCATTTTTGTGGGAAATGTCGCGCCCATGGAGAGGCGAACAGCAATCGACAAAGTGAGCCTCTCTCTCTCTCGTTATCAGTCCTTTTTTACAGAGCATTCTTGTCCTTTTTCTAGATGCGACTGCGAGGGATGTCTGGCTGTTGAAAAAGAACGAAATCGAGCGAAAGAGAGAATGAAAAGAAAGGTAAAAGAGCCTCAAGAAAAAGTCTTCAAAATTCACTTATAGAGATTCCAAATAAAAGAAAAAAGAATAGCCAAGCTGGTGGAGGAAGAAGAGCTTCTAATCGACGACTTCTTCCCAGAAGATTTCTCTCCAATTTATTCCTAAATTCCCAATCTATTTGTAGGCACCGATCTACCTCTCCAAGGAGAATCGAACGATGATAAAACTTTAGAGATAAAGACAATTCTTTCTCAACTTCTTTATTAAATGACAGAGACAAAGAAATGGCTGGATCACTTTCGTTTTGGTTTCTTCGCATCTTCTTTCTCCCTCATTTCCCCCACTTTAATAGCAAACCGAGTGCCATAATAAAAACAAATAACAGCGACGATGATTACATAAAAATGGGAGGGAGTGAATTCACTGTTGTAGAGGGTGAGAAGTATGAATACGGTGAATTTGAGGGGAAGGGGTGGGAGAGCATTAGACTGGAAATAACTCCACTTCTCCCATTTTAATTCCATAGAATTTTAAAGAAAAAAAGATTTACAATGTAGAAGTGGAGGTCATTTATTCCCCAGACTACTATGTTAATATCTAGTCCGGGAATTGTCTGTTCTTGCAGCATCAGCGAGGGATTGAGATAAGTCTGTAGACATTTCAATCTAGGGAGAGAGACTCTCCTACCTCTTAAATTGCAAGATTGCAGAATGGCTTGAGATGAAGACAACAAGCGAGATGTCCAAATAGAGAACGATATAGTTTACTTCAATTGGATGGAACTATAGATTATTCAAATTAGAATTGTGGAAGAAATCATCTTGGTTAGGTAGTAATTTCCTCTTTCTTCATCCTTTTTCTCCTTCTTCTTATTTGGCTTAACTTTTGGACCGAATCCAAACTAAAAAATCTTTGGTTTAAACAAGGCTGCCTTGGATACGGCTCTAATTATGATTGTCTGAATTTCGAGCCTATAATTGGCCTCGACTCTTCCTAGAAAAAGTAGACTTTGCCGCCGACGCCGCCGACGCCTCCAACGCCACGGTCTTTGTCATTGAAGTCACGTTGAAGCCAATCTTCTTCAGTACAAATTTTCTATAAAATATTGGATTTAAAACAGAAAGAAATACCTACCTATATGGGGTGATTGTGATGAGACACGTCAGACCTCCGTTTACCGTTTTCATAGAGAAACACGGCAAAGCGATGGGAATTGTCCCTAGAAAATAGAATTTCGTGGAAATTTGTCCTACACGCTGAATGAGCTTTAATCGTCTCGCTGATGATGACAATCGAATATAAGAAGGCTGGAACCAGACTGCATGAAGAGCAGGCAGACATCTGGAGATTTTTTGCTTAAAAAACGGCAGGAAAAAAACCTGAAAGATGATGCTCTGGATGGCCATTTTGTGTTGTTTTTTGGTCTTTTGACTGGTGGATCCCCTCTTCAGAATTCGATGGGAATGAATGATTATGAAAATAGTCGTAAAGATGGCCACAAAAATTCCAAAGACAACCGCCTCGGCCCAATATGTCGTCCTGTCGGGGTAATAGCTCACTGCTCCTTCAGGCAAAGTCCCATTCAGTTTCAACTAGAAGAAGTGCCAAAAATATGGAAAAACTGACTCGATGAAATTGTCTTTTGGTCTCCTCTTCCGTAAAAAAACAATAGAAAGCACAGGCGCCTCCAGTGACACCAATAAAGTAGGGAATCACTAGTATGGAATTTAATACAAATTGAGGAAGACGGATGTCGATCAATGGCAGAAGGACACAATATCGATAAACGAGAGCCACAGCCAACGAGCCTATGATACAACCGTGGAGAAAGACAGAAACCGCCTGGAGATGATGGTTTTAAAAGAGAAGAGGTTCTTACGAAGAGATAATTGGCTGGAATTTTGAAGAAAATATATCCCAATCCGTTGGGAATAAATACAGTAAGAGGGAAAAGATCTATAGTTGTTGCGAAGGCCACCGACCAAAATATCGTCTCCAGATAGGAGGTCACCTGAAGAATTAATTATTTTCAAAAGGGCAAAATTCTAGATTAAATCGTTTCGCCACCCCAATTCTAATCGTAACGTTGGCGAAAAAACAAGAAAGTTTGTTTTCTCAAGGCTCAATTTTCTAAAAAAAAAAACCTCTCTTTTAATTTTTGATGTTTTCCAACTGATAGAGGAGATCAAAATCTAAAATTTTGTAGAACATTTTAAATAATGAAAATAACTCCAAATGTGAGAAAATTGGACATTTTAGACTACCCTCAACCCTCAAGAGAAAGACCTTAAAAAATAAGTCCCGTCTAGAAAATCCAATTTTTCTAAGAGTTATCTTTATTTTTGTAAGCAGCCATGTTCTACAAAGTTGTAGAGAAGATCAAGAGCTACAACTTTGTTAAACTTTGAAAATTCCGAAATTGATTGAAAGGTTCCTGAAAATCCATTTCACTCCGATCTCACCATGACGTTGGCGAGCATCCATTGAAAAGTCTTCATTTCTCGAGGAGATTTGGCGAGGATGATCCAAATTGTAAAGAAGAAGAGAGCCGAGGAGATGGAGCTAATGAATCCATACCAAACAATATATAGGTCCATTAGCTTTTTAGCCGTACGACCGACAGGTGCGGCGGCGTTTTTCGATTTCAACTATAAATAATTCTGTCAATTGATCGCCGGACTTTTATACAAAGCAAATGACACGTGGAGCCGCTGGTCACCTGCTGCGGCCATCAACATGCAGCTTTTCGTACTTCTTTTGACCATTTTCTGTCTATCCCTGGCTGGTTAGTCTGCTTCTTTTTTAAGCAAGAGATTCACAGCTGTGATTCGACCGCAGAATGGAGACATAGCTCTAATGCCTATGAAGCACTGCCATTGCAAGGAGCCACTACGGGTCATCTTGATGGAACCTCCGCCGCGATAGAAAGCAGTTGTTTATAAACTCGAATTGCTTCTTGTTTTCCTTTCATCGAAGATTAAATCCATCGAATCATCCCCTCGTCATTTCCTTTTCTTCCTGAAGATTTGAGAGCCATCAGCTCAGATTAATAAAATGCTTAATTTTCGATTCTTTTTACCTCCATTTTGTCCAATAATTCACCCACTATTTTAACAAGTTAAAAATGTCCCAAATAAAATACCACAAACAGACAAGGTGAGTCGCAGATATTTAGAGAGGCCACAAACTGCTGGAATATTTGATTGTTCTTCGAATTCAAATTAATCTCTGTAGTCGCAGATGGCCTCCACGAATTTCTATGAATATTCTAATATGGCACAGCAAATTGTACTCAAAAAATAAATTTAAAAGGTTATGATTGGGACCTCCAAGCGATATAAATAAATTTAGTCTTATTTGTCGAAATTTATTTGCGACTAATCATCGAATATGATTTGTTCCCTACAGGAAAATCGATCGCGCAAATATCTCATTGATATGTAAATTCGCTTCATTCTAAAGCCGGGGGGCGTCTGAGCCGCAATTATCTCGAGGGATCATCAGACACTCTCCATAGTAACCGGCAGATCCTCGGATGAGAATAGCTACCTGCCTATAATGCGTCCACATAGATTAGTCAAATATTGTCTATACATTTTCCTGATTCTAAAAAGAATCAAATACTGTGTTCCTTCGAGCCAGCTTGAAAAATATAACTTTTGAGCCTTTACTATTGACTTTCAGAATTTGTAATGTTCTATAAAGTTGTAGTCCTTGATCTCCTCTACAACTTTGCAGGAAATAATTTCTTACAAAAATAATGACAACACCTAGAAAATAAGGTTTTCCAGGTGAAACTCATTTTTTGGTCGCTATGCTGTAGCCCAAAAATGTTCAATTTTCTCTAAATCGAGGCTATTTTCATACTTTCAATGTTTTACAAAAATGTAGATTTTGATCTCCTCTACAAGATAGAAAAAACTAGATTGAAAATTTGTGATCGTTGGGAAGAACTTCTAACTGAGGGAATACAAAGAGGAGATCTTTCTCCAAGGGGTCGAAGATAAAGGAAATGACTCATTTGTTGTTTTTCAAAGTCGCATGATGACGATGTGTAAGGAAATCAAAATATTGACCCGTCAGTTGGCTCTCTTTGTTTAAAAAGTGGCCGTCGTTTGCCCGAGGAAACGTTTCATCGATGAATCGTCTACTCTGCCTCTTTCTCTTAGCTTCTCTTCTCTCCGTCATCGCCTCTTCCGGTCGGTTTTCTCTTGATGAAGATCTCTTTTAAAAGTTCAAAAATAGCTCAATGTTGATTCATCGTGTTGATAAGAGGAATCAATATAAGCTACTCTTTCCAATCAGAATAGAAAATGTCTTCTTCAGATCAGCAGCCCACAGTTCCGAGTCAGCAAGGCGCTTCTCAGGTATTTTTTCTCCAATTTTAATGACAATTCTTTTCAATTAGGATGTCTATCTCCCCGGCCAGAATATGATCAACAGTGCTCATCGAAGGAAACTCCAAAGTACAACTGACCAACCGGCGGATCCTCTTCCAGGAAAGAATATGATCAATAGTGGAATGAGGAAGGGAATCAAAACTCAGCACGGCACCGTTCCCAATAGAAAACAACAACAAAATTATTAAATTAAAAAAAAAAATTTATTTTCCTTCGCTGATAAGGCTAGAATCTCGTTGGGCGATCTCCTCCAGACTTCCCTAAATCTTTTTTTAGCTCAAGGGTATTCTCGGAAACGTGCATTATAAACACGAGGAATTCCAAGACCATAATGCTCCATGGCGAGTGCGACTAGACATGTTTGAATGGCTCGATTACAGGTGAGAATCGTCGGCTGAGAGGAATCCCATTTACTTTTTTCCAACACTGAAAAAGTTTCTCAAGGTTTTGGTCAGCTTTCTATACCTTCTTTGATAGTGGATTTGTCTAAAATTCCCAGATGATTCTCACAATCTACGACCTGATTGATTGGAAAAGATTTTGAGCCTTTTAGTCGACTGCCTTTAGCATCTAAATTTTCGTCTTTCTTTCCACAAAAATAGGCTTCTACTCTTCGCTGGGAATCCAAGAGGAAGTGTCCCATTGAATTGCTCTCTGATCCGATTGTCGAGGAGATTCCATTTCTGCAAAATAAATGTGACTCTAATCGACGACTCCTCCCACTATTTCCTCCAAGAGATTTTGTCCATTTTCTCGAGAAGCCAATTCTTCAAAAGAGATGATTCTCTCACTGTCCAAAGGATGTCTAGCCATCCAATTTCCTCTCTAAAAATGGTCTAAAAAGGAGAGAAAAAAAACCTCTGGCGAAATCGGTTGTGAAGAAGAGATTGGACGGCCATCTTTTTCCCATTTTTCGAAGCCCTGATTCAGCACAGAAACCGCCTCATGGCCATAAATCTAAAGCAAACAATCAACATCACGAAAAAAGTCAATCTTCTAGTATTTTTGAGCCGCCCAGAGGTTTGAAAAGTCAAAAAGCTCAGCTCTTTCTTTCGAAATTGACTGAAATAGTTGGAAAGAAGAGAATTTTCAAAGAATCCCCCCGGAAAAAGAAGAAAACCTTTAAAATCCACCAGACTCTGGCGGCGAACATCATTCCGCTGCCTTTCCCCCGGCCATAAACAACAATTTGATCGTTATTGTTTAGTCCAAGGAGCTGCATATATTGCTCGAAAAGTTTCGGAGGATAAAGATCATATCGAGCGAATCTTAAATTTATTCTCTTTTTTTTTCGTTTCTCAAAACCTTCCGGGATAGCTGCCCACATCGAGATTGAAATGAACAGCGCCTTGGATGTGCTTCGAGAGGAATTCTTTGTCCAATTTCTCCTTCTGTAATCGTTCGAATTGGCCGTAATGTTTCGTCATAAACTCCGTGTGATCGGGTTTTGCTAAGTTCAACGGAAATGTCGCATCGACGACTTTCACATGGCCCAGATTCTCAGCCAGCCATTCTTGTTCCACCACAGCTGGTACATTCAACTACTTTTTTTGAGAGAGAAATAAATATAAATTTGATACCTTTCGAATAGAAAAAAGGAATAGTTTTGAGCGGGAGGAGAGAAGAACCATTCTTGGGGACGAACAGCTGCCAATCGCGTGGCAAAGAGTCGAAGACTGTGTCACTTTAGAGACCAAAGAACGATGAAAAGAGGATTAGAAGTAAAAAAAAGCGAACAATCTCTGGTGGGCAAATCGAGGACTGGTTACCTCTTTTTATTTAACAAAGGCGGTGTTCTCTGGTCTCGGGGTTCAATTTTGAGGGAAACCTCCTTCACTCTCTAATAAAAGATAAAAGCTATCAAATCATAGGAATGAATTCCCAATAGAATTTGGACATTTCTGGAATATAAAAAAACCAAACTCAACCTCCTTTTTTCTGGAAAAATTCCTTGATCTCTCTCGAGAAAGAATGAAACAAAAATTCCGGGGGTTTCTCTTTCTTCTAGAAAAGCCTCTCTCAAGAAGAACAAAGTAAAACAAGAAAAGATTTATGAGCCTTTCTACTTCCTCCGTTTCAAAACACATTGAATGGGTGAGTAATAGCACGCTCTGAAGGCTCGAGCCTCAGATTTGAAGCGTTTGACGGCGAGAAAGTCGGTCGCTTTCTTGTCCTTCCTCACTGGATCAGTAGCCATAGCGGAGTCGTCTCCCATGCGAGCATATCCTTCATACCTGTAAAATCTCTATGTTTAGATGGAAAAGTTTCCTTCTGATCTAATCAGAGTCTCGTGGTGGTGTGGAAAAGAGTGATTCGTCAACGCTTACTCGCTCGACAAATTGCATTCCCAGCGTGCCATAAATGCTCCAATGATTCCGCTTTTTCGTCCGAAAGAAAGTTTTCTAATAAAATATGAAACAGAAATTATGTCTGTCAATCTCTTGTGAGAAATAGGAGATATTTCCTACCGGAGGACCTTTTCTTTTTTCCCATGAACTTCACCTCGAATCCTACTTCCAATCTGATGATAAGTTAACTTACAAAGGCGAAATTTGCTTTCATCGAATTAAAGAAAAAATTGTCTGATCTCTATGAAGATACACTCGTCCCTGGTAACATCGCTTCCCCCCTTGGGCCGAGGATCATCAAGGCGAAAGAGGGTAACTCGATTCGAGCTCACTCGACTCGTCAACGCATTGTCAGAGCCAAAATGGTCAGCCAAGTGAGGTCATTTCGAGATATTTTGAAGGGAAAAAGGCATCCGGGAAGGGCTCATTCTTGATCGATTCGAGGATTTCCTCTTTTTATACAGTTCCTTCCTTTGATAAGAGCTTCTAAAATTAGTTTTTAGCTTGGAAAATTTCTCGACTATTTTATTTTCCGAGAAATAGGTGTCTTGCTCGTGATTAGGTAGCGCTTTAGAGTCCTTTGTTAGGCGGAGGTCCACCCGTTGCTATGGAGAATCTGAGAATCCCTCTGAACCTCTATCGGTCTCAAACAGATTCCTTCCTTTGGTAGATAGAATTTATATTCAATTTTAATTCATTTAAAAAAAATAGAAATTCTCATCCAACAAAAGAGCTGACGAATGTTTTGAAGATTTAGTTTGATCTTTCTCCGATTTTCCTCATTTAATCTAAAAAATTGACATCTCCGCTGCTCAGAGTCCCATCCACGGACACAATTTGAATTGTTTTGCTCGTAAGGAGTAGATTCTTTTGATGTTGAGAAGTACTCGAAAGGCTGAGAGATGCCACGGGAATTTCATGCGTTTTTAGAAGGATTTTTAACCCCCCAGATGGAACGCCGTTCCTCCTTCCAAACTAGCCAGCTAATTTCTCTCCTCCCTTTCATTTAATTTCGATCCGCTGATGATTCCAGCCTTTGGGAGAAAAAGAGCCCACCTGTATGGAGAGAAGTTGTAGACAGCTCGTGGCATGTAGTAGCTGGCAGCCAGAGCGAAGATGCTCAGGAGGAGGACGAGGCAGCGCATTTCTGAAGAAGTGAGGAGAGAGGGGCGGAGAGAACGAGAAAATCCGGGAAGGAGCCTCAAATGGGAGGGGCGGGATGATGAGGAAAAGAGTTGTGGGGAATTCCATCGGAAAGAAATCAAACTAATCAACTTCAAGATTGCTTTGGATTCAAGCGAAAGTCTGACAATTTTGTTTCAAAAATTCCTCGTAAAACCGACGCGAATTCTTCTCAAAATTCGCCAATTTGTTTTGTTTTCAGATTGTGGTGTTTATCCATAGCAAAAAGAAATTTCCCCAAAAGCATTTGAATCAAATTAGGAGCACAAGGAGACTTTGTCTTTTTATTTCTAAAATCGGAAGGAAGCAGCCTTCCTCCTACGTAGCATATTCCAGGTGTAGGAGGTAGAAAATAGTCTATGCCTGACTGCACAAAAATAGAAACTTTGGAGACACCTCCAGCTCCTTCTTCTTCCTTGTTAGGGAGCTTCTTCTTGATGACAAATCTTACCGTATTCCATTAGTTGAGCTTCTATTTCGAGAAATCAGAACACATTTGTGATGTCCATTTCACCCACGTTTTTGGCCATCAGGAGGACACTTTCGGAAGAGCCCATTTGACCGAGAATGGGCTGCGCTAAAAGGCTTAACAGTGTCTTTATGTGTTGGAAATGTGCTCTTCCTGGTCGCGACGAAAAAAGGTGAACATCTCTTGGCGAGTAGTTTTTGCTCATTTTAACTGACAATTGAAGTTATATAATTCATTTTAAATCAATAAAAAAATATAAGTACACGTGCTGGACACGCAGCAGCGTTTAAGGCAATGCAAATCGCAGATAATAACGGATTGCTAATAAAAGTACAATTAGATTATTATTTTAAGAAGAAAATGATATTTTGATAGGAAAAACGGAAATAAAAATGAGAAATCGTTATTAATAATTTAGCTACCGAATGTGAAAAGACATTTGTAAGGCTGGGAATATCGTTGGAGTGCTTACAAGATGATGCACTTCTTTTTCTTGGGCTTCTGAGGAGGACAGAGAACAGCTCTGATAGCCTCATCGAAGACCTGAAAATTTGCCCCTTCGTTTAGATGTCAAACGATACAAGTAATTAATCAGTTTGTTTTTGCTTTCGTCATCAATAATGACTCATCTTATCAGACTGATTTATGACTACACGTCTTACTCGTCGTTGATTCATTAATGAATCGTGTTGAATCAATATTCACTTTGAAGGCTAGTAATTCAGTTTTTCTAGTTATCAAAAAATAAATTTAACTAACCTTTTTAAGTCCCTTCTGAGTGAGAGCAGAGCATTCCAGGTAAGTAACAGCCTTAATCTCTTTAGCCATTACAAGGCCTTGAGTGTAAGAGATCGGATTGAGACGTCTCTCGCGAAGTCTATAAATTTACATAAATTCCGTAGATATTTTGCTTGTTTAAAATCTAAAAAATAGCAATTATAGTCTACCTGTCAAGGGTGTCTCGGTCCTCCCTGAGATCGGCTTTAGTTCCTACAAGAATTATGGGAGTATTGGGGCAATGATGTGAGACCTCAGGATACCTGCAAACAGGCAAATAAAAAATAAATTACCACTCACCATTTCGCTCGAACATTTTCAAAAGAAGCTGGATTGACCAAGCTAAAGCAGACCAAAAAAACATCTGTCTGCGGATAGGAGAGAGGACGCAACCTAAAATATAAAAGTTGAGTTCAAGTTAAAGAACAAACCTGTCATAGTCCTCTTGTCCAGCTGTATCCCAAAGACCCAGATTTATCGGACGACCCTCAACCATAACATTTGCCGAATAGTTGTCAAAAACCTTAAAACAAAAATTAGGAAAAAGAATAAAACATACCGTTGGAATGTACTCGCCAGGAAAAGCATTTGTAGTATATGAAATTAATAAGCACGTTTTACCTACGGCTCCATCGCCCACTACAACGCATTTGATAGCCTGCATTGGCCTAAATTAATTAAAAAATAAAGAAACGAATGATAAACAAAGATATTAAGCTGCAAAAACAGCTAGTAACTGTAAAAGTGAATAATAAAAAGCCGAAGAACTTTGTAACCGTGAAACTCTGTAATACCTAGCACTTTGGAGGGGTAAGGTACAATAAATACAACACGAATAATTCGGTAGAAAAGTGAAGGGGCAAGTACAACAACATTATAATAAGGAAAGATTCTTGTAGACTAGGCGAATCAGTGGATTATTTAGGCGTATAAATATCTAATCGACAATAAAAGTACCGGTAGAGCGATATGGCGAGCATTAGACAGGAAGACCTGCTACTTTTCGACACTTTTGCATAGTAGCACGATATTCGAACTGTCGACGACTTACAGCTCTTACGTGGCGAAGATATTCTTGAAGATTAATAGCTCCACGAATTTTCGCCTGACCTGCAATAATTTGGTATGTTGAAAGTAGAGAAAAGGAACAGTCATTCTGGTCTTATCTAAACTATAACGTGGATGTTTTTGTTTGCTTTCTGCCCGGAAGCTTACTTTTAAATAAAAACAATAATGGTATTCGGTTTTTTTCTAATTTAAATTTTAAAAAAAGACTAACCTAGAGCATAGATTTCATCGTCACATGACAAATCTTGAGCATAATTACTTAATAATTGGCGGTGTAAAGGATTTCCAGCATCAATGACTGTATCTATTTCAATTTGGTTAGAGCCATCTCCGACATCAATAAGAGCTTTTGATAACTCTGTCTTTTTTGCCTGAAATTTTTGAATAATTACACAAAACTAGCGTTTACCTCGAAAGTAGAAATGAATTTATCCAACTCAGAGTTAGTAGATTCTAGGCTCTGGAGTATTCCTTTTATTTTTGTTTGTCCGGCCTGCAGATCTATTTTTGTTTGTGCGATTGACGCCATTTCAGCTGATTTTGTACCTAAAACTATGAAATCCATCAAAACAAAAACAATACCTAGATTTTCCCGGAGACGTATCTTAATCTTATCTTGTAAAGCACTAAGAAGTGATTCACGAATATGATTAGTCTGTAGCGGAGGAACTGGCCGTGCTGGTGTATAAGCAGCGCCAAATTGATTTCCTACATTCGCATACGGACTGAAAAATGTTTTAAAAATAATTATGTTGGGAAATATTCTTACCTTGGAAATTGATTTGCTCCCGTAGTTGGATAAGGCGTGGTATATGCTCCCTGGTTCATTGGATAAGGTGTTGGCATCGCTGCATTTATGGCTGGATATGGCGTAGGTTGACTAGGAGTAGGTTGAGAAACAGCACCTGCCGGCCTTTGTGACGAACTTTTTGCAAAAACAGGGCATCTATCTTGGAATACCATACACATAACCTTTAAAAAATAGATATTGGTAAAAACGGCAATACCTGTAAAAGTCCATGAAGATCATATCCAGGGAATCGCCATTCATTAAGATACGGTAAAAAGACGCGTCCCTCCTTGTTCACACTTTCGGACTCTTTTATTATCATATCTGATGTTGGACGTACAAAGCATATGGGTGCATAGTACGGATGAGTATCCCATAAATATACTCTAATAGGAATATTATAACAAGATCCCTGAAAGAGTTATAAAATTGAGATTCAAAAGGCAACTAACTTTGTAAGGTACCGGAATAGTTCCATATAGATAGAAAGCTTGCCGTCGTCTTCCATCCGGATACATAAAAAGTTCTGAGTCTGGTTTTAAGCCAACAAACTGCCCCAGGGCAGTCAGCACATCGCTTTTCGCGGAATCAACATATTTGGCTCCTGCTCGCGTAAGGTGTTGCTGCACCTCCTGTGGAGAAGCTTGACTCATTCCAGTCCTGAACGTAACTCTACCTCTGTCAGGACTTTCTGGAACTGAAAATTGAGATTACTGGATGAAAACAATCAATGAAAGAGAATAAATTCTATGGGAAACAACAGTCAGAACGGGCTAACATAGCTTTCAATAATTGTGAAATACGTTGTTTGTTAGCTGATCTAAAAATCAAGGTTGCTAAATGAAAATGTTTACGTGTAAACTATTGGGAAACGACCTAAATTCTACTATTGCTTATTTTCAAGAAATGAAGATTTGATTCCACAGGGTCGACTATGGAGAAAGGAATAAAGTATGAGTCATGACAGTTAGAATGAAATCACCCACGATCGGTTACTTAAAAAGCGCCAGCCCAAAATAAGTCAATCGATGATTGTTGATAAGATCAACTATAAGAAGTCAAAACCAAAGTAAATTGTTCAGATGAGAATTAATCACCGAATGATCTAGAAGTCAAAAAGCCTCAAAAAGTACAAATGCTTGAGGTTGACAAGCTTGCCCATGGGCGTGTCCACCCCTGTCGTTGGCCCGTACTGCGTGCTCCAGCTGTTTAGCTAGCCGATATATTGTTTTTGAAGTTTACATTTATCAGCAAATACTCGATTCTGTGTAGCTACTTTTCTCCACAAAGGGTTCATTTTACATTCATTTGCCATTTATTGACGCCTTTGTGCTATCTCTTTAGTTTTTAGCCATTTCCGGCATTTACTTTATGTTTTAATCAAAGAGTGAACCTAAATAATAAAATAAAATAGAAACTAACCTTGATCTTGCCTCCTATATACTTTCATCGCAGGGGTTTTGTTTTTTGAACTGAACCAGCCAAATTCCATCTTCTGCAATAAAAAATAATTATCAAATGTAAAAAAAAACATAAAAGAAAGAAATAAAAGCAGAAAAGGTTATATAAGAAAATCAAATGAAAATTCGTAATAAAACAAAAAGAAGAGCTGCTTTTTCACATTCGTTGCTTTAATTCCCCAAGGATTTTGTTTTTTCCTGATAGCTAATAAAAAAGAAAAAGTTTCAGTGGAGCTTGGTAATGGTATCAGCTAAATGCGATACATTGAGGAGCCTCTGATCGTAGACTAGAAGAGAAGAATGTTCCCTTTTCTTGCTCCAATCGGAGTGCCATCCACAAGGTTTGCAAATAAACTTACGAAATAAAATAAATTTTACAGATGCCGGATCTCATTAGACCCAAATCGTCCTGTAGAAATGACATTTTATATGAACATTCCCACATTAGAAGTACCGAATGAACGAGTCAGAAATAGCTCCGGAAATAGCACAGGTTTTGGCTGCCTTTTTCTTCTCAAAAAGACGTATTTTCAGGAAGTAGTCGCTCCACAGTGGACAGCAGTCGATCGAAGAGTCGAAATCTGAATAAATCTCCGAATCCGCTCTCGGTCAGCTCTAATAGATCAGCAAAATCCTCTCCAATTCCACCGCCCGTGCCGGAGGTCGTCCCTCCCTATTCAAGGCACAAAAACAAAGGTCTTGAGACCTCCTCTGCCATGCTAGTAAACTCTTATCTTTTCCCTCTTTATGATTTGTCCTTAAAGGAATTCTTCGGCGGAGGTAGTGCCTATGGAGTTGGTTCGACCTTCCAAACAATCCCTCCACCACCGGCAGATTCTTTCCACGGACGGAAGAATGTTCTCCAAAAAGAGCTGGAAGAACGAGCCAAATGGGAAGCCGTCAAATGTCCTCCGTCCTCTGGCGAAGCCTGTTTCAGCCAAGTTGAAGACCATGAAGCAGTAAGAATCTTTTTTCCTTTTACCCATCTTTTCAGGCCTATCATAAAGCTACTACTCGAGCTGGAAGAAGACAGGCTGGGAGTGCTTTTGATCAAATATCTCAGCCAGGACCGGAATACGGCGGAGGTGACGAGGAGGAGCCTGGTCAGTTTTGTTACAGAAAGATTTGAAATTTTTCGATTAGATGAAGAAGAGGAATGCCCAGCTGCAAAATTGCTGAGAGAACAGGAAGAGGAGGCAGCTGTTGAGCCAAGGAGATCATCAATTCCAGAAGAAGGAGAAAAGCAAAAAGATCAAGACGCTTTTATCAGCTGTGAACCGGGTCCGGATTTGGGCGATGAAGAGGTACGTTTTTTTTATTGAATTTGCTGCTTGCTGGATACCGTAATCCCTGGAGAGGGATTTGGAGGAATTGGTCCGGACGTTTAATGTCTTCATCATGACGCGGATCTCGTTTGCTTTGTGACAGCCCGCCATTTAGGAGCCGGCAGATGGTGATTCGACTAACAGTGGTGGTGGGCGCGACGGCGAGGAACGCGTCGCGGAGGATCGAGACGCAGAGGGCCAAACCGAACAGGACGAAACGGGAGACGGCCAGGGAGAGGAGATGCTCGCCATCCGGGGAGCCCAAGTTGTCAACGATGATTCCATCTTCACCGCTGATGTCCTCATCCAAGATGGAATAATCAAGTAAGTTTTTTGAGACTTTTTTCAATTTGAATTTTTAATTATTTTGCCCACATTTCGCCACAAATTTTCGATCCATTCTGCCCTCTAATTGCTGCTGAATTGGTCCTTGACGCCACCAAAATTGAGCCAATTTTCCCTCTGGGGCGAAAGAGGACACCGATAATTGCTATATGATCTGTCAAAATTCCCATCCAATGAGAAAACTTAAATGAGATTGTCAGCTTACATGTGACTAATCTTAGGTCATTTTCGCGCTTAGAGAGACTGACTTCCCCCGGAAGTGCATCGATTTGCCTCTTTCGCAAGTTCTCTCTTCATCTATGACACACACTCACGAACGAACCAATCTAGCTCTCGAATTTCGACACTCCCGAAGGGAACGGAGGGTTCACAAAAGAGAAAGAGAGTTTTGCAGAAATGTGGGAGTTGGATTGGAAATTCCGTCGGGATGTCAAGTCATCGAAGCTGGAGGTAAACTCCTCATCCCAGCCGGTATCGACGTCCATACCCATCTCTCCTCATCCGATTCTTGTGACGATGTTCCAACCGGATGCAAAGCAGCTTTAGCTGGAGGAACAGCTACAGTTCGTTTTCGTCTCTCCTCCTTCAAAATGAGACTATTTAGGTTGTAGATTTGGTGAATCCTAATGCTGGAGAATCGCTCTCTTCAGCTGTCGCTCGGGTCAAAAAGTCTTTCGATTCATCTCCTTGTAATTTCGCCCTTTCGGTAAGCTACCTCAGAGATTTCAATACCCCTCCTCCCAGGTTGTTATCAGCTCATTCTCTGAATCAATCAAAAAGGAAATGGAGAAAGTTGTAGCCGATGGAATCAACAGTTTTGTAGTCGACGTAGCCAGTGATGATCTCCTTTATCAAGTAGCTTATTCATTTTGTTTATTCGAATCCTTCCTTTTTAGATCCTAGAGACATGCCATTCACTGGGAGCTCATGTGAGAGTTCTTCCAGAGAATAAGAACATCGTTTCTTTACTGGAAAAGAAACTACTCAATTTGGGTATCAACGGCCCCGAGGGATTCCTCCAATCTCGTCCAGCCGAGGTCAGAATCCTCAATAACTCGAATAAAAAAGATTTCAGTTGGAAAAGGAACGAATTTCAAATATTTGCCTGTTGAGTCAATTGACGAATTGTCCCATCTCAATTCTCTCGGTAATTACCAACCCATTTCCGAGAGAACGCGTTTCAGGTTTCATCAGCTGATGCTCTTGAAAGTATAGAAAAAGCTCGAGGGACTGGAGCGATGACCCATCCAGAAATCGCAACTGCTGCTGTAGTTTCGAGTAGTGCCAAATATTTCGAGAAAGATCTCAAACAAGCTGCAGCTCATTTGACAGATGCTCCTTTGAGAGAGGACAGCGGCCGACTCATTAATGCCCTCACCAGGTAGTTCCTTTTCCTAAAAAAAAAAACAAGCTTATTTCTTTCAGCCAGCCATTGGCTGTCTGCACTTCAGGTCATCGAGCGATCTCTTCAGCTACTCGTCTCACCGCTCCAGATTTCACATCGATGCCCAAGGTAAGAGATGGAACATGGTCGTCTCCTCAGTTGACTAAACAACTCCTGCTGATCAAATAGACAAAAAATGATTATTACAGGGAGCAGCTGGAGTTGAGGAGAGAATGGCAGTAGTTTGGGAGAAAGCCGTTCGAAATGGTCGAATTGACCCGATGAGATTCGTGGCTGTCACCTCGACAAATGCCGCCAAGATCTTCAATCTCTATCCGAAAAAAGTCCGTTTAGCCCATAAATATAGAATAACCCCACTCTCTCTTAAGGGAAGAATAGCTGTTGGTGCTGATGCCGACCTTGTTCTTTGGGATACAACAGTCAAACGGAAATTAGGGTCATCAGTTGGCCAATCCGGCGAAGATGTCTCTCTCTACGAAGGATTTGGCGTCCACTCTCAAGCTGAAGTCACTGTAGTAGCCGGCAAAATAGCATGGAAAGATGGCGGATTGAAAGAGGCGAAAGGCTCCTTCCTCCAGTTGGCTCCTCATAGCCCCTATCTTTTCAGTGTTGTCCAATATCGCGACAAGGTGAGTTCCTGGTTCTCTCTTTTTGAGGAAATTAGCGCCAATTTCAGACGTCAAATTACGAGAAAGTGGAACGAGAGTCAACCACAAATGGAGTCAACGGCGCTTCGAAGAGCAAAGCTCAACATGAGGCTCCAAGACCCACCGTGCGGAAGAGTCATTTCGATTCAAATATTGTTTTTGGTTAGAACTTAGGCTCATAAATGAAAATAAATTAATCTTCTAGGAACGGAGAATAGAGCGACTCCTTCGAGAGAAAGAAATCCACCAGGAGGACGATCAACAAACCTCTGGTAGAGGCCGTCTGTTGGCATCAGTTGTCCCCCTCATTGCAGGTTGTAATATTCCACTTCTTGTGTCCAATCGACCATCCCTTTGTATTTATTGTGTTAGGCGGAAATCCAAAAAAACCCAGTCACTTTTTGAGCTTATAGTTCTTTTTTGTCCAGTATTTTCGAAGAATCTCATGAAAGCACGGGCGGACTCTCCATCCTCCTCCCCCTAAGTATAATAATGGACGATTTCTTTGTTAATTTATTTAACTAATAATAATAATGTTAAAATCAAAGAAGCATTTTGACAAGACACATGTGATTGGAGCGCGGAACAGTTGGTTTTGACGTCTTTTAAAGTGCCGGTGAGAGGAGACCAATCAGTCAATCCCTCCCTGGTTCTGAGAAATTCTTCCTTCTTTCTCTCAACTTTTGCAGACAGAGATTGTCCTCCAGACACATTGTCAGACCGTGAATCAGTTGTTCCATTCGTCCTTCTTTTCTTCTCATTTGGTTGAGTGGTTTTCTGCTCCAACAGGAAGCTAAATCGCGTTCAATTCGGTCATTTTCATGGGGCAATTTTGAGGGAGAGATGAGCCTAAGGACTCTTTTTCAGGGAGAGAGCCATGTCCATTATTTTTATCAAAGGCGGAACAGTTGTAAATGAAGACCAAATTTCACTGGCTGATGTGCTCGTCGTTGATGACAAAATTGCGTAAGTCGAATGGCCACAAAAGCCATGAGACTAAGCTTTCAGGTCAGTCGGTAAAAATCTGCCCATTCCTGATGGAGCGACTGTCCTGGATGCCACTGATAGGTTGGTTATTCCAGGTGGAATTGATCCCCACACCCATATGCAACTCCCCTTTATGGGAGAAATAGCTGTTGATGATTTCTACACGGGAACTGCTTCTGCCCTTTCTGGTGGAACCACCATGGTAAGGAGTAACCAGGAAGCGGAAGCTCTCTTTCAGATCATTGACTTTGTAATTCCGTCGAAGACAACTCTTCCTTTGGATGCTTATAAGCAGTGGAGAGAATGGGCTGATCCCAAAGTTTGTTGCGATTATGCCCTTTCGATGGCGATCACCTCCTGGAATGAGGAGGTCGCCCGTCAAATGGAAGCCTTGACTCGGCCGGAGTTTGGTAAGCCTTCTTTGAAATGCATGCCGATCCTGCTGCTGTTTAGGCGTTAATTCCTTCAAGTTTTTCCTGGCTTACTCGGGGATGTTTATGGTCCGAGACGATGAGTTCTACGAGGGTCTCCAACAATGCGCAAAGATTGGCGGAATGGCTCGAGTCCACGCCGAAAATGGTCCAGTTATAGCCGCCAAATGTAGAGAATTACTCGAAAAGGGAGTTACAGGCCCTGAAGGACACACTCAAAGTCGGCCTGAAGAGGTAAAAAGCGTCTTTGGAAAATTATAAAATCTCAGTTGGAAGCCGAAGCTACAAACAGAGCATGTGTCTTGGCTGTTCAGGCAAACTGCCCTCTCTATGTCGTCCATGTTATGAGCAAAGGAGCTGCCGATGCCATTGCTTTCCATCGTCAAAGAGGTATCGTATCCGAGGGGACAGATATTCCTTTTTTAGGAGCTGTGGTCTTTGGAGAGCCTATCGCGGCTGGACTCGGCACTGACGGTTCTCACTATTATGACAACGATTGGATGCATGCTGCCCGGTAGATTTCCCTTTGAAAGTAAAACCTTCTCTTCAGCTATGTGATGTCGCCTCCTTTGAGCCGAGACCCAACAACTCCTTCGACTTTAATGGATCTTTTAGCCTCGTAATCTTTCTTTTTTCCCTCTGATTGCCTCACTTTCCAGTGGCCAACTTCATTTGACTGGAACTGATAATTGCACGTTCAATTGCCATCAAAAGGCAGCTGGGAAAAATGATTTCACAAAAATCCCGAATGGAGTCAATGGCGTTGAGGATAGAATGTCGGTCGTTTGGGAGAAAGGCGTTGCTACGGGCAAGATTGACCCAATGAGATTCGTGGCCATAACGAGGCTTGTTTCTTCCAAAAACAACAAAGAGAGTATTTTCAGCTCAACCGCCGCCAAATTGTTCAACTGTTATCCCAAAAAGGGACGAATTGCTCCAGGATCCGATGCCGATATAGTCATCTGGAATCCTAACGCTGCAAAGATCATCTCAAAGGACACCCATCATCAAGCCGTAGATTTCAATATTTTTGAAGGAATGGAAGTCACCGGTCTTGCTGAAACAACCATCTGCAAAGGAAAAGTGCTCCTCCCCATTGGAATTTGTGCAAAACTCGGCATTTCAGATAGTTTGGCAGAACAATACGCTGACAGTTGAAGCGGGTAGCGGTCGATTTATCCCCTTGGCTCCATTCTGTCCTCATGTCTTCGCTTCCGTTTCAAACAAAGCCAAAGCTATGGAGCCAATTTCCGTAAAAAGATCAGAAACTACTTATTGAAAATATGTACAAAAAAGCTTTATTTCTCTATTATACATTTCCCCAATTAACCCAAAAAGGATCCAAGGCAAAAAAAACCCGTAGTTCGTCAAACGAAATCAACCTTCGTCCCAGCTACATCGCCGGTCCGAAACCAGCGGCGAAGGCGTCGTCTAATGGCTTCGCGATACTCTGGACTTGTTGTCCAATAGATGAAGAAGTTAGCCGTCGCGTTGACAACAACCAAAAAGTTTCCAATGTCCACCAGAATAGCTTCTGGTTCAGCCCCAAGCGAGCTGAAGAGAGAGAGGTTTGTACTTTTTCAATCAAAATGACTAACATTTTGAACATTTCGAAGACGTTTACCATAAGCGATGTGACATTGCAACAAAGGAAGAGAACAATCACCAAAAGGAGAACATTCGCCGAGTTGTCTTTCTTTTTCTCCTAGAATTTTGAAGTCTCTAGAACTCAAAAGCTGCCTACATCTTTGGGTCTCTTTCTCATTTGCATGAGGATTCCAACGGTGAGGATTGAGAGCAAAGCAAAAGGGATGATTGCCATCGAAAAAGCGTACATAAATCCCCTAAAATGACAACTCTTTTGGGAGGAATGTCTCCCTCACTTGTAGATGACGACGTAATATTCGCTTAGCCGTAGTTCGGTTGGACAAAGCTCAAACATGGTGAAGTTCTGAATGGGATGGCGGCATTCTTCAGCCTGAAGATTTATGGCTGAGTTGGATGGGAAAACCACTACCTTTAAATCCATAAATTGAACGATATTGTAGAGGGCAACCAGCATAACAACGCCAGCGAGGACTCGAGGAGCCCAGATGCCTCGTCTTGGAATTACTGCCTCTCCTCCTCTTACTGCTGCAAAACAATCGAAGGCAGCTAAGACTGTGATGTAGACTGAGAGCATCTGAAGATTTATTTTTTGAATCTTTCGAATGAAATACCTGGAAGAAGAGACCTAATGGAATGATTTTGGGAAGGAGGAGGACGAAGATTTGATCGACGAAGAACGAATGAGCCCTCAGACTATCGGAGGAGATGACCAAGATCCCGGCCATACAGACACCTGGAATTCGAGGAATATTCGCGGGAATTTTTTGAATTTTTCATCGGCTGGGAGCGAATCCTCACCGACATCGCTGCAGCTCAAAGCGGCCAGATATTTGGCCGATGTTCCTTTCTGCTCGCAGAAGACGATGATCGAGAGTACGTTGAAGATGAGTCCAATCAGTGAAATAATCGGCAGAGCAATCACTATGAATATCTGGAAGAAAATAATTATTTTCTCTCATGGATTATAGATAGATTCCCGTCTAAACAACTGTTTGTAGCTCGAAAGAGCAACTCTTTTGAGAAAAAAAGAGCCGGACTCATTAATTTCAGAGTCGGACCGGCTTTTAGCACTCGACCTCAGCAATCAGTTATAGTTTTCTCAATGTAAAATGAATGTTTCTTCCTATCTCTCTCTGACTCTTCTCGTAAAAGAGAGATGTCCCCCTCTCTTCTTCATCTCTCCTCAATATTTTCTCCTCAAAAGTTTCCCACATAATTATCGGCATCCATAAAAAAGAGGAACGGCATTTTGATGCCTCAGGACTGAGGCATCTGGCAATTATTGCCTGCTGTTGACAACTGGACTCTCTCTCTTTCAGTCTGTCTGTCTTCAGAGAGCTAATGAAAGTCTCTCTCGGCTGGTAGTGGAGATTGATGTCTCGGCCACAAGATACAAGAAAAACGTGTGGCGTCAGCGGGAGAGTCGCTGAGATTTATAGCTCAGCTCAATAGCTGCGATCTTACCTACGTGACAAGGTCATTGGCCGGAAATGTCATCTACTGATCGCATCCTTTAATCGAGAGTCTCCGAGTAATTAACTCTCCGGGATTCATTCGGGCGGCCCTCGAACCTTTCAAAGTCCGCGGGATTCTTGGTCGGACCCTTGCGTAAAATTACAAATTTAGAGCTCTCCTTCCCATGGGATTAAAGAGAAACGCCTAATTGGGTTATGCCTAAAAGAGAGAATAAGAGAGTTTCGGTCAAAAGACAACAGGAAGCTCTGAGGAAACAAACATGACGTGAAGATGGAATCTGGAGTCACAAAAACACTATGGAAATTGAGATGTTTCCTTGTTCTTATTAGAGGCAAAACCTCTCGATGTACTTGGAAACTTTTTCTTGGAAAAGAGAGAGAGGGAAGGATGTTATAATCTACGAGCGGAGTCATAAAATCTGACAGTGAAATTATTTGGAACAAATCTCGAACACCTTCAAGGAGAAACAATCAGTTAGAGGGAAAGCCTTTTTAAGCTCAGTTTTGGTACGTCATTGCCCCCCAGTTTTATTGACGAGAAAATTAGCAATTCTATCTCTTTCTCTCTTTTGAGACTCTATGAGAAGAAGAAGATCAAAGGACTTACCAGATTAATCCTAGTGGCGAGATCATCTTCGGTAGAATGAAGACATTCGCAATCCTTCAGCATCAGCTGAAAGATTTTGGAGTAAGAGGAGGGAGAACCGTCGAGAGTTGTGAGTCAGTTGTGCGCTCCGCCCACTGTGGAGAAGGAAGGAAGCTGGGAGGTCTGGGGGGAAATTTTGAATTTATAATCGAAAGATTCAATTCATCAAGCTGGAGGGGGAGACCTATCGGACGAAAAGAATCTTAGATCTTTATGAGTTGACGTTTGAGTTTTTCAATCAACCGGAAAAGTAGTTGACGTGGAATATGACCTTCCCAGCTCTGGGAGCAGAGAGGGAACGTCTTCTGTTTACAGCCGGTTTCAACAATCTATCTCTGTTGACTTGGCTCGACTTGAAAAAAACAGAGTTCCTTTCAGAAAAAGCTGTCCTATCGCTGGCATAAACAGCTCGTGTTAATTAGTCTCTCGAATCGTTTTTTTTTTTCGAGATTTTTGCATCACCTGTCCTTTCTGATTGGGGGAGAACTTTGAAAAGGAACTAGTGTTCCTGACAGAAGCTCGAGACCAATCTTCGAGAATTACGTCAAGGGATTAAAGAAGCATTCCTCATTAACCGAAAAGAGAGAGAGCTGCTTGGAAATATCGGTGTATCCAGCTTTATGGGCCTCTAGGACTTGGAAAGTAAAATTTCAGGAAGGATTTCAGCAGCTTCTAATTATACCTCAGACTCTTTTGCAGGCAGAGGCTATTATGGACAGGAAAATGGGCCCCTGAATAGGGCGGGTCTCTCTGATTGAGCTTTTGAAGGTAAGTCTTGGACAAACGCATCAAAGGAAGGAAATTTAAAAATAATTTTAAAGGAATCCTCCATTTTTGAGAGGTTTTTCCTGGAAGAGATGGGTTCAAAACTGAGAAAGTGTCGAATCAAAGAGATTCGCTGACGAATGCGAAGTATACGAAGATAGACTTTATGATCGAGCCTCTTCAGCCTCAAAATTGTGAAAACTTGAATATAAAGTTAATTTTAAATAGTCAGAACTAGAAAGACATATGAGACAAGAGAACGGCCCAAGTAAAGTACCAATTGAGCCATCACTTCGCAGTTGCTCGCGGCAGTTGTTTTCAAGCTACCGTAGCTCTCTAATGGAAGCCCATTCCACGATTCAACTAAACTTCTTGCAAGTTTCATAATTCTTGACGTTCTGCAAGCTTGTAGAGGAGATTAAGAGCTACAACTTTGCAAAACATCAGAAGTTATAAAAATTGAATTCTTCGTTAGAAAAATGGCCAATTTTTAGCCTAAGCATTAATCTAAAAATGGAAAAAAAGCTTGGAAAACAATTTTTCCTACAATTTAGGCTAACTTTTATAACTTTTGGTGTACTAAAATCTTGTAAAGGAGATCAAGGATTAGCGGAAGTCCAAGAGAATCAAGCTAGAAGTGGAGGTTGGCGCGTCTATTAGAGAGAATTATTACAGTATTCCCTTAGTTTATTTGGCCTTCCGAGGCTATGTTTTCTGCTGTTAGAAATCGACGTAACTTTTTGAATGGATTTGACTCACTTTCAATTGTGAATCATAGCTTTGAAAAAGAAGGATGCTCACTTCTTTTGTTCTGATCGTGTTAGCACATGGAGTGGCAATAAGCTACGAGTGTTATGGGCTTCTAAGAGAATATTTTTTCCCATTTCATAGAAACTTTCTAATCTTTTAGTTCTTCTTGTAAGAAATTTTTCAAAAGAGTATCCAGATCTCCTCTGATGTTGAAAATATCCTTCAATTTGTAGAAGAAAGTCGAAAAACTGAATAAAAGTTTGAAAGAGAGAGGGCCGGCCGAAGCGCATGGTAACCCATTTCGAGAAAGGAGTGCGTTGTTAGACATTTTTCATATGAGAACACGGCGTTGCAAAGAGACGGAATCTTTCTACGAGAGGGAACAGCCCCACTCGAAGATGCTGAAGGGGAGCTCAAGTGAGTCAAATTGTATCATACTCAGGAAGAAAACAGCTGCTATTAAAAACTCAACTGGTTGACCTTCGCGTAATGGCGGCACAATCTTTTCTTGATCTCGAGGAATTAGGAAAAGAGGGGATGATATCATTCTTGACAAAATGCTGTGGGAGTTTTTGAAAAGGAGAGTCTACATGGAAATGAATGTTTGAAATTATGGCCATTTTCACGCTGAATTTCCTGCAATTAGGAGTTCAACTTCTTTTCGCCGCTGTCCTGGCCGTTCTTTATTGTCAGAGGCTGAAAATATTCAAAATGAATTATTGAGAACCGCAGTGGGTTAACGGCTTCCCTGAAGAGATCTTCAGCTTCAAAATATCCCTTCTGCACGTCAAGAGGACATTCAGAGAGCAAGAAATGTCTCCAGATGAGGTATATAATTACACGGTCTCGATGTGGGCGAACAACAAAGTGCTTCTCCAACAACAACCCTCAATTGTGAACGATAGGGTTGACGCCTACTGTAAATTTCAACTGATTCATATCTATCAATCAAATGAGATGGATCCCGGAAATTAGTCGAATCTCTGACCAAATTATTAATCGTTTGGCCTCAATTCCTGAGCCAATCGTCGGCGGTATATGTCGGGCAGGAGTCTCGATCTCCAACCTACAGGTAGAGTGTTTCTTTAACAGGTGTGGGTCCATTACAATGAACTAGCAGTATCCTCGATCGATAATAGTGAAGACTTGGAAAAAAGCTGAACTCTGATCAAAAATCAAATCTGACAATGTGAGTCGCCAACATTGAGGGTTTCCTCCCTTAGAGGGATCGTCTGCTGCGTTTTTTCGATGTAGGTTCCGACCGATGAGTGGACAATAGTGTTCGGAATTCATCTTCACAGCTCATTGCTGTAAAGTCAATGGGATTTTAGCGGAACTTCATTCCACATAAAAAATTGTGTCTCCACCGAAGAGGTGACGTTATTGGCTGGAGGAAGCCGAAATTCGATAATCGACTCATTCTTCGATGCTTTATTGAATGGCACTACTAGGTCATGAGGCCAAAGATTAACATTGTAAGCCAAAGGAACAGCGAACAATCGAGTGTTTTATTGATTTCCTTTGCCCAATTTGGAGGCGTTTTTGTTTTCTTCACTAAAATCCTAGTCAGCTGAAATGTCCATTGCGCTGTGTTCTCTACCGGGTGAACTCCTGTTCCTCGTGACGAATAAAGCAAGTTTCCCTCCCTACAAAAAACTCTCTTTAGCTCTATTTCCATGAATTGTGTCGACTAAGAAGAGCTTGTTCAAGCCTCGACTCCTTCGTGGAGGAGAGACGCCATCGCTATACGATTCACTCTGGAATAGGAATGTATATTATCCATGATGTAATACCAGATGGATCAAGGATTCAAGACATGAAGCAGGGAGAAGTCGTCGTTTGTTTACCGAGAGATGTCAATGTTTACGTGGCCGACCCTTATAGCCAACTGTCGGCGGTATATTTCGACTATGTTAGGTTCTGCACTTATTTTGAACCGAAGAAATCAGAAAAACTGATACTTCCAATAGACAAATTGTACGAAAAGATAGAAGCTGAATACTTGTTCGAGAAAAGAGACGAGGCTATGCGGGTTATTGACCTCGACATCGAGAAATTACTCTCTCTCATGCGCTTGCGTTGTCGCGAATTGCGTTTAATGCCTTGCCAAATTGAGAGAAATTACTGGCTCTACTTATCTGCAATAACATTTCGCTCTCTGATATTTGGCATCATACCAAACCGACCTCCAATGCTTTTAACAGTCGAAGATCTCAAGCGCCTGGCACTTACGGTAATTTGGCTTCCTGAAGCATAAGAAAGACAATTGCAGAAGTGCCAAAGCATTACGTCTAAGTTCGGCTTTATAACCGAGGAGATGTTCACAGCGTTCGGGGCATTCTCCAAAGTTTACATAATTTCGCAAGAAGAGTCAGGAGCAGCCGACTGGCCGAATTGCTATATTGAGGTGAGATCCTACCAAAATCGAGTCGAATGTTTCAGAAATTACTCGCTGGAGAGACTTTTGGCCGTTTGCGCGAGTTCAGCTTCTCATCAGATGATGATGTCGGAGTTATGTTGAGGAGCAACCCGAATGCTGTCGAGCTCTACAAGTCAAAAGCTCTGGAAATCTATTTGCTGCTTCTACCAAACAACCAATTTGCATTTCTCTGTTTTGAGGATAATGACTTAAACGAAATATACATAGCACTCACAGACCTCGACAATCTGTGGCGTTGTGCGCAAAAAAGTCGCTGTGGTATACACATTAACAGCCCAACCGACTTTTCTTCTTTGGTGGGAAACTCGCTCGAGCAGACCATCGAAAAGTACCAAAGATATTTCCAACATTCGCTGGCTCTCACTTGGTGTGAATTTTATGCTCCTGGTTGTATAATTAGGTTTTAACATAAGTGTTGAGACAAGTATCATAAGTTAAGCCTATTGGACTCAGCGGATACGGTCGAGCTGTTCACAATAAACCTCAGAATTAACTGTCTTTCCCTACTCCAATAGTTCCAAAATCTCGGACCATGCCGGTTCCACCACATACACATCGCCTTTTTGGTCCGAAAACCCTTCCTGGGCGTTTGTCCGGGCTTCTGGCCAGGCGATCTCCACACACCAGCGCTCATCGTTTACAAAAGGAATTCATTTCTCATCGCATGTCACAATAAAGTCGAAAAATGGCGATCGGCGAGCTCTTCGAAGCAGTTTGGACGTTATTTGCAACGTGAGTCGCCAACATTCGGGGCTTCCTCTCTTGGAGGGATCGTCTGCATTTTGAGGAGTTGTCTACTCACTTCAGACATCTGCCGTCCAAACCGATTGAGTCGACTTATTTTCAACTAGAATTTGGTGTGGTAAATTGCGCTACCTTTCGTGGATAATGGAATTTAGAGGGAAAACTACTGTTATTTTTTTTCCTTGGCTGGAAACTCACTCAAGCAGGCCATCGAGAAATACAAACGTTCTTTCGCAACCTCTAATCATACATAATTCCTTCAAAGATTTCGAACGAGAATAAAGCCACAATTGTGTTTATTAAGATCCAAATATAAAAAAGCTAATTCGCACTTTCTTTGTAGATTGTTTTGACATTTCCAAAGGCTAGATATTTGTTCCTTTTGCCGCAGATGCTCTCCCGAAATGTGCGATCTGTTCCGTGAAAAGTGTCCAACCATCCCATCACTCCGAAATTCTCATTGAATCTGCAGCTTTTTCCGTAATTTTAATTCTTAAAAAAGAAAACCAACACTTTGTGATGATAATCATGAAATTGGGGAGCCGGCTGGAGAGGGAAGTGATAGCCGGAATGAGAAGAGGTTGTAGAAGTCAAAGCCAAGCAAACCCAAAGCCATTGGACAAGAATGTGAGAGCCGAGGAGAGTCGGCCCGAGAAGAATTGGAAAAGTATTTGATAAAATGTGTTCCAGCGGATGACAATAGACAGAAGTTATAGCTAGTCTTCGATCAATTTGGAACAAGAAAATCAACTCACAGACTGGAGCTGTCCACTCGTGGTGAATCTTATGGATATGCTTGTAAAGCGCTTTGTGATGGAAGAGTCGATGACTATAATAGAATCCAATTTCTTCGATAATCAAAAAGCCAACGAATTGAAGAACAACAGAAGGGAAGGATGGCAAAGAAGTGGGATCAAAAGATGAAAAAGGAAGAAAATAACCAAGAACAACAGCTGTCAGCGGACCCCATAGAAGAATATTCGGAAGAATTCTCCATAAAGAAGTCAAATATTTATCGAGAGTAGGCTGAAAAAAGTATTTAACTTTGAGAAAATTGAATGAGATTTAGCTACGGTAGCCCAAAAAGGATCCCGTTTGGAAATCCCCATTTTCTAGAAATTCTTCTTTTTTTCATAATAAACCATGTTCTACAAAGTTGTAGAGGAGATCAAGAACTACAACTTTGTAGAACATTGAAATTATTGAAGTCAAGTGGAATATTCAAAAAATTTAAGACAAGTTTCTAATAGAATACAGTATTTTTGGAGTAAAAACCTACTAATTTGTCCTCTTGAATCTTATATTTCATAGCCCATTTTGGTCGAAATGAATCCAATAAAACAAAGGGAATATTGATTAGAATATACCAGCCGACGCTGACAATTGTCCCTCCAATCACACTAAAAAAACTTCTTTCTTTTCAGATCTGCGTCTACCCAATTAGGAAAGGATTTCCTCCGAAGAAATGAAAAATCAACTGGTAGTAATCCAGAATGAAGCCTGTTGACGGAAGCATCGGGCGATAATGATCAGAAATGGGGAGGCGTGATAGCGATAAGTAAAAACTTGGAAATAGACTCTAGTCTCAAGGTGAACAAGACTTTATTTCTCTTTTCCTTCCACAAACTTTGATTTTACATTGAAAAGAGGGAAAGAGATGTTCCTTTTCCCCCAAACACTCGCAGTAAAAGTCTTGTTTGTCCCATGGAAGGTGTCCAACCAGCCCAAAACACCGAAACATTCATTAAATCTGAAAAGCTTATTTTAATAGAAAGCAGACAAAGCTTACACTTTGTGATGATAGTCATGAGGTTGAGAGGATGGCTGAAGCGGGAAGTGATAGCCAGAATGAGAGGATGTCGTTGAAACCAAAGCGAGACATAGCCAAAGCCATTGGACAAGAATATGAGAGCCGAGGAGAGTCGGCCCGAGGAGAATTGGAAAAGTATTGGAAATCATGTGCTCAATGGGATGGCAATACGTCGAAGTGATAGCTAAGATCTATTAGAGAATTGCGGTAACTTACAAACTGGAGCTGTCCATTCGTGGTGAATCTTATGGATATGCTTGTAAAGAGCTTTGTGATGGAGAAGCCTATGGCTATAGTAGAATCCGACTTCTTCAATCAATACGAAGAGAACCAATTGGAAAAGAACAACTGGAAGAGATGGCAAATTGAGAGGATCAAAAGCAGAATCCGAAAGGAAAGGAGCCAGCAGGGCTGCTGTGAGTGGGCCGAAGAAGAAGCAATTCGGAAGGATTCTCCACAAAGCAGCGATGTATTTATCAAAAGTTGGCTGAAATAATTGATTGCTTTCCTCAAAGAAGAAATACCAATTTCTCGTCTTGAATCTTATATTTCATTGCCCATTTCGGTTGGAAAGCATCCAAAAGAATGAAGGGAATGTTGATTGAAACGAGGAAAGTATTGGCAACGATTGTCCCAGCCACCACACTAAAGCTTTAATTTCATTTTGAGAGGAAAAAACTGACTTTATTAGGAATGGATTTCCATTACAAAAATGGAATATCTTAAAATAGAGCTCCTGTATCATCTGGAAAGGCCTCTTTGAAGAAGTCGGAGAGGAGAAAAACGCAAGAGAGATAACTAATCGAGGAAACAAAAAGCTTTCCAGCTGGTTTGATAAGGAGAGTCCTTTGATTGGATGAGGGAAAAAGAAGAGTAAGAGGATTTCCAGATATTTTTTGATTTTAGGACTACTGCAGCTCAATTTTCATATTTTTCGATGTTCTGCAAAGTTGTAGTTCTTAATCTTCTCTACAAGTTTGTAGAACATCAAAAATTATAAAAGACGATAAAATTATAGAAAAAAGGTTACACGATTTATTAAAACAACAGCTGGAGATCTCTCGACTCAACTATCGCTGCTTTGTAGTCATTCCTTTTTGGAAAATCGAATTCGTGTGGAAGAGGACAAAGAATCAATTGGACGTTGGGCAATTCCCAAATCAACGAGAAGTAGTAGATGATGAGCGAAAGAGCTATCGCGTAGTCAGGAATGGCCACGAGGAAGGGAACTGAAAAATTTTACTGTCTTTGCTACACTACAACTAGACTCTTTTTGGCTGACTAGACTATCACTGGGCACTGTTTATGCCTACGACCATTTGATCACAATCGCCATAGGGGGTTATTCCATTTTCGGTGTGGAGTCTCATCCCAAACCGGAAATCGAAACGAGAAACTGACCAAAGGGGCTGCATGTTTTCCTGTAGAGAAAGTGGCGTTGAAGCTGGACTGTATAGGGGAAGGCGAAAACGAAGACGGCCAGACAAAAGATTCTCAAAACGGAACGAGATCCTTCACTCTGCAATCATGAAATCAATCAGGAAGTCTTTTTTCTTACTTTTGAGCTCCAATCAAGAACAGTATGAGTGAGCATATGAAGGGAAGTGAATAGTCCGAAAAAGATCACCGAATAAGGAAAAGTCTCTTTGACTGAAAATAATTTTCCTCTTGATTTGAATTAAACTCACAAGACTTATCAGCATCTTGATGTTGTAGAAGGATTCGAAATGCAAAAAATGAATCAAAGAAAGCAATCCAGGGAGTAATGAGAGCGAGGTATTCAACCCACTTGGGGAGGCAACAATAAACTGTTTTAAGAAAGCGAAATCGAAAGAAAATCAGCAACATTCTCCAGATTAGAGTGCTAAGAACAGCCAGACGAAGGAACGCCTGAGTTAGAGGTCGAAATTCGAAGATTCTCAAAAGCGATGGGAAGTAGAGATAAGATGGAGGTAAGGGATCGTCCTAAAAAATGAAAATCAACTTCTCGAGAGAATTCTACCCAGCAATAGGTTGTCCATGTTGTGCCGAAGTCGATTCGTTTCATTCCATGGCGCTTTATAATCCGATCTTTGAGTAGACCCTCCCTGTCAAAAGTCACATTTTGACCCTTCCAATTGATGATCCAGTTACGAGAAGAGGCAAAAGAAATATCGAGATAAGACTCCCAAGTGGCATTATAATTATTATCCTAAAAGAGAAGATGAGTTGAAAAAAATCAACTTTTTCTGTATTCTAGACTAATTTTTGATGTTCTGCAACCTTGTAGAGGAGATCAAGGGCTAAAATTTTGCAGAACATTAAAAATTATGAAACTTATGGGAAAGCAATGAAAATTGCGATCGAACTTGAATAACCCATGGGGCGGGTACCATTAAGTCAAAAGTTATCGTATCCTTATTATTTTGGGGAGACAACCACCTACTTGAGGGAGTTCGTAGGATTTAGGAGCTGTGACGATGCCAATTAGGATAAAAGGGAATACAAATAGGAGAATAAATAAGCTGAAAGTGTAGGCTTTCGTCTGGCAATGAGCCCAATTTTCCTGAAAAATTATTAGTTTTTTTTTCGATTGATTTACCTCTTCAACTGGCTGCAAGTAGTTTCGAGACATTCTCCCGAGATCCTCTTTCGGAAAGAACTGGTATCAAGTCAGCTCGCTAACTGTCGCAAAGAGCGTATGGATCAGGTCGGGGAGACCTGCTTCATTGGCCAGGAAGGAAAACGATAAATGCCTACGAATGTGTCCTTGAATGGATCTTTGTTTCATCTTCTTCGAGGGCAATTCATAGCTCATTTTTGGTCGATTTGGGATGGAAAATGGCTAATATACGCAGAGATATATCCAATGGCTTTTTGAAAGGACGCGTTGTTGTTTTGTCGCGTACTGTAATTGTTTTCCTTCAAAACAACTGGATTTTTGGCCTCTTTTGCCACCGCATGATTTATCACCTTTTTCCAATTTTTTTGGTCATTTTCTCATATAATTTAATCATAAAATCAGCAAAATATATTTTTCCAAATTCGAGTTTATATGCTATTTAAATCCAAAATTTGAAATTATCAGCCATTTTCTGTAATTTTTATTCTGATTCTTATTTATTTTATTTTCACAATTTAATTTTAGACTTCTTCCGGCTATAGAGCGAGATGAATATATTAGTAAGTTTTGCTTATAGTTTATATTGACTCTTTTATTTTAGGAAGATGTTCAAAAAGCTATATTCCAAGGAACTCTGAACGATTTAAAGAAAATTGTTGAAAATGATCAAGAAGATATTCTTTCGAAACGAGATAAGCTTACTGGATCGTCTGCTATGCATTATGCCGCTTATATAGGCAATATAGATATAGTTGAGTATTTAATAAGTAAGTTGTTTTGTTTTTATTTTATTAAATATTATTTTTAGATCAGGGAACCGATTCAGAAGCGCCTAATTTCAATGGAGAAAGGGCAATTCATTATGCATGTGCTCGAAGGCATCCATCAATTGTTGAATATTTATTAGAAACAGGTAATTAAGAGCTCTTTTGACTTGAATTTTCTTATTTCAGGATCCGATAATTTTATTTTAACGTATACAAAGTGGTCGCCGTTACACTCCTGTGCAATGTCTAATTCCGTCGAATGTGCAGAAGCTCTAGGACTCGATGCACACCAAATTAGTAGGCATTTTTAATTGAACTTTTTTAAGAATTGCAGATGCCAGTGACACTTACGGAGCAACAGCATTGCATGTGGCATGTGCCTATAATAGCTGTAATATGGTCAGATGGTTATTAAAGCATCAGGCAGATCCAGACATTGAGTGAGTTGTTTTTAGTTAATAAATTTGTATTTTTAGAGATAATCGAGGCCGATATCCTATTCATTTAGCATGTGCCTTTGGCTCACTCCCTATGGTTGATGAATTAATACGACACTCAGCAGTTTTACACCACGTAGATAAAAAAGAAAGAACTGTTTTCCATTATGCCTGTAACGCAAATGCAAAACAGTCGACAATAATTGAACTTATTCGTCTATTGGCACAACACACGTATACTTCTCAATGGGCATCTGATCAATATGGAACTTTTCCTATCACATATGCAATTAGAAATCACAAAATGAAAGTCGCTAAAAGGTAAGCCTTCTTTTAAACATATATTTTGCCAGCTTGATGGGTGGAAATGGTAATAGATCTACATATATTTTTCAAGTATTTTTGTATAGTGCCTCAGTAGAAAAGAGTAGCACATTTTTCAACTCTGCTTTGATGAAAATGGTAGATGATACGACTATACTTTTCTAAGCTTATTTCAGACAGCTGAAATGTACAAAGATAACCGTGATGATAAAGGATTCACCGCTCTTCATTATGCCGCAGAATATGATAGAGATGACCGAGTCACATATCTACTTTCAAGTATGTACTCTTATAATGTGTTACTTGTCTTTTAGTGGGAGCAAATATTAACGCCCGAAGCAACTTAGGAGTTACTCCACTTCACTGTGCCGCTATCAATAACAATAGGCATGTCGTTGATGTTCTCTTAGAAAATGGAGCTGATGAAAATGCGTAATTTATTGCCAAAAAATATTAATTTTGTTTAGAATTACCGATTCTGGATTGACTGCCATGCATTTAGCCGCTTCTCAGCCGTATCCTGAAATTTGCACAATGCTAATGGCAACAGGAGTCAATGAATTTGTCAGAGATAGGATAGGAAGAACAGCTTTGATGCATCTTTGTAACGTTATTGATGCGTAGGTTATTTTGTTACTTTTTTTTACAATTATTTTTTTATAGAACACGTGAAGCATGCGAACTTCTTGAATGCTTTTTGGCGGTACCACCAGATGGAGATAAAACGAAGAAATGTGAACTTGTCGCTATCAAAGATAATTATGGATGGACCGCTCTTCACTATGCATATGCTCGTGGACATTATCAAATGGTAAGGTTTTAACATTTTACTCTTATTTGTTTAGGCGGAAGAATTGATAAAAGCAGGAGCCGATGTCAATGCTCTTGACAATAATGGTCGAAACCCTGCGCATTTAGGCATACAAAGCAGCAACCCAACTCAGATTATCTCGGTGAGTGAGTAAATGTTTTGTTTTTAGTTTGTAAATGAAAGATGCTTACATAGTGGTTCGCAAATCTTTCTCTCAAAAAGTTTTGAGTAATTCCCTTTACTTTTTTCTCTCCCCTAAGACGAAAGTTGGCATTTTCAGACGTTGGCTATCAGAAGCAAGACCATTTTACTGGCGAGAGACAACTTTGGATTCCTACCTGTGCACTATGCTGCAATGAAGGGAAATCCAGCCGTTATTATTGATGTAATTGAGTGTTAGCAGTTTATTCTAATATTTAGCTACTAAAACGAACAGGATCTCCATCAAAAATACTTCCTTCAACTAGCCATCCATATCATCTTAATCCTCTACATTTAGCCGTAATTTATGGCCATGTGAAGGCTGTAGAGGCTATTCTTTCATTTTGCAAGGTTTCTTCTATAAAAAGCCGCATGAAATAATTCTCAGAAAGGGGCTGATCCTTCTGAAGATAACATTGAAGAGAATCGAGTGGAATTTCAAAAAATTGGTGATGAAGATGGTAATTTGTCATTTGAATTTGACGGTAGAAGCCGAAAAGAGCAAAACTACGATCCGCTAACGTCAGAAGACAGTTTAAGGCGAATTCCTTTGCATTACGCCATGAAATATGGACACGATAAGATGCTGGAAATGCTACTTCCAGCTGATAGATGTGCCATTTTGCTTGGATGGAAAGATTGCGACGGTAAATTATGGAAATTAGTCCAAAGAAATGGATTTTCAGAAGTAACTCCTCTACTTTTAGCAGCAGCAAATTCCAAAGAGAAATGTTTGGAACATTCAATAAAGCTACTGGAAACAGCAGGAGATACCACTGTCAAACGGATAGGAGACTCAATGAGACGGTAAAGAGAACTTCGATCCAAATTCCCCCTTTAGATGTGCCACAATGCTTTCTCTGTCGGCTTTGAATCGTGGTTATAATCTATTGCTATCGAAGGATAATTGTACAAAAAGAGATAGAAATCAACGGGGATGTCTTCATCGAGCTGCTTTTACCAAAAAGAACGACGCCGTTGAGAATATTTTACTTTGGGCTCCTTCTGAAGCCAGGTATTTTCCCCTTTCAAATGGAGCCTCGAGAAAAGTGCATTTTCCATGGAAAATCTAGCCAATTCATTTTCAAAATTGTATCTCGATGGCTTTCGGGTTCCCTCGAATTCTAGCATTACCCTGAAAGAAGGACTGAAATTATACCGTATATCCAGACTCTTTTTCTCGTTATAGAAGCTGCGATAAGAACAAAGTGACGCCGTTGCACTTTGCTTGTTCGGCTGGAAATATTGATGGAATCCGTCTTCTTCTGGCAGCAAATGCCAATCTTGACGTAGAGGATAATAAGAAGAGCACTCCAGCTGATTGGGCTGCAGCCTCCGGACAAATAGACGCCTTATCATTCCTACTGGAACAACACCCGGGTACTCCTTATTATAATCATTCTATTCTCGTCCATAGATTGTGCAAGATTGACCGATTTAGCAGTCTCAAAATCTGCTGAATTCGGCTACACGAAATGTCTTCAGCTCATTTTCAAGGTTCTCTTTCCGGTTGATCTAATATTTAAATCGTTTGAAGTACAATCCAGAGATGACGAGATGTCGGATTGAAGACAAAACGCCACTACATCTGGCCGCCCAGAATGGAAGAGACAAAGCCTGTAGATTTTTAATCGAAACCGGCTTCATCATGGACTCCTTCGATAAAGATGGCTGCTCTCCTTTGATGTTGGCAGCCAAGAGTAAAAATGGTTCATCTTGTGTCGGTTAGTTCCCTTCAGTCGTTCAATTGCTTTTAGAAGTTCTTGTTGACTACGACGATTGTCCATTAACTTGCACTGACCAAGATGGCAATACCGCCTTGCATCTTGCTTGCTTGCACGACAATCCCAAATCAGCTGTGGTGAATATTCTTCCCAATTTAGAAAGAAGCACATTTAGAAAATATATAAAGCTCTGGTGGCGAGAGAAGAGCTTTTTGATGTGATCAATTCGGTCAATCGAAAAAAGGAAACTTTGCTTCATTTGGCCATCAAAATGAAGGATACGGAGATGACCACACGGCTCATCAAACATATGGATAAACAAATCTTCGAAAAAGTTTGTTGCCAATCTTTCTCTTTTCTAACTCGACTGCAGGACTATAGAAATCGAATCCCGCTGTTTTCTATGATTGATGATAATGCCGTTGAAAGGAATATGTGGACTGTACTCATCAAATTTATTAAGTTTGGAAGAGAAACTGATCCCGATACAAACTGTGAATCTACACAAGGTGGTACGTCTATCGTAATCTACAACTCTTTCTTCACGATTTTTAAGAGTATTTCATTGACTTATAAATTCAATTTTCTGCAAAGTTATAGTCCTTGATCTTATTTACAACTTTGTAGAACATAATTGTCCTTGAAATTTGATCTAAACTAGAGGAAAATTGATTTTTCACGCAGGATACATTTTTGGGTTGCTATAGCTCTAAATCAGCCATGTTTCTAGCTGTTTGAACAGCCTCCGCAATCCGCAATGTTCTACAAAGCTGTAGCTCTTGGTCTCCTCTACAACTTTATAAAACATCAATAATTATAAAATCCAGTATCGAATCCTAAAAAACGAGAACATTGCAGATGAAGTTGAACCAGCTGATGAAGAAGGCGATGGTCATACTCAACCATTTGAATCTTATTAGAAATTAGAATATTTATTTGTCTTGTTGGCTCAGTGATTCTTTGTACGTGTTCAATTGTTGTGATTATGCTCAAACCTGGTGGAATCATAGACATATCTCTCGTTCACCTTCATCCCAATCGTGCCTTATTTAACTTAATAAGTTGTTTTTGGCTCAATGAGTCTCCTTGAAGAAATGGTTTTTGAGCCATTTGATTCTTTTTACTCTTTGTATCCCAGTTGCAATGCCATTTAGATGCAAATAACGGTGTATCTCGAGACGATGACTGGCGAACGGTGGAGTGAATTAATATCGGCTTATGACGAGGTGATCGTTTTGAAGAAGAGAATCTTCAAGAAGAAAGGCATCTCTCCAAGCAAACAGGCTCTCGTTTGTCTTTTTTCCGAACAGATATAAAAAGGTCTTTAGGTCTTTGCTGGATCTGTCCTTCCTGATCATCAATTATTGATTAATATCGGAGTGAGGAATGAGTCGATCATCAAATTTGTTGTAATCACAAGGACTGGGCCAACTTCAGCTCCAAGTCGAGAAGAAGTTGCGCTTAGTGATGACCCATCTGATTGGGAAATTATGAGTCGAAGGTATTTGTTGGGGACTCAATCCTTGCTGATAATAAATAATTGTAGAGTATTCAGTGCAGCTGAGGATACATCAGCTAAAGAAAGCGCTGGTGAGACGGAGAAAGAAGGAGAAGAAGGATCAATTCCGAGGAAAACTATTCGTTCTGGAGAATGCTATAATAGGCGAAGAACTAGGAGTCAAACTAACGCCAAAGGTTTCTCTCTAGCTCTTTCTCAACGAAAGAATTTATCTAGATTTTATGGAAAATACAAGCGCCGATCTGCCTTGTTCTTCCAACTCTAGACCAGTGGTAATTTCGCCCAAATTTTTAAATAAATTTACAGGAATCCGATGATGGAGACCTTGCTGAAGGCCTATCTGACCTATCTGAAGTTTCGTCTGGGATGATTGTTTGCGACTTGAGCAATGAATTTAGGAAGATAAAAGTACGATCAGCATGCAAGGATATAGACTTTTGCCTCTTTTTAGATAAAGAAGCATCGCCATCCATTGCCTCCACACGTCTTTAGACAACGCACTAGGAGTAAGACTAGAGGAGAAGAGAGGGAAGTCTCTTCTTCTGAAGAAAGTGAAGCAGTTCATGTCGATCCTTCTGTCCTCCCTCCTGTAAGTTGAATCCACAAGAAAGATAGCAACTTTACAGAGCTCCCAAATTGCTTCTAGAAGAACTATGCAGCGCCCCAGTGCTACTAATCGCTGTGCTAAATGTGCCTTTAAGGTTACGAACCCATTTTTCTGCAGGTAAAATGATTAAATTTCCCCCAAAAAAGCTATGACTTTTAGATGTGGAAAAACACTATGCTCAAAGCATCGTATTCACACATGTGGTCGTCAGCGAGCCACAAAATTACAGGAAGTAAGCGATTAATCGTTTGTATTACTTATCACCTGTAACATCCATGTATTCTTCTTCAGCCATTCTGTCATATTCTTTCCATAATCGCCTTTGCTAAAAAGGCGTCAATTTTAAAGCATCGACAACAAACTTGTATTATGCTTTCATAACCATTCGGACCAGCTTTTAACTTTAATTTACCCAGCTTCTTGAATGCAATAGTTAACGGTAAGCTTTTAAGCTGGGGTACAACCTATGAATTATATCGGTGAATAAATGTTAACTTACTTTAACTCTTTTGGTATCAATTTCAGCACCACACCAGGATATAATATCTCCAGACTTTTTGTAATTACCACAATTGAAAGAAATCTGGAAAAAAAATCAAATCAACGAGAACATAAGAAAATACCTGAGTTTTTTCTGGTCTAAAATGTAAACCATATGCGTTATTTGGTTGCTGCATCTTGTCGAGTATTTCTATGGCCGTCTCCTTTTTGTCCACAATTATTAAATAATCGTCCGCATAACGAAATATCTTTGAAGCCGGAGTTAAACGTGGCTGCAGAACTGTTCTGTCATAATCATTTAAGTAAATCTAAAACATATCTAAATGAAATTTTTAAAAAAAGTCTAACGTGTGCTAGTCGGGAAGAAAGAACACAGCCCTGCGGAACACCTTTTCCCATTTTGTAAAGATATCCTCTGTTTCCATGTAGTTTAAACTGTAAACATGAATTTGGAAAGGAATAGTATGGAATAGTATTACCCTTAATTGACTAACTGCATTCATAATATCATCTACGATTGAGGGAAAGAACATCCTAATCTTCGCAGCACCCTTGGATTCTGTATGCGGTTTACTTTTTACTCGTCTTTTTAAATCTTCTTGCGCTGCACTTTCAGTGCCTCCAATTCCATAAACTCGAAAATGCTTCTCATTCGGCCCTACTAGCATAATATGAGCCACAAAAGCTGTGTGTCCACCAACAAGAGTTTTTAATAAGTCGCGTAACAGATTTCTCTGCATATTTGCGAAACATTTACTCACATCGGTTTTGATGAAATATAATTTTTTGCCTTAAAACATTTCTAAACAAGTCAAAACTACACAAGCCTGGATGTTTCTCTTTGAACTGGGATAAGTATCTTCTTACATCTCTAATTTCAATGTCAATACCTATAGGAACTAAAAACTGGTCAAACTATCTTACCAACTATTTTTTTCTGATTGAAATATTGAAGGTAATAGTCGAGAGCGCTGTTCATCTCTTGTAGAGAAGTAGAATAATTCCAGTTTACACTCTTTTTGAATGGACAAATTGGTCTCATATTACTTCCCGTTGCGATAATTCGAGTATTTGAAATAATATGCTGGAAGACGGTTTCTTGAAATTTTAAGGTTATGTGTTACCATAGGTACTGGTTTTCTTTCATCAGTTTTTTCGAGAATATAATCTTCACGGAATTGACGTAATTCTATTTTTCTCCAATAATTGAATCCTCTTTTAGAATAAAAAACCATGGAATAGTAAGTTGGTCTTGAAACCTGAACGAATTGCCTGAAAATGGCCATTTAGGCTATTAAAAATAAGGCTTACAAAAGTAAAGATAAAATTATTCGTGTGATAAAATTATTGCAATTGATCAAAGTTGATTTTTGAATTATGTTCAATGGCGAATATCCTTTCTCTACATTAGCTTTGAAAGCTTTTGTTCTCATTGCACGCAGAAGAATGCCTAGTATAAATACCTAAAATAAACAAGTAAATGGCTAACTGTATGTAATATGCATGTTTGGATACTCTAGATTCTTGCGTTCTTCATCCTCACTATATAAATATTTTACTAGAAAGTCTATTAACACTTCGCCATTGCCACATCCGATAAGTTCTGGAGGGATAAGATAATCATAGATACGTCTCAATACTAGTCTCATTTTCTCTCGACGAATAACACATTGACTAAAAGCAGCAATAGCAAATAAGATATTTTAAAATTTACCTAAGAAATTCTTGTCTATTCGATCTATTGCAAGGCAACATTTTAAAAGTTTTCCATCTCCATGAAGGTGTTAATTTTTGTGCATTTGATCGTAAATCCGTTACAACCTAATACTGAAAAGAGACCATAAAAACTAACTTTTTGCAAGACTTCATCGACTGGAGTTCCTTTAATATGATTATAGTTGTGAATAGAAACAATGTGTACCTTCAGCTGCTCATCTTTATACAAATCTAGGACCTAATTTAAATAAAAATGATAAAATGATAACAAACCGCATTGAATCCAGTACCAGAGAATTGTTTCGCAGAAGGAATAATGCGAATTGAAGAAAAAAGTGGCGGCTTATTAGTGAGAGGACCGGACTCATATGATTCAAACATCGCTAACAAGAAAATACTTTGATAAATAAAACTATAAGCTAAAAGTGGATCTATTGTTTGCTGTGTAACAATAAGAAATAACTGAATAGGCAAGTAGATGAATAATGGTAGGTTTATCTGTGCAAATATACCGGATAAAAAATAAATATACACGTTAGATAACCGGAAATAGAGGCTCTGTTAAGAATTTTACAGCGGGAATAGAAACCGAAATGGGTTACCGGATAATCATAAAGCATTGTTGACTAATCGATCGACAGATCTAGCGTTAATGTTACAAGAGACGGTTTTACGGTTATACACCAGTGAAATCCAGCGTCTTTGGTTTTGGGGCATCAATGCTTTCAGACATAAGAGTAATATCAAATTTACGAATTGGTCCTGGTGTAAAATAGTCATCTTTGATCTAAAAGTTTTAGCGCTTTTTTTAAATCTGAGATATCCCACCTTCTTCCACTGTTTTACCGTTATTTTGTTCTCCACCACTCCGTTTTTCTTAGCTACAAGAACAAAAGACGTTGCTTCAAGCACAGGCATATAGCTATTTTCAACTGTAACAACAATACCGATTTTATTTCCACACAGCACATTTTCTTCAACAGGATGATTACATAAGAGCTAAAAATTTATATGAATAGAGAGAGGAATTACATCTGCAACTCCAGTATAGTGACCGCGTTCTTGATTAGAATTACGCTGGGAAGTCTTCTTCCAAATTTCGGGATCACATACGAGAGTGTAAGTATTGTACCTTTTGATATGCTCATGGTCTGATAAAAAAGTGTCGCATTTTCTGGGAGAATAAGGTCAGCATTCCTTTTAGGAGTCCTTACTTGCAATGAAGAAAATACACATAGCCACTTGCTTGCTGTTTTGCTATCTTTTCTTTCTCCTTTTGGTATTCAGTTTCTAAGTTTGCTCTCAATTCATGCACTTTCTTTTGAATCTAAGCGAAAGATTTCAGCTAAATTCTTACTATACCCCTTCTTTAATTCCTCTGTATTTTTCTATTTTTTCTAGCGCCTCTTTCATTAAACGTTCCTAAACAAAGTATTCTACTTTTTCTTACTCTTTACTTTTAGAATATTGTTTTCTTCCTGTTCTTGTATCGATTCTTTGTTGGTTATTAGAATACACTGGGATCCAGCAGCACGACCCCGTCCTAAAACAGTTATCTTCCTAATGTTTCAAAAGCAAACCTCTTCTTTGGACATGAGCTATTTCGTTCGTACTGTAGTTATATTTTATTACCAAATTACATTCAGGAACATCCAAGCCCTCATCAGCAACTGATGTGGCAACTAAACTCATAATAAGCCTACATATTACGAAGTAGCATTAGGTGCTTGCAAGGTTCGAAAAGAAGAAAAATCCAAACCTAATACACGTGTTGTCGTATCTTTTCCCTTGAATCTTTCAAGAACATTGGATTGTTCGCTACGGCTAGTAGAAGCATGAGCGCCTAAAACGATTTTACTTGTTTTTTGTCTTAGACTTGCCAGTCATCCACTCGCTGATAATGCCATGTTTAGCTAAATTGCCGCGGCTGTTCAATAAATTAGATAAAATTTCGACTCCGTCTCTTGTTTTTACAAAAATAATTGCTCTAAAGTCGTCAGATTCTTCTTTTTTCTTTAGGATTTGTTCTTCTAAATATGAAACCAATATTGAGTTGTTGGAGACGCACGTTTCCAGAGCTGCCTTGTGATCTAATTAATGGTTAGCGACTAGAAACCTCAAACTTTCATAAAGAGTTTTGGTGCTAGCGCTTAAAAAAGTCTCTTTTGCTTTGATTTCTTCAACTAAATATTCCATCGCGTCTTTTGTAGTAAAGTCTTCAGCAAGTTCGAGTGAACGATAAAGGATCTAAAGAATGATATTTCCTAATCTGTGATGGATACCAATAGCACTTCAAAAATTTGCGTTATTGCTGCTTTTATCAAATAATTCAAGGATGATTCAGGAATTATTTTAGCAAGATGACAAGAGATCCATTGTAAATATACTAGAATTGATGATATAAAATGAAACTTCAACGAAATACCTGCACTTGCTTTGTTTGTTGGAGGTTTTGTAATTACTTGTACGTTGTAAGCGACTGGTTCATAACTATTCTCTTCTTTAAGACTAGGAGCTTCTTTTACTGCTGCTTGCACTGTAAGTCGCGAATTCAGCAGTAGTATCTATTATAATTACCGTAAAGCTCATGCAGTTTTTTTTCCAATTCTGCCATAAAACTTTTTAAGTTTTCTATAAAGTTTATGTTGTTGCCATCAACGCTGCTGCAAGGAATACACTCTATGTTTTACATGTTGTTTTTAAACGTTTAAAAGCTTACCATCAGCAGTTGGAGGAGAATACTCTGACAATTCTTTCTTATTCTTTTGAACAGTACAAATTGTCTCCGAGTCCAACAAACTCATTAAGTCAAAAATATGTTCCAATGCAACTGTAATTTGCTTTGCTTTGCCACCGACGCCAGGAGACGCTGTTAAGCCAATGATCTGAGGAGGCTTTCTGTAGCCTCCAATATACATGCATCTATGGTAGTTTCGCATCATACCTAAGTTGAAGATTGAACAATGAATTACTCTGCTTTACAGCTGTAAGGACTGTCTCCTTTGGCGTTGTGACATTCGTCCAATATGATGAGAGAGAAAGTGTCAAGTAGAAAAGGCTCATTTGAGTTTTCAAAATCTTCTCTATATTGATATTCATTGAGCTGATTGCTGAAAAGCTTATATTGGACACATTTTTAGAGAATACAAACACTATTATCTGCGGTGTACAAATAAGAACATCTTTTGACTTGATCACTCCTCGAATTGGTCTCGTATCCATTCCACAAATCGAATCAACCTGGAAGAAAACAGTATTCGAGAATTTTACCCGCATACCTCATACAAATGACCGATAAATTTTTCTATTTGTTTGCATTGTTGATTAATAATAGCTGTATTTTGAATTAAAAACAAGACCTAAAGGGATACAACTAATCAAGTGCCTAACCTTAGGTGGAGTTGAAGTATCTTTGTTAGTTAACAAATGATTTTTTATAATTGAGGCTGCAACAACTGTCTTTCCTGATCCAGTTGGAGCACATATCATGCAATTCTTCCCCAAATTTGCATCAACACACAGCTCTTTTTGATATTCTCTGAGAATTATTGGCACCTCTGACTCGAAATGAATCTTATCTCAACAAGTGTACCTTTCTGCAGCTGGCTTTCAGTAATCTTGAGAAGAACCTGCCTGTAGCCAGTGGATATAAAGTCATTATAATTCAGATCAACTCTTTGAGCATTTCCTGGTACTCTGAAAAAAGTGTTGAGTTTCTGAAGAAATAAGTCTATTTAGAGCGTGAAGGCAAACACTTCTTTCTACTCTTTTAAATCCTTGATTCAATTATACCTTGTCGGATCAAGAAAATTAGATAAATCGCTATTTAGAGGCCAATAATATACCAACCCTCTTTGGTCTTTCCTCTCCTGTCTTACAAGTTCTATAATGATTTGATAATGAAAACTTGAAACCTACGATAATATCGTAAGAAATTTGGATGAATTTGTTCAACAAATTCGCTTCCTGAATCCAGAAGGGTATACAATATATCGAAAACACCATGAGAGCTGAGAGGGGAAATAGTTCGGAGTAAAATTTTCTTTCTATCTTCTTCGTCAGCATCTGAAATTACTCTATATTTTTTCTAATAAATATATGTAATCTATAAAATTAGCTGACAAACCTTCCCAGAGTTTTTCAATCACTGTTATTACTTGAGCATATTGTTCAATTGTCTTCAAATATTCCCAACATTTATTGGAATCTAATAGCTCCATAAATTTATCGTAGTTATTGAGAACAACACTAAAAAAGGCCTTCTTTGAACTTTAATCAGCTTACTTGAAATGATTATTGTTACCCATATCTTCCAGAATAAAACGAAAGTCATCATCAACTGCAAATTAAATATAAAATAGCATATTGAGCTTACCTTTTGTGAAATAAGCTTGCAATCCATAATAAAATTCGTTCTTCATATGAGATGAACTTAATTCAAAATACAAATTGCTCCCGAAATTCTCCTGGTCTGCTTTTAGACGGGCAATAGTACCTTCTTCGAGTAACCTTTCCAATGACTCAGCCTGAGCATAAAAATATTAGGTTATTTTGTCTATATACTTTAGTTTCATCAAGAAACTGCAGCTTTTGTTCTATTTCTCGCCTCCATAGCTCTAAAAAAGCTCGTTGTTGGTCGCTGTTGAGCATTCCAGTGATGACAAAACAGCACTAAGCAAGAATAGTCCAAACCTGATCAAATTTTTTGATAAGATTCAAAGCCAGTGGTAAATTTTTCTCGTAAAACCAATTCATACAGTTTCTGAAACTATTTTTGGGTTATGGTAGTCTTCGAAGACCGCGCTTGAAAATATTTGAATTAAGGAATTTTTCGAAACGTTATTTTCAACCTATTTTCTGCAAACACAATGTGCAATTTTATCTTTTTTGTGCAGTATTTAGATCTTCGCATTAGAGGTGCTGATTTTTTTTCACTGCGGTATTACTTCATGCATTGAGAATAGTGCTGTACTAGCAAATATCATTGATATCAGATTATAAAACACTGTACTTATTCATTTAATGTAACTAATTGTTGTTTTGAGCCTTCTCATTATCGTTGAGGGGCAAAAACAACAAAAATATAAAATGAGAAAGAAATTATGCTGCTTTGACAAAGGCAAAGGCTTCTTGCTGGATTGGAATTATCACTGTTCTTGAATTTTCCATAGACTAATTTTATTTCGGCTTGTATCTCTCATTTAACTCTTTTTCACACAAAGTGCTTTAGCACACGAAAAACTTCATTACTATTTTAAGCGATAGATTTCAGCTTTTCTTTTGCATTAAAATTATAATCATTTTTAGATGAGAGAGCCGGTAGCGGGATCAGCAGACTCATGCGATGAGGCAATACCGCGAGTCTCAGAATTGCTAGATTTGATGGAAGAATCGGGTGACTTACATTCTAGGCTGACAAGAAATGGTATTGTTTTTTAAAGTTTCACATTTATTCGTTTATATTAACAGGCTCAACAACAGTCTCTGGATTAGGAGGAAGTTTTTATGCAGATGGCGCTCCGGAATTTAATCTCTCTCGTGCAATTCCGATACCTGAAGAATTGCTTATGCAGATTCAAAGTAAATATTTGCAAAATAAGTTAACCTGCGTTTAGATATGAGAACACAATTTTGCATGGGTATTTTCACTGAAATTTCAAGAGCTTGGATAACTGTTGATAGCGATATTTTCATGTGGAACTATGAGACAAAGTAAGCTAAACTTAATGCATTTTTTATAAGATTTTTTCAGTAGCGATTTGGCCTACTTTGATAAGATTGAAAGCACTGTCATGAAAATTGACATTGTGAAGCTTAAGCCAGATGTTTTCTCGGTATTTAAATCTTTGTAGTAGAAATGTTATAATTTTCAGAATCAATTCACATATGGGCTAATTGTAGGAACTGTCCGCGATCTAACTCTTTATCCAATGGTGGTAGAAGGCTCTCAAAAAGATTGCACAGTCTCGGTTGATGCCACTCATAATTTCAGAGTAAGTCATTTCACCTAGGTATATTCTCTACTGCTTGTAGGTTAGTATTGATGAAATGACAATAGGTGATATTACAACAGGCAACAATGGAAGAATTTTTTTCTCAGCAGATACAAAATTGTTTGAGTTTGTATACGAGGTTTGTTATTTAATCAGTAAAATTCATAATTTTTAGCACCACAAGGGATGGTTTCGCGATAGTAAAAAATGTCGTATAGTAAACTTATCGAGCAATCTATTTTCGTCTCTAATTCCTTTTATTGGAGGAGCTAAAGGTAGTAAAATTAAAGAGATTCTAAAAAAGCCTTTTAATTTAGAAGAGCTCGAACAAATAATCGTTGATAAAACTAGGAATATCCTATACACAAGTGATAGAGCAGGAACGTTACAAATGTTTGATCTTGGAGACGACGGGCTACAATGCATTGCAATGGGCTCTTTTTCAGCTAAGCAAATTGCTGTACGTAAACATAACACATTTAATAGCAGATTTTAGCAACAAGCGAACAATATAACTCAATGTGCTTATGAAGAGTCCACTTTCACTAATATTGTTACAATCAGACCTTTACCTGCACAGCTAAGTCCACACTTAAATTTGGTAATTTCAGTTGTGATCAGAACATACCAATTATTTTAGGTTGCCATAACGACTAAAGGCGTAAGGATTTACCTGTCTGCTTATGATAAAGCAATTAGAAGTTCACGAGGATCTATGGTAAATCCAATGCATGTTATTCTTTATCATTTTTTTAGCCACTTACTCAGAGTGAAGTCCGTCCTCAGCGATTACGTGTAAGCCACGTAAGATTCGCACCTGGTGTAGTTCCAACTTCTTTATATGGCGAGAACAACGCACGAGGCGTATGCATAGCTTATTTTGATGGAAGTAAGTTAACCGCATTTTAACCATAATATAATAAAACTTACAGCAACTACCGTTATGGCACTAGCTGGTCAGCCAATGGTATATGCGCTGTCTAATTTATATTTTTCTGAGCAATATGCTGTAAGAGAATCAAAAACATGTCTAGAAGTCCCAGGAAATGTTTGGGCAATAGAAGCCATCACAGAAAAAGTAAGCTAAATCTTATTTTAAAAAAGCAATACATAGGGAGTACCAGAAGTTGGCTTGAACCCACAATTTGTACCTACCGTGCAACCTCATGCAATGCATCAGCTCCCTCTAGTGATTTCTAATAGACTAATAGTATGTAGTACAGAGGTTAGTCGCACTAAATTTTAATGGCAAGATTTTATACAGGGTCTTTTTGAGTTTCAAAGGCGTTCGCCAGCTGATGTACTACGAGATGCTTTAATTACAAGCGGACCAGATAGCAGAGCTATTACTGATCTCCTCCAACAATTTGGACATACCGAGCTTCTAATCATGGCACTGGAAATATTAATTAATGAAGTACCCCAAGACAACAGGATAAAAGATAAAGCAGCATCCCTGTTTTTCTGTTTACGGGACAATACGGTAGTAGAAAACGCAAGAGTAAATGAGCCATGGTCACCAACCAATGATGACAGTATTGCTGAGTGGAGAAATAAGATGCGATGTATGTATTTGTGTCTTTTTAAAAACCATTTTTAGCTCCTTTACATGCATCAACACCACATAATCTTGAAAGCCGTCAACAAAACAACATTCCGATTTCACCACTAAACGTTTCGATGAATTTCACTACACAGCTGCGGTATTCTTCTTCAAACCGTCATAATGCTCTATATCTTTTCTTTGCACGTTTGATGCAGCCAATATGGACAAACCACTTATGTTTGCTAAATGGAATTACGGTAAGTACTATTTTGTCTATTGTTATTTTTAGTTGGAAACTATTATTAACCCAAGTGAAATGGCCTGGCTTTCAAAGCGAGTTAAAGCACTCGCAACGGTTATTGACAAATACCGATTAATACCGCAGTACGATCAGCAAAAGAGGGATAATGCCTTAAGTATTGCCCAAGGTAAATTAATACAGGAAGCTCTTATTTTAATATAGGTGATGCTGTAAACCTCGAGCGACAGTCAATTTGTTCTTTAAAGAAACTAATGCTTGTAACATCGGAGACCCTCTCGCTATGGGTTCTACTGACTAGCTTAAACCTTACAGCAATTTCTGCTGGAATAGATCCATTGGTTAAGACGAGACTGGCAAGCAAATTATTCTTCGAGCTAGTTGATGATAGTGAGACATACAGCTCCGACGTTATTAGGGCATTGATTAAGTATGTAGAAACAAATATAAACATAATTGAATTCAGGTACTATTTGGGCGATGAAGCTGGAACTAAGGAATTATCAGAAATGCTGAGAAGAGAATGCCCAATATTATACTCCGCGGTAAACAAATGTTGAAAAATAACCATTTTTATAGGAAGATGCGTGTGTAACGAATGCAATGGAACAGCTAAGACAGGCTTCACATCTTCCTCCTGGTCCTGGACGAAGAAAAATGATTGCTTCAGCTGCTGATATGCTAAACCAATCAATTGTTAAGGTTCCACTTAACGTTGTTGGAGAAGAGCTGGCAAAACGTTAGCTGACATAAGTATTACTTTAATTTAATTTTCAGTTGGTGGTCATGAATTTATCGTCGATCTTTGCTTACTACGAGCCCAAAAAGACGATCCACGGCAATTAGCTAACTTTAGCTATAAAAATGGGAGATCAATTGAAGACCAAGCAACTCGTATAGCTGAAGAAAGTAGACAAAAATCATATGAGTAGCTCTTACAGATTTCAATCCTTACAATACACTTTCAGAGTCCTCACTAACATTCTTAACAAGGTCCACGAATCCAAGCATGACCAGACCACAGAATCAGAAGCGGTAAGACTTAATTTTCAGAATTGCAAAATCTTTAGATAACAAACTTTAACCTAATGACTCAAAGAGTTTTTGCCTCAGAGGATGAACTAGCACATGCTGCCGTTTTCCGCTGGATGATTTCCAAAAATATGAGCGAAAACATTATACAAGTAAGGAAAATATTTCAGATAAAAACCATTTAATCAAATTAATTTGAACTATTCTAAATATTTGGGTCTGCACTATTACGAAATGTTTTCAGAGCAAATCCAGATTTGTTGAATCATTTTTGACGCATGAAATATCTACTGGAGGAGCTCAACGTTTCTTAGATCTATTATGGAGATGGTATGAAAAAAATGGTAGTTATGGAAAGGCAGCAAACTTGCTTGCAAGATTGGCATCCAGTGCTAAGTAAGATATTTTATTCGGAAATCATGCACCTCTCTTTTCAGTGAAGAAATAACACTTGCTCAACGCTTAATATATCTTTCTCATGCAATTATTTGCGCAGAATCTAGCAATGATGTTAACGTTCGAGGTAACTTAGACGAACTTAAGGATAAAGTAGAAGTCACAAGAGTTCAACTTTCTATAAAGTAAGTCTATATTTTAAGTAGCATATTTTATGTTTATAGAGAATCACTTGAAAATATGGCTGGAAATTCGGCAGCTATACGTGATGCTATTAAAACGTTAACATATGGCACGTTTACGCTCAAAGAACTTCTAGTTAATTTTGCTGTAAGTAAATTTTCTAAGGAATATATTTGATTCAGATTCCTTATCAATTATATCGTTGCCAATTGGCTATTCTTCACTGTGGTAACTCATATGATAATGGAATGATTGAAAATGTATGGGAAAACCTTCTTGATTCGGAGCTTAGTTCTGAAAATGATCCACCTGAACAAGTTATTCATGTACTTAAAGAATTGAATACTATTTATGGAAAGACAAATTATTTCCCCAGTGGTTTGTTCATACTTTTTCCTTTCAATATTCTTTTCAGTTTTTATTGCTCAACGACTTTTGGATAAAGGAAGTGGAAGTGGAGGATCACATATTATTTTGCCTCCTGCCTTTTTCGTTCCAGCCATCGAGCATCTTGGGATGGAAATCCACGATTTTGTTAAACTTTTATTAAATGAATACAGGTAAATTAAACATTAAACAATTACATTCGTTCAGAAATGGAGATCCTTGGCAAAATGAAACCGGAATAAAGTACCTAGTAGATGTTACAATTGCCGTACTAGAACACGTGCTCAATAGAGTTCACAAACTACCTAATATGTAGGTCCTAAAAATTTCGTCGTAAAATATTATTTTCAGACAGCAGCTTCAACCTACATGCGACTCTCTTTTGTCTGCACTTATATGCGATGCAAATGATCTTCGTGCTGCAAATAGCCTTCGCCAAAATCAACCAAAACTTAAATTTTTAAAGCAACGGTTTTCTGGTCTTTCATAAAATGCTAAAGCGCATTTCTTCAATCATCCCAGTGCCCATTCTGGTATTTAGGAAAATTCATTCATAAATTTTCCAATTGTGATAGCTTGATACGCTTTGTTTGATTTATTAAAGTTACTATATCTGCTCGTAGATGTTATGTGAAACTGTCATTTCCTTACTACACAAAGTATACTTTGGAATTTCGCTTATTAAAATTAGTTGATTTTTTTTTTAGAAATGGGCGAAAACTTTGGCATTGTTTGTCGAATAGAAGAAAATAGCGGCTCGACCATTGTTTGGTCGCTCAAAACTCAATCACTTCATATGTTTGATTTTATCCAAGGCTTTAAACGTAAGTTTCTTAACACAATAAACTTATTCCAGATTTAGCTGGAGATACCATAAATATTTATACTAGAACAAAGCCAACTACGATTTTTAACGTAGAGACAGACGAAGTAGGAGGTTTGGCAAGGGTAAGTCATTTTTAATTCATTATTTAACATATTCAGCTGCATAAAATGCCAATTCGCATTAGAAAGGTGGATGACACAATTAGAGCATATTCCCCTTTATTGGGTGAAATAACAGACGTGCATCCCAACTACATTTTCCAACTTGAAACAGTGTGTTCAGTCACTGCCGTCTGGTTAGTTACTTTTTATATTTTAATTTAAAGTAATCCTTGTAAAAGAAAAGTTTTTTAACGTTTTTTTTAGGACAAAAAACGATAAATGGTCTATCCCTGAATTTCAATCAAAACTTGCGCATTTAACAAATGATCAGTTCGAAAATTTTAGGGTATAGTCAGCATAGTACAAAATATAATTTTAATATCATAACATTAAGTAATATTCACTATTATTTAGAGCAGCTCACCCTGCAGAGGAGTGATATTTCGAGTAGAACTTGGAAGTTTTGTTTGCTGGTCAGAAGTTCATGGGATAGTTGAACTCAATTTAAATTTATCTCAAAATATTGGAGAAGAAGACCCAGATATTGGTTCTTTTTTATGGATTAAAGTGTAGGCTTCTTTAAAAGTAATAAGCCAGTTTCAGAGACCGAATTCCGGATAGAGCATGTCCGATTGTGAAGCATTACCTAGTAATCAAGCCATTTTTTAAGCACAATCTTACCAATGAAGGACAATTCGAAGTATGATTTTTTAAAATACTTACTTATTTTTTTCAGGTTATAGAAACACTTCGATTTGATGGTCTCACTGAGACGTTAACTGGTCAGAAAGTTCAGTATTTATATAGCACTTTCTTTGATAAAATCTACGACAATTACGACTATCCTGAAACTAAAATTAGCAAAGACTTTAGAGTAAGTGTTTTTTTTTAAAATTATTATACTGTTGACATAACTAATTTGCACTTTCAGGGACTAGCTGAAGTGGCTTTTTGTGCGACCATCAATGCTAAAACATTATTTTCGTTTCAAATAGTAAAAGTTTTAAAACTAGTAGATAACCGAGTGATAACATCCACGCCGACAATATTAGAAAAGCCGGAAGGAAAATTAGGAGACATTCAGAAGACAATAGTCAAGCACAGGAACTTGAAAGGCGTTATGCTAAGTCCAAATAGCTGCTATTGTATAGAACTTAAAAGTGAATATTTTGTTCCGGAATATATGAGGTAACATTATTGCGAGTAAATGCTACATTTCACAGAATGCAAAAGAAAGATGATTATTTTATTGGAAAGTGGTTTGAATTTTCTAGCTTCGAAAGCAATGACAAATTGTATATGCTAAACCCATTTGAAATACCACCTGTTCTGCCAACTCGTGTATTGGCCGGAGTTCCTGAGGTTCGTTTTTACTGTTAATATTTTTTTTAACCATATTAGATTCAATTTGAACTCACCCTACCAACTGTTACAAAATGCTCTACTTTTTATTCTAAAGACTTAGATCAAGAACTTCAGGAAGTCAAAGATGTAATTGGTATGCTTATTTATAGTCTGTTTTAAAAAATGTATTAGGTCCTACATATCTCAAACTGTGGTTACGACATGATAATATAAATGGATGGCAAATTTCTCCATTAGAAACTCGTCAAGCTAAAGATAGCTCAAGCTATGCAGAACCTTTGCCAGACATAGATGATTTCAATGTAACACACGAGAGCAGCATAAGCTATGAACCGAGAATTCCTTATCTTACAGTACCAAATAACTATAAAATTGGTTTTATAAGTACCGAAAAATTTATTTTTTGTCCTGAGAGAAAAACGGATTTTTATATGGATGAGCACAAAATGTAAGAACTATATACTTTCTCTAAAATAGTTTCAGTGGGATTCCGCGAAGTAAATTACTTGGATCTTGGGTGTATATATACATTCAAGTTTTTCCAAACGGAAAAGAAGAAGTAACTCAACTTCAAATGATGTCTCAACCGCTTTTTCCAACCAGAATTGTTGGCGGAATAGCAGAAGTTCAATTAGAATGTATATATGATGGCACAAGGGGCCCAGATAAGAAGCCAGTTCTCTATTGTCCAGAATTTGAAGCACGGGTTAATGATAAATTGGAAATAATAAGTTAGTTTAAATTTTCGTTTAACCGCATATTTCAGAGAAGAAGGGAAGATACAGACTCTGGATAGCCAGGAACAATTGCAGAGATATATGGTTTCATATAGCACAAGATGAACGAAATCCTACTCCATTAGAAGAAATACCAGTGTCATTATTTCAGGAATCCACATGGAATCAGGCATCACACCAGCAGATAAAGATACTCAAAAACGATTTGATAGCAATGAGAGAACATTTTTCCCAATTAGCAGAGCCAAACTAATCAATCATTATCAGGTTTTTCCAATTATAAGTCAAATCAAGTAATTCCTACTTCTTCTATACATTTTTAATCATACATTAGTATAATAAGGTTGTGCAAATACCATATTTCCTATATTAATAGCATTATGCTATTATTTTTTCGAGCCAAAAATTTGCGCTTTTTTCGTAACTTTTTACGTAAAGCAATCGGCATGATCCTCTTGCATTTCCATCAATTTTTATAATTGATAATTTTTGAAAACCTCTAGAAGAGATGTAAATCTGCAACTTTCCAGAACATTGAAAAGCATGTAAGAAGATCAAGGCTGATTTTACGTAAGGGATGTGCTACTATTTCAGGCTGTGCCATTAATAAAGGAAATACAATATACTGAAATAAATATTTTCTATACAATTTTTGCTTTATTTTTGAGTGTTGTTTACACAGCATTAATATTTAGGAGATTGATAAGACTTTTTTGTGGCCTTTTTACAGATTCAGGTAAGTCCCTTCCATTTTTTTCATTTTCTGCTCAACAATGGCGCGCCTGATGAGAAATAAGCCAACCAGTCGCCATGTTTACTAAATTTGGCGATGACTAATACGCGACGCAGAGGACCCATCCCAACTGCCTCTATTAAAACACCCCTTTTCAGAGATGGGATTTGATCCGTACCAGTGGGAATCGTTTTATTTTGGCAAGATGGGCCGAGAGGAAGCGATTCGTTTATTATCTTCCCAGAATATTAGCGTCGGCACATTCATTATTCGGGATAGCTCTCATCCAGGAGAATTCTCGCTTAGTGTCAGGTATGTTTTCTAGTATTTTTTAGTTTTCCTTTAGGGAATCGGATGACGGACCAGCAGTTCGCCATTATTTAATCCAGCAAGCCAAACAAGAAGATGGGAGTAGTAGCGTTCGGGTAAGACAAGCCAAAAGAGATAGGAACTTATTTTCAGATTGCCGAGCATTCTTTTGTTGATATGCCTATGCTCTTAAATCATTACAAAATGTATTTACTTGACAAAACTTCATTAACAACCCCTTATAAGAAGGATGAAATTGAACGGGTTGTAGCACTTTTTCGTTTTGAAGGAGAACGAGAATCGGATCTGAATTTCGAAGCTGGAGAAGAGCTAGTAATCATTGGGAAAGATGAAGAATCCGAATGGTGGCAAGCCAGAAATGCCCTTGGAATCACAGGAACAATCCCAGCCAATTATGTCACTCCCGTAAGTTTAGGCTTCTTGACAAATATGCTTTTAGATAACCGATCATGATAGAAACTTGAAAGGAAGAAGTCAATCATCATATGAAAGCGGAACAGGAGAGGAGCGGTTTAGCAACGCCAGCAGCAGTAGCGACGGTCCGGAAATTCGATTCGAGGTAAGGCTTACACGACTAATAAACAAAAAGCTGATTTAGCCAGCCCTTCCAGCTACTGCTAGAGCTGTTTTGGATCGTCAGCCTAATGCCTACGATCCGACACAACTAAAAATTCGAGTAGGTTTTCGTCCAAAATACAGTAAAATTATTAATTTTCAGAAGGGTCAGGTATTGAATGTCGTCCGAAAAATGGATAATGGACTCTACGAAGCCGAGTTGAATGGCAAGACGGGATATGTTCCTTTCACTTATATTCGCTTTATTCCAACTACGAGTGTTTAAGTTTTGACCCTACTTTTGCCTTTTGTAAATATCTCAATCACACATCATACTTTTACCGGAAAAGTGAAATAAATCATAATGAATTTACTATTAATCTTATTCATCAGATGTTTTTCAAAATATTCTTATCGATTCGCCTCTTTTTCAGTAAATTTTAGATGAATTTTCAGTACATTACGAGATCTGTGAAAGGGCCTGGCTGCAGCGCCGAATGGGATGAAATATTGACTGGATGTGATTGTGAAGATGCATGTACTGAGGCAAATAAGTGCTCTTGCCTTCTTGGAAATGAGGTTAGTTTGTTTTTATTGTAAACTTTTCTTTTTAGGACAATTATAATGGGAAAATGCTCTTAGAAAAGACATCTGGAAGTCCGATATTAGAATGCCATCCTGATTGTAGCTGTTCAGCTTCTTCTTGTAAAAATCGAACTTTACAGGAAGGAATATTTCTAAAATTAAAGGTTAGCGTTTTACTTAAAGAATCAATAGTTTAGGTCACTAAATTGGATCGAAAAGGATTTGGTTTGACTACGATGGAACCAATATCAAGAGGAACATTTGTCTGCGAATATGTGGGAGAAATAGTTGGAAGAGAGGAAGCCGCAGAACGATACTCAAGAAATAAGGAGCACAACTATATTCTAACAGTGAAAGAAACTTGTACAGGTTAGTCACAAATTGAATCTTTTTATTTTTCAGATAAAACGACAATAACCTATGTAGATCCAACGTATAAAGGAAATCTTGCTCGCTTCATTAATCATAGCTGCGATCCAAATTTACGGCTAGCTACGATTAGAATCGGATCACCAGTACCCAGGATTGGACTTTTTGCGGCTAGGCTAGTTTTTTCTTTCTTATTATTAGTTAACCCCTTTCAGAAATATAGAAATTGGCGAAGAATTATGCTACAGCTATGGATTATCAAGAACTGAAGGACATAAAAAATGTCTTTGTGGCGCTAGAAATTGTCTTGGCTATTTGCCTGCAGATGAGGATCTACAGGTTATTTTTGAATAAAGCTTTTATTTAAAACGTAGCAATGTTTTACTCGAGTTGTTTCTTTTATTACCGAATTCATCTTTTTTTCCCTATTTTGTTATAAATTCTCTCATGTTCAGATCAGATTTATAAAATAATGGGACGCCACAAGAAAATCCCCTCAAAGAATAGGAAAAAGCTTAAAGCTTGCGATCCATTTAATAGAAATATTACTTCCTGGAAGGTGCAAGATGTCAAGTAAGTCTTTTATTTATTTTTTATAAACTAATTTAGAAAGAAGAATTGGGTACCAAAAACCTCTGATTTAGAAGATCAACCACTCTCACAAAATTTGAAAGAACTTAAAGAATCTATGAAAAGTCCTGACAAAACTTTTCCTAAAAAGAGAGGACCGAAAAAAAATAAACTAGCTGGTTAGTCTTTTTTAGGAAAAATTTCTTTACATATTATAGAAGCTGGTGAAAAATTAGGAGTTGTTAAGCGCCGTTATGAAAGTATGAGCAGCTTTTTAAGAAGAGTCCAAGTCGCAACAACAGAAGCCGTTGAGGAGCAAAAAATTTTGGTATGTAAATTCTTCTCTCTTCAAAATAGAGTTCCTTACAGATAGAGCAAGGAAAAGCTGGACGAAATCAAGAGGAAATCGATCTTGATATGAAGACAATTACTGACAAGGAAAAGAATATAAAAGAACAAAAGAAACGTCAAATCCAAAATCAAATTACTAAAGCAAAAAAAGAAAGAGCAGCTGAAGTTAAAAGAATAGAGGTTAGTCTCTTTTTTTTCAAAAATTCTCTATCTTTAGGACAAATTGAAAGCCAAAGAAGAAAGACGATTTGCAAGACAGGCGGAAAAGGCTGAAGAAGAAATAGAAATGGAAGGCGAAGATCAACCAGAAGAACATAGTAAATTGGAAAATAAACAATCGAAGAAAAAGGAAATGAAGGCTCCTATTGTTTTCGGAGTCTCTAAAAAAGCACCAGTTAGCGAATCACTTATCCATCAAAAAGGTCTGCTTTTAAACAATTTTTTTAGTTAGAATTTCAGAAAAAATTGCCTTTGGAGAAAGATACGATGCTCCTCCCAAATTTACAGGACATCTTAAAGAAAAATTCAATCCTCTTACTGCAAAGGTAGGTGTTTTCTCTCTAATCGAAATAAGCTTTTAGGCTGGCGGCAAAAATCTTTTACTCCATTCGATGTTAAAGAAATCAAGTGATGAAGCAGCTACCTACCTGGAGAGGGACAATAAATCAAAGGCAGTCAAAGAGTTTGAACGACAACGAGTGATTGATGCCTATCGAGATATGAAGAAGAAGAAGCCCACTGAATTATCAAGTTAGCCGTTTTGCTATTGTTTTTTGTTGATTTTGATGAATTATTTTATAAAATCTTTATAATTCTTTTTAGACAATATACACGTCTCGAATTAATGAGTTAAAATTCATGAGATTGAAAATGTCTGAGACGAGTGTTTGATTGTGACACGAGCGAATTGTACACTGAAATAGAGTTTGTCATCTCTTTTTAGGCTTTCAGACTCACTCTTATACTGGCAGTTAAGAGCAGGACGGCTCCCATTCGCTCAGCTGCATTATTTGGATGCTTCGTTTGGCAATAAACGTGTAATTCTCTACAAACCCTATTTTGGAGTTTTACTATATCTTTATTATCTGTTCCATATTGATTTCTATCTGGAAGTTCTTCAATTTTTAAGAGAAGATGAAGAGACCTACGAGAGAGAAGAAGAATTGTCTTAAGAGCTGCGCATTCAAAGGCATCTATTGATAGTTTCCTCATCGGACAGCCAACATTATAAATAGAATCAAAAACAAACTCAACATGTAATCTAAAAGAATTCTATTTTGAAAGATTGTCTCACTTTCTTTTCGCCTCTACATCCGGCAATTTCATATCTTCGGGAGGAAGCCCTTTGAGATAATCGGGACTCATATAAGTATTATTTTGAAGCATCCAATAATCTTCGTCTTGTCGTTTCGCCGTCACAGCTCCCTGATCAACAAGCATAAAGGCAATCCCAAATTCGGTCATTATCGTTTTCTAAATAGACTCGACTGCCTAAGAAGACTTCAAATCTCACTTTAGAATTATAATCGAGTTCTTTAAAAGGAGCAAATTGGTTCGCCCATTCGGTTGCATCTATCAGACTCACTCTCATCATAAAATTCACATCTCTTTTCCTGGCCCGTCGGAATGGCGGGCGATGCAACTGAAAATGCAATCCATAAGACAAATTATTTCGGATAGAAGAGTGTAATTCTTACAAGGGAAGTACATCTTCCAAGGACGGGTAATTTTGTCATCATCTTCGATGTTTCTACTCAAAGCCTCATGCATAAACAAGATTTTTTTGTAAAATCTATGAACTCTTGATAAACACGAAAATTTGATAGAATAATTTTTTGAAAATCCATGGCTTCGTTCAGAGGAGGATTAAGCTTTTGCAGCAGCAGAGTTCAAAATGTTAAGGTGCAGCCAAAGAGTAAATCTGGATCGAAAATAGGACCTTAACGGACTAGCCTTCTATTCGAAAATTCTTCTTTCCAAATGGTTTAGAAATATTGTGCGCTATTTTGGCTGTAAGTTTGATCTATATCGTTTTCCTTCTAATAGAAGGCTCCCCTGTTTGTGATCTTTTGGTGTTCTACAAAAACAAAGCTGTAGAGGAGATCAAGGGCTACAACTTTGTAGAAAATTGGAAATTATCAAATTAAATGAAAAACTCTTTGGGGGAGTCTTCTATTAGAAGCGAAATACAGCAATTTTTTGAGTAGAAAAGATGCGCATCCACGATGTACTTCTCAAGTTAGTCTTTATGGTTTTAATAAAGCGAATGTTAGAAAGAGAGGCTTACAGTTTCGCTTACGAATTCGAACATATCGTTTCCCCAATCGAGCTCAGGATCCATAGCACAAGCCGTAGGTAGATGGTTGGATCGCTGCTTCCTTTGCAGTCGCTCAAGTTGGACAAGCAAGTGAAGCCCTGAAAAAGGAGAAGCGTGGACAAAGGGGGAGTGCAGTCTCACCTACCGGACGTCGATGGACCAGGCGAATTGACAAGACCATCCCATGGCGAAGGAGTTCCCGATGAGCCCGGCTGCCAAGTGGGCTCTTGTCCAGCTGACGGCTGCTTCTTTTTCCTCGGTCCCATCACATCTCTTCGCTGGATGGCTGAAATTCATCTTTCCCTTCCTCTTTCTCTCTCTGATTTGAACGTTCTCGCACACTATTCACGTAACAAATCGCCTCGTAATCTCAATCGAAAATAATTGCCTTCGTTCAGAAATGTTCGGAACCTGATTAGCTGCCATTCAACCGGCGAGGTCACATGCACTTTTTGCCTGAAGACTGAAGGACAATTAAAACCAACCTGAAGGATTCATTCCAACCGTCCGGCATTTTTGAAATCGACAGAATCGGCAGATACAACGCGACTCTGAAAAAATATTCTTTGAAATAGTCAATTTCCAAGAATGGAAAGTTCAAACCCCCCGAGAGAAGTAAAATCATCTTGTGGCGGCCTACGAAGAAAAACCGGGTTTGCTGAGTGTCCGGGTTGGTTATTGCCTCCCCCGTCATCGAAAGTTCAAGATGATCTCAGCTGGTTATTGTCAGAAAGGCACACATGCTCTGTCGACTGATAAGCAGCCGATACGGTTTTGGACGATTGCCAGGGTGAGAGAATTCAAAAAAAGACTTTCCCCACATGCCTTGGTTTTTATCGTTTTTCCCTATCTCCCAGTTATACCAAAGATTAACTCCAACCAATCTTCTAAAAAACGAGGGCAAACATTGAACATTTTAGACTTTTCATGTTCTTTGAGCTTTTAAAGGAAGAACCCAGCTTTTTGAGCTTTATGAGACACGTAATAGACGGGAATTACAGTGGTTAGTCAGAGCTTCTTCGAGCCTAAGAATATTTCCCCATCTGACGTAAAATCCCTGCTCAGCCTAAGTGCCTGACTAATAATCTAGTACTATCGCCCGCCCAGAAATTGAGAGAGAGGAAAAAGTGGGTTAGACTCTTGGCCTCAATTAATTGATCATTTAGAGATGAGATATCTACCATCTTTTGACTCATTTTTGGGCAACTTTCCAAGAAATTTAGCTTAGAACAACGCAAAAAGTTGAATTTAGATCCCTCGCATTGTGTAAATTTGTGACAAAATGAGCAAAAAACAAAAGATGTTGTTCTGCTGATGCTGGTAAACAGCAATCCTTGGTCTGGCGGTCCGAGAGTGGGCTTATCGTCGTTGTTTACGATGGTTTTGATTTGTACAGTCTCTCTCGAAAAGCCTTGGCCTGTTTCTGATCATTAGAGAAGAAGGATATTCGCTACTTTTCGACCTGATCTTCCAAGGTCATCGCAAAATTAAAAGACCAAGATTGAAAAAAAGCGAAAGATAGATTGCTCCCCAGATTGGAGTCTTTTTCTAGAAACAAACGACCTTGTTAATAGTCTCCGCTACCTTTGTGGAAAATACGCCCAGATCATTGGCCGCAAAGCCAAGTGGAACCAAGTCACGGGTGGTTCGTCTAATTTGATAAACTCCTAACTGGAACCATCTCCCAAAATGTTAAGATTCCTCTTCCGCCAGGAGGAATTTTAAAACAATCGGATCTAGGCGGGAATCTACCGTAATCCCCTTTTATGACTCTCTCTCTCTTTCACTTTTCAATCGTCTCTCGGGAGTAGATTATAGTAAGGGGGGAATTCGAACCAGAGATCACATATTGACCTCATTCAGGCTGAGATTAGAAAAGAATGGGAGAAGATTCAAGAGAATTTTCAAAAAATACCTCCATTTCGTCGGCTTTTTCTTCGAAAAATAAATAAATTGTGAATAATAGTCAATCAAAAGATAAAAACCATGAAAGACTCGTCTTTAAACCAAACAATAGGCAATAAAGGAGACAAAATCGAGCCAAAATCCGCTTATTTAAGCCGCGTAATACAGTAATCCCTCACTATTACTTTGGTTTTCTAATCCCTGGGCCATTTTAAAGGGACAGTCCCACAGAAATATCGTAACCCACTACCGTAATACTTAATTTTAACTTCTAATCCTAAAAACTCGTTTCGAGCATTTTTCATAATTTTTATAAGAAACTAACATTTTTGCTATTATTCTTACTCTCAATAACCCCTATTTTGACTACCTTCACAGGCAAAATTGCAAAAAAATGTTAATACTTTTTTGGTCTTATTTCGATTTAACTTTTAATTAGTCAATTATAGAGTTTACAAGGGAAGGAGTACTAATAAAAAATATTGCTAAAAATGTATGTTTGGGCACGAATAGTCCAAGCTACATAATTTTTCTAAAATTTGTCACCCAAAGTATCCATATACTAGTTAGTTACTTTTTGGTTTTAAAAAATATGCATGAAAAGTCATTGAACACTATTTTTCCAGAAAACAATCGACCGATAATAGAAATGCAATTTGAAAATTCGCGCTGCGTATTAATCCCTACGGCACCAATCTATCCGAATTCCGGACACGGTAGGCATAAAATAGAGAGGTAGAGGTCCAAGAAGGTAGAAAATGGGCTTGGAACACCAAAAATTCAGTCTTATTGACATTGGAGAGCGAAAAATAAGACAAATAAGAGAAAAATTTTTTGAACAGATTTGTTTTGTTGGACTGTTTTGATGATAAAACTGGAAAACAGAGAGAAAACCAACTCACCAAAAGTAATCTCGCATTTCTGCGCCTTCGGACAGCGATATTCGGCTTGTTTGCAAACGGCGCGTCGGAAGAAGACGATGCATCCAAGACAAGCTGGCGCGCCGTATCTTGATCCGTTAGCCTTGTCGCCACAGACTGCACACAGCCCCAAGAAGGCCTTCGCCGTCGACGTCTTGACGACAAGATCCTCGTCGTCCTCCATCTGACAATCGATGAGCGAGAAAGAGAACTGTCGCAATCGCCAGATAACGCGAGGAGAGCGCACTTGTGTGAATTGTGTTCAACGAACACAGAATTGATCGATACCCAACGCAGGCAGTGGTGGCACACGTGAGATGAAAAAAGAGTCTCTGGAAATGGTCAACTTTTGTACGTAAGGTTGGTGGAAAGAGAGGGTCAAGGCTGGTCGTTTCGACTATGAGAGAGGCGGAGAGATGACAGGCAGAGAGAGAATTCCGCTTATCGTTTGCTTTCTTCCTTTCTCCATAGCTTGCCCATTATCACTCGAGATCAGAATTCGATTTGATGCATCTTTCGAAAAGCCAACACTCATAAGCGAATAGGACTTTTTACAGCCTAGAAGAGAATTCCATCTTCCGGGTGCAATCGCACTCATTTTGTCTTTATCAAACAACGAAAATGCCTTGATTAAGTTGTAATTTCTGACCGAAAATAAGAGCGATGACCTCTCTCTCCAGTAGAAGAAGAGAGGTGTGCAGGTAGAGTCGATCGCTCTGACCTGATGGCATTGTTTAATTGTTTGGTTACCGATGTGCGAACGAGAGTAAGGGGGGATCGTACAAGATGTCTAGAAAAGGAGAGAGAGGGAGACCGAATGGGAAAGAGGAAATGCTTTTATTTCGTCGGATCGTGGGAGGACTCAAGACAATAGGAAAATGTGGGAAAATTTCATCGAATCACTACGAATTCCGGCACATCAGAAGGTAAATCCCGGGTGCAATCTCCCTTTACTCTACCAGAAGGTAAAAATAAAGGGAGGTGGGGCCGCGTGTTTCTCGGGCAGAGATTAAAGATAAGAAGTGTTAGAAAGCCTCTTTTCATGCGCTAGGGAAGAGAGAGAGAGTGAGAGAGAAAGATCCGATTTGGGCCAGATGGATACAGTCTCGGCCGTTCTTTCTCTCTTAGGACTGAACTGATCCACATGGAACGAGCGAGAGAAGCGTCGAAACGCTAGCCAGTTTCCAATTGATAAGCGTTTATTTTGAACGAAGAGATGAGACGTAATCGCACCCTTTTTCTCTCCAATCCGTCCAATTTTCGGATTAGACTGCACCTGTCCCTCAGCCGTTTATAAGGTCATCCTTCGGCGGACTAGTATTCCAAAAGGAAATAAAGAAAGCAGAAATAAAGAAAGCAGAAATAAAGAAAGCAGAAATAAAGAAAGCAGAAATAAAGAAAGCAGAAATAAAGAAAGCAGAAACAAAGAAAGGAATAATCTGGAATTACAGTGTGTGATTATTACACTAACACTTTTTTGTTCATTGGAACAAGTTTTGTGGGATTAATCGAAAGAGGGAGAGAGAGAGGATGGGAGGAAGAGAATAGTTGCGAGAGAGATACCACCTGGCCAGGATCAAAGATCAACCAAGAACTGCTGATTAGTCTTTTACGGGCGCTGATCAGTCGGCAGCAGCTATGGCAACGTTTAGTCAGAGGTCCGATAATCCGGCGCCCGCCTCAGGAAGAGCTGCCGAACACACTGACAGTTTATTTAAATGAGAAATGGAGATAACAACGAAATAACCCAGGGATGGGGGCCAATAAATAGCTCTTAGAGTTCTTCTATCTCTAACAGCGACTGAAGGAAAATTTAAAAACAATAAACAACAGATACATTACAGAATAGTTACTGTGGTGGAGGAGGAGGAGGGGGTGCCGCAGAGAGGATGGAAGAAAGAGAAGAAGCACTGAAATATTTGTTTCGAAACGCAAAAATATTTCAACCTACCTTGGCTGAAGAGATGGTGGAGGAGGCGGTGGTGGCGGAACAAATCCTCCAGCTGAACTTGGTGGAGGAACAGGAACCGGAGCTGAAGAACCGTACCAGCTGAAATTAATTATTAACAAATTTCTCTGCAAAATTGTGCTTTGACTTTACGGTCTATTCTACGCAAAGGTCGAGTGCTATTTAAGAGTGAAAAGGGTGAGAGAGAAAGACCAGCTAGCACGACCGGTGTAGTCAACCAGCGAAACAAACTGCAACAGACCTGCCGCTTTGATAGGCTTGGTTCTTTCCACGCTGCGCGCCAGGGCTTGCATAGAAATTGGCTGCTGGATCTTGATAATTTCCTGTATTTTGTTGTGCTGCTTGCTGTGCTGCCCAGGCTAAAAATAGAATTAATTGAAGAAAAAACTTAGTTAACCTTGAGCTTGAGCCTGAAGGCGCTGAGGATCGAATGCATTTTGATAATGCGATTGTGTTTGGTATCGATTTTGATAATTTCCCTGAATCATATTTTATATAATAAATAAATAAATACCTTTCCCGTGCCAGGTAGCTGGAAGGGTTGCTGTTGAGGCTGTGGCTTCGGGGCTGGTACTGGCTCAGCAACTGGTGCATTTCGAGGTTTATCTCCAAGTTCTTCCATTAAAGCGGCATATTCAGAGTCCATTGCAAAAGCGTCTGGCATAGGTGCTCCATCTGGACGTGGGTTTTTACAATCCTTTGAAATGTGACCAGCACCTAAATGATGAAAAAATTATTTAAAAAAAAAATAAAAACTTACATCCGCACGAAGTACAGATAATGCTTGCGGTAACATTCGGAGCTTCTGGACATTCCCACGATTTGTGCTCGTCTGATCCACAATTGGAACAACGTGCTCCTCCAATCATATCCTCTGGACGGAAGGTACCGTTTAGCAAAGCAAGCTCTCTCAATTGAAGCTGTCGTAGAGCGTTTTGCCCGTCTGGTATACATGTTGCCTCAGCGATAATTTGCCGAATCTATTGAAATTTTAGTTTAGGAGAGAAAGCTGACTAACCTTATCACATGCCTTTTTAATTGTAAGCTGATCTCCTGCAGTAACATAGGCATGAAGAGGCTCATTTTCGCCAGGCATTGGGCCCATTCGGTTTGCAAGTTTTCCTTCTTTTATTGAACCTTTTCCCCTGAACAACCGAGGTTTAGCCTCTAAAAGTTAAATAAAACCTGATAATAATTTTGGCGCCTGTGTCCAATTCTAAATTCTTTAGTGTATTACCACGAGGACCAATGAGTAAACCAACAAAATTGATTTCTGGATGAGCTTCTTGAGGAATCCATACTTTATCGTGAAGTTTAACGTTTGGTGGCCTGAAAATACCCAATTTAGCCCAACAACTAACCTGTAATCTGTTGGTGGCTTGAAGTTTGGATTTAATTTAAGTAGTTGTTGAATTTTTTCATGACGGAATTGTTCCAGTTCTTGTCGTTTACGGACATCTCGGGTGTTCAGCCGTTTACCATTAGCATCGTAGACCGGTTCGGGTGAAGGACTTCTGCAAATGAGTAATAAGCATTAATTGCGCAATGAATGCAAAATTTTGTCTATCAATTTTTCTATCTGAAAGATAATTAGGCTGAAATTGATTTTCAGATCGCAATTGGAGTGCCGAAGCCTAAAGATATTATTAATTCGCTGAAAGTTTTGATTAAAACTGCGTCCAGCAACAGCATATCGCTGAAAATAAATTAGCAAAATACAACAACTATACGAGGACTATACCAAAAGCTGCGCTGTAATAACTTTAACCCCCAAATTTAAAAAAAAAACCCAGAAGGTAACTTCTCTGAAAAGTTGTTACTGTTGGCTGTCAAAACGGTACTGCTATACATGCCTGTTTAAATCTCCTGGAACATCGAAGGCGCCGAGACGTAACTTTCTAGTAGCATCCTCAACTTCCATTTGAACTGAAATATACGGAAAACCCCGTAATCATTATGTAATGATACAAAAGATAAATTAAAAAGGACTTACCGACTTACCATAACTTACCTTAAGAAAATCAGATTTTCCAAATAATAATGAAATATTTAAAAAAGAACTCACTTAGATATGCAGCACGTTGTTCGTCCGGAAGATCCTGAGGAAGAATGGTAGGCATTCCAGGGATGAAGCTTTTATGCTCGGACCAACGGCTTTTTCTTTCACGTTTTTTCTGTCCAACAGCGACCAATTGCATCTGACTTTCATCCATTTCTTGCTTAACTTGTCCCGTTAACTCAGCCACTAAAGGATAATTGTTACAAGAGACTGATTGTCTTACCAATTTCTGGACGCAATAAAGGATTGATTACAGGCTCACGAGGACCAACCGGAGTTGCTGGTTCAGGTGTAGGATCGCGTTCCCTGAAAATAATTAGAAAAAAGCGCCATCTTACCTTTTGATGTCTCTACTTCTGCTACGATCTCTCCTATCTCGTTTACGATCCCTGCTTCTGCTTCTTTTTCTATCTCTGCTTCGAGAACGGCTTCTCTTGCTTTCTCTCTTCTTTTCTCTAGATCTGCTTCGCTTTTTGCGATCACGAGAGCGAGATCTCTTTCTTTTTCTATCCTTAGAGCGTGAACGACTCCTATCGCGTCGTTTTTTGCCAGAAGAAGGCTCATCCGTTGCTACTGGTGGTGGTGGTGGAGCCGGACCAGCAACTAAACATTTATTAAAATAAGTCTAAAAATATAAAAATACCTTCATTTGCAAGTGGATCATGGTCTCCATTGCCATTGGCGCCATTTTCATCAGTTTTATCGGCTCCCCATTTGCGTACAAATGGCATAGGCTCCGTATTTCCTCCTGTCTTACTACCCATCTAAAATAGATCTAAATGTACCAAAATGAGTTAATGATAAGTATAAAATGATTGTAGACATTAAAGTGAATAATAAGTATATAATGAAATTTTATAACAAATTGAGATTCTTTAGTCGTCAACACTTTCAATCCCCCTATCATCTTCCTCTTCATTATTTCCTTCTTCTTCATCTTCTGCAGCAGCTATCGGAGCTGAGCTGCTTTCAAGTTGCCCACATTCTACTATTTTTATAACCATTGAAGGCTTTCCCGATGGGCTTCCCTAAAATGTAAAAAAGTATTAATTATACTTGGCTTATATCGTAGAACAGTCATTGTTGACAATAATAGGCATTAAATAAAAGATTTAGACTAACCTGCTGTTCAACTTGTCGTACTACGTTCATTCCTTCAACAACGTGTCCAAAAACTACGTGTTTTCCATCTAACCATTCTGTTTTCTCGGTGCAAATAAAAAATTGAGATCCCTAAACATATTAGTTAGTAAATTGATAGCTAAAAAGACCTACATTTGTATTGGGGCCACAATTTGCCTAAAAGAAAATGATTAATAACAATAAAAAATATTGATATAAAATAAAGTTGTAAATAACCAACCATTGAAAGAACTCCGGGACAACTATGTTTTAAATCAAAATTTTCATCTTCAAACTTTGATCCATAAATCGATTTTCCTCCTGTTCCATCTCCTTTTGTAAAATCTCCACCTTGTAGCATAAATTTAGGAATGATTCTATGAAATGTTGAGCCTAAAAATAAGTAAATAAAATATAAAGTAACGTTACCTTCATATCCATAACCTTTTTCACCAGTACATAAGCATCTAAAATTCTCACAAGTCAATGGAACAACATCTGTCCTGAGCTCAATAACAATTCGGCCAATATATCTGAAATTAGTATTACACGTAATGTAATAATGGAACTAACCTGATTCCAATTTTAACTCCAAGATATACTCGAGGCAGAGCAGTTGAAGGAGCTTTGGAAATAGTAACTACTCCTGTTGATTCAGCAGACTGTCCAGAGCCTTTACCATAAGTTTTCAGCCATTCGTCATCTGCCCAAATTGGTCGTGAAGATCTTTCAGTTGCCTTTGGTGGTCTAGCAAAGTTGACGCGAATAGCTCGTCCATAAAGCTCGCTGTCATTCATATTATCTATGGCTGCTGCAGCATCTTCAGGCAATTCAAATTCTACAAATCTAAAGGGAAGATATAAAATAATTAGTAGTAATTCCTACCCGAATCCCCTATGTTTTCCGCTTTCAAAATCCATAGGTATAGAAATTGCAACTACATCTCCAAATGGTATAAATGCAGCCATAAGTACCGAAAAAAAATACATTCGCAAGAAGTAAAAAAAACTAACCTTTTCATTAACTTCTTCTCCAAAACCTCCAACATATAGTGTCCTTTTCTTATTGTGCGGAAAATTTGAGTTCATCTAAATAAATAAAGTTAAAATAATAATAAAATGATCAAATTACGAACGTACTGAACGTTTTTTTCTCTAAAACAATATAAATGCGCCTGAATTTTATTGCATATAATGTGTAAGACAGGGAATAAATTAGGTTCAGTAACGGCGACGATCTCGTGAACGGTCACCTCGATCATAATCACGATCTCTGTTGTCTCGTCTTCTTCCTCCTCCACCTCCTCCTCCTCCTCCACCATAGTCGTCTCGTCGGCCACCGCCACCGCCACCCCATCCGCCGCCGCCGCCGCCGCCTCCTCCTCCTCCACCACCGCCGCCACCGCCACCTCGTGGTCTTTGTGATGGATAATGTCCCGCTGCATCAGCTCTACAGAAAATAAATTTAAAATTAAAGGTTAATGACTAACCGTCGACCTCTTCTCCCGTAAAGTTTTTCTCCAAGTTGTGGACTAATTGCCTTCAAGTGCATGAAATTACAAAAGCCTCCTTTATTGCACGTGACAACTTCGTGCTGGCGACAACGTGATTCTCGAAAATCCGTTACAGGACATAATTCTGCATAGATAGGACTACCATTAAACCTAAAGGAAGACTAGAAAAAAAAAGAAAGTGGCTAACCAGCGGTCATTTACATCTTTGACGCATTTATCAGCATCTTCTTCTTTGGCAAATTTTACGTAGACATTACCAACCATATGCTCGCCAATATTTTCACATACATTCATTTCTTCGACTTCTCCGTACTAAAGCAATTACAAAATTAGCTAAAAAAGCAAACCTTTCGTTCAAGTTCCATAAAAACTTCCTCATAGAAATCGTCGAAATATCGTTGTTCTTCAGGATTTTTTTGTCCAACCTCTGAAATTAAACAAGATCAGCTATAAAAAGTAAACTAACTGTCAAAAGCATCTGCCTGACGCACATCCACAACTGGATTATGATAGAAATTTTTGAATACAACTGTCGGTGAAAAGGTGGGAGTATGATGTGCTCGAGAGCATTTATCTCCGTGACGACAAGCGCCAGTCTAAAAAATGTCCACAATCTAATTTGCTATTAAAAACTAACCTTGAAGAAGAAGGAGCAATTTACTTTGTCTTTTTCTGTACCATAAATAGAAGCAAGATATTCGGCTCCGGAGAGCCCATCTCCATAGTTTGCCATAATCTAAAACAAAAGGTATTAGTTTGAAATGTCTTATGCATAATGCTAAATCGACCAAGATTATTTGAAAGAGGTGATAAAATAATTCAATTTAGAACCCTAGCTTGTGAGGTTTATTGAAAAAAGAGAAATGAAATGTAAAATCTTTTTCTTTAATTTATGCTAACAAAATAAAAGAGATCGAACGAAAAAATAAAGAAAAACTGGCCAATAAAGCCGGCGTCGGCTATTCGCATTTTCGAATGAGGTTTGGATGAGTGAGTATCAAATGCTCACGTACTAACGTCTCGCAGCTAAATTGGGTCAACTATAGAGGCCGAAATACCACCATTTTTGGTGCTCTCTCGTTTCTAAAATTAATACAATTTTGCCAACAACACTAGCTAATTGACAAAACAATATGGAAATGGAAAAATACATAAAATTGTATCATCTTAAATCAAAAACCAACTGAAGAGAATCACAAAATATATTATTTAGATCTCAAAAGCTTTTTTTCTTCCATATTTTTAACAATAGAGCATATTCCTTGGACTAGAAAATCAATAAAAAATCCTATAGAACCTCCAAAGTTCTGGCCAATATAACCCAGATACAAGATGTGCTGAAAGCCGTTAGAGAAAGGCTAAAAGAGGCCGAATAGTTTATTCACCCAAAAGACGCATAATGAAAGAACGTCTTGTTTTCTGGGGACAAAATTACCGTAGTAGTGGTCAAGCACTCCAGATTTTGGGTTGTTAAAATATTTGCCAGGGATTGTCCTCCTTATAATTAGGTATGAAATGAAAATTTTGCAACGCAGACGCATGCGAGAAAGAAGATTCACGATATCGAGGTCAATAACCCGCAAAACATCAGCTTCATCTTCCTTCCTTGTAAGGCGATCAATACTTTCGTACAATTTGCCCGCTAGAAACATCAGTTTTTGAGATTTCATCAGGGAATCATTAGTGTTGATCCTAATATAGCCGAAATCAACCGCCAACAGTTGGCTATAAGGGTCGGCCACATGAATCTTGACATTTGAAGGTAGAGAGACGACCACTTCTCCCTGCTCCATGTCTTGAATTTTTGAGTCATACGGAATCTCATCAAAGTTAAAAGCTAATTCGAATTCTGTGTGAATCGTATAGTGATCTTTCCTCCACGAAGACGTCTAAGTTACTACAGGTTCTTCTTAGTCGGCACAATTCATGGAAATAGAGCTAAAGAGAGTTTTATGTAGAGAGAGGAGAAATTACCTTATTCGTCACGAGGAACAGAAGTTCAGCCGGCAGAGAGCATTAATCAACAGGCATTTTAGCTGATTTAAGAGGGGATCGACCGATTAAGCGATGCTATCTTGCCTACCAAACCTTGTAGGGAAAGCTTATCGATTGATGAAACATTCTCCGCTTATAATACAGGTCGAACAAAAAGGAGTCGATGTGCTTCATTAAATTCCTTCTAAAAGCAAACTGGATGAAAAGAATATTAATTTTTTGCCTCTAAAATCAGCTGAAATGTCAATTTATAACCCAGATACTAGATGTGCTGAAAGCCATTAGAGAAAGACGTTAGATGGATTCCCGGTCTGCTGCAAGGCCTCGTGGAAGAGTTTGCATTAGTTCTTCTCTGAGTTCACATCCGGATTGATGGCGAATTGTTGCTGTCCAGGTATTTAATTGCATGCAATAATGAGAAGCCTTTAGACCTGGACGATTTCGAAGTTTGTATAGAAACTGGTTAAAGAGCTGAAGAAAGATGTGACCGGATGAAATAATCTGGTAGTAATGGGCGGCATGATCGTTATGGTTAGATAGAGAATGGGCGACGAAGCAACCGACCGAGCAGACGCTGGAATTAAAGAGCGAACGAATGGACTGGTCAAACAAATATTTTATTCAAGGCTATATGTGAAAACCGACGAATTTTGGAAGAATCGAGGCTTATTTTTGTGACTATGAAAGAACGTCTGACATTTCTCGAGGTTCTGCTCGAGTATGTTTTCAACAAGGGGAGATAAAAAGAATGCTCCGTTTCCGTAGAGACAATAGGGAAATTTTTGCAAACGAGTCCATAAATTGTCGGGGTCCGTGCGTGCTAGTAGTAGAGTGGTCGTCTCATCTTGTAATACTTCACGGAGAAATGCGAATTGATTGTTTGGCAAACGTATTAAATAGATTCTCAGTATTTCTGACTTGAAGAGTTCGACAAAATTGGGATTATATTTCCATCTAATTGAAAATATGCCTCCTTTCCATAAAGATACGTTGAGCTCCTTCAAACGACCACAAGTCTCTCCAGCGAGTAATTTCTTAAACATTCGATCCGATTTGGCAGAATCTTACCTCAATATAATCATGCAGCCAATTGATAGATCCCCGAGTATCTCCGAATTTCGTTGTTATGCAAACGTGAGTGAATGCTCCAAGTGCGTTGACTATCTCCTCTGTAATATTTCCAAATCTAGAAAGGATCTTTTGGCACTTCTGCAATTGTTTTATTTATAGTTCTGAAGACAAAATTACCGTAGTAGTTGCCAAGCGCTTCAGATCTTGGACTGTTAAAATATTTAGATCCTCTTGATTTAAAATAACAAGATTGCGGAATGCAACTGAGGACAAGTAGAACCAGGGATTTTTCTCCTTCTGCAGAGGTTGGAAATTAAAATTTTTGCAACGCAGACGCATGCTAGAAAGCAGATTCACGATGTCGAGGTCAATAACCCGCAAAACATCTTCTTCTTCATCTTCTTCGTCTTCCACTCTCTTTTCGTACATTTTGTCCGGTGGAAATGTCAGCTTTTCAGATTTCAGCAAGGGATAAGTGTAGATTCTAATATAGTCAAAATAAACCGCCGATAGTTGGCTATAAGGGTCGGCTAGGTAAATCGCGACATCCGAAGCTACATCTAAAAATACGACCACTTCTCCTTGCTCTCTATCTTGAATCGCTGAACCATCCGGAATCGCATCAAAGCAAAAATCCAATTGAAATTTCGTGTGAATCGTATAGCGATGGCGTCTCTCCTCCACGAAGACGTCAAAGCTTTTACAGGCTCTTCTTAGTCGACACAATTCATGGAAATAGAGCTAAAGAGAGTTTTATGTAGAGAGAGGAGAAATTACCTTATTCGTCACGAGAAACAAGAATTCATCCGGCAGAGACCACAAATCAACGAGCATTTCAGTTGATTTGGGAGGGGATCGACCGATTGAGCTATGCTTGCCTACTAAATCTTGCGGTGAAAACTTATCGATTGATGAAATATACTTCGATCCGCTTATAATGGGTTACAAAAGTCAATGCGCTTCATTGAATTCCTTCTAAAAGCATTGCATTACCGAGATGCCTTCAGACCTGGGTGATTTCGAAAAGTTCAGTTTTTTAAGTGAACTAAAGTATTTCTCATCAATCGATTCAGCTCCAATTGTGGTTTTTAAGTAACTTCAATGAAAAACAAATCTCAACCTCGTGGTTCAGCAGGGAACAAGCCACATAATGGAGAGATAGTACATGAGGAGTTCAGCCATGGATGACTGGTCGCTTCCAGCTAGATTCTCGGTTTTTTCCAGACGTCTTTAAATTCGTTCTTTTAATTCGACTTGAACAAATTTTATCCTTAGACTTATCTCCAGTCCCCTTATGAGAGTCCTTCTAGCTGCTAGAAATAGAAGAAATCGAAACAGTTAGGATCGAATAGTTTATTCAAGGTTAATTAAAACTTCAGAAAGATATTACAAAACTGCAAAAGAGCGTCTGGTACTTCTCGATGGTCTGCTCGAGTGAGTTTCCAACCAAAGAAGAAAGGTCTATTGGTCTATCCAAGTAGAAACAGGGAGGATTCTATCACATGAGTCCAGAGCTTATCGAGATCCGTGAGTCCTATGAACAGTTGATCTTGAACGGTGCCATAGTTCAAAATTTCCCGGAGAAATGCGCATTGATTGTTTGGCAAAATTATCAAATAGATTCCCTTCTCTTCTGACAATTTGATAAAGTTGGGGTTGTTCTTCCAGCTGTCCGTTATTTTATCTTTGGCTTTTTTTCATAAAGAAGCGCCAATGGGTGGGTCCCGGAGAAACACCAAGACCTGATGTGAAGCCGGATCCACATCAGAAGAAGTTTATGTTGCGTGTTTGGTGAGATATCGAGTGCCACATTACGCCGCCTGATTGCCACTTTACAGAAGCCAATCTTCTCGGCATGGAGGCTCTTCAGCAGTTAAAGTTGTCGATCGTCACCGATTGGGAGAAGCGTCGATTTCGCCTCGTCAAGATATAAGTTATTCTCTTGTGAATTGTTTGACTACCGTCAGTTTTCTTTATCAATACAATTTTCTATAAATTATACATAGGAACCCATTTAAACTTTTATGAGAGATGTCATTCCAAAAGATATTTGCTTTTATTTTTAAAAAAATCGGCTAATACAGCCATAGGCAAATGTTGAACAACATTTCATGATTGATATACGGCCCAAGAATAAAAGAAGATCGACTTAAGCCAATGTTTATTATTTCAAAAGTTCTTTCCTTTTGGTATGCGGTTGCGTAGCGGAACACTAATTTCTTGGGGTGGGTGACGATTCGCACGAAAATCAGTCGTACGAATCGTCACCCACCCCAAACACTTATCCTTAAATTTTGCTATTTTTATGATTTTAAATGTTTACAATTGCTTTTTGTTTTTTGGAGCTTTTCTGAAATTACAATTCCTTCATAACAACTTCCTAGACTTTTTGAAACCGCTTGAGTCATTCTAAAATGAGAAACTTTCACAAATCAAAGGTTAGATTTTTGAACGGCTCTTTTGTCGTACTCCTCTAAAATTTATTGCAATGTTCCTGATAAGACTCTTCTTTTTTGTCATTCCAAAATATATTTTTAGCTTTTTACCATTCACTTTATTTTCAGTTGAGTTTTCGCTCAAAACCAATATGGCCGAAGACAAAAAGGTAAGTAGTTTTTTTTTTTTTTCCAGATTTCCGCCTTTTTTAAGGGTTCGCCTTCGGATGAGCGTTTGGCCATATCACCAAACGAATACGACACGGTGCTGACTGATATCAAGGAGGAATGCTTGAAAGAGGTAATTATTTTATCCACTTTTTAGTTACCTAATTTTCACATTTTTAGCTTGGCGGCCAGGAAGGAATTGTGAACCTGAGTCCGGCAGAATTTCCGTCGGTGGCTTTTCCGGTTGATGGCGTGATTTATGGCCAGAACAAACGTTTGATGGTCTGCTTGCCTTGTCGTCGTGTCAAGAAGTCTGCTGCAACCGTTAATGTTTGGTTCATCGTGGACACCGGCTCCAACTGCAACTATCTCTCCAAAAAGACTATTGAGGCTCTCATTCGCGACGATGATTCAGCCCCGAAATCCCTTCGAGTTGCAATACAGGTTAGTTTTTTGGAATATTTTAAATTCCATTGAACCATTTTTTCTCCACTAACTTCACTCTTATTTTAAGATTCAAACAGCAAGATCGAGTGCCACATTTTGCCACCTGACGGCCACTTTGCAGAAGCCAATCTTCTCGGCATGGAGGCTCTTCAGCAGTTGGAATTGTCGATCGTCACCGATTGGGAGAAGCGTCGATTTCGCCTCGTCAAGATATAAGTTATTCTCTTGTGAATTGTTTCCCTAAGTTTACTGCATAAACACATCATTACTTGTTGGCTATTGGACTTCAATCGAAAGGAAAGACTCTATAGAGAGATCAAGCTAGATGCTGTTATATAAATTGAAAGCAATCGTCCATTTGATCATTCTCCATGCTGCTTCTAGTCTTATCTTCCTTCCCTTTGGCAGTATATTCTTGTGCTACTACTTCCTCCACTACAGGGGCAATAACAAGTACAACTATCAGCATGACTACGAGCAGTTCGACTTCAACTAGCTCATCAACTAGCACTAGTAGCACAACTACTCCAACAACGATCAGTTCCACAACCACAGTTGCTCCAGTTGGTGGGTTATTGAAGCGCTTAGTCCATACTTTTTTGAGGAAAATTGTCTTGAAATCTAGAAAACTGCTGATTACCTGTAGGAGCCATTAAACTCTTCTTTCCAGTCCCAAAATTAAACTGTCAGTCGAGTACTCTAGAGATGACTCAATTGACTAAAACAGCGACGTACAAGTAATTCTCAATTCCTTTAGAAATTATCTCAATTCAGTCCAGTGATGGTCGTTAATGGAGCCAATCAAATGAAAGTTTCATGTACAACTTGAGCCAAAAGGGGATACTGGAAAATTCAAAAGAGTACCTTTTTAAATCTGGAAACATTCTATTAGATACAACTCGATCTTCCGAATGGTGCTCATTCACCTCGGTATGAATGGCAAAAAGCGATCTCAGAAGGTTGCATAAATGTTCTACACAATAGCCCTGTTCTTGGTTCACCAGTTCAGGACGTTCAGATTTCATTGAAAGAGCTTGCCGTCAGTGGAGGAAGAATTCATACAGCAGTCTGTTTGTCTCATAATTTAATTTAATTTTCCTATTTAGTATCTGCATGCGCTCATAAATGCGTAACGGAAGGTCTAAAAAAAGCCGGAGCCCATTTGCTGGAGCCAGTTATGAAAGTTGAGATAACAATTGAGGATGCTTCACAAGGAATTGAACCAATTCTACGGGAACTTTGAAAAAGGAGAGCTCGATCAGATTTGACTAACTTTTAACCAAGAGTGAGAGAAATAAGAGTCTTCCCCTTGAATCTCTCTGTTCCTCGAGAAAAGGATTCCTCTGATCTTGACCCAATTCTGATCGTTTTTATGTTGAATTTTCCGTCTTTCCCCCATTTTGCCATCCAGCCTCCTGAAAGTACAGCTAAAAGTGCTCGGATGGCTCCGGGTGGTCATTTCACATACGACAGGCGTTCTTTTCCTGGCACGTCCAGTCACAGCTGTAATCTGCGCGGCGCAAATCGTGAAAATTTGAAATTTATTAGGATAAGCAACAATAAATAAAAATGGGGGGAGATATGCTTCATAGAAGCTGAGAGTCGACCAGATTCACATTCAGACAATTTCTTTTTTCAATCTTCGAGTTCAATTTGGGAGAGGAGAAGGGTGGCTCATAACACGTAGGTTCTGTACACATAAGGCACTTTGGAATCCATTGGGAGATATAGATATATATATAATTATTAAATTAGTATCCTTTCTACTAGAAATACAACTCGTCCTATTGATTTCCAGCTAAATTCTAGAATTTACAAAGTCACAACTTGCTTTTCATTTTTACAAATTTTAGACTAACTCTCGTAATTTTTGATGTTCTACAAAATTGTTGAGGAGATCAAGGGCTATACTTTTGTAGAACATCGTAAATTATAAAAGGTACGGGAAAGTTGATAAAAATCGTGACTTTTTGGGAATTTCTAAAGAAAATACGGTAATTTTGAAAAAAAAAAAGTGGACAAATTGGCAGAGAGAATGGACAAAACATAAATAAAAATGAGAATCAAACGGTTCCTTGAAGGACATTTCCGAGTTGATGGAAAATATTGCGAGTTTGGATGAGACTTTCTGGCGAATTTTGTCCTAAAAGCTGACTAGCCGACGCCACAACGAGACGCATTGTCTCGCGAAGCTTTCGAACTTGCTCGTTGGCCTCTCGAAGTGCGTCTTCCAATTCGCTCGTCCGATTTCGATGAGTCTCACAGCCGTCACATTTCGACGGCGATTCGGAGGCCTTTTGCGGGCTGAAACATGGAACTGTTTGGAGAGGGCGACGAAGCGAAGCGGGCAGTTGTTATGGTGGTTGACTCGCGCACTTCTTTGTCGACTCGAACAAACAGCCGGATTAGACCCTAACGGGGGAGAGGAGAGTCTGGCATCTGCTGGCGATGACAGACGTGTGATTTGAATGGCTACCGTAAGCCCAGAAAAAAGAGCCGCCACCTGTGTTGGCGACTGGCGACAAATTGCTGCGCCGGAAGACCGCGAAAAGCCGAACGAACCTCGAAGCACAAGAAGAGAGAGTCGATGAGCTGTCGCAAACGCTTCCCGGCTCTTCAGTTTTTATCGGGGTTAGCGAATGATTCTCCTGGATATTCTCTCTCAAATTCTGAAAAACTCTTCCGCCTATTTTGGCTTCGTCTTTCCAACCTTATTTTGCATATGAGCGGTGTACATATGCAGAGCGAAGAATTGCTGATTTGGGAAGTGCTGGTTACAAAGAAGACAAAAAAGTGGAGCGGGAGTTGGAGCCACCGGCGCAGTTGGAGTCAAAAGTGCTGAGAGAGCTCTCTGTTGGGCAAGGAAGTTCTGCGCCATCTGAGATTTTCATTTAAAAAATTCAGTAGAAAAAAAACCTTTTCCATATGCTCCGAACTGAAAAGAGACGAATTTGGCAAGAAGGGGAATGATGAAGACTGGGGAGTTGAGGGAAGCGACAGATTGGGAGATCTTGCCCTTCCTTTGCATTTGAGGACATGCTCATCTAGGGAGATTTGTCGCTGGAAGGAACGGCCACATTGTTGACAGGCGAAGCCCCTCTCAGCGTGGATTTTCATGTGGCGATTGAGATCAAATTTGAAGATGAAAGTCTTCTGACAAAGATGGCACTGATGTGGTCGGCCGCCCGAATGAATCATCAGATGTTGTGTCAAATGGCCCTTCTGAATTCGTCTTTTCTTCCTTAAAATTAAAAAAAAAAACCTGGAAGAAAGCCTTGTTGCAGTGCTGACAAACATGACTCCTCTGGCCGGTGTGCCACATCCAATGCTTTTTTAATAATTGTCTTGTTCCAAACTCCTTTCCACACTGCGTACACTAAACAAAAGATTTTCATACTATAACTTTATATTTTTTTTAAAAATTTCTTACAATTTTCATCACTTTCGATGTTCTGCAAATTTATAGATCTCAATCTCCTCTACAAGATTGCAGAATATCATAAACTATAAAAAATGGCGAAAGTTTGAGAAAATCAAGCGATAAAGATTACGGTAATTACAATAGACACAGTTTGGTTTAAATCCTTCAAAATACCGTAATTTTCTTTTAACTACTTTTAAAGGGCTTGGGTTTCATAAGGCCTAAAATCAATCAATTTTGGAACTCTAACAGATTAGATTACGGTATTGCGCGGGCTTAGAACATTTGAATTTTAGTTTTTTTTAAACTACCGTATTAATATCTCTCAAACAGAAGCCTCAAAATGGATTGAAAATGAGAGAAAACAAATAAAAGAACGGACCTTATGAGGTTGCTCCCCACTGTGAAGTCTCATATGAGTTGAGAGTTCACGTTTGACGGCGAAAACAGCTTGGCAAGTGGAGCAAGTGTAGTGAGGTTTGTCGCGATGAAGGAGAGTATAGTGGATGCTGAGTTGGGATTGCTCCTCGAAAGCTGCTTGGCAATATCGGCAGACCAGACTGGGACTCTCCTCGTCAGCTTGTGAGTCGCCTGAACTGCTGGGCGAATGCTGTTGGGGCAATTCGGCATCCTGGAAAAAGGACAGTCAGAGTGATGAGTTTTATTGGAATTTTTTTTCAAAAAACAAAGCAAAAAATCAAACCTCATTGTGAAAGGCTTCAGGGAAAGGCGAACCTTCGGGAGAATCTTTCATCTGAAACTAGGAGCTTTTTTGGAAGAAAAAGGAAGAGGGAATTTGACCTTTTTTAGAGGTCAAAAAGAGGAGTTTACGAGAACGAGGCATGTACGCGTCCTAAGCGCCCGGGATCATGGCAGAATAAACTGAATGATTGGGCTCAGATGTGCCGCAGGGAGTGCCCGGCTGCACTTATATTCCGACTGTTTTTGAGGTCAAGCGAGGCCGCAGCAAACATGCCACCGACTTGTTAGAGCTAAGAAGCCACACACAAGCTCTTTATATTCGGTAGTGAAAGGGGAGATTGCTTCCTTTGGACCTTTCTTTTGAGGCTCTTTCCTTCACTCTAATCCACAGTCGAATCCATCAAGAAAAAAAGTAAAGATTTAGCCCCATTTTTAAATCTCTTTGGGAAGAGAGAACATCCCAGGAATAAGTAGAAATTTATAAATCGCAGCGCAAGAAGGAAAGAAGTTACAGTAATTTTCGTCTGAAGGACTGAAATTCAATTCAGCCATTAAGTTCAATTTCAGGAAATTACTGTATCCACTGCTGTAGGATTGAGCACTTTTGAATGTCTCGCCCTCTACAGTAATTCTGAAAGAGGTTTCGAACAAATAGAGCCTACTGCTGCTGTCAGTTTTTACCCGGGAAAATGAGAGTCAATGAGGTGATCGGCCCTCTCAGAGAGAGAGAGAGAGTAGCTATATTTGAAGGGGTCAAGAATGGTCTCATTCTCTGGCAAACAGGTCTCGTCTTGTTCATTTGCAAGAACAGTTGGTCCATGAGTAATCTCGAAAGTGTGAGTAAGAGGGCGAAAAGGACAGGCGTTCATGCAACTCGAAACACATGGCTCCGAGATTTATGAAGGCGAGGTGTGACTGTGCGGGGACCATGGAGATGGATGGGATCGTGACGCGTACTGGTAGGGGCAAAAGTTGAAAGCGGATAGGGCGCATGCGCGGTGGGGGCGCAACACTCAAATAGAAAAGCAAGAGTAAACAGGAGCCAGCACGGACGTGATGGTGAGTCCGTGATCGGTAATGGCTCCCCTCCGGGAGAGAGAGAGAGTGACCAGCAGCAGTCAGCCCCAGCAACAGTTGGACACATGTGCCGAGGGGAGGCGGGGAGGTGGTACTAGGGGACACCGGCTCATATGGGTCCAGATCGGCAAAAAGTAAGAGCCCTTTCCCTCGACGATGACTCCCCGCTTCTCTCTCTCGCTGGGAGGCGGCATGGAGCAAAGAAAATGAGTCCTTCTGGATGACTCGGCCTCATTGGGAAGCCGACCTTATGGGTGGCCGATTGTTTTTGCACAGGAATTAGGAGAGAAGAAAGCCTATTAGGACTACCGTAAGATGGAAGGGTCTTGGATCAAAAGAGTAACTTTAACAAGCTACCGCAACCTTAAAAGGAAGTCTTTGATCTTCAATGAGACAAGCAGAAGATTATCAATCTCCAGGGGAAATTGAAATCCTTTGAAAGCGGAGGAGACTGAAATCGGAAGCTAGAAGTGTTTTTTGAGGCATGAGTCGGTCAGGTCAGTTGCTCGTCGAAGGGTCCATTTGTCAGTTGGGAAATTCCTTTGGGAAGTCTCTCTCTCAGGTCAACGACGACAGCGGCATGGAATGACCTGCTGACTGGCGGCCAGATGCACACGTTGGACCAGGCGGAAGCGGCGTGTGTGAGGCCGGCCGTCAAACACAGTAGTCGCACAAACACGGAGAAAACTCACAGACAAACGTTGTGGGGGAAAAGCCACCTGTACGACACGACGACCCGTCCAGAACTTTAAGCATTTTTGTTTATCGCAGGTGCGCAAGGGTATGCCATGGGTAGGGCGGCTGCGCACTTAGTCTGAGCCGTAAACAGAAGACGAGCCAGGGGTCACATGTCCACAACTCCTGGCACAGTCTGCTGTAAACTCTCTCAGAAGCGCTCTGACCCCGACCTGAACACATGGCGAATCCACATGGGGGAGCTATTTGTCAGACGAAGGGAACGATTTATTCACGACAAAAAAAGATCTACCGGTTAGTGGATTTTTCAAGAACTTCGTTGCTTGCTGAAAAAGCTTTGAGAAAATTAGCGAGAGGAACGAACTTTTTGGAGAAAGGCGAGTGCATGTAATATTGGGGTTGTTTACAGAAGCCGCAACTTCGAGCACAATAAAGACGAAGCAATTCCACGTCGGCACTTTCGCAGAGTCCTCCTTCTGCCAACGAGACGCAAGTGTCCAACTCGTCGCGACAGACAGAAACCGAATCAGCTAGGGATGGCGGTAGGGGACACATTTGGCATGTCCGAGGACAGTATTCCGACGCCGCTGCCAGTCGACATCCACCCGCATGACGAACTGCCTCGCAGTCGACTTTTATCGAATCAAAGCATTGCAATCCTAAGACATGTTTTCTTTTTTTAAAAAGAACAAACCATCACAATTACGGCATCTGACTGGACAAAGTTTGAGGTAGAAGCCTGGACGGGAGAGACAAGTTTCTTCAGTAATTTTTGAGCAAGTTCCTGGATCTCGATCTCTACAGCCTAGCAGAGTGATTAGGGCTTGGAAACGACGGTCGGGAGAGAAGGGCGATGGAGTGGGCGCGTTGTCCAATGGGAAGAAGGAAGATCGGATTGGAGATCGACGAATATTGTCTGGAGGATAGCTGGCCCAGAGGGGAACCCTGAAGCTACCGTAACCTTAAACTGCCTCGGTTGTTGTGCTGGTCACTCGGACAGCTGCCAACTCGCGCGCACACAAAAAGGGGCTACTGGGCCCTGCGCGCCTCATGTGCTGCTGCCGTCCCTACCTGATGGGTTCTGGAAGTTCGGGGAGAAAGATTGCTGACGGGGGAAGTTGGTAGGGCTCAATGGGAGTTCCTTTAGTCGCCGTTGCTGTTGTTGTTCCGACCATCTCTGGCATCTCAGCTGGTTGTTCTTCCAGTTTATTCGACATTTCTGGTGGCACTTTGATCGGAGATCGACGAGGGCCTGGTTCATTCACTCTAATTATTTCATTACTGGATGAGAAAAGAGAGAAGATTCTTACCCAATTGAAGCCAAAGACGCAGGAGGTTCGAGATTTAGCAAAGCAGTCACATTTGGTCGGATTGTTGTTGAGGAAGGACTCCTTTTTTTCGGTCGACAGACTCCACAAAGAACCTGGAAAGATTTTTTTTTTAAAGTTTCGAGATCTTAGCCTAATTTTTAGAATTTTCTTTGTTTTGCAATCAGGAAATCAAAGCTTCATTTTTATAGAGCTCAATAAATTGGAGCAAAACCCACTGGGCAATAGTCTTTCAGCATGGCGTCGCATTCCTTCTTTCGATCTTCTGTACAAGCGACGAATTTGGAATTTTCACAGATATCTGGAGAGAAGTGATTTAAAAGAGAAGAATAAAGAGAGGAACCTGTGCAATTTCCACAAGTCTTTTTGCAGAATTCACGAGCATAGCCGGGCCTGACTGAGCAGTCATTGTGATTGCAGTAGGGACTTCGATCGACACAATCCGAGCCGACTGGGATGATGCGGAATATAAGAAGTGGAATGAGGATTGTAAGCCGCAGCATGGGACAAATGTGGTGCTGCGTGAAGGAGACGAGTGGAAAGAGGATACCTCCCATAGCGGTAAACAAATCTACTACTTTTGCACTTCGTACAACTTGACGAATCAGGCAAAAAATGACTCGGCTCTTTTTGATCCAAATGGACGCATTGTCTTGGCCAACTTCGCGAGAGAGGGGTAATTAGAAACGCAGGCTCAAAGTTCACATTTTGTCTCTTTTGTAGCTCAAAAAGCGAAAGAAAAATAGCTTTTGGAAGGATATGTAGTTCTTCATTCAGACGAATAGAATTCTTTTGTGGATAGGAAGTTTAGTAGTAGAATAAAGAGCTATTTTTCAAAAATCGACCCCATTGTTATGGAAAAAGACAAAGAAAAGGATGTTTGTTTCTTCAATTGGTCATTGGCCTTCTACCGAGGGCTTTCTCTATTCTCAAACAATGTCCTGACAGTGCCTTGTACCTGACAAGTACAGTTTATTAGACACTCCATAGGAGAATACTGGAGATCAATTAAAGCGGAAGAAAGATATCTAACCTACAGAGCAGAGCGATAGTTCAAAAGCCATCCAAAGATTTAGCTCATTGAGCTAACCAAGGGCGTATATTACTATTTTCATAGCAATTGCTCTATCCCCTTTATGCTAAGGGGCTCGTAAGTCCACCTTTTTGTGACTTCATGAAGAAAAATTCGAATCAGAGACATGAGAAGCTAGGAGAAATGGACTTTTGATGAGATCTTTCAATTGGAATTCATCTCATAGGCTCCCTAGAAAAAACCTTTGTGTTTCGGATCTTTCTATTACGTACAAAGCTGTGGATTGTGCCAGCCAGTTGTGAGTTGCAGAGTACAACACAATTAGAATATTTTGCCGCAAATGTACAATAGAAGGGGGGAGCCATAAACAGATCTTTTGAGAGTGCAATTCCCATGAAAACAGCCTGACCTGACATCGTGAAGAAGTACAGTCATGACAAACAACAAGATTTCTCTATCAAAACGCGTGTCGTCTCGAAGCGGAAGGGTCATTGCTTCCTCACACAAATAGGTATCCCCATCCATCTGGCTTGTTTTTCTCAACTCCTCTCTCTTTCTCCCCACCTTGTAGCTGACCGGGAAGAGTTTTTTGTTTCTTTTGGGACCTGAGAGATGACGCGGAGACAAATAGACTCCCGGACTGGAAATCATCTCGAAAAAGGCTGCAACATCAGAAACAGAAAGATAAATACGGAAGAGCCCTTATCGGCAAAATTGATCCTATCCTCTTTAATTTACAAAATAATTAGAAAAAGTTTAAAAAGAAGATTCGCAAGGCTGGATCCACGTGCTTCCACTTGATGTTATTTTTCTGAAACAGTTCACTCTGATGTTTTATTATTGACTCAGTTTCCCCTACCTCAACTCTCTCTTTTGGTTTCAGAATGAGCTCTGAGCCTACTCATCTCCCTCTCTCTCAAAGGGGGAAAATATAGTGCAAACAAGGACAATCGGAGGAGAGAGGAGCCTCGCGTCAGTGTCCAAAGAAAGTCTCCAGTGCTCTTTATTTGGCCACCGTTTCCGGAGAGCGAGAGAGAGAGCTTCCGCCATGTGACTACAGGTCCCAAAAATGGACAGGTCCGCTCCTCCTCCCATCCGGGGTATAAAGCCGCCTCTCTCATTTTCTCAGCCCGATTCTCTCCTCCCTCTCCTGGGATATTAATAGCTAAAAGTTAAAGCAAGAGTGGCCTCTCTGCCTCCCCGGAGGCAACCTGTTTGCTGCGCAGTAAACTCTCAACGTTCCGCTACTTCTCTCCGTCTATTTTTACTATTCACCTCTGAGGAATTCGTTTTTCAGATGGCACGAATTCTTGTCCTACTGACGGCTGTCTTCGCGGCTGGTATAGCCAACATTTTGGTCCAAGGACGAGCAGATACATTACGAGTTTTGCGACGAATCCTGCGGGAACATCGAGTGTGAGTTTTCTTGTTTGGAGATTCAAAGACCTTGGGTAAATAAACAACAAAATGATAGGGGGGCTGGGGGTCAAAGCTCTTCTTCGCTTTTTTTTCTCGTAATTTTCCCGCATTTTCAGAGCTCCTATGGCTGATCCTTTGGCTCAAGCTTGGGCGGCTCATCCTCACCGAACGCGACGAGATATCTCAAATGCTGTGATTGAATCTGGGCATTGTGAGCACATCGAGCTGGTGGATTGCAGCGACTTTGAGACAGATGAGATGACCTGTATGATGACCGCCACTGGGATGACTTGTTGTGTCTGTACGGGACGATTGCGTCAAGCGAAGTGGAGTCTTTTTTGATACCTTTTCTTGTTTTTTATTTATTTCGGGTGTGATCAGACGGGTTTATGTAATTTTGCTCAAAAAAAAAGAAAGAAGTAAATATTTTCTATTGATTTGATGGACCTTCTTCTTCTTCTTCGCCTTCTCGGGGAGGGTTGCGAGACGACGTTTGACGGAATTTACTCCACATTTTTTGGTATTCATCATAGCGTTTCTTTGCCTCGGCACTCCAGCGACTATTAGCCACATCGCGCTCTGAAAAAAAGACTCGAGTAGACACAAAGCACACGTCGAGTCTCAGTCCCTGTTCTCGTTTAGAAGGACTCGGTACTTTCTGAGCTTCTACTGGTTCTCATAATTTGCAATTTTCTACAAACTTATAAATTTCGATCTCCTCTTTAACTTTGCAGAACATTGAAAATTATGAAAATTGCGTTAAGATATAGAAAATTTGAATTTTTAACATAGATTACTGTATTTAAAAAATAGAAGCCTTAATTTGCCGCAAATTTTTAAAATTTTTCATTTGCTTTCACGATTTACGATGTTCTAGAAAGTTGTAGCTCTTGATCTCCTCTACAACTTTTTAAAACATCAATAATTGTAAGAGATGATGAAAATTATGGAAAAATCGCGAAGGAGCAGCAAAAGAAGATCTTTTACTGTAGAAAATTTTTCAAAAAAAAAGGAACCTCGCTTGGTCTTTTTGTAGACTTTAATGAGTTGTTCGGCACCTTCTTCGATGTTTGGAATCGGCCGGTTGCCCATCAAAATGCTCTGGAAAGCGTATGTCCGAGGAGAAGGCAAAAACTCACCGGATGGGCGAGGAGACTGGCATTTCCGTAGTCGATGGCTATTTGATTTGAGCTGATCACAGCGATCGGGGTAGGCTGACGAGGAGTCGGAACGAAGGGCGCATGCTCGGTGATTTCAACCAGGGGAGTCTTCGAGCCACTTGCAGCCAATCGAAGAAGCAAACGGTCAGATCCTAAAAGGGATGGGATCTACTCTCAAATCACTATCAGACTACTTGAGGCTAAGAGATGACTAGAGTGTGCGCCGATCGTGCTGAACATGCCGAAACCAAAGAGAAAACAAAAAAGAACAAAACTCTTTATACCCATTCGTATCACTGAGGTCAGAATTCAGAATAATAGTTACGGTTAAATTGGAGAGTCCTCGAGTCCAAAGTCACCAAATCATCGTCGTCTACATAATGCATCGAGCCGGACTCAATCGCTCGCCAATAGTTCGAATTCATCCAATCGCGATCCTGCTGAAAATTGCCAGCTTTTTTAGGGACAAAGTGGAATTCTCGGTTAGAAAAGGCTAAGAGAAAAAGGGTTAGTAAGTGTGAAAATAAGATAGAGAAGAAGAGTGCACCTGTCGACTCACCACCACGTGGCTCAGCGGACTCTGAATCTATTCTCAACGAAATTCATAAAAGAAGCAAAATACAGAAATAGAAGAAAAATACAACGAAGATTCGGATAAGGAGCCCAAGAAAGTATCCGCATTCTTTGAGAAGTCTTTCCTCCAAAAATCCCAAACTAATTCCCAAATGTTAGAGATTTTAACCTAGTTTTTATAATTTTCAATGTTCTACAAAGTTGTAGAGGAGATCAAAAACTACAACTTTGCAGAACATTCCAATTTATAAAAGCCAACCAAACTGCTTCAAATCAGAGGAAATTTCTACTAAAAGCCTCCCCAAAGTGTGTTTTGCTTTTTTGAGCTAGTATAGCTCTAAATTTAGCATTATTCCGGCGATTAATCCAATTTTAATAATTTTTGATGTTCTACAAAGTTGTAGTTCATGATCTCCTCTATAACTTTGTAGAATATCAATAATTGTGAATAAAACGGGAGATTCTATTCGAAGGAACTTTTACGGGAGCTTTTTGATGGAATTTCAACGAGAAATTACGGTATTTTAAATTGGTTTCCTAGTCTTTTATCTCCTCTGAACACCGCAATCCGTCATTTTTGAAGGCGCCAAGTGATCGAAAATCCGACTTCTAAAATGAGGCTTGCGGAAGGAACGCACATCCAAATTGAGTCTCTTCTCGAGGGCTTTCAGAAGAAAAACTATTAACTGCGCTTTTAAAGGAAATCAAGGGCAAGATTGTAATCTTTAGTCCAGCTTTTCCAGAAAATGCGCAGCTCCAAAAATAATTATTTTCGTCCTTTTAGCTTCGTTTCGGAGGCTCCGCCGAAATTAATTTTGTGGTGGAACTCTCATTAATTTTGAGCTATTCTCCGAGGACAAAAGACTCACCCGAAGCGTTGAGAGCTCTCCAGCTTCGACTTTAATGGCATCGTCGACAAATTTGTCAATATTCAAATTCTCCAGGTCCTCAACCGGCACGTTGAGCTGATCTCCCAGATTTTTGACCAAAGCCTTCATTGAAATTCTATAATAACTCTCTTCTCTTTCAAAAAGAAAAATCCTACTTTTGCCCTCCAAACCAAATCTGAACATTTCCAACGTTTTCGATCTTCCTCCCAAAATAGTGCAGCTTTTTGAGGGTGTCAGCTGCAATCTAAAAAGGCCACAAATCAGCTCTCAAAAAAAAACCACCTCAATGGCTATCGTGGTGAGGGCGAGACCCACAGCTACGTAGATGAGAGTAAAAACCTAAAGAAAAAGAAGATTAGAAATTTGAGGAGGCAAGGGAAAATGAACTTTCTCCTTCCAAAAGTTTTGTTGAACTTTGTCCTCAAATTGCACTTCTAATGCTACTACCGTAGTCCAAGGAAGAGGAAAAGAGGATGCAAAAAATTAGAGAGAGGCAGCCAGCTTTTGAAATTTGGTTTAAATTGGGCATCTAATGCTACAGTGATCATCCAAAAAAGATCAAAATACTGTGGCTGGCTTAATTTTAGACTTTTTAGGCATCTAATTTTCAAAATGTTGGCCTAAATTGGGCATTAAAAGCTACAGTAATTTCATAGCTGCCTGAAGTCTTCTTTCTAACCCAAACTGGAAGAAAACTCACCAGCCATTCGCCTTTTTGTGGGACGAGATCTCCCAATCCAATTGTAGTTAAAGTAACGAAATTGAAATAAATAGCCTAAAAGTTGATTGTACTCCTCTGCGAAGCAAAGAAACCGAGAAAAAGTCCATATTTGGCTCGTAAGCGGCGATGATCATTGAGCCGACGATTATATAAAGAATAAAGGAGAGGAAGAGGATCGCCCCGTCGGCCGCCGCACTGTCTTCAACTTCTGGCTCTTCGGCCTCGACCGATCCTTCTGAGCCGCTTTTCTCCTGAAAGGTCATCTATCCGGCTCAATTGAGTTCTCACGAGACCCAACACCCCATCATAGCCAGTGGACAATTCAAAAGAGTAGCGATATCTCCCCCGAGAGGGCGAGTTGGGGTCATCAGATCTAACCCGCCGCCGTGATTTAAACATTGTCCCGTGTGTGTCTTAAAGTTTCAAAAATCCCCACCAAACTTGATTGTTTTTCGACGAGTCGCTGCTTCTCCTTGGCTGATCCACTAGCTGATCGGCTGAGTCGGCAGGCAGCTCGACAGCCAGCCATCGCTCGAATCAACGGCTTCGCGCAAAACTTCAACAAAGTCGCCAAAAATTTTCCCAAATTCGCGATGACCAACATAGTGATTGGGACTCCAATCAAGCCATAAAAAATTACAAAAAGACGTCCCATATCGGTGCGAGGAACCACATTACCATAGCCTAAAAGAGAGCAACATTTAGATGGAAGAGCTAGGCAGAAAACCAATTGTTGTGATGACGGTGAAGCAGAAGAGAACGGCATCGGTTAGACTCCACATATCCTTTTCAGCGGAGGCTGAAGCCGGGACTTTTTGGGAGTCTTGAGTCGCCTTCTCTTGGAGCCTCAACAGCTCTGGCATATAGCAATGGTCCAATTGGGCTAGATGCGAATCTCCAAAGTTCTAAAAACCGGAAGAGGTGAAAACCACTGAGGTGGGGAGAGAGCACCTGGGAACAATCGGATGAGGCCAGTCGGCTGATCGCTGAGATGACGCAATTCTTTGTTCGACTCACTGAAAATTTATAGTAGAGAGATTTCAATATTGGAATGATTGATGAGCCGCTCTCTCGAACGGCGCTCATTTGCATGGACAAATCTCTGATAAAATCTCACTTGAATGGCGGACTTCGTGCTCTGCTTGTCGTTTGACCCTTTTAGCTGAGGCGACTGGCTCTTCCTGGAATAATAGTTGGTGGATATTTGCTTTGGGACACGAAACAGACCTGGCTGGTGACATTTCCACCACCTCCTTTGGCTTCAATTCGACGGATGATTTCAGCCCCAGCTAGGACATAGACGGCCACGATGAAGACCATTCCACAATGGAGCATATATGGCCACCACTGAAAGTAGAGAGAGAGAGTTTTTAATTTTCTGCTCGTAATTGGCTTGGACGTTGAGCCTAAATTTTTGGCCGGAAAGTAAGGAAATAAACCTGAGCGAGGTTGATTTTAGACTTGGTTGTGTGGGTTTTTCTCGAGTGGAAGACCATGATGGAGGAATTTGATACGGAGAGCGAGAGAGAGGCTGGTGATGAGGCCGAGTCGACTTCTGTTTCCTGCGAGCCAATTCACGAAAGCCCTCAAGGGGGGACCTCCCCCTCTCTCTTTTGACCCGCCCCATTCGAACACCTTCTTCCTCCATTCCTCGAATTAGACATTTCCCCCTTCCTTCATAAAGTTATTGTTGCTCTTTGTCTCTCACGCCACTTCCTGATTCCATGCGAACAACTTGATCATGAATACGAGAGAGGAATACCCTGACCTCGAAGGCGAAAGAGAGACAAATCTTTTTCTCTTCCTCAAAACAGCTGTTCACACGGCTTTCCAGGGAATTCCAATCAAAAAATGAGGGAGAGAGAAATGTCCAGATATTGCACTCACTCTCTCTGAGGAGATAAGGAGAGTAGAATATTCCATTCTCTCAGAAGAAGAAGTTTTCCGGGGATTAGGAGAGAGGCTAATGAGGATCTTCTCCCTTGGACAAACTGCCAATCAAGTGGAAAAACAATGGCAACAACTGGAAGAATCCAAGTACTTTGCCTAATCGGATCTCTCGACTAAATGGAAAACAATCTCTCTCTCTCTTTCTCTACCTGAGGAGAGGTCTTCCCCTAAAAAAGATATCAAAGACCATTCTTCTGGTCTGTAGATGGCTAATGGGAGATGCTGAGAATCAAATCCCCCGAGTCCCGTCTGTCATTCGTTTTTGCGATGAGACCGGGCTCTTATCCCTTGGGTTCTCTTCTATTATTCAAGAGAAAAACTGACCTCTTTACATTTGGCTTGTTGCTTCATTCTCCTCTAGAGAGAGACCACCAGGAAGCTGTTGGGAGAGTGAAGAGACAGCTCCACCACCACCGCTGGCGCCGCTGACTGGAAGAGGTGAAGAGCGATCCGTCACTCGAATCAACATTACAACGGTACAGATGTTAAATGGCACAAGCACCAGAGACACGTGTCAGGACTCAATTAAAGGCCGCCGCTGGACGAAAGAAACACTTTGAGGGAGAAAGGTGATGCGATTTATGACAAACATTCGGCGCTTTGTCAAAACAATTAGACAATGTGGTTGGCACTTTCAAAGGATTTCTAGTTGATTAAAAGATGAATGAAACATCGGCGAGATGTCGCCATCTTTATTCCAATGAGAAAGGGAAAATCTTTAACATTTTTTTGGAGATGAACCATTCGAAAGATCGCGAAAAGCCAAGACAAATTCTAGGAAATTTTGGAGATCAACGGATGAGGGAAATCTCAAAAATAGAGACTTGGAATAGGAAGCAAAAAAGAACCAAAGATCTCTGAATTGATTGACCAAAATGGAGCTGAGAAATTCTAAAATTCTGCCAAAGTTTTAAGCTCGGAATCTTTAAGATCTTGTAGAGAACAGTGGATTGTTTGAAATAATGACGCTTAGGTCTTTGGGCTAATGAATGAGAGCTGAAGACCTTTGCATTGGACAATATGGGGCTGAGAGAAGGAGGAGGAACACTTCGGAGATCTTTGCCAGTGGCCAAAACAGAAACAAATCCAGCGTAAGGTAAGGAAATTAGGCTTATTCGAGTCGACACAAGTTTTTGGAATCTTGGAAGGCCCTCTAAAATAAATGAAGGAGACAGAAAAAGGAGTAATTCAGCCATCCAGTTGTCAGAAATGGTGACAAGTGGCTGAGAGAATAATGAGGACTTGTGGACCCGGAGAGACCCCACAATGTGATAGAACACAATAATGAGGCGGAGTTTCTCCTCTGCAGGCTAACCGGGTAAACCAAGACCTCGCAAAAGTCTGACAACAGAAGGGCTATTGTTAGCCCAGCCAGCAAACGATTTTGCAGAATTTTTGTGCAGCTTTTTGTGTCAACTCTTCGCTTCCTTTCCGCATAGAGTGCAAGCTCAAAAGGTTCATTTTTAGCAGATCGTAAGGGGCAAAATCTTCAAGACTCTGATCTGCTGTATTCTCGATGAGAAAGATTCAATTAATTTTGCTTTTTCATTTTTTAGGCATCTTTCATTAGATTTCATAGATTATGATGTTCTGCAAAAATGTAGCCCTTGATTTTTTCTACAAAATTGAAACTAGCATTTTATCTAAAAATAAAGATAGGATCAAGGAGAAGGCAGATTTTCCATTTGAAGCCTATTTTTCGTCACCTCTTTCTCAATTTTAAAATAGCTTTCAGATTTTGTGATTAATTACAAAATTGTAGAGGTTGATCTTCTCTTTATCTTCACAGAACATCAAAAATTATGGAAATGAGCTAAAAAGCTAGAAATTGGTGAAAAAGTGAGGGAAAAGGGCTTTCATTATGGGAGCTTTTTGTCTTACTGTAAGGCTAAGAAATTCCATTTTTCTCAATTTTAAAGATGCTTTTAGATTTTGTGATCAATTACGAAATTGTAGAGGCTGATCTCCTTTTTAACTTTGTAGAACATCAAAAATAGAGAAAGCAAACTTGAAATGGCTAAAAAGCTAAAATTTGGCGAAGCTTTTGCAGGAAGGAAAGGACAATTCCCAAGGAAGTTTGTAAGGCGGCTAAGCTGTGAGAAGAAAAAGGCCTTTTGGAGAAGTCGAAACAACAGACGAAGTTCCCAAGAAAGTGTCAGGAATCCTTCCTCCTTCTCACACTTTCCTAGTCATGATGACTCGTCGAAAAAAAAAGTTGGAGAGAGACTTATTTTTGCCTCTCCAACCGGCCAAAAACATTTCGAGATCTGCAATAACTGAAACATCATAAAGTGGCCGTTTATTACGATAATATTCGCGAGAGAGAGAAAGCTAGGGGAGAAAATAGAAAAGAGCCCAATCTGCCTGGGAAAAGTCAAAGCCTGAGATGGCTCTCAATCCATATTTGTTTGCCTTTTTCCTTCCATAATGCAACTTCTCAAATTTCTCAGGGAAATACACCTGTTGTGCAGGCGGCGAATACTGTAACCCTGGAAATCTCTTGACAAAACACATTTTGAATTTACGTGAAAATCACAGTACAAATTCAAATTCTTTTTCAGTTTTCCTATGTCAAATTTATGTAATTTTCTGCTAATATTTTCCCAAAATTTTTATTACATCTCCTTAATTTTACAATATAAATCAAGAGAGACAAAACTGCGTAATCGCAGTGCACCGAGAATTGAGATCTCCGAGACCCATTAGTAAATTTTAGGATAAAAATGGGTCTCGCCGCAAAAACCACTTATCTCAAAGGCAACGCGAATACGCAGTTTTGTCTCATTTTTTTCGATAAAATAAGCATTTTAAAATTATTTTTTCATTAGATTTTAGCCCTTTTTTTGCTAATTTTTATAGACTACAGTATGCTTAATGAGATTTAAACAAAATAAAAGTTAACAGAAGCTTTGAAAGATACGGTAGCGAGCAGGAGGAAAAAGGTAGGACCGGCTGGAGGGACAAAGGTAATCGTTGATGGTTGGCTCCATCGTAACGAAATCACTCTGGGTGCGAGAGGCTGGGCGGTCGTTAGCTGATTGAGGGTTATGGGTAATGGAGGCTTCCGCCAGCCTTTCTCGAGAGTGACTACGAGAGCCGAAAGGTGAAGAGAATGAACGAAGAAAGAGCCTGGGGAGCATCTGCTTCTCAAGACGCACACATGGCGCCCTCAGCTAAACACGCTGGCTATCATGCTCGCTTATCCTTTTCTCCCAGCCTGCTCGAATTTCTCGATCTTGGCGTCACGCACATACGCAGATGATGTTCTCTCGGTTTGTCGTCGCATCTGGATAGCTTCATCGTTCTTTTTTTCTGGGTCACAATCTGGCATTCTTCTGCTTTTATTAGCGACGAGAGGAGGCATCAAAAGAGTCTGAAACATCCGATGAAACCGCAGCGCCGATCACATTCGACACATCTGGCTCATTTCGAATTTTCAAACAATCACGGAGTCAAGAATAAACCAGACCGGAAGCGCTTCCATACATTTGAATTTTTATTTTTTTATGGGTCGATTCGTCGAGTAAAATTCTGTTTCTCCGCTATAATCTGACAAAAGAAAGTCTTCGTTTGGAAAAGAGTGATAACCTCCAGAGATAAAGAGAGATAGGCGGTGAATCCTGAGATTTCAAGGCTTCTTGTTTATATTTCTTGAAAAAAAGGAAAACTCCTACGGACCTTTTTTTGGCAACAAGCGATGACATAGGGAAAGTCTTTATTGGAAGAAATACGGTATATTTCACAGTGAGACCTTCATTATCCGCTAGCCTTACGCTTGTAGTTTTGCCGATTTTTTTTAGAAAAAAAAAGCTGAAAATCGTCCTTGTAGAGAAGGCTACGACCCTGACAAAATTAGGGCAAACACTTTATGGAATTTTCTTCAGGATGGTTGCTGACTTTAGTGAGTTCAGAGGCAGAAAAACCCTTGATTATCTTTGCATGCCCATATAAAATCCAATAAAATTTTTTCTTCCTTTCTTTCTTTTTCATCCAAACTTTGCTCAGCTCCTTGGAATAAATAAACCTTCGAAATGCTATCAGCAATGCCACTAATCAAAAGACGTAAACATAGATGTAAAGATTGGTCATTCCTCTTGCGTAGTTGGCTGTAGTCTATACAAGAAAGGCGATTGGGAACATTCTGATCTTTCCTTCTCCTCCGTGCCTTCTCTCGAAATTCGAAGTCTATTGTTCCCATCATATCAGTCAGAATTTGTTGTTATTCTTCTGATCAATCTGCTGCCTGCCGTCGTCCGTCACGTCGAATTAGAGAACCAGTTCTACCAGCTAGTCGCAACAAAATTTTCCCACGAACTTTGAGTCTCCCTGGAGGCTGAGAGTAAATAGAGTCGACCCGAAAACTCTTGAAGAAAACCTCTCTCTCAATCTTTCTTTCTTTTGAGATAAGATAAGACCTCCCCAGCCTTCTTCAGATGATTTTTCTTCTATTTTTTAATCTCTTCTGGCTAGTGGAATCCTCTAAAATCCTCGTTTATTCACCTTCCATCACTACTAGCCATATTATTTCCAATGGACGAATTGCCGACACTCTCAGCGCTGCCGGCCACGATGTTGTATGTTTGCCTTCTTGTTTGACTTTTGTTTGATAGACGGTCTTCATCCCTGAATATATGGCGGAAGCTTCCAAATTTAAAGGAATCAAAAAGGCCAAAGTGAAGCACATGGAGGGACTCAGTGAGTTCGTATCTTCTCAGTGGTTTCAAATAAGAATCCAACAATTTTTAGGCACTTTATTCGAGGAAGATCTCCTCGGAATGGATGAATATCTCCTCCAAACTGATCGCTTAAGTTTCTCTGATCGACTCGGCTTTGAATTTACTCTCGCCCACATGTGCGAAGGTGTGTTAATTCAATCATCCTTGAGGAGATAGTTCAACGAAAATATTGGTGTTTGATATCAAAATATGCGCAAGATTTTGGGCTTTAAAATGGCATCAAGATGAACCAAAATATTCCATTTGGTCTGAAGATAAAGCTGAAATTATTGCTTACTCAAGCCTGTTGACTCAATTTATCTTTTACAATACGAAATGCCCTAATTTGACTAATTTTTGTTTTGATCTCTTCCCCCTTTCCCCATTATTAGAACAACAATTTGCGACCCACAAGACTAATAATGTCGCGTTTTTCCAGAGATAATGAAGCGTAAATCGGAATTGGTGGAATTGAAAAATTACGGCTTTGAGGTGGCTTTCGCCGAGCAGATTGATCTCTGCGGATTGGGTGTTCTCCACTATTTGGGAATCAAGAATATCCTTTGGATCTCAACTACTCCAATTATGGATGCTGTTAGCTACAATCTGGGTAAGATTCTTTTTTATTTTTCCCTTAAAGCCATCAGGAATCCCGGCGCCAGTCTCGTATGTCCCTACAATTGAGGAGAATGATAACGGAGATTTGATGTCGTTTTGGGATCGAGCTTATAATCTCTACATGTATATTGGAGCTATTTATATCCATCGAGCTGGGACAAATCTCGCAACTGAAGTAGAACTTTTCCCCTCTTTTTTAAAAATCTCTCTTGAAGGTTTTCCGTCGACATGTCTCACCAGACTTTCCCAATGTTCGTGAGATTGCGGCCAATTCGAGTCTCTGTTTCGTAAATGCTGATGAGATGTTTGATCTCCCTCGGCCAATTATTCACAAAAATGTCTATATTGGAGGATTGGGCGTCTCGAAACCTCAGCCGTTGGATGAGAAATTCACTAAGATTATGGCCAAAGGAAAGGAAGGAGTTATTATTTTTTCTCTAGGCTCCGTTGCTAATTTCAATGCTCTCGATGGGGAGAAGAAAAAAGCTGTCGCCAGTATGGTTAGACGACTCTCCAAATATCATTTTGTGATCAGACGAGCCAAGGGTTTGTCCTTTTCTTACATTCTTTTCTTAAATTCGAAATTTCTAGGAGACACATCGAGTGAGCCATTCTTTGTTGGATTGGAGAATGTCGACCTGGTTGATTGGCTTCCCCAAAGCGATATTCTCGGTGAGAATTCAATCCGAATCTTCTCAAATTTGTAGCCCATCCTCGTCTCAAGCTGTTTATAATGCATGGCGGGTTGAATGGCCTAACAGAGGCGAATCTTCGTGGAGTTCCAGTCGTTGTGATTCCAATTTTCGCCGATCAATTCCGCAATGGAAGAAATGTCGAAAAGAGGGGCGTCGGTCGGGTAATTTTGAAAAAAGACTTCAACGAAAAGAATCTCTTCGAGACCGTCTCCCAGATGGTTAAAGACAATCGGTAGAAAGCCCTCTTTCTCTCCGAATCATCAGAATCTAGATTCAAAAAGAACGCCCTTCGAATTCAAAAATTGATGCTGGAGAAGCCATTTTCACCGGAGGAAAGACTCATCAAATGGACTGAATTCGCCATAAATAATGGCGTCTTGGAGGAGCTTCACATCGAGGTTGGCTACCATAATTCTTTGGATGAAGATAGGCGTCATTTTGGGGTTTTGAGAGGAAATCAAACTACAACAATTCAAATTCCGCCAAAAAATTGAGAAAAAATGGAGAAAAAAGGGTAATTTCAGGGCTCTCGGCTGAATACGATAGTTTATTTCAATTTGGATGTTTTGGCCGCTTTTTTCTCTCTCATCTTCCTTTCTATGTATCTTCTTGCCCGACTGATTTCACGATTTGTTATTCGCCATTCTGTTGAAAAACGAAAAACCGAATAGAAATATTTAATGACCTATTTGAATTCGAGAAATATCACAAAATAAACGGCGTAAGTGTTTTTTGGTCGAAATCCTCGTCTTTTTTGTTCCCGTTTTGTCACATGGAATGCTCTTTTTGCGCTTCTTCTCTTTATTGACTCTGACTTTCAATTTGAATCGGAGTCACGGCACAATTCCGGCCGATTGGCGGAAGCACCGGCTGTGTTGCTGGCTGCGGAGGAGGAGGGGTGTCCGCTTGATCTGAAAGAGCCGCCATTGAGGTCAAGAAAAAGAAACGAAAAGCCACTCCAAGTTAGTCAGCCAAGTCTTTTAGTCTCAAACGAACTCACCTCCTCAAACTATCGAACCTAAAAATTCTCTTTTATTTCATAGATCACAGCCGGTCTATTTAGCCACAAGAAACATGTCACTCCCCCATCAAATGTTTAACGCAAATTTGAATCTCCAATGAGATGTCAAATTTGTCAAATTTTGAGCAACTCATCTGGCGGAAAAACGTCAGTTTGAGACTTAAGTCTCTACTATTTTAGTCGCCTTCACTTTCAGGAAAAAATGCGAGTGAGAAATCTACCATATTCTTCTTTAATAAAACTCTTCGCCAATTTTCACTAGCTTTTATTCTTTTCAATATTCTACAAGTTTTTAGAGGAAATTAAGAGCTACAGCAAATAATAAAAATTGCTCACAATTGAATTATTTTGAACTAGAGTAATCCCCAAGGCGAAATGGGTCCCCTCTGGAAAATCTCAATTTCTAGTCACAAATTTATTTTCGCAAAGAATCGAATGTTCTGCAAAGTTGTTTAGAAAATCAAAAGCAACAACTTTAGAGAACATCGAAAGCCATGAAAGTAGAAAAATCAAAAATTGGATTCTCAAAAAAAACGTAGACTCTTTGGGATTGCGGTACTTTCACAAAACAGTCTTGATTTTAGCCTTAATGGGTTTAAGATTTTCTCCAAATTTATATGGTAGTAACCAACCTCTACCCGTATAGCCGACGCTGGTCTCCTTGGGTCCTTGAGAGCCTCCTCTCCTCCAAGGCTCGTCGTTTCCATTCCGCTGGCCTTGTCTTCCACTGAAATAGTCTTTTTATTAAAAAGCAAAGGAAAAAGAAAGCAAGCACTCCACAACACACACTCACTTCTCGTAAAATGGGATGTACTGCAGGTCAGCTCTAAAAATCAAACTCAACAACAACACTTTGATCTAATCTCTGCTGGGGATCGGTTCTTACCTTGAAGTGGACCGCACCCGACTCAAACACGAATCGGGACTGTTCTGTCGCTCATTGGCTCGCTGTTGGGCGTGCTTGGCGTTGTGATCTCGGACGCAGACGCGACGAAGCATCGTCTTCTGATCTCCCGGAGGCAACTCGCTCAGCTTGTTCTTATGAGGAGTCATCACTATCTCCTTCCTTTGCCGCACCAAACTAAATAATTCTTCCTTTTTTAAAAATAGGAGATGGATTTACTTTATTTTGGCAGCACTTCCAAGCAGAGGATGAACTGATCTCTCAGCACTTTCCAGTGAATACAAAGGAGCTACTTTTTCAACTCCGGCGAAGCTATCTTTCCTGATTGGCGGCCTCTTTTGAAGGTGCTCTTCCACCATTGAATAACCCGTCTGCAATTTATTTTTGCTTTTATCAAAAAAATCTATGAATTAGCTCCGTTGCCCTTTCAAATGAGAGGAAAATAGTGAAAAAAATCCAAAAAAGAAGTCTTTTCTCCCAATAGAAGCTGACTTCGAGCAGAGAAGATTTAGAGACTTACAATGAGATTTTTGTCGATAATATAGTTGCTTTCCAAATCACTGAAATTGTATTCCTTTTTTTAAGAATTTGGATCTAAAACTTACTCGTCATCCTCTCCGAGAGGATTCAACAGGGATTCGGCGACTTTTATCCACCCGAAATAGACTGTAAATTAAAGGATAATTAGAAACAAGAAAAACGAACCAATAAATTGGACCATCGTGGTGACCGGAAGCCAGAGATCAATCTGAAGAAAGAGAGATGTTCTGCTAAAATAATATAATTACCCCGGAAGGTTTCGGGCCTGTGACGATGAATTGCCTTCCGATGAGACAAATAAGGAAGTAGAATCGGACTGCCAGATAGACCACCTGCGGGTAGACCAGCGGCACCGGCACCTACAATTTTTGGGGTAAAATTCAAGGAGAAAGACAAAATTTAAGCTAAAAAATGTATTGCGAAGTTATAGAAGAAGCCAAGAGCTACAACTTTTCAGAACATTTCAACTCGCAAAAATGAATTATTCAAAAAGAACTCTTTAGGAGAAAACTAACCCAGTCGTATTTTAGAAGAGAGGAGAGTCCGTGACGGAACTTGCTCATTTCTTCGACGATCTTATTCATCAAGTAATAGCTCTCTATGGTCCCAGCCGCCTTGCACTCGTAGATGATCTCAATGGACCATTGAATTGGAGCCCAATATCTGAAGAGAGTGATGTCGTCCCCTTCAGATAAAAACCAACCGACTATAGGGATCCTTGATTTGAACGAGAATTTCCATTTCCTCTTCGGTCATTAATCCTGAAAAACAAGGACAACTGCGACCTGTCAACGCGGAACTACATCGTCTTTCGAATGACAAATGAGTCTGTCATTTTCGTTGGAAACTCCTCGGCAAAAAAGACTAAACAACCGACCTGAGGCTGAAAGCGTGTCCATCGTTGGGAACCGTTTTCTGACTTGGATGGAGATATCTCGTAGAACTAGCGCCTGAGTCAGGACCATATAGCGGACAAGAGTTCTTTTTAGCGATCGCGTGTCTGGATCTCTCCCTCGAATGTAAGTGCAGAAAAGACTGGCTGTGCTGAACGCTCTATTAGGGAGAAAGAAAGAAGAGACTGACTCTTCAATCCAGCCGATTCCATTTAAAATTGAGCCCCAACGGCCCACAACGAAGGAGACAAAGAAGCCCAACATGAAGGTCAAAGGGATGTTTGAATCCAACTTCGAGTCCAAATATTTTACCAAATTCTCGAAGATGCTGAAAAGAGGAGTGTTTTTTTTCTTTTTTTAGAAGATTTCCAGCCAAAAATAGCATCAAACCAATGGGAATTTGGAGCAAAAGATACCTCGAGCTACGATAGACCAATCCATTTGGGCAGGCGAGTTGTATTGAAAAATTAAGCGTTTGGGAATAAAGTGGTTGATCATAATCTCTTTTACAAGTTTTTGAATCAAAAAGGCGCATCGAAAGCAGGGAGTCTCGGGCTACAGTAGTTCAATCTTTAGGAGCATTTGAACATTTTCTGGCTTTAAAAGCTTCCCTAAGTTATAGTTTTTGATCTTTTTGAACTTTAGGATCAAGAAATTTAGGGGAAAAAAACGAGAAAAAGAGATGTCATGAGTTACAGTAGCTCCAATGTTCTTTGCTTCCCAGTCTTCCCAGAAGTTTTGGCTGTTTTGTCGTCTCTTTTTCAGATCCCCTCAGCTGACTTCCATCGGAAGGAGTGTACTACTCGCCGCCGCCGCTTTTCCGCTTGCTCAATTAGCCGAAAAGAGTCCGTTGATTTTCTGTCGGATAAAGGGGAATTTTGTGTCCTTTTTTTGTGCCGTTGTGGCCACGGATTTCCTCCTGAGAAATGAGGTGAATCAGGCTGGGTAATTCGTTTTGCCCGCGGCGATTGAGCCCGAATCCCCCCAGGAGTCTCACCTCGTGCCACCTCAACCAGAAAAAAGAACAACAAAACAGGAAACTTGGGTGCCCCCTTTCTCTCTTGTCAATCTCGACAACGAGGGGGCCAAGGGGCCAATCTCTGATCAAAAATCAGCGTCCCCTCGGGCAGTAGGAGAGGACTATCCCCGATCTTTGAGTCTCTGTCAATCAAAAGTCATGCTCATTTTGGGTTCACCGGAATTTGTCTTCTATAGTCTAGCTGATAGAGCTCTTACTTAGTGATTTTTGCTCCAGGTTTGGGTCCAAACCAAAGAGAATTTTTTGATTTACCTCTGTTGCTGATCGTCCAGAACATATCTGTAGACGCAGGAGATTATAAGATAGGTGACGGTCCACACAAAAAGTTGACCAAGAACAGCCTGAAAAAGTTGGATTTTCTTCCAAAAAGCGAGGCGCTTTTTTCCCACGAGGGACGCTCTTCAAGAGAGAGAGACTTTCTGCCAAAAAGTTGTCGAGTGTGCGAGCGACGATTAGTGGCACATTATTGATGATAGTGTGGGTGTACAATGCGGCTCAGAATCTTGCCCCGTTCTCTCAACAAAAAAATTGATTTTCCTCCTTGAAATTGATCTCGTTTCCTCCGAACACAACTGAGTCGTCCTTCGTACTCAAAAATCTCTCAGCCAAAATATATATATAGAGAGAAAAGAAAAATCGCCTTTTCAGAATTCGGAAAAATGACACCAAAGAGATCTCTGAGCTATCAAACTCAGGGGTGCTGGTCGAGAGAGAGCGAGCGATTGAGCTCTGAAATATTTAAAGAATCTAAACCGCCTAAAAAGCTCAGCTTAGTCCACCACCCACAAAAGATCTCAACAAAAATGATTAAAAAGCCACTAATTTTCAGCATAATTGAAATCCATCCAATTTCCTCCTCAAAAAGTTTAAAATCCGTTTAAAAATCACCCAGAATTCTAGCAGAGAACCCTCCAATTCTCCCCAAATTCCAACAATTTTTCACTAAAAAGCGTAAAAATTCGCTCCAAAATCCCTTCAAACTCAGCTGAATTCTCGCCCAAAAAATTGAGAAGCTCTTACCTTCCAGACGCTGCCACGCCATCGGAAAAGAAGTTTGAAGAAGCTCTTGAGCGACGTCGCATTGCTAGCGTCGAGCGTATAAGACACAGTCATCCAGAGGGACTCCAAAGTGAAAATTATAATATTCGTCGGCGAAGATGAAAAGTGTTCGAGAAGGGCGCTCTGGGCGGGGGCGATGAGGTAGCAATCGAGAGAATGACTTTGATGGACTACCGGAAGACAGGCAGACATAGGGCCATGTTTTGGGACGAGAGAGCTCACTGAGAAGATTATATGAAAGAACTGGGGAGGGAATATTCCATGAGAACAGAATGTGGTCGACGTCATCAAAATGGAAGACGAAGGGAGTCTAATGGAAATCCCAAAAAGGGCTTCTGACATCACTTCTCTCCTTAAAAGAGAAAGAGGGAGAGAATTTTAAATTCATAACCAAAGCGCATTTCATTTGCAAACGATTCTGGGAAGTGTTCTCGGCAGGAGATTTATGGACTTATTTGAATTTTTGTGAAGACCTTGAAAAATCGCAAGATTAACGGAATTTTGACAGCTGCTGGAGCCAAATAATTCATCAATGAGAGAGAAAGAGAGAGAACAAGTGACAAAGTTTATTGGCTCAAGATCACAGAATCAGACACAAGTTGGAGAGCGGGAGAGGCAGAAAATAAATCAGTTGGGGGCTAATGGCCTGTTGAGAGAGGTGGGGAGGAGGACCCGAGTGAGGGAGAAGAGGAGAGAAAGGTGAATTGCTAATCAGTAACTTTGGCAGGGGCGGGATGCCCTGGGGCTTGTGTTTGTGAGCACACTGAGGGCGGGCACAAGAGAGGGAGAGAGGAGAGAGAGACGACTGCTGCTGCTGCTGTCTTTCTTCGCCGAAAGAGGTCAGAAAAGCCAGCTGTTCTTTTCGTTTATAGTCGAGCACCACATGTGGCATAAACATTACGAGGTGAAGGTGGTGGTGTCAGCTAGTGAGTTCGCGAGCCACCCGGCGGATTGAGTCGGTCAGTTCCAGACTGTGGACGAACGCATCGGAGACCAAACGGCTTACAGGAGCCAAGAGTTGGGATGGCAGGCGGGCGCACAGCCAACACATAAGGGCCAGCGATTGGCTCCAATCCTGAAAGAATTCATTTTCTTCGTTAGAAAGTTTGAAGGAAGCCTCTGTTTAGAATTTCGAGAGACTCTCTCCTCGAGAAGAGTTTATAGGTCAAAAAGCGTTTGCAGGATCATCTAAAAAGCAGCTAATTTCTGAGTTTAAAGCCCAATTTCAATTGAAAGTTCCAACTTCAAGATTTGATTTTTAATTAAAAATTCGCCTTTTTTCTAAGAAGTTTTGAAGAATCGCTCGTTTATAGAGTTTTTAAGCACAAATAGCAGCTCGTTTAAAGCCTAATTTCAACTGAAAGTTCAACTCCAAAAAGTAAACTTTTGCCTAGAATTTCGACATTCTCTTTCCAAGAATCTATGCGTCAAAAATAGAATTTCCCTTTTGTTTAGAATTTATTTCTGAGCCTCTCTTTCCCCAAGAATCTTTGAGCTAAAAGCAACTCTCTCTCTCCAAAACCTATTTCAACTCATGAGAAAGATGGCCAATTTTAGAGTTTTTAACCAGAAAACCAGCTGTAAACAACTGGTTTGAGTCTGCAATTTTGAGAGACGACTTCAGCTTCAAAACAATTGAGGGTTTTGGGTTGAAGATCTGAATGATCCCAGCCATTCGTTTTTCTTTCTTTTTTCGGTTTTTTTTCTGAGAAATTGATCTTTAAAATTTAAGGAAAAACGAAACGGATAATTGCCGGAGTCATAAGCCTTGGTTTATGGCCCATTATCATCGCGTAAAGGGCTTCCTGACGAGATGAGCTCTTTCTCTCAAGAGAGGGGGAAATCTACCGTAATGTTTTGTTTGTCTGGGAGAAAGTTCTTTGCTTTGTATCCACTCGCGATTGTAGCCGCTTTTTGCCAATTAACCTCGGATTCGGACTCGACGATTCCCGCAAGAAAGCGTTTGGCCTGCTTCGAGGTCGTCAGCTGGTGGAATGCCGAGGAGACGAAGAAATGGAGAAATCGAAGAACTGAGACGAGATCCATCGACTGAAATATTTTAGTTTTCTCTCCTTCTCTTTCTTTCCGACAGCTGTGTTTATCCCTGGGGATCCATTTACCTGCAGGAAGGTCTGTAGGTTGGTGAGCGAGCAACCGTCTTCAATCATTTTTTGATACTCCTTCAGTGCTACCAGGGGACCTCTCGCCAGACGGAGTGATGCCTCCTCCGCATCATAGGATGGCTCGATAGGATGAAGACATCTGACGAAGAAGATTTTTGGCCCCGACTCTTCTGGTCGAAATGTCATTTCGACAGTCTCCCAGGAGGCTCGCAATGCGCGCTTCACTCCTATATAAATCACCTAAATGATTATTGTAATCACAGAGAGGAGGAGACATACGCAGGGAACTCGGCCAAAGAGACGGAGATCAGATTTCGGAAGGAACTTCGAGCTGTAACTCACATACTCAGCGCATGTTTGACATTTTTCCTGGGGAATGACATCACCCCCGCCTAGACGGAGGAGCAATTCGAAAGCGATCAGACTATCCACCTGGTCGGACGACTGCACAGATTGGGCTCTGGAATTTGTCTCTTTTTGTGTTAATTTTCATAAATTTCAATGTTTTATAAAGTTTTAGTCCTACATTTCCTCTATGAAAGCGACAAATTGTGGTCGAAAACCGGAAAAGAGTGGGAAAGAATTGTAGTTACTCTCACCTGCGGCTTCGAACCAATTCGACGGCCTGACTGGCAGTCATTTTGTTCAAAAACATGAGCGTCCCAGCGATGACCATTCCAGTCCTCCCATGGCCGGCATGACAATGAACAGCCACTTTGCCTTCTTCCAATCGACTACTCATAGCCTTACATATTTCTATCAATCGCTCCGGCTCACAGCCACTAAAATCCGGCAAAGGGAAGTTAAAATAAAAAACTAAAAAATAAGGTCAAAAATAAAGAGAGAGATCTCACTATCATGGAGCATAAGAGCTTCCGGCTCGTAGCTGAATCCAGAAGGGCCAATGCCGGCTCCACAATGGCCGTGTTCTCCCGCTTCTTGGAGATTCACCACCGTTTTGATTCCCTGACTAATTGCTCGAAGCTAAAAGGCTATTCCAAGCGAGAAACTCACCTCTTCAAATGAGGAATAATCGTCTCCAAATCGAATGGAAGACGAGCCATCGCTAGGAGTTTTTCTGTGATCCTATAGGCCTTTTCCCAAAGAAAAGGGAAACAAACCACGAACTGTAGAGACCGGGGATGGCATTCCCATCGCCTTTGGAGGGAAGACAATACTTGCAGGAGGCTCCTTTACAGTATGTTTTGCATTTATCGCCGGGAGTTATCGCCAAAATGCCAGTTCTCAGCTTGGAATATGTGGGCCTCGCTGGAATCTCTCACTCTCTTTCCCGGAAATTATGCGCTCAATTACGATGTGTTGGCGGTTTTTACGGCGGGGATTAGGAGGGAGGGTTTCACGCCACCACCTTCCTCGTGAATAAGCAATTGCGAGAATAATAAAAATTTTCATTTTTGCACGGAAAATAAGTCTCATCCAAGTTGAGAGCTCATCAGATTCTTCCAAGATTTTCAACAAAAAATGGATAATTTTTTGGCGAAGAAAAAATATTTGGAAAAAAGGATCTTTTTTATGGAAAAAGAATTTCGATGAAAAATAGAAAAGAAGGAAGGGAAAAGCTGCGCCTACAGAAACAGAAACTCACCTGGCGACCCGGAATGCATTCGTCGAGACGAAGAATGCGAAACGTCGCTATGGCGACCCCAGGAGGAGGCGATCTCCACCCAAAAACTTGCCCACCCGCTTGGCTTCCTTTCGATTTATCTTCCGCAAACGACGGCTAACTTCTTCACTCTAACTTTTTAAAGAAAAAATTTTGGATAATAGCCTCAAGTCGAAATAGTATTTTTAAAAAATGGTTTTGTCCGCCCACTAATCCAAAATCCTTTGATGCCATTGATGCTTCTGAAATAATTGGGATCTCATTGATTTCAATTTTGAGTGCAGAATGAGTTTTTTTTTGTGAAAATTTGAGACCAAAGAAGATAGCTGGATTGATTTTTTCCAGTGGTTCTCTCTCTCTCTCTCTCTTTGAGAAGAAGCTCTCCAAAACAAGAGGAGAACTTTGGAGGAAATTGGCGATCATTGTGATTTGAAACAAAAGTAATAAATCAGCAGCTCTAGTGAGATCTCCCCCAGCCAATAATCGCTTTATTAAATTTTCTAGCCTAATAGAAGCTTGATAAAACTAAAAAAGGCTTCTAGAAGATAGAGCTTTCTAGACAGGATCCATTAGGATTTCTGTAGCTCAGTTAGGAATAGATCAATCGATTGAAAGAGATTTTTTCGGCTGTGAGCTGCTGCAGCTATTAAAGGAGAAAGAGATTGCTGAAGTATTTTTATTCCAGAATAAAGCAATAAATATTTATCTTTAGGCTTGTGTTTCCAATTAGAGTAATTATGAACTGTGTTGAGTCCAGCACGGGGCAATAAATATACACAGGCGAGAGAAGAAAAGAGAGAGTGAGGCTACTTCAGAACTGAGTCATTGGACGATCCCGTTTGTCGACAAGCGATTTGAAGTTGAAAGTGTGAGTCGTTGCGTAGACGACGCCGTCATCTCGAACGATCGACACTGGTACCTGAATTTGTCGACTTTTTTTAGAATCAAAAATGGGAGGAGTGCGTTGAGTCTCTAAGGGAGGGGAAACCCATTCAAGACTTTTTAAGGACTAGTTGGTGGCACACAACACAACAAAAAAGGCATGCAACGAAGAGATTTCTGGCAATTTTGGTAGTCCTGATAGATCGCTCAGAACCTGACCTTTCCTTGCAGAATATCTTTCAACAGTTGGGATTTCACGTCCATGCCGCCAACCTCGTAATCTGAGCTGTAGCTGTGACCGGACTGGAGATCTTTGCAGACGGTTGTAAACGACGGCAAAATGCAAATCAACGACTCGTCCGTTCTGAAAAAAATTTTTTCACAATTATTTCTTCCCAAAAGAGACAAACCTCCAGCTGGTTTGGACTTCTGTGGCTCCGAACCAGACCTTCATATTCTGCTTCAGATTGTAGCCACAAACAACGATCTTCGTTGCCGCATCAGCTCCAGTAATCTCGAGATTTGTCACAACCGGCACTGGGGTAATCGCTCGATTGGCTGGTCCCATCGCCTCGAAGAAGCGATATTCCGCCTTGTCGGTGCTGATGATTGTCCAAGCAGCTCCATCGCTGATCTGGTGGTGGAGCGGATCCACCAGAGTCGCCTGGAATTCCATTATTTTCCCATCTTCGAAAAGCAATTTGTGGCTACAGTATCTCCGATTAACGATGCAACCGTCTGGCGGATCGAAGATAATTTACGGGAAAAGTGGCTGAATGGCTACAGTACCTAAAAGGGTTTCGAAAATCCCACTTTTCTAGGAATTATGCCTGTTTTTGTAAGAAATCATCTTCTACAAAATTGTAGAGGAGATCAAGGGCTTTAACTCTGTAGAACATCAAAAAGAGTAAAATCCGTATAAAAATGGAGAAATAAGCCATCTTTGGGAATACAGTAACTCGATTGGGTCTCGGCTGGAAAACTCAAGAACTCCCAATCATTTTCAGCATTTTAATCGGGTTTTTAGATTTTTCAATGTTCTACAAAGTTTTAGAGGAGATAAAAATCTACAATTTTGTAGAACATTGAAAAAGATGAAAACAAGCGAGAGAATTCAAAAACTTTGAGATTAATCTGGAATCTTCAACGCGAGAAAGCGAAAGGAAAAGATCCTTCTTGATACTTGAGATCTCCGGGTAATTAATAAGACATGTGGGAGCGGAGCAGCCGGCTCGGTGGATAATGTGTCGCGCACACACACGGCAAACACCGCCGGATACTGTGGCCGACCGACCTGATGTTGGATGATTTTGTCGTGGTTGAGGCAGAGATAAACCATAGGATTGTCGATCATTTGAAAGGCGCATTTGTGCAGCTGAGAGACCGGCTCATCCTGTCCAGGATCCAGAATCACATGTTGCTTGTCGACCTCAACTCTCACGTTTCTTCCTCTTTTTAGTGGAGGCAAAACCTTTCGAATTCGAAGACGAGGCAGAGCAATTCCAGTGACACTATCGACCAATTTGACGACGCTTCCATAATTGACGAAGCCATCTTTGACCAAGAAATTCTCGCGTTCTTCTCCCGGCCCAAGCATATCATCATCATCTGCAGGCGCTTTGATTCCAATTTTAATCTCAACTCACACTTACACAGATGAATAGTAAAAGCTCCCCATTTGGTTGAGCTGGCGTGAAAAGCCCCATTCTCAACATGCAAATACCGGGTGGAGACAGTCTGCGATCGAAGACGATTGAAAAGAGCAACTTTGGTCCCAGAAGCGATGCAAAGATATTTACAATCCGTATTTTTGATGCTCTGCTTCTTCTTCGACGGCTTGCTAATCACCTGAAATTTAGATTTTTTATCTCCTCTTTTTAGAAAGAAGACTACCTTGATGCGCTGCGAATTGAAGAGCCCAACTTCGAGAAAACAGCCGTAGAAGAGTTGGATGGATAACTCAAAATATTTGCGTTTGTCGGCATCGCTGATGTAGAGCGTCTTGGCTGCACAGTAATCCTTATTGCCACTGAAGTCCAACTGCTGGCGTTCTTGCTCAGAATTGCCGATGCCGATGTAGGCAACCAGCTCGCCGGCTTGCTGCTCGCTCATTCGCTCCTGCTCAGGATTGAGTTCCAACTTGGCTCGATCTTTGACGCTCTTGAACAGCGCTTCCACTGTCTGTCTCTTGTGCTTCCATCCATCGCCGTGGAGGTAAATGCAGGGCGGAGGACAGAAGAATCTAGAAAAACAAGTTACAGTAAGAATCCGATTAAAAGTTATTAATTGGAACTCAACCACTCTCAGGGGCGCATGTTTACTCGCGTGACTTGATTGAATTCGTGTGAAAATTTTACAGTAGGCGGGGAGGACAGACTTTGTGCCTAATTGGTCTACAATACGGCGAGCAATTTACGCGACAAGATGGTCCGGATTAGGCCAAGGCGCATGTTAAGGGATCAACATCAATTAGCGAGTTACGGCCAGATGCAAGATTAGTGGCTAGGGACACACACAGACAGCCAGCCAGGTGGTAGCCTATTGCCAGCCGGTAAATAGAGAGACTTACCGTTTCTCGTTTCCATACGATTTTTGGGCCACTTTCGCATGAAATATTGAGATTATGCAATCCAAATTGTCGCGATTCGCCAAATATTCCGACATCTTCTCCCTGGAAATTCTAGTCGATTTTGAGAGTTCTTTTAAATCTTCTACCGTAATTCTGTTTTAGAGAGTCGAATTCCTTTGTGGTTTTGAGCTTACGGTAAAGAGTGCGCAAATGTTCAATTTTTGTTGTTGAAAATTCAGAAAGATTTGCTTTGAATTTTCGCGCACTACCGTACTCTTTTAGTGCTTAATTCGAAAAGAATACGATAATGTTTGGCGAAAGGTAAAAAAATCTAATGCAGACTAAGATTAAATTTTTGGATACTACCGTAGTCCTTTAGAGAGTCGAATTTCTTTGTGATTTTGAGATTACGGTAGTGCACTCAAAAGTTGACAGAATTTAGTGACAATTTTTGATTATTCGCGTCTTTTTGAGAGTCCGAATAGGATTACGAGTTTTTAGAGAGAAAACAAAAGAAACTAACGCAGTCAACGGCCCAGGTTGTTCCTGAACCATGTGGAGTTGATTGACCAGCGGAATAGAAAAGTGGCCGGGATTAAGCGAGGAAGTATCATGGAAGTAGGCGCTGGTTGAGGCTGATGGAGCTGACGGGACATTGTAGAACGGCTCTGAAAATAATACGGTAATTGACTTTTGAAAGGGAGGCGGCTAATTGAATGGAACGCTTTTTTTTCTCTCCTCAGAATGAATCACCCACAGCCGCCGTTCTAAGAAGCTCTTTGACCCAATTTTTTGAATAAAAGCGATAGAAATATCGAAACAAACCGAATCCTTGCTGACTGTAGAGAAGACGAGTGTTGAGTTGGGGAGGCGGGAAATTGCAGGGGAATTGTCCCAAAGCGCTCCACATATCGGTGGCTTGTGGAGTCGGATAGTAGTAAGGCCCGGTGGCTGTTTGAAGATCGTGCATGCCCAGCGGATAGGGTAGAGTTCTCGGCAGAACGGCGGAAGCATCCTCAGCGGGACAGTAGCCGGTGTCGGGAAGAGCTGAGGGAGGAGGAGCCGAAGACGTCTGGTAATCCATGGCGGGAATCTCCCGGCAAGAGTGTGGGATGGGAAAGGAGAAGAAACGGCACAGAGAGAGGATCTGACTGTGGGATTCTCCCGCGCCGAGGGGCAAGACAAGAAGGGGGAGGCAAACGCTGAGGGCGGAGCTCTGCGGCTGGCCAATGACAGCCGTCTCCCTTCCACGTATTTCATTTTATTCTCCTCCCTCCTCCGCCTTCTTCTGTAGGTTTATCACCATCTGATTGCTGATGTCAGTCTGGAGGTGTGAGAGCAAATCCTTGGGAATATGACTATACGAAATCTGAGAAATCTCTCTTTCAATTACACAACAAAATGAATAGAATTCAATAGGGAAAGTTAAATTAAAAGAGAAGGCTACGGTAGCTGACATTTCCACGTCATTTTCATTTTCCACGATGGATCTACCAGAGAAGATAGTTGTTACTCAACGAGCCAGCTGATGACCCTCTTGAGCTATCGTTGAGCACACCAGCTGACAAACATCTCCTCCTGGAGATTCTCTCTATTCTTCTCAAATTGAAGAGGTTTTTCCTCCTCAAGAGAGAAAAAAACTCCCAGGATTAGAAGATTTTCTCATCACCCAGAAGAGCTTTCAGTCGGCTGTCAGTAAAAGCGGAGTCTAAAGTTGTTTTCTCTCCCTCAGCATCAACTTGTTCAAAGATTTCTCTTTTGAGAAAAAAAAACCCTAGAATCAGCTCCATTTTTCTCAAATATATCCAAGGCCAGTAGTTTTTCTCATCGGCTGTCAGTAAGGAGGAGAGTCTTTAGGTAAGAAGCGCCTCCAGTCATTTCTTTCTTTCTCTCAGAAAATGCTAACAAAGGAAATTCCCACGAAGTCTTCTCTCGTCTCATGACAATAGCTGAAAGCTAGCTTCCCGGATCTAGGGGTTCCAGGACCTTTCTGTTTCTCCATAGCCTTATCTTTCATTTCTTCTACTAGAAGTCTTCCTCATGCATCCTTCACTTGTTTTCATAATTTTTAATGTTCTACAAAGTTGTAGCTCTTGATCTCCTCTACAACTTTGCAGAACATTGTTAGTAAAACTGATCTTAAAATCGTGAACAAGTTACGGAATGAAAGAGGTTTCTATTAGAAGAAATAGGAGAGAAATCTTCTCTGTCAATAAACAGTCGATAATATGCTTCTTTTAATCTTTCGTCTCTAGGATTTGAGCTCCTCTTTCCAGCTAGGGTCAGGAATAGTAAATCTCCACTCTCCTTTGCTTAAACGACTCAAGCTTGACCAACAGCGGAGAGTTAGAGCCAGCCGTCGGAGCTCCTTGAAGAGTCATGGGAGTGGTGACGAGGATGTGCTCACTTTCTTTTCTGTTTGTTCTCGGCTATCCGAAGGGGGAAGTCGACCCGAAAAAATTACGATCCCGATCCATTCATTACCGTAAAGCAATTTCTTCGAATAATAGCCATTACCGGTTATTCTCCTCCGAAGTTATGGATTTTTAACACTTTTTCAAGGTTGTCTCTCTCCCTTCAAGAGGAAAGGGGATAACGGGACATTGATTACCGTGAGAAGAGCTGCGAGCTTTCGAGGCCGACGGCCGTCAACACTTCGGAGGGGTCGAGGGAGCCAAATCTTTGGAGCCTTCGAGGTAAAAAGATACTTGCAATCTGGCTGCAAAATTCAAGAGGAGAAGCACTTTTCGACATCAGATATCCCATTCGAAAAAAAGACGAACTTTCTCCACAAAATTTGCGCTTATTTTTGCAAATCGAGGGCCCTAGAAACTACGGTAGTCCATAATTGGCCTTTAGACTCTTCGGATTTCAAAGGAGATCCATTCATTTCGAATAGAATTGGCAATTGAATCTCTAAGTTACTGTAGGTTCCAATTCTGAACATCTTTTGGATATTTTTTACCCAGAAATGGGCACTTTTCTACTAAAATTTCGAAGAGATACGGTAGAGAATTGTATTTTTTTGAGATTTTGAGCGAAGCCTACAGTCGGCTGATCACAAATCTAGGAATTCGGAATAATATTGCGGCAATTTAGCAATATAATCCGCGGCTTACTGTAGCTTTATGGCTTTTCTTTGAAAATGGTGGGAGAACTTCGATATAGTTTCCCATAATTGAAGGCCCCGCAGACGGTTTTGTATCATCCATTCTCTCAAAGCTCTTCAAACAGAGAGAGATCGAGTACAGTAGTATCTCCACCGGATTACAGTAGAAGTTGTTTGCAACAATTTCAAATTAATCTTGGAGTAAATTCGAAAGAACTTCGTGAGCTCACAGGTAATTTCCTCGTTCATGTGACTGAGCTGGGAATGTCAGATTTCAAAACAATCAAAACTACAACTGTAGTTCTGCAAGAAATTGAGTCTTCTTTAGAATTATTGTAGTCGTCTCTTCCTATGAGGCTCCCTAACTTTTATCAAGACTATCCACTCCAGGGAGTTGACTTTAAATGATATCTTAGGAATCTTTCTGTGTAGATAGAAGAACTGCGTTTGCTCAGATCTACAAATTCCTAGAAGAATGAGTCAAATTGATTAATCACTCTAATCAGTTGATTGAAGTGATTAAAATTCTGATTCCTGCGACACTACAGAAAGTTTTTTTTTCTCAAAGTTTTGAGGAGAGAAATACTCTCAGTCTAGAGATTCGATAGGCTCTCGTCTATGTGAACTTTTGGACTACAATCAGCTTAGAATGCTAGCTTCTTATTAGTCAAAGTTGAGTCTTATAATGTACTTATTTAGCTTAGAGCTTTTATGGCCTTGAGGTTTCTCGAATAAAATAGGAAATGGCTCAGTCTGAGATTCAAAGTTTCTCCCCCTAAGAGAAATAAAAAGAACTAACTCTCTTCGGTGGCAGCAGAATCGGGAGATTTCCTTTTAATCGGCGTCGTGTCTGCCCCATGATATGGTGTTCCTCTCCTTTTTGCTGTAGGAGGAGATGTCCGTGGTATCGGCGATATAGTCGTCTAAATTTTGTCGAATGAAAGGAAAACTCAGCAAATACTAACATTATTTTTAGATGTGGTAGCGATTGTAGAATGTCCCAGTGATGCCAGGGGATTGTCCTAGAAAACGCTCATTTTCTAGCGATATCATTCAAAAAGCCGGTTATTAGAAAAGCGACATTGAAGTCAACCAGGAAGTGAACTTGCTTTTCCAAGCCTGTCCGTCAAAATTTCTCATTTCTCACGTAACCCAGGGCGACCTTTTTCTTGCAAATCCATTGCTACAAAATTGGGTAAATTCTCCAGAGAGAAGTCGAAAATTCTCAGTGATCTCAACAAAAAGATGCAACTTTTTGCGATAATTTTGATCAAGAATAGTCCAAAAATTGTGAAGAATAGTCCTTCTGGGCGTAGCTTTATTACAGTAAAGTGACAGCTTTCCCTTTTTTAAATCAAAATTTTCTCTAAAAATGGATAAATTTATTTAGGAAGACGTGGAAAATATCCAAATATCTTAGCAAAAATTGTAAAAAGTCTATGCTTAGAGAGAGAGAGAAATTCCTCGATAAAATCTTCTTTTGGGTGTGATTCATTTACTGCAAAATGGGCATGGGAAGCTTTTTGTCTGTCGAAAGTTCATAGAACCTCTTTGAAATTCTCACAAAATGGATAGATTTAACTAGAGAAGGAAGAGGATTGGAGAGTGGAAAATATTCCATTTAGATCTCATTATAAATGGACAAAAAGAGCTACAACTTTGGTGAAAATGTGCTCTCCAATTTGCCGAGATCAATTCTTTTTTGGTCTACACTTTTTCTTCAAGAATAGAAGTAGAATATTAAAATTTCTGGATGGCTGCTGAGAAACGTCGTCATTTTGTATATATTTTTTTTAAAGGAAAGTTCGAAACTTTTAGCCGGGTTCGGCAATTCTCCAATGGAATTGTAATTTTGAAAAAAAAAGAGATTTATTCGAGGGTTCCGAAAGACCAAGATGGAAAAGAAATCAATTAGTTTTGGACGATTTTACATCCGATTCTTTCCAAGGTTCCGATCAGAAAGATGAGGTAAAAAGGCTCTTTTTGTGTGGGATTTTGTTAAACAAAAGACTAATTGAAGAGAAAGGTTTTATTCCTCAAAGGAATGCCCCATATCTTCTAATTAAAATTAGCTATTTTTGGATAAAATTGCTCTCAAAATAGTCGGAGCTAAATTGTAGCCTAAAATTGAGACTACAAAACGGCCGAAGATTTCAATTAGTCTCACGTGCTCATACGAAATCTGAGCGGGAAAAATTTTAAAAGAGAGTGAAAGAGAAAAATGATTATCTTATCAATTTGTGGGGGAAGACCATCTCCCTGAAAGAAAAAGAAAAAACAAAAAGAATGAGTTCTACCTTCACTCCACTGGATTGCGTCTGCAAGAGTTGTAAAAATTGCTGTGCTGTTTGTCCATTTTGGAAACCGCTGAAGAGCATACTCTGAATCTGAACTCTTCTCAAAAATCTCAAATGATTCACCCACCTGGAGGTCAGTTGGAATGGGCTGTTGTGCCTGCCACATCCTGAAACGAAAAAAAGTCAAATTTGATGAGAAAATCTGCGAAGAAAACCAACAAAAAATGGTCGACAAATGAAATTAGTCATTGTATCGGACGAGGATTTTGGCTGCGAATAATCAAAAGATGGGGAAAATAGACAAAACGGGTCGATTGAGAGCCAACTGGAGAAGACTTCCGCCACTAAAAAAGAAGATTTCGCCCATAGATTTGCCAGATAACGAGGACTCAAAGGAGTCTTCATATTGTAAAGCTTCCGATACGCAGGGTCCCGTCGCGTCGAAAATATTTACCGGGTCACGTTCATCTCGACCTCTATTCCTACCGTTTTTGACTCTATTTTGCCCCCACTTTTTGCCATCAATGTTGGATAAAAGAAAGAGGAGGAAATCAACGTCTAATTCGTCATTTAAAGTGCCTATCCAGATAGAAAAATGGAGGCCTTTTTCTCGACAAAATATGCAAATCAACAGGAAAAATTCCGGCCAAAAATCAAGTCAAAAACAGGGAAAATTTCTCTTTTTCTCTTAGGCTAATTCTCAGGGGGAGAAGAAGGAAATTTTCAAAACTCAAAACTACAATAGAGATTCTCATGGAATTTGTGAATTCTTGGCGAAAATTAATCCCAGGGAGAGAAAGAGTTCTCCCACAAGATGACTCTGCCCCCGCCTCCTGGGCGGTCCGTTCACACCATTCGGCCGTTTTTGTTTGCGTGGGAACGGCGATTCTTTGTGATGGAAACGAGCGTGGGAAAGAGCGAGTGTGTGTGGTCTCAGCGGAGAGTCCAGAGACAATCCATCAACCGCGGCCCAGTCTCCTTCTAGTAAAGTTGCTCAATTGAGAGACAGTACTGTTCTCAATAAGCCAGGATTCTCGAAATGTTAGGAACTTTCATGGAATTTCAATGCTAAAGGGCAGAAAACTATGGAAACAGGTGGCAGTCGGGAGGATTGAGCGACTAAAACTTGCACTTTTCGCTTTTGTTTTTGTTCTTTTGGATAAAAACTGGATATCAATAATTCAGAGACCCAAATTCAAACGAGTTCTGGGAAAAATCCGAAAGAAAGAGGGCTAAAAGCGGATTCTATTGAGTCTGAGAGCCTGGAGAAAGTCAATTTGAAAGGAATTTTAGGGAAAAGGAGGAAAAGTCTGGCGAAAATCGTTAAAAATTGGTTCTTTTTCGGCTAAAACAGGATTCTTTCGACTCAAAGACCAGAAAAAAGCCCAGCCTCTCAAAGGGATTTTTAGGAGAAATTCTGAAGAAAATGATGCTCCCAGCAGCAAGCTAATACGGTAGTTTTGTAATTCTCCAAGCTTAGGGATATTTCAAAAAAGGAAATGGCGAAATTGTTATGAAATTTGACTATTAGAGTGAGAAAGAACTGGAAAAATGGGAGGAATGGAAGCCAATTAGACTGTAATATTAGTGACTTTGGTCCAGATCTATGATTCATTTTCAAGTCCTCAAAAAAGCAGCAGTTTTGAGAGAAGGGAGGGACTGTAAAGCGGGGAATTCATTCCAGAGAGTCCGCTGAAACGTGAAATTGACGTCGCTCTCTCTCCCGGACTGGGATGTAAAAAGGGGCGGAGAGAGAGAGAGAGAGAGAGAAGGCAACCCCAAAAAAGGTCGTGGGAAAAAGGACGAACCTACTCTTCTCCGGCCTGCCTTGAGGCGTTTTGAATTCTCCATCAGATGAGCCATAAGAGGAATCGTAGCCCTGATCCATGCCCTCAGATTCGTCTTTTTTCGATCGGAAAGGCGATTCGAATGAATAATTTTCTTCCATTTCTCCTTCTGCAATTTTAATTTTGAGTTAAAATCAATAATCGACGATCGCCTCGCTTTGGTTGGGTCTCGAAGTAAGAAAGAGAAAAATAATCCTCACTCCCACAAGCAAACCGACTAATCCTATAATTGGCAAATTTCCTTATTGGCGAGGGAAATGCTCTCTCTTTCTCTCTCTCTCCGGTCAAATTAGGCTCTTTTTCGGATAGAAGTCCTTTTAATTTGGGAGAGTCGACTCTCGTCGGATGTCTTCGAGCCAAAATTGACGACTTTCTCATTTGAAATTTAACTCAACTCGTCTTGTTGGAACGCGAGGATTCACGCTGCTTCTAAATATCTCTTTTTTGCGAGAAGAAAATTATTCGTTCGAATCATCTTTTTAATCGAAAAAAGACGAATCCGAGGGCAGTTTGGATGAGGCTATTATCTACGATCCAAAGTCTTCGATTCGATCAGTTTGATCCCAAAATTAAACGTATAAAAACTATTTCTAGCCGCCTAGGGGATCCTTCAAAGCTGAATAAAATATCAAAAATCGAATGGACAATTTAAGGCATTTCTTCTTCAAAAATTCTATTGTCTCTGGGTTGATCTCTAGGAGACTCTGCAAGCTATTGTCTAAAACTGACCAGAAATTGAATGGAACCAATTTCTTCAGGTTTTAGGTTAGATTTGGCCAAAAAGTTAGCCGATTTCAGGAATCTCTAGGGCTCCCTCAACAAGTTGGATAAAAGCGAGTCTCTTTTGTCCCCCCAGCCTGCAGTTTTTTACGAGTCTTCTTTTGTTGGCAGAAGAGAGAGAGAAATGTTGCCAAATGACTCGAAATTTCTGACACTTGGACAGATTTTTTTCTTTCGCGGAGAAAAGAAGACAAAACATAGAATGAGTGACTAATCCGATTGGAGATTTGTCCCACCCCAGATCGAGATTGATCCGATTTGGTCGGTTCAGACTCCAGTAAAACAAGACACTAGTTTCTTTTAACAGAGATAGAGAGAAAGAGTCTCTTTCCCAACAATTTCCCCTCACAAGATCTTTTCTTTTCTTTTGGACCCAAGTGCCAATTGAGACGAATTGAATCCTCTTGAACTCCCTGGGCTCCGATTTGGGCTCAAAATAGCCCAAACTAATTTCAAAAATCTTTCATTTTCTGCAAGGCCTCTTGACCACTAAGTTAAATTTAAATAATTGTATCTGATAGAGGAGATCAAGGGCTACAAAACCCACTTTTAGAATTTTTAAAAGCTCAATTTATGGATATGATCAGATCTCCTTTAGGATTCCGAACAGCCAAGGATCGTCGAGTGCTTCCCAGACATCCGACGAGAAGAAGAAGAAGATTGAGAGAGAATTGTTCATTTTTTTGTTAGAAGTCTCTTAAAAGAACATATGTACAATTTATCGAATCGACTTATTTACAAACTCCGGGAGAGATAAGAGGAGCCGAACCTGACTCCGGAGTGGAACGTATGAGAGAGTGAGTGAGTTAGTGAGATATTTCCACGCCAGCGTTGGGAACGATCCGTTCTCAAGTCAACCCCGCGGAGAGGGCAACCTGTTAGTCAGAATCGGGAGAGAGGAGAAAATTTCCAAAAAAAAAACTGTACAACTTAATAGACTTTGAACGGAGGGAACATAAAAGCCAATATGTAATGGAGCCTATAGGGGAGGGAAAAAGAACAACAAAATATTTACAGAATTACCGGGATGTTAGCCCCGGAAATTATTTTTTAAAAGAGGAGGAAAAAGGATGGGAAAATACACGGCTCCTAGAGACAAAAATGTACACAACAATTACAAGATTATTTCCTGTCGCATGGGACCCGGAACGCGAGAAAAAAAGACCATTTTGACAGGAACTCCCTGCCGAGAGGAGAAGAGAATGTCCCTAGCGAGAAGAAAGATGGAGGAGGCAGCTGGTAGTTCACGAGTAGTCCATATGCTGTTGCATACCGTTGTGGCCGTCGGGAGAGAAGCCGGCCTGATCCCACTGGATGTCGGGACTCATTTGGTTCAAATGGGGAGATGGGTGGGCGCCAGCCTGGGATATCAATGGATCCCCGCCGGAGAGCAGCGGATTGCCCTGAAAGATCACTATATCACAGATTAATACTCAACACTTTTTCTTTTGCTCGAACCCCTCGCTCTAAAAATTCCATATTCTCTCTCTATTAGAATCTTGCCACGATTTTTTGGAATTTTCCACTTGCTCTCAAAATTCTCAATGTTTTACAAAGTTGTAGCTTTTGATCTTCTCTACAACTTTGTAGAACATGATTTTCTACAAAAATAAGTGAAACATCTAGAAAATGTAGAGATTTTCTAAACGGGACCTTTTTAAGGCCTTCTGAAGCCTAAAGTTATCTAATTTTCCCAAGTTAGAATAATTCTCATAATTTCTAATGTTCTAAAAAATTGTGACTCTTGATCTCTTCTATAACTTTGTAGAACATCGAATTCTCTCAAAATTAAGCTCAAATAACGAAAAGAACGAATTTTTATACCTATATTGGATCACTATTTTTTAAATAAGTTTTGGCTAAAATCATCCAATTTTCTCAAACTTCAAGCTAATCTAGCAAGTTTTGATGTTCTACAAAGTTGTAGCTCTTGATTTCTTCTACAATTTTGTAAAAGATCATAAATTATGGAAATCCAGTGTAAAGATTTTAAAAATTCGTGGCAAGTTCATTAGTAGAAAATATGCTAGTTTTTGAAAGTTTTTTAATTCTTTCTGCTCTTTTTGTTTGATTTAATCGGGAACAAAGAAAGCAGATGTTTGCGGAAATTTGCAAGAATTGAAAAAGGATTGTTTGCTTTTCTCAGATTGATCACTGGAGGTTCAAATCGTCCCAACCAGCTAGTCAAATATTTTTGTAGAAATCAATTGAAATCAAACCTGCATGTTGAGATCCTCCATCATCAGATCAGGAAATGGCTGTTGAATGTCGCGCCAATTGCTGGGAGTGCCTAAAGCAACTCATCATCTCTCAACAATATTTTCCTTTTTATTTTCGGTTAGGAGTGTGGAGAAGGGCGGTGGCCATCTAAGAGATTAAACTAACCGTATTCAGGAGGACTATTCGAGCCAACAGAGAAATAGCTGTCTGTGTGCGACTGCGGCGCATGGACTTGGCTTCTACCCAGAGGACTGGCTATCTGCATGGCCGCAGTTCCATCCGACAGCTGCGACATGAAGCCCGACGACGACTAAAAGCACACTGGGTTAAACGAAAGGATTTTTAAAAAAAAAGGTTTGTTGTTAGCTCGCTGTGAGGACACAGACGTCGGCTATTTTTGTGTCAAAAGAAAGAAAGAGAATTCCTCACCAGTGAGCCACAAGGCGTCTGATTGGGCGATTGCTCATCTATTTCTTGTTTGATCGGCTTCTCCGGTAATCGAGGCAGCGGCGGCAGATGAGCCGGGGGGCATTGAATGCCCTGTCTGGCCATGAAATCCTCCAATTCCTGCAGAATTTCCCCTTCGAAACAACAAAAAAAGGCTACTAACCCTAATCCTCTCGGCGTATTGCTTGGCAGTGCTTTCGATACGTTGCGAATGAGCCTGGATTTTGAGCATCGATTCTCGGTCTCTTTGAAGTTGTCGGATGTAGTCGCAAGAGGCTTTTAGTATTGTTCCTTTATTTAATTTCAAATCTTCCGCGTTTCCTTTTGGCAGCATTAGACCCAATTCCTTGATTCTATCGTTTATATTATATCGGCGGCGGCGTTCAACTGAAAATGATTATTTTTCTCGGCTGGATTTTGCACCAATAGCGCAGTGACTAGTAGCGTGAAAGGTTGCTGGTTCGACACCAGCGCAAAGCAAAACCTTTTTTTTTTTGAAATTTAATCGGCTTGAAATGTTAAATGAAAATCCCTCCTGGTCTTTTGGGCGGCGAAGCTTTTGTTTTCGATAGGACGGACTAGCGGTGGTGCCGTAAACAACTCGTTAGTGCATCAGAGGGTTCAACTCGACAACAAAACTCTGCTCTTTTGGACTTACTCATATTGTGGATGTCCTTCTTCCGGCGATCTCGGAAATACTCGTCGTTTCCGTCTTGGCCGGCCTGCATCAGCATCTGCTCCATGTCGATGCTGCTCGTCGGCGCTGAGCTGGAGACAACTTGACGGAACGAATTGCTGAGAGCTCCACCAATCGGAATCGGACTCCCCGAATGGCCGGAGCCACCTGGAACAAAAACTGTCATATTTTGACGACATTTTGCTTCTTTGCGGGCCCTTTTAAACTCTCTCAGCCCAACCAACCAGCCAACAACAACTCTTTCTGTAAATAGAGAGCCCCGATGATGTCACTTTTTAAACTGTAGGTGGTCGGGGAGGAGACAAAGATCTCTTCAAATTTCGAAACATTTCCCCCCACGTGGCTGATAAAAGAAAAAGAAGAAAACAAACCTGAGGATTGAGCTCCCGGGATGGCTCGGGCATTCGAGCCGGATAGTTGAGTCAAATTGTCGGCGCATGAATAACTTCCAGAAATCTATAAAATTCTCTTATAATATTTGGAACCAAGGAAAAAAGTGGACAAAACAAAACACAAAAAAAGCCTATTTTTAGGTGATTTTGTGGGGACAAATCTGGAAGAGAAAGATGAGAGACAACAAGCTGTTATTGTGCACTTATAAGTGAAAATAATCAAGCCAGTTCCCAATATTATTTTACTCCCTTGAATCTTCATCTCGACGAAGGTTGTGAGCGTCGGGAATTTGCTTAGTCGGCCGAAGAGAATCAACAGAGTGGGAGAGCGATGGGTCAGAAAAAGTTGGATGGGAATCAAACCCAATTGGAGGAGGAGAGGATCATGCAGAGAGAGAAAACATGCGAGAAATTGAGAGGGCCTCACCGGTTGTGGCTTTCCTGTGGCCCTTCTCTGCTCATCTTCAAGGGAGAGAATCTCGTCAATAATGAGGTCGTCGAGTAGCTAAAAAACATTTTGATTCGTCGTTTTTCCCCCAAAAAATTAAAGAAGAAGAGAAGAACAACTTCTTGGGATGGGGAGGCGAACCAGAGCCAAGATAATATCACGAAGAGAACGAGTTTCCCGCGGACAAAGTGTGAACAGAGGGGAAGCTCGTTAACCCTAGCTAATAAGAGTTAGTTATAAAGTGCGCCTCTTTCTCTTCTACTCTACAGGGCTACCTACCTCCTGATTGTAGGAGCTGCGAGGAGAATCCCCAAATCTGTGAAGATCGGCAGTGTCAACGGACGGCGACTGGCGTTGATTCTGTAAATGTTTATTTAGAGAGAGCGCGTGTTCGCAGCAGCAGTTTGACTACATCTCTCACGTTTGGCAAAATTATAGTTTCAACAAAATGCCCCTGCCTACCTTTAGAAAGACTACGGCAGCCCGCTTTGGCGGCCCTTTGCGAAGAACGAAACTCGAACTTTTTGTACTTGAGGGGGGACTCGTTCTCGTTAGAAACTTTGGTTCAGCCGGTCGGTAGCAACAACCCGATGAGGCGCTTACTAATCGTCGACGGGGTGAGGTCCTTTTCACCACTGATAAACCACCACCTTCGGAATCGACTGTCATCAAGAAAGCTGAAGAAGCGAAAGAAACTAATTGGAAAAAAGGAGGAAGCTGTAAAGCGAAGGAGAAAGAGAAAGAGACGTGTTTTGTCCTTTGTCTTCGGAAAAGGACGAACTCAGGACAACTTTTTGGGGGGGACCTTCCTCCGGGGGGAAAGAGAGTGCGCGAAAGAGAGACGAATGGGCGGGTCTAACAGCTGATCGCCGGACGCATACATACACACACACCCAGCGCCAAACATGGAGTGAGAGAAAACTATCGGATTCCAGCCAACCAGCTGGCAGTTTTTAGAAGCAGAGGAGGAGACCTCCCCTTTCATAACCACTGTTGGTTGGGTTGGAAGGAAAATGACACCCGGGGAAGAGGGCCGAAACAGATAGAACAAAAGGACCAACAAAGGGTCGGCCGGGGGTCGGGCTGGGGAGAGGGGACATAATCACACTGGTTATATGGAGCTCGGCGACGCACAATGGGGCGGAGAGAAACCATAGAGGCTGGATGATTGGAAAATTCGTCCTTTGATGTTGAGGGAAAAGGGGAGAGATGGCGTGGGAGACCGATAATTGGCTAATTCCATTGGACCCCGTATGGTGGAAGAGGAGGCTATTTTGTTTCAGAAGAAGGAGGAAGGAATCGATGCAGTCAACTCCCGATAACGATAAGACAACTGACAAAATCGCAACTGGTATTGGGAATTGATTGAAGAGAAATTCGAGACGAAATGTTTACTAAATAGAGAGCGAGAGAGAGGAGGAGAGAGGTGGATCGAAAGAGAGACGACGGCTGGCAAGGGCTGTCGCAACCAGAACTGGCTGGCGCATAATTCGAAGGAGACACCTTTCTAGCTAAGATGTACAAGCTGGCACCGAATCTGTTTTGGATGGAAGCACAAACAGCAACCAGGAGGGTCCGAATAGAGAGCAAATAGCCCTTCGAGACTCAAAACAATCGCGAGATCAGGACATCTTGTTTTCTTCTTGAAAACTGTAGTCGAATAAACTTTGGCCGAATAAATTGCTTGGTCTGTTTACCACAGAGAAGAAGTTATTATTATTATTGTTGTCATTTAGACGTTACTATTTCCTGTCAGATCTCCTCGAAAAGCGGCGGGGAGAGAGCGAGCGCAGCGAATGCCAATGACTAGTCGGCAATCTTTTGTGGGCCCAAAACTTTTCGCCGACAAATCAAAAGAGAAAGGAAATTATCAAAACGCTTTGAATTTCTGACTTTTTGATGTTGAGTCAGGTTGGTACAGATAAACGATACAATTCGCTTTGTTTTTCGGGGCAAAGTACCACCAGGCTCTAATCAAAATGGCACCAGACTCTTAGCAGCCAAACATCTTGATTACCGTATTCATGAAAATGTCGAATGCTCTACAATTTAGTAGAACATGATTTCTTACAAAAATAAGGGCAATTCCTAGAAAATTTGGAGTTTTCCAGACAGGACCCATTTTCCGCTTTAAAGGTTCTAAAAGAGCCCAATTTTGCTAAGGTTAGAGTATTTTTTTTATAATTTCGAATATTCTACAGAATTATAGCTCCTGATTCGCTCTACAATTTTGTAGGAAAGCAAAAAAATGTGAATTCCGCTAAAAATGGACAGAAAGAGGGAAGGCTAGACTGACATGGAAAGTACTGTATTACCCTCGGAAAATTTGCATAAAGATTGATTTTTGTTTGACTAAAATTTGAACATTTTGAGGGGAGCTATAAAAAAGAAGAAGGGTGGCTACGGTATTTTTCTCTTTCATCAGCCAAAACTCAGCGAAAATGTGTTTTCTCCGGTCCTGATAAGACGCCTTGTCAAATTGGCTCAAGGTTTTAGTTGGGGGAAGAAAAAGCCGCGCCCGTTAGGGCCTTATCGGAATTACGATGACCCCGTCGCGGTCAGTCTTTGATATCTGTGTCTGCTCTCGATTTTTTCTCTCCCCCTTCGGCTGCAAAAATTTTTTTACACAAAAAGTCTAGGAGAGAGAAAGAGTCAGCCAGAGAGGCCGTAACAAATCGGGCGGGAGAGACAGAGGGCTGTAAAAGATGACCTTTGACTGGACTCTCTCTGTCTCTCTCCCTCCATAATTTATGGACCAAATCTTAGTACATTTTCCCTTTGATCCGTCGGGATTTTTGATTATCTTTCACGTACGTTCAAGATGATTCATCCGAGTGAAAAAGATCTCAAAGTCCTCGACTCACACAGCAATTAACCTACGCCGCCGCCGGCGACGACGGGATAAACAATTTGAAAGCGTGACACGGCAGCTGACCTCCTGACGAGTTGTCTGGTCCGTTTTAATCAATCAATTCAGAGTTCAATAAGTCTCAAAAATAAGATTCAGACAGAGAGAGGATTCTAGAGGAAGGGAACGATATTTACAGAGAGAGAGAGAGAGAGAAAAATGGGAAAAGATCAATGGAGAAAATACAGAAAGATTCGGAGAACTCATTGGTCAAAGATGAAGTTATTTAGCTAAGAAAGGCGATCTTATTAGACGAAGGGAGAAAACATTTCCTTCTATTGGCTCAATTTTCCTGAGATCTCCCAAATGAAAGAAACCTGTCAGTTTCCAGGGCAGCTTTTTAAGCTCACAACTTTTTGATGAAATGGCCGACTGGCCTAAAATTTTGCGCCAATATTCTTCATCATCTTAGCTACAGTAATGCCCAAAATTTCAACTAATTTGGTCGCTTTTCGATGAGATCTGACTCTCACAAAAATGAGCTTTTTTCCCCCAACAAAATTTAGAGAGATGAGTTGATTAAAAGCCAGGAAAGAAGGAGGAACTCACTTGGAAGGGATGTTGCATTTTGCGAGGCGACATGAGAGCTGAGAACCCTCCACCGGGTGTGGGGGCACTTCCCACGAAGGGCATGGCTCCACCGACGTTGCGTTGAGCTTGTGGGATGAGAGTACCCGTCTCTCGGCGGTCCATCTGTAAAAAATCAGCATCTTTTATGTTGCATTTATGGCCGCCCGATTGATTCCCTCTTTTTTCTGCAAGCTTGCACTTTCTGATTGTTCCTTGAGCCGGGAAAGGAAGAAGATATCTCGGCTGGCTGATAGAGAAAGAGTGAGTGAGAGGAAGACAAAGAATTATTCATTTTGGGAAGGACTTTAATCCTCCTCTCCAGCCAGGACAGAGATATCAATTTTCTCAAGAGTTCTCGAGACTGTTTACCGCTTTCCCCGAGCGTCAATGAGTGTTAGAAGTTTTGTCCTCCCAAAATCGAGAGCAAACCAAATGGAAATGGCCGGCTGATAAGCGCGCCAGCAGCAAATAATCGACGACTGATCACGTAACTATTGATCCGTCTCCTTAACCCCTCTAAGCCGGAATGGGTGCGAAAAATGTCCCGCTTTGGCTTATGCAATGAATCAATTTTGGGGGCCCAGTAGGGGGTGAGAGAGAGAGAGGTCGGGAAAATCAATTGTGACTGAAGATCAAAGACGATCTTGGCAAACTCGGCACTTTCCATCTTCTCTGGCTGGCATAGCTTAGAAGATAAGAGCATAGTCAACTAGATTTAGGTTCAACTTGTTGTCACAAATAGTTTCGATTTAATTGACTTACAGGCCGGAGAGGTCTAGCATTAGCTGTATACGGCTCATCGTCGAAGAACTGTCCACCAGGTGGGAACATACTTCTAATCATATCGGCCGAATTTTCTCAGAAATGAAGGGAAATCGTCTGTTTCATTGGCGGCAAACGACTCCCGTCTACCCTATCAACCTTATCGGCCCCCTTCGCTCTCGGTGTTATCAATCTATCGTGCCGGCGCTCGCCTGTGCCCCGCGCGAGGCCACAGGAGACGAGTGAGAGAGAGAAAAAAGAAAGAGAAAGAGAGAGAGACTCCCCTCGCTCTTAAGCCAACTCTTTTCGCCTCTTGTTCACATTGATCGCACTGATAGATAGAGACTGACTGGGGAGAAGATCTTTGTGTAAAAAGGTGTCTTTCTTTTTCAAAATTCCCCACCAGCTAGATTCCTAGATGGTAATCGAAAATGGATGGCAGCCTTCACTCCCCGTGGGAAGTTGGGTTGAGAGAGCTCAACGAGGCCGCCGTCTGGCATTTCATCATTCGAGTTCTATTTTTAGGTGGCGAGAGATTCTTTCATCGAGATAACCACACTTCTCTTTTTTTGTTGGAAATTACTCAAAGAGGTTGAGAGAGAGGTCCTGGGATGAACAAAGTCCGCTGGATTTCGTAATCTGCTCTCTCTCTTTTCTCCCAGAGAGATGTAAACAACTTGTTGGCGGTCCAAAAATCGCCGAGGTCAGTGAGAGAATCGGCATACGGATCGCGAGCGACCACATTTTCCAATCAATTTTAGATCTTTGATGGGTGGCCACAACCAAAAAAACTCACTTGATAGAGGGCAAAAGAAGGCATTTTAGGGGGAGGCAGATAGGGAGAGAGATTGGTTAATGATCCCGTAGAGAGACAGCTCCCTCCCGACGTAAACAACTCCGATCAGAAGTTCAATTGGCTACAAACAGAAAACAGAAAGTAGGGGTAGATCGGATCGATGAGGAGGGGTTTTAACCGAAGTTCCTATCAGCTGACAGGTGAAAACAGAGACTGATAATGGAGAGGATTCCCACCTTGTCGCCGCGAGGACAGAAGGGATAGCTGTCGAAGTTGGTCGAAGTCCACGGATTGGTTGGGGCAGCTCCGATCATAGTTTATATTTTGTTGTTGGCGGTGATGGTCATCAGAGTAGAGTTTTCAGACAGAGAAAGATAGAAATGAACTGGAGCTGGTTTCTGGGCGGAGCTCCACGTGCTGGCGAATCGCCAGGGAACTGCCGATGACGACATCTCTCCCCTCTCGCCGTCCTTCTTCTCTCTCTCGCTGGCGCTCGCTCTCTTTTTGCCGACTAGGCTGCCGGCTGTCGACCGCCCTCTGTCTCGACCCCTCTCGCTCCTTTGCCCGCTATTTTTCCCGCCAGCCAGCCAGTGTTCTCATCAAACCCAGCGATTCTTTTCGACGGAGAGGAGGAGAGGGGGGAGCGGCCGCCAGACAATATCATTAGAGCCAATATCCATTACTCTGCCGGCTGCTCTTCGTCCTTTATTTGGACAGCCTGGAGGGCAAGCAGCCTCGAGCAAAAAAATGAATAAATTAGCTGAGCTATTGCTCCCCCGGGAGAGCCACGGTTTTTGAGATATCTCTTCGACAGAACAGGGGGATGTTTTCTCCCAGGAGCTACGGTAGCGTTGAGTGAGGACATCACAGCTGAGAGATCAAGACAGAAGATTGACAGAAAGGACAAAGAACTCCTCGATTTCGGCGGCATCTGTTCATTTTGACTCCTCCAGCATTCCGCTGAGAGTTAGACGATTTGACCCAGAATTGTCCTTTTCATACCGTAATCTCAAAATAGCCCTATAATAATCCTCAAAGAGAGACCAAAGAAAGGGCGAAGAAAGTACAGTAATCCCTGATGCATCAGAGGCTCAAAATGAGATGTTTGTATAGATCCTTCAACAGAGACGATTAACCTTATTGGATCCTTCCCACGCGACTATGAGAACGCGATTCAACTACAAAGACAGGAGGGTTGTTTACTTCAAAAGGGGGAATCTACCTCAATCATTCGAGGAAGTGATTCTACCATAATCTAGGAGCTCTTTGACCTCAGGGAAAGCGAATCGGACCTCTTTGGAGTCTACAGTAATCCTCGAGCCCTATTGTAGCTGAGTCTGCCATTATGAATTCAATAAAAAGCTGTTTGTCTACTCTTTCAGAGCCTCACGCAACTTCTGAATTTGTATTTTGTCGCCCTCTGTTAGACATGGCTTACGTTAGATATCTTTTCTTCCGATCTCTGTCTGAAGTTGAAAGGAAAGAAAGCAGACATCGCAAAACATCTCTAAGAATGACTGCACTTTTCATCATGGAAAATCTCGAGTTCAATCGCACAAAAAATCAAAGCTGTCGAGAGATAGAGAAGGATCAGCTCTATCTCTTGGAGTCTTGCCAAAACTGTGAGAGGATTACGATGAGATTTCTGAGTTTTTCGACGATCTCAAAATTTTTTTCTTTATGGTCATTGATTCGCGAAGAGAGAGACCCAGTTTCTTTTGGCCAAAAGAAGAGCCGAAAGATTTATAGACACTCAAAATCGCTATCATCATTTCCGACAAAGAAGCATTTTGTCTGGCTTTACAACTCCGCTTCAACTCAAAGACTTCCTCAGAGACAAAGTCCTGTTGAGGGAGTTATCAGCCAAAAGATACGGTATCTTTTGGTCCTTGGTTGTTGTGCAATTTCCGGTTGGAATCTAATCAGAAAAGTATCACGAGCAAAAAGACTCTTTTGGGCAATTCGAGCCAATGAGCTGGTTTAAACTTGAGTCTATAATTTTGCTGAAAAGCTTTGTACTGGATCAGTTTAGAGGGAATTTAGAGGCTTGAGATCAAGAGTTCTCACTGGTAAATGTGGCATCAATCGAAAGTGAATGAAAAACTCTACAAAATGATATAGCTACTGGCTGGCGAAAAGCTGATCTAGAATCTCTAGAGTGGGAGGAATGATTCAAGCTCTTTTCCAAAAATAGGACGACTCTTTGAACTGTTTGTTGTAATTCCCGGGGCCACCCATGTCACCTCGTGAGTGAGACTGTCTAGCCACTCGATCAGAGAGCAATGACTAATAGCTTTTTTCTTCGAAGGGCTTCAGCCTCCGGGAAGTGTTTCAGGAAAAAGTTTTGTTTTCGAGAAGAGGTCAAAGCACGTGATTTCGGTAGTTTTGTTCTCTGATTTCCAGCGGGATGTTTACAATTTGAAATGAAAGCTCACCCAGCAATATACAGGTGTGATCATCACGGGGAGGAGGAGTAGACGAGGATGGAGGGTAATTGGATGAGGAGATTAAATAGAGAGAGAGAGAGTCGCTCCGCCCCAAAGATCAACCAAAAAAGGGCTAGACTTCTCGACGTAATTAAAAGTACAGCTACCGTAATCTTCTTCTCACCCTAATTGGAGGCCAGATTCCCATCAAATGTACTCTGAGTGATTACTCTGCAGACTTTTTTTTCCCTCGAAAAGGATAGAAAATAATTTCTAGATTGAATCTGAGAGCAGAGCTTTTCGTACAAAATGTACTTAGCTAAATTTCCTAGAACGAATTTTCCTCTCAGAGGAGTTAATTGTCAGAATGCTTTTGAGCTCCTTCGTACAAAAAAGCGAACCCATTTAGATTCATTTGTTCTCAAGCGTTCAACCAAAATTGGATTAAAGATTATCAGCTCAGCCTTACCGTAGGAACAAATTGGATCACCATTCTTTAGCGCATTTCTGGGAGAAAAGAGTAAGGCCTTGAGACAATCTCACATAGATTAAACCTATTTTTGGAAATGGCCTAAAAGGAGCAGAAAGAAGAGAAGTCGCTAGAAAAATTCAAAGAATATGTTGCCTCGATTAATCATCCCAAGCACTGACAAAAACGTGTAAATTGCTTCAATTTTTTTGCTAGCTTCGCTTTAAAATCTGGCTGCTAAAAGATGGACGATTTGTCCCAATTTTGATTCAATAAGTTTGTAAGCCTTTGATCTCCTCTGCAACTTGGAATATTAGCTTCCCATGAGTCTCAAAATTTGAGAAAAATATGATTAAATTGAGGGTCTTCTGGATAAATTAGGGGACAGAGGTTTGTGTTCTTTACTTTTCCCCCGTTAGTCATCTACTCTCTTCTCGGAAGATTTGGAAATGAATTTTCGTGGAAGACTTAGTTGTGATCTTTGTTTCTTCCTTGAAGATCATCGAGACAAAATCTCGAAAGATCTCCCCCTTCGGTGAAGGAAATGAGCCTCGTTCCATAGCAACGTCCGAATCTCGTTGGGTTGCCACGACAAAGCCAAAAAACTCAATGACTCCCTTGCTTCCCTCTAGATGGATTTCCCTCCCAAAGAGACAAAAGAAGCTCCCACCTCTCTCCTTTGGATCGCATTTGTTGTCGCCATTTTGGGCTCAGGCTCAAACGATCTCTCAAATGAATTCGATGCATTTGCAGCTGATTCTGAAAGCTAAATTTTTTCTAATAAATCTTTCCCACGTTTTTCTATTTTCTATGATTCTTTTGAACAAAAATGGAAATTTATCGGAAAAATTGATCATTTTGTGAATCATCGATCAATTTTCTGGTTTTACTGCCTAAAACAATATTTTGATCTTCCTCTAAAACCTTGTAAAACATCGAAAAGCGTAAAAATTCAACCAAAAGTTGAGAAAAATATGTAACTTCTCGTGGAATTTTTTAAATTTTTATAACTTCTGATGTTTAACAAAGTTGTAGTTCTTGATCTCTTTGACAAAATTGCAGAACATCACAAATTATAAGAAATAGTCTAGATTAGAGAAAAAAAAATTGATTTTCCAGAATTTGCTAATTTTTGGATTATTGTAACTCAAAATTGATGATTTTTTTTGGCGAAAAATTCAATTTTTATAATTTATGATGCTCTACAAAGTTGTAGATTTCAATCTCCTCTACAAGATTGCAAAACATCACAAATTATAAAAAATAGTGGGAAATTAACGAAAATTAAGTGAGAAGTTAGGGAAATTTGGCATTTTTCCTGTTGGAATTGGAAATGGAATGAAAAATCAGTTTTTTGGGTTAGAATTTCTGTGAAAGAAATATCAGAAATTGAGAATATTTTTGAGGGAAAAAGTAGGAAAAAAAACCGAACGAACCTGAAATGGCTCGACTCCTTCCTCGAGTGTTCATCGATCGGCTCGTCGAAGTGGAAAACTGAAAAATTCCCCCATTTTCCAGGATATTTCCTTGCGAAAACGTACAATTCCCGCGGACGGCATCTTTCTTTTTTCACTCAACGAATCCAGCCTTAAGCCGGGTCGACCGCTCTGCGGCATTCGATTAGATGGTGGATCCATCTGGAATTTTTCTTATTTTTTAAAAATAAAATTGGAGGATACAAGAGAAAAGAACAAAAGACCAAACAGCGTGGAGCACTGTAGGAGGGCCAATCAGCCGCGGCTGGCCCCTAGTGATCGGCTTGACGCGAATTTGGGAGACTCTCTCTCCCCCTCTTCACTCCTCCTCTCCGCATAGACACAGCAAAATCTAACAACTCTAGGGACCAAAAGGGTCTTTCCTCTCCAACTTTGGGAGGCAAAGCGACAATTGGAGTTTCTTTTTGGTTTTTTATAAATAAAGACGAAACATTGATCAATCGAGGAGATTCCACAGCTGGTTTTGGTGTAAGGAGAGCGAGATGGCCTCTCTTTTCTTTTTTCTTCGTACCTTTAACGCTCGGCTAGATTCCTTCTGATTAGTATTCCAAAAAACATAGAAAAAGCGCCAGCTTTTCTCCCAATTTTATCTCCAGTTTGTTTACTACTTTTCGATAATTTTGCTTATTTTAATAGATTATTTCTGACTACAGTGACCCTAAAATGGATCCTGTCTGAAAAATCCAACATTTCTAGGAGTTCTACTTATTGTTTTGTGGAAAATCATGTTTTGTAAAGTTGTAGAGGAGATCAAGGGCTATAACTTTGTAGAACATTCACAAGAATGAAACTTGACAAAAAGTTATAGAAAATTTGGGATCTTTAGGATCTATTTTCTACCTGAAGTGGATACGGTAGAAATTTTTGTAACAAGACCTAAAACAGTTGAATTTTCTGGGTAATACAGTATCCATATAGTATTAAACATTTTGTTACAAATCGCTAAATTTAGAAAGGATCAAAACGGAGAGGAGGAATGACTCAAGGCGTAGATCCGACGAAGATTTTAATCATCGCCACGTGTTTTTGAGAGAAAAAGAATTTTCTAAAAATTAGAGAAAAGAGGGGGAAATCATCTCTCCGATTGCCTTTATTGGGTGAAGGTTTTGGATTTCGGCGTCTTTGCACTTTACAGCTAATTATTCGAGAAAAAGGAGAAGACGTAGGGCAATTAGAGCCGTCGCTCAGAAGTGTTTCTCCCAGTCTTCCAACGCCAACGGCTTGGTTTCCGGCAGGAGGGTTGTACAAGCTGAGGCGAGTAAACAGAGCCCAAAAAAGGTGATAAACGCGCCGCCTTCGTAGAATTCATCCTGAAATCAATTGTAGCCGATTGTCTTCAAAAAAGACTAACGAGGATATCCATGTGTGGCGAAAGAAAGGCGCCAATATTCGCCAACGTAGCACAAATTCCCAGACAAATGTTTCTCTTCTCGATTGGAAAGATTTCCACTCCAAAAATAAAACAACACTGAAAGGCTGAAGCGACTCCAAACTTGGCGACCAGCCAGATGTACAGCCAATAGCATGACTCTGCAATCATTTTTGGACTAATTTTGAACAATCCTGGACAGATCTCGTATAGAAAATAGCCTTTTTTAAACATCTTAGATCAATTGTGAGAAAATGTTGTAGACGAGATTAAAAGCTACAACTTTGCGAATAAAAACGCCAAAAAGATGCTTTCTTCCTTTCGAAAAGCCAACCTGCTGGAATAAGAATTAAGAGGGAGAAAGCAAATGCGGAGAGCAGATGAACTCCAATGACACAAGGCCGTCTTCCAATCCTGGATGATTCTCAAAATAAAAAGGAAATCAAAACCAATCGAGTAGATAGGGAATAATTATGTAACAAGGTAGCTCCGCCAGCCCGGAAAACATAAAAGAAACGTAGGGATCGTCGCCAACTCCTGTGGCTGTGAGGGCCATCGTTCCGTACATCAGAAAGTCGCAAGTCCTTCAATCTTTTGCTTGGAGATGAAAAGGGAGAGGGGGAATACCATATGATTATGGAGGATCCGAGATGGAGAAGAGTTTCAGAGTTTCGGAGGATATCCTTCACCGTTTCTAATAGGCTGACTCGTCCTCGATCAGACAATCCGACTGAAAAAAATCACTTTTTTGTTGTTTTTTTTTAAATTAAAAAGACAAACCGAGAGTCTCCTCGATGTTGTAGCAAATAGGATTTTTCTTTTTTTGATTGGCTCGAGAGATGAATTTTTTGAGATCTTCTGTCCTCCCTTTGGTAACTAAAAACGCCGGACTTTCTGGTAAATACCAGGCGAGGAGGGCCGCAAAAAAGACGGAAGGAATCGACGAAAGAAACTGAATTTGTCTCCAATCGGTGGACCATTTGGCGATTGGCGCCATTCCGATATATCCTAAAGGAGGAGGGTAATGGAGAGAGAGGGAGGAAGAAAACAAACCGGCGACCCAAAATGTTCCAAACATCATCGCAGCAATTTTATGGGATTTGGGCGCCAATGACTCGCAACAAAGGACCCAATTGATCATGATAAGCGACTGAAAATGGAATAAATCACAGGGAAGAAGGGATGATTACGGTGAAGAAGATTCCCTGGATGAAGCGGAAGAAGAGGAGAATATAGAAGTTGGGAGAGGCGGCTCCTAGAACCCCGGCCAGGCCGGTGACAAAAACGGAAAAAACAACGACAGGACGTCGACCAATTCGATCAGCTGCGATGCAAGGAACCTGGCCGAGGAGGAGATTTCCAACGAAGAAGATTGAAGTCGTCAATTCGGCTGGATGGAGCCAGCCGGTTGGAGTCTCCAAATCGAACTGGGCTCTCTCTATTTTATGAGATTGAAAGGGATTTACCTCAACTTGGACTGAGATGAAGCCGCTTTGATTTGAATTATTATCATCTGGAGCTAAGAAGGCTGGCGAAAGGGTCGGCATGGCTGATAGAAACCAGAGGAAAGCCATCGAAACCGTCGTGCAAAAAGTCATCGGATGAGATCTGAAAAAGATTCCATGGAAAAGAATAAAATCTCTCATTAATTCTATCGTATTTTCCCAAAGTCCAACTTTCTGACGAGTTTTTGGAATTCAAAGCTGATTTTTTTTTTTAGATTTTTCAATGTTCTGCAAAGAGAAATCTACAACTTTGCTGAAGATTGAAATAGCTAAAAATTACCTTAAAGTTGAGAAAATTGCTTATTTTCCCAGCTGGCCCTCCCCTTTGTGGGGTTTTTCTGATTTTTTGAGAGACAAAAGAATAAAAATGGAACTGACAGATTGAGTTGAGAAAGAAGTTGAACAATCTTGGGCTCCTCGGCCATGGCTGTCTGTGCTTACTGTAGTCCACTGCTGTTCTCCTCTGCGTTGTGTCAGCAGATGGTCTCCCTCGGATCATCCGTCCGGGTGCCAATTACACCACAATTCCAGTCCTACCGTCCCCCGTCTCTCTCTCTCTGTCTCTTTCAAAGTCCAAAAATTTTTTTATTCTACCCGTCAACATCGCCATCAAAGTCAATCAAAGAAATCACAACGGCTCTCTAGCTTCATCTCTCGTCTGATCTTCTCTCATCTGCTGGAGTCTAAAGAATTGCCTTTTTTAAACAAAAATCTAATAAACCAAACCGATAATAAAAAGTAGCTGAGATGGCGATGAGAAGAAGGACAATACTGATCACTAAAAGGATGATCAAAATATCCAAAAACTGGTTTTCTTCTGGCTTTTCTCTTCCAAATTTGTGTTTATGCTTCTGAGTTGTCGAGGAGGAAATTGTTGTGATTCTTAAATCAAATTTTTTCTGGAAAAAACAAGCTAAACAGGAGATATTCTTGGATAGAGAGGAGTTCTTTCTCGAATCTCATGAAAAAAAGAAAACCAACTTCCTGGGAGTGGTAGTCGACCTCTGTGTGGTTTGAGTAGTCTCCCATTTGGTTGTTGTTTTGATCGTCGTCGTTGCTGTCGTCCTTTGTGTTTCTTCAGAAGTCGTCAGTCCCGTGGGAATCACAGCTGGCAGAAATCTCACCGAATTCGTCATGATCTCCTGCTGTAAACGAGTCTCCCCTAACAAAAAAATGAAGCCAACAAACCGTGCCGAAGATCTCATCGACTTCGAAGATTCGCTCAGTTGTTGTAGCTTCGGTGGTCGTCAGCAGATCGCAGAGACTCTCGTTGACTGAGAGCACCGCTGAGATGGAGACTCTCCCAGCCCCTTCCAAGTCGCATTCGACGTCGTCGAGATCTTCCACTTTGGCGTTATTTGCCAGACTTCCCAGCCAGACTTGCAGCGCGGAGGGGGCAGCACAATCACAGGTAAATCTAAAGAGATCTAATGAGGGGAAAAACACCAAAAACCAACTCGGTTTGATTTCCGGCCAATGAAATCGAAACCAATCCGTTTAAAATATCTGGTCCGGGAAGATCGGAGAGCGGATTGTTGGAGAGATCGAGTCGTCTCAAATGAGGCGGTCGTCTCCTCAATTCAGTGATCTGATTGCTTGACAAATCCAATTCCGTTAATGAATCCAACTGTCCCAGCCATTCCTAAACCCTTTCTTTTTCCCTTCCTCTCTCTCTCTTTCTTACAGCTTCTTCGTTCGAAAGACGGCTCTCCGAAATTGTCAGCGAGGTCAAACTTCTCAAAGTCGAGAGATTCTTTAGAACCATCGGGGGCCAATCCTTCCAATCGACCGCTCGAAATGTCAAAGCTGTGATCGTCTGGGGCAGTTGGGGCACCGCATCCAGTCTCAGAGTATCACAACGGACAGAATTATGAATTGTCTGGAATCAAGTTTAGTCTAATTTTGGCTCAAAATCGAAGAAATCAGTCAAAAGGCGCTACCCCTTCTAAAAAGATGAAGCTTTTTGATAGTTTTCACTACTTTTCGCGAAGCAAAAAAGCGGTCGTAAATGATTTGCTAGAAGGAATGCTTTCTGCCACAAAAAAAGAGCCCAAAAACTCACCCGATTGGTCCTGGCTGTAGCCGATTCGTGGCAGATACATCCAGAGGGACAGACGGCAACACAGGGACAGTCGACTGGCCCCTGAAGACAGCAGTCGCATCGAGGGGGACAAGTCTTAATTTTGATCAATTCGCTAACTACCCCACAAGTGAGTCCTACTGTGGCATATTTGCACATGAGTTGGTTGGTTGAGTCGGCTTGTTTTAGAGTCATAAATTTGTTTCTTCTCGTGACATGCCGGCATTTCAACTGCTGGATATCCAGAATTGTGACATCAACTTTGTTCTAAACCTTTTGTTTATTTTTTTCTGATAGAAGTGCAACCTGTGGGGAGTGGTGGAACATCCATCGAAGGGAGCAAGTGCAATCGAAAGGATTGTCGGCCAACATGAGACGCATCGCAACTCGAGGACCAGCGAAGGTTGTCTCCAATAGTTCAGTCAGCGAATTGTTTCTAGAAGACGATGGATAAAAGAGGAGAAAGGGAGACCTCAAATTGAGGAGAGCCAATTGATCTAACGGCTTGAAGGCATTTTCTTGGAGATGATTGATTCGATTCATAGAAAGATCGACGGAATGGAGGCCGGGAGGAAGCACATTCACCGATCCAAACGAAGCAACAAAGTCGAGTTTATTCCCAGCCAGATCTAGTCTCCTCAAAGCTCTGGAGGCTGGTTATTAGAGAAGCGAAGTTACCTGGCACTATTGGGAACAAAATGAATTGTGTTGATCAAATTATGGCGAAGAGACAAATCAGTCAGCTCTTCTGGCAATCTGAATTGTTTCTATCTATTTTTAAAGTGCCTAAAAACCTGCGAAAATCAATATTAGTCAGCTGGTTGTGGTCTAGAGTTAGGACTTTCAATTTAGTCAAAGAAGCCATCGTATTCGCCAAGAAGGCGATCGAATTGTTGCTCAAATCCAAATGAATCAGACTTCTAAAAAGTGAGAAAATTAATGGAAAATCCATCTTTTCCCGGATTCTTTTAGAAGAAATACAGTATTTGAAGATTATTTTTGTTAAAACAAACCTGAGAGAGGAGAGCGAATTGGGCTCGATTCTCAATTGATTTCCACTGAGATCGAGGGTCATTAGATTGGGAAGATGGGCGAATAGCTCCCTGGGGAGTTCCGGCAGAAGAGCATTTCTCAACACGAGCGAATACAGTTGATGCAAGCCGGCGAATAGTTCTTCCGGCACGCGATTCAGCCGGCATCTGTCAATCTCCAGTCGATCCAATTTCCAAAGCCCCTATAAAGCCGCTTTCTCTCTTCCTTTCGCCATTTCCTTCTTACTCGAAATAGCCCTGCAGGTGGCTGTTGTTCGATCCGTTTGGAATGATGCGGACAGCGGATGGTCAAAGTCCTGACCATATCCTTCCTATAGACCGAATCCAAATTCGTCGTATTCAGCTGCAAAATTCTTTTTGTCGTGCCAACTCGCGCGCGCGCAGTTACAGTTAAAATTCAGTCGTGTGGAAGCGGCCGACCAGTTAATTCTCCCACCTCTAATCATCATTCTTTTTAGGCTAATCTAATAGTCGGGCATACTGTACTTTTAAGCGATTCTTCTCTGAGGACGACAAAAGACAAGTTCCAGCGTACAGTAATTAGGCGCCAAAACCAAAAAAGAGTCGAGCTAATTTCCCAGCAAATAATAGATTTCTCAATTAATGAGAAAGACTACTGTAACAATTTAAAAACTACCCTCTCTCTCTCTGTGTGTGTTTAAACGCTTGAGAGTCAAAAAAAGAGGAAAAAGAATCAATTTGTTCCAAAAAAGGCTCTTACCGTAATCTAACGACCTCAAAGTATTTAAATTCCTTGCAAACGTACTGTAGCCTCTTCTTCAAAACTAAACCAACCCGATCCCATTTGCAGATGAGGTGCATGGCGCCGGAACGAGGATCTTCATCCCGATAGCATTGACATCTGAGAGGACACTGGAAGGCCTCCAATCCCCAGCCAGCTAGTAGGCAGTAGCTGAGGAAAAGAAGAGGCAGGCTGGTCATGGAAACGAGTTAGCGAGAATTCCGCCTGGATTCAGAGGTCATTGGCGGCGCATTGACAAATATGTAGGCGTGTCCCTCGGCGACAGATTCCCTCTCTGATAGCCACTGGCTGCTGCCATCGGATGTGGTCCTCGGGCGACTTTTTTCCCCGAGATAATTGTGCCGCGCCGATTAGTCATTGTTTCCGCCACTAGTCAAAAGTCAGAACAAACAGAAAAAGAATTCGAGCAGTCATTATTTATTGATCTACGCATGGCTTTCATTGGGGAAGCTCTTCTTCGTCTCCTCCATCATGGTGGCTGGAGCAGAGAGTGAGATTCCCGGAGCGCGGAGAGAGGCGGTCTCTTCGAAGATCTTTTTCTTCTCGGCGATCAGCACAGCCGTCGGAACAGCCGACTTGAGACTTCGAGTCTTTCGCAACGAATTCTGTGCCTTAGCCTCGAGAAGATTGCGAAGAGTCGCCACCGAATGCTCTCCATGGCGGATCGAAGCTGTCTCGATGGATTCCGTAGTCGAAGTCGTCGTCGTCAGCAGCTGAGAGACAGGAGGACGACGCCAATTGCTCATCATACGGAACGTCTTCTCAGGACGAATTGTGGCAATCAGCTGTGGCTTTTTGACGGCAACCTCCTTGACGAGTCCTCCCTTTGACTGAATGTTTTCTTTCGGCTGAATGATAATTTCCTTGGGTTGGATAGTCTCTTTCGGCTTGACAACCTCCTTCTTCGGACTAGGAGAGATAACCGAGTAAGTAATGAAGCGACTGCTATTAGTAGGCTCTTCCTCCTCCTCCTCCTCTACCTCTTCTTCGATATGGACTGTCGGGGAATCCGAGATGACTCCAGTCTCGTCGAATAGTGAAATCAAACTGACTTTATCCTCGACAGGGCTCTCCACCTCAACAGTGACTTTTTTCTCTTCTTCTTCCTTGTTCAGCCCAGTCAGAGCATTGACCCAGCGATCTCCAAAATCTCCAACAATCACCATCGTAATGGAGCCCTTTTCCGATTTGAATTCCATTTGAGTGCGAACCTTCGAGTTCTGCTTTGTCGACACACACATCCTCTTGATTTTGAGAGTGTCGATTCGCTTCAAGGCCATCACCCAGCCTTCTTTCTCCTTCTTGTAGACAATAAGGAGTCCGTTTCGAAGGAGTACCACACGGCGCATAGCCACCGTGCTGTAGCGGTTAATCAAGAAACCCTAAATATGTCCACAATTCGATCGTTTATTCGTTTTAAAAGTATAAAATTTGGTTCAGATTAGAAGCAAAGATTCTTTGAAAAGTAGAAAAAAAGCTGACCTTGTGCTTGACGAAAGTGAGGAGCATTCCCGAGATGACGGCATCGGAGGAGCGGATATTTCCAGGTAGCGTGATCTTCTTCTGGAAGGCGTCGGAACTAGCCATCGAGTAGCAGTGACCTTTCACTGGTGAATGAAAAGAATAACTGATGGCCAACAATTAAACCCATAGGTTACTTTTTACAAGATTAAACAAAACAAAGCTTGACCTGTTTTGACAATTCCAGAGAAAAAAAAAGAGTAATAAAAACGAACCATTTATAGTCTACAGGAAACAAAAAGATCAGACTCACAGTTGAAAATTATGCTCTTGGTCAGACGATTAATTATGACATAACACCCTGATTTTGAGAATGTATGATAGGGGGATCAAATAGGAATTATTTTGAACTTCTATGACTGGAATCAATCAGTCGCTCAGTCATTTCTTTCTGTAAAAACAGATGATTTCTACAAAAAAACTTACCAAAGCTTCAAGTTCTTTAGGCGATACCATATTATACTCAGTGACGAAAAAATAAAAGTGTTTATATAGTGTATTAGCATGCGGTTCCTAAATTTGTTTAATAATAAAAGAAATTATAGACATCCCCCTACCGCTCCCAATTCGTTTAGCCGCTCAAAATGATGAATGTAAATATGTACAAAAACTCTAAATAGCCGCGTCAGAATCTTCTTGCAGACTTGCTTAAAATCTTTGGGGAAAGGAACATCTAAATCAGGTTTGTTAAATCTACTGAAATAAAATACTTACTCATAGAAGTCGGGAAAACATGCTCATCATTAATTCTAACTTCAATCCAGTCCATTAGAAGCTGCATGTATTCGGGAGCAGCTAAACGAGTAGGCTTCTTATAGTTTTGCCCATCTTGCCATAAATATTCATACCTTTAATGAATAAATTCACTACAATATTCTGCTAAAAACTCACTTTGGCCCTCCAGACATTGTCGGGCAAGATTTCTTCGTGCAAACATCAGAAATCGCTCCATACATTAGATTGATTCGGTTAAAGAAATCCACAGCTAAATATTTAAAAGTCTTTCAAAGGTTTGATTGAAAAAACTAACTGTGCACAGCTAGCCAATCATCAATGTTTTCATTGGCAGGTAACCTAACAGCACGTTTTAGATCAATTCCAGATCGTAGCGTCGCTTCAGCCTGCTTATGCAGCTGATATCGCATAGTTCCCTGGGGGAATTTTTTCTTCGGTCGAAATGTCTAAAAAAAAATTTAAAAAATAAACCCCAAAAAACTAGCCTTATGCTTATTAACCTGAAGAAATTCAAATAGACTAGACATATCTTCAGAATTATTGTTGGCGTTAACCTTCTGAAAAACAAAAATTAATTAAAAATGAGAAAACGAAAAAAAGCTATGAGAAATAGTGAGAAATATAAGTCGTTCGGATTAGGTGAAAAATAAATAAAACGCTGCCGAAACAAGGCGAAGGCAAAGGCGCTCTGTCGTTAGCAGCGTGATGCACGCAATTGGTGAGGCATGAGTAATTGGCGTACAAATTTCGCACCATTTAGACCATCTAGAATTTCGCTTTGCAACTGGATTTACTCTCCTCTTTCAGCTATTTTTTCTCACTTTTTAAACTAATAAACCAACTCTAAATATCAAAAGACAAAAAATGGAGATATAAGGTATGGAAATTTAACGAAAAGTACGTAGGAGCTGAGGAAGATGCGTGCGGATAAGTCAGCTGTTCCTTGATTGATTTGAACAATTTAAAAGTCACACGACTCTTGTTCGAAAGAGCCTCTGAGAATAGAAGAAAATTAATTAATACAAGGAGGAAAGTGTTAAAAAGCAGCTAGCTTAGCAAATAGACACGAGACAAAACAAGGCAAATAGATGGAAGTCTGCAAAGAAAATGAGGCGTAGGCACGGCAACTCGGACATTTTCCACGCTTTTCCGGGCTCTTTTTTTGATCGAAACGGGTTTTATTCGCCGCTATTTTGGACCTACAAATGGTTATTTTATAAATAACCCATAAAAAGGAAACCAGAGTTGGTGAAAAATGTTGCTTTCAGCAGAATTCTTTGTCGAGCCGGAAATTGGCTTCGAAGGAGCTCTCACACTCTCTGGTCAATAAGTGTAGCCATTGCGAGAGGTCCGGATGGTTTCGCAAGAGTCTCGAATGCCACCCATTAAGAGTCTCAACCACGCCCAACTTCTTCTAGAAGGAATAGCACCTTCAAAGTAGAAGTACAAAGCGAATTTTGGTTATTGGAGCTCAAAGTTGGTGATTTTTCTAATTTATGATGTTCTACAAAGTTATAGATTTCAATCTCCTCTAGAAGATTGCAGAGCATCAAAAACCCTAAAAACTGGAAAATAAAAGAAAATCAGGGGTGGGCTCTCTTCGAGAGAATACGGTACTAATTTTCTCTGCGAATTTCGTCGAGTATTTTTAGCCCAAAATTTGTAGAGAAAAAACTCTTTTATTGCTCATATTTACAAGATAAAAATGGGCAAGGAGATGCATAAACGATGTACAGAAAATGCTTCATCACAAATTATGAGCACCGAAAAACTCGTGAGTGCAGCGAGGCAGCAGAAGGTTAGAATAATTATGGCGAAAATTAATAATATCTGTTTTATCTAAAATTTGACGACTTCTTCTTTATTTTGTCCCGTAAAAAGAGCAATTCTGGCTATAGCCGGTGCCATCCCGGGCGACTCTCTCTCCTCATTCATATTTGCCGAAGGGGGAGGTGACGCCGATGGTCTTTGGATACTGTAATTCTCTTTGGAAAAAAAAAACTAAAAAGAAAACTCACTTGACTTTGGGTTTTGGAGGAACTGGCGGTGGATTTTTAGCCCCAGCTCCAATCCCATTCAAATTGTCATAATTCATTCTCCCATCGACAGTAATTGGAACTTGTCGGACTTTGGGAGGCAAAACTGGCGGCTTCTTGTCATTCACTCCTTTTGGGGGAAGCGTAGGAGGACTAATCTCATCCTGGAAATTTTATTTTCTCTAGAAAAATGGAGAAAAAAAACCTTTCGGAGGTCATTAGCTGGACCAGGAAGAAGTTTCGTCTCGATTATGTGAATCCGTTTGGTGGGAGAATAGCTGGTTGTATTCTCCTCGTGAGGAGGAGTGATTGGTCGCGGTGGAGGCCCATTTTTATTATTATTTTCAATAATTGTGACTCTCTTCTGCTCCTTCTTGTCGATGGTGCTCATCCTCGAAGGGATTGGAGAAGTACTGAGCGAGTGGGTTTGCTTCAAATTTGTCCCGCATTCCACCAACAGCTTGTAGGCTTCTTGAGCCTCGGCTGACCATTCCATCGGCTCGGATTGTTTCTCTCTCAATGAGGACCTAAACTTCTTTTGTTTACTTTCTTTCTTTTAAAAAGTATACATCAACGATCTGTCTAATTCCTCCGTCGATTCGGTGAGTTCTTTCTTCTTCATATCGGAAAGGATCGTTTCCACCTTTTTATGCTCTCGATTCTGTTTGTTTTGCCACTTCTCCACCTCATCAGTGGTCATTGTTCGCACAGAAGAGCCAGTTTGAAGGATTCTAAGCGGGTATTATTTTATTTTTTAAAAGAGGGAAAAACCTGGTTGGGAGAGGGACTTCCTTCGACTGTTTTTCGACTTTTGGTAGCAGAGGTCGATCACTCATCGAAGAAAGGGAGAATTCTGTCAAATTTCGCTCAAGGTGTTCCACTTCCGCCGTCAAAATATTGTCCGATATCGTGGCTGGAGGCGAGCGATGGCCATTTCTGAAAAGATTCTCCTATTTTTGGGCTATTTGTAGCTCAAAACCCAATTTTAAAGTAATTTTTTGATTTCTGAAATTTTTGTAAAGGCGGGGGTAAAACTCACCTCGGAGAACGAGCATAGACAGCGCAGATGGGTTGAGGTCGTCTGAATTCCCCGCTACTATCATCCTGGATGAGAGGAGTCATGGAAGTGGCTGAGTATTCGAGAGAGCGAAGGGAGGTGTTGAGCTCTTCGAAAACATCTCTCATATTTTTGTTCATTGTATTGTCATTCGACTGAAAATGTCGGAGATCTAAGGTTTTGAAGGAAGAAAAACGGACCATTGGGGGAGCAGAGGGTTGGAGACTCGAACGAGAAGGATGACTTCGACTTGTGGGTGGGGACATAGCGGAATTCTATGACAAATAGCTGACTCAAAAAAGGATTTAATCTTACTGGAGAGATGACCTCCCGGAGTGACATCGTATCGCGAAGAGCCACACCTTCTCTGCCCATTTCTGGGCGTAATGGCACACCGCTGCCGCCGTTCACGGATGATTGGCTTTTGTTGCCTAATGACCGTCGTCCTTCCGGTGAAGCCGCAGCCCCCGGAAGTGTCATTTCTTTTTTGTCCAGCTGAACTGACTCATTTTGTAGAGCAAACAAACACACCTGAAGGAGACCAAATGCATAGCCGTCAATTCCCACATGACAGGTATGATGAACAGCGCCGACTGGCTCACTGATTAAAGCTTTTCGCTTTTCCCTTTCCTCTTCTTTGGATTTCTTTGAACTTTTCTTTTCTTTTTTCTCCCCCGCTGGGACGCAACTGTTTCCGATTATCTCGCCAGTTGAAGGGTTCTCCGCACCTAAAATTCGCCCATCTTGAGTCTATTTGGATCTCTTTCTCTTACCCAAATGAGCTACTGTATCAGCTGGTCGAAAGAGACCCATTTTACCGTTTCTCAACGAGCCAAACCAATAATATCCATCTGGATAGGCTGAGGGACTAAAGATGATCTTGGAGGAAGAGGAGGAGGCTTACGCTTTCTGGATTACGGTGATCAAGTCATCTTTTTTGAAGGATAAATGGTCCACAACTTTATCGTTGAAATCACAAACAGCACGGACTGTTTGTGGCTGCCTGAAAGGATACTGTAGGATCGAGAAAGGGACTTCAAACTTTTCGGGGAATTGGACAACCAGCTCGGCAAAAGTTGGCCGATTGTGTGGATTGTGAAGCCAGCATTCCTTCATCGTTTCGTAGATATCTTCTGGACAGCAATCAGGTCGAGGAAGGATTCTTTTCTGTCGGTCGACTGCGTCTAAAATCTGCAAAATTTCTTCCTTCTTTTCTTCTGCAAAATCAAGCAAACCTCCGCTCCGATCATCCCATTCCACGGCATTTGGCCATAAGTGAACATCTCCCAAAGAGTTACGGCAAATGCCCACACATCGGAGGCTGAAGTAAACTGAATTCTCCACAATATTCCCCCAAAAAAGTCGATCAAACCTTGAGGAAATTGATACATTCCGGGGCGCACCAGGCAATTGGTAGTCTTAGATTTAAGCTAAATTCAGATTTATAGTAATCCTCGCCAACACCAAGGGAACGAGAGAGACCAAAATCTGATATTTTTATCTGAAGAAGGTTGATTTGAAAAAGAAGGCTGGAAAAAAAAACCTTTTTTGGACTAAAAACCAAAACATTTCTAGCCGCCAAATCGCGATGAATCAGTCGTTGTGACTCCAAATAAGCCATTCCCTGGAATTTATTCATTGGAGGGGTTGGAGGAGAGACTCACTCGACAGATTTGTTCAGCATAATCGCAGAGAACATGGACAGGGAAGGAATCTTTTAGGGCTGGCTTGTGGAGACATTCAAGGAGAGAACCACAAGTGGCCAACTCAGAAACCATCATCACTCTTTTTGTATCCAAAACGACACCAAATAGACGGACCTGGAAGAGAAGTTCGACTCTATTCTTGGGGAAGGAAGCCAACCACATTGTCGTGTCTCATCCTGGTCATTATGGCAGCCTCTTGGAGGAATGAGGAACTCGTCGCGCTGAATTTCCCAGGATCGACGCATTTTACAGCCACCTGAAACTTATTTTATTCTACTTTCGAGAGGGAAAGTCACCTGGATGATGTCGTTGTTGTTGTGGGAGTGCCGCCAGGAGGCTTGCCAGACTGAGCCGAATTCACCGCGGCCTAGCTCTTTACAAAGAGAGATTCTGGAAAAATTTTGGTTTCAGAGAAATTGATGAATTTTTTCCAACTTTTCGGGGGAAATAATGTGCTGATCTTCCTCTATGTCGATGGAGTTGCCTTCCTTTTTATCGGATTCAGAACGACCAAATACTTTTTTCAACTTGCCGACGACTCCTTTTGGATACATTTTTTCGTATTCTTTTCGAAGTCGTTTTTGTTCTGGTCGACTCATGCCTAAAATATTTGATTTTGGAGGGAAGAGCTACCATATTTCTTTGGGTAACCCGAAATTAGTGAAAAATGGGTACCGTCTGGAAAACCCTGGAAGTCAACTTCCTCAATCGTTTTCAGACTTTTAATCAACCTTTTAGATTTTTCAATGTTTTGCAAAGTTGTAGAGAAGATCAAGGGCTACAACTTTGTAGAACATTGAAAATTGAAATATGAAATCAAATGGAAAACTCCAAAACCAACCAATTCCAGAGAGGTCGAGCTCCTCTACGTATTGGAGATCTTCAGCATTTCGGAGTTTTAGATTAGCACGAAGTTTGGTCTCATAACTGAAATGAATCTATCCAATCCAAACAAAGCGAACGAAAAGGGGGGAATGTGTGGCAAAATGAATCACTAGGCCGCGCAATTCCCCCAAGGTATTGGCGAAATAATTGATTTTAAAAATGCAAAGAATTCCCAGGCCAAATAGGGGAATTCGTGAGCATTTCCGGCGAGGTGTGAACTGATAATAAAGATAAGAAAATATTAAAAACGCACGAGGTTAAGTCAGCTTGCTGCAGCAATTTTGTCAGAGAAGTGTCTCCATTATCTAAATTAGTTTCCTCCTTTTTTTAATTAGAAAAAAAACTCACCCCGTTTTTTGTTATCCATGATATCAGAAAATTTGAAGCATCTAGTCCAATCTGAAAGTGATTCATCAACACGTGAACTATGACCACTAGGGGGGACAGGAGTTGAGTAAGAAATTCGACGTTTCAAAACAAAAAATTAGGGTGGGAGGATGTTGATCTCATTTTTCTTCTATTTTTAGACGATTACGTCTAGAAAAAATTAGAATTGGAGTAAATCGATTGTGCTTGGCCATAATAAAATCCAAAAATCGCGGTTGAAACGAATAATTGAAGTCAGCTGTTGCGAGGAGTAGAACGTAAGAAAGAGAGAGAGAGAGAGAGAGTGGGGGGAAATGATCGTCTAAAGATGGAAAGAAGTGAGACAAATCTATCGATCGCTAGTCAAAGGCAAGTGAAAGTGCGACTTGGATGAAAACGGATTGTTTAGTTGTTGACCCAGCTGTTTTTCTTCCGAAGAATCTCTCCTCCTCCTCCTTTCGATCGATCAAAATAACTTGTACCACCCGTTGAGACTAATTGGATCGTGGAGGGCAGGCGTGTCCCAAAGTGTAGTAAATTTAACATGGTTCTCTCACTTGCCAGCCAGCCCGTTCGCAAAAGCGTTGTACAACAGGTGACAGGGTCCCATGGGTCAGCTTCCGCTCGGACACTCCTCTTGGATTTACGGAAAAACGAGAGAAATTCTATTGGAGAGAGAAAGAGAGAGAGAGAGGCACAAAGGTAGAAACAGACAAAACAAGTTTTGGAGAAACAATGAGTCGATTAGACTTTTATAACAATGAACAACAAAATAACAACAACCTCTGATAACAAGTTACTTCATCAAGGACTTATTCTTTCCACCGGTCTTCTTCTTTGCGATAGCCTTTTTGGCGGTCTTTTTCAGCGGCTTTTTAGTTTCCGAAGATGGAGTCTCGCTAAAAGCCAATTTAGTCAAGGTGAATAACGAAACAAACCTGTTCTTCCTTGTCGAAAACTTATATTTCTCAATTTTGCTGCTTTGATTTGGATTGATTTTCGTAGCTTTCTTTGACTTCATTTTTTTTGCTGCTACATTTTGTTTCTAAAACATGAAATAAATTTATTTTTTAATCTTACCAATATTTTGCTCTTTTTCATGGTTTTAGTAATTCTCAGTTCTCTTCCTTCAAATTCGCACCCATTCATGTTTAGAGCTAAATCAACAGACGATGGATCCTAGAAAAACATTCAAATTCATCAAAATAACTTACTTTGAATGCGACAAAGCCGATTCCTTTCCCTTTTCCAGTATTAGTGTCCTTTACCAAACGGACAAAATCCACTGGCCCAATTTCTTTTTCGAAATAGTTTAGAACTTTGTCTTCTTGGATATTAAATGGAAGATTACCTAAATTATTTGTAAATTTTTCAAAGTTCTTACCTATGAAAACAGTAAAATCTTTATCATAGCTCTTAGTAGCAACAGTTGTGTCCACTCGAATATGATGATCATCAACTACAGTTCCATTCCTAAAAGCCGAAATTTATTATAAAAAGATTGAAACTTACTTTTCTAGTGCCTTTGCAACTGAAGCTTCTTCTACGAATTTAACGTACGACATCAAGGAGTTTTGTTTATTGCTATATTGTTGTTTAGCATGAGCGATTCGTTTGGATAAAGACTCTTTCTCAGGAATCAATCCTCGTAAACGTACAGAATCCACCTAAAAATATGCTGAAAACATTAAAATAATTTTTTCTACCTTTCCGCAATCAGAAAAAAGCTTCTTAATAGACTTTTCGTCCATATCAAGTGGTAAATTTCCTACAAATACTGTGCGTTTTTTCTCCTCTTCAGTCATTTTCTTAATTTTCTTCCTATTTTCTCTAAAAAAAACACTAAAAATCTTTTGAAAAAAGACCAAACTTGCCTCTGAGCATCACGATCTCCTGTGATCTTCTCGACCTTTTTTTTCTCTTTAGGTTTTGGAATAATTTTATCTTCACCAGCATTTAAAGAAGCAGAAGTCTCAGTTGTTGAAGACTTTCCAAAGAGGCCAGAAAGTCCTCCAGCCGTATACCCTTGAGTTTCTTCGCTCTTTTTATCTAAATTTACTAAATATATATTTTTAAAATAACTAACCAACTTCAACTTTTTCTTTCTTAGCTTTCTTTGCGGGGCCTTCTTCTGAAGCAGCTGGCTTCCTTTTCTTGTCTTTCAAGCTACCCATCTAAAATACATTAAATGAGATGTAATTTCAGAGAAATAAACAAAGAATAGACATTTGGAATATAATGGATCAATTTTGGCCATTACATTTATTCGGTGACAGAAGTAGAATATATAAAAATAAAAATATTTGAGTTCGACAATCGAGATTGAATTAATAGCCGAAAAACATTGCTGGCTGTCCCATTCCCAACATAGGAGGAGCTGGAATATCGTCAGCTCGTTCGATACGGAATGCTACTTGAAGGAAGAATTGTTTGGTATCCTTATTCCACATTGTCCAGAATTTTTCTGATTTATCAACCTCTCTAAAAGACTGACTATTAACGCAAATTAAAATAAACTAGCCTTGAGGGGATTTTAAAACCGATGGTTTCATATGGTTCAGCAGCAAAAAGCAAATATTGCCATCTTTTATCTGGAGGCTGCTGTTTCTGTTCATAGGCTGACATGAAACGGTGGCGAGGTGTAATTCCATCGCTGATTTCAGGATAATCAATTTGGAACAAAAGAGCCTGCTGGCCAGTTCCAGGATCTCTTTCACGAGTAACCTACAAATAAATAGATTTCAGCAAAAATTCAAACCTTGTATCCAGGTCTACCAATCTTTACGAATTTTTTAGGCTCAACCCTGACAACGACTGGAGCAGGACAGTATGGCATATCAGACTGTTCCTTAGCTGCACGGCGTGCCAAGTTAGATTGATGTTTCTTTCCTTGTGTATGAGTCAAGTAAGAAGCTGAAAATGGCAAATCTGCATCAAAAGTAAGCAAACTAACCTTCGTTGTTATGCAAAGTGAGACATAACTTGCACTCGAATGTTCCAATGTGATTTCTCATAAAATATGGATCTTTCGAAAGGTCGATAGTTTCCAAAGCCAACTGTCGTAAACGTTCCTTTCTGTCATTAGCAGTCATCTGGGCAGAGGCAACGCCTCCACCTCCTGTTTTACCACCGGCACGGTTTTGAAAATCCATCTAAACACAATTAAATTAACAGCAAGAACTAAACTCGATAATTACTATAGTATTGGAAATACCGAATAAGAAAAAAACCAGAAATAAATCAAGCTTTTTTTAAGAAAATGAAAAAATGAACAAATTGGAGCATATAAAACCCGTTTTACAAAAAGATACCGGTCGGAGATTCTCAGGCTGACAAAGAAAAGAAAGTCATGGTGATGAAGCAGAAAAATCGGTTGAGTTTTGAAGCTGTTGACGGGTGCTAGGTTCATAATCACATTCTTCGACTATACGAAGTAAGTCGGCTGAGAGAGCTCTTCGGTCCCATTGGTCTCTAGAAAAATTAGCTAGAAAAAAAAACCAAAAACAAAAAAAACCTGCAATTCTCTATGCAATTAGAAAGTGAAGCTGCTAGTGCTTCCATTTCAGGGACAGGCCACCAATCCGTCTTTCTTACTGCCGCCGAAATAACTCGATCAATCTTTTCCTTATCTATAAGTAATGTTTTTTCTTCTATTTTCGGAATTGATAGAGTTTCAGCAATTTCAGTTTCCTAAAAAATATTATGATGAAAAGCTTAGTTCTTACAGTTAGGTGTTTTGTCGTTAGAGGCGTCGTTGGAGTTACCTGTTCAAGCGTTTCTTGCTCTTTTTCTTTTCCTTCTGACGTTCTAAAAAAAACCCTATAAATTATAATTTAAACCTTACTGATTCAATTGTCGTGCGATTGACTGAACAATATCTTTAGATTTTTGCTTCTTTTTGCCGTTGGAGAAATTATAGGTGGCTCCTCGAAATTTTACACTTCGATTTGCACTACTTGCCTACAAACAATAATTTTTTAAACATTTTCTTACCGGAGTTGCACCTTTTGGTGTATAATTTGTAAACGAATTTCCTTTAAATCCATCGGCTACTCTCCATTTACTTTTTCTAATAAATCCTTTTGGAAGATTTATGAGTTTTTCATTTTTTGGTACAATGTTTGCTTCAATTAATAAACGAGCACTTTCCTAATAATATAATTATAATATTTTTTTAAAAAACGAATAAATTTACCTCCAGCTTCCCGACAAAGTCTTCGTCAAATTCTTTTTCAAAAATATCTTCAACGATATCTCTCATTGACATAGCATTGTGACGAATTGATTGTCCTTGCGGGTCACGAGGTGGATTATATTCCAACGCATTATCAACAATAAGTTGAATGTCTCCCAAAAACTGATCCGGATGTACATATTCTCGCCTATAAACCTATAAAATTGTTTAAAAAATGTCTTACATATCAATCTTTTGTTGAATTTGTGTCAAGCACATGGGTTTTTTAATAATTTCATAATAATCACTTGCAACATCCTTTGTAACAGGCTCTGTGAAAGGTGTGAAACGTCGGTCACGAAACACTTTAGCTACAAAAAATTAGGTTAAAGCATAAATTGTAAAAGAACATACCTAGCTGATCTCTTATGAAAATACGAAATTCTCTGAGCTGTTTTTCATATACATTTTCAAGTACTTCCGCTTCTTCTTTACTAAGCTTTCTTACTGGAACGTCTTCTATCACCGCTTTTTCCGGTTCAGGATATTTACTAGCTAAAAAAATATATGCATGCAAAATGCTATTTTACGGTCAAATATTGTTGGAGGAAGAAGCGCTGGTGAGCAGACAAATTTGAAATATTGAGTCCTAATATCCTGTGGAATGGGAGCCATCCTGAATAAAATAAATCTTTAAAGAGTAGAGAAAAAACTAACGTGAGACAATGCTGAACTTTAAAAATCTTAGTTACTTCTTCAGGGCATTCGTCATAGTCTCCTTCACAAGAGGCTATAAACAAAATGGGAGTGAAACCAGTGATTTGACTAAGAGAAATTTTTAGCTGAAACTTATTTGCAAGTAAGCAAAAACTCTTACCATATGAGAAACACTTAGTGGCACAATTTTAAACCACTCATCAATTGAAGGACAAAGTAAAATACAAGGTCCTCTTGCTGCAGTCCGTAAAGCTGATTGGAAAATTGTAGCAAAAGCTTCCTATAAATAAATATTTTTTAAAAGATTACCAAACCTCAGGTCTGCCATCGGCAAAAAGTTTACTGATAGAAATACAGTGAACAGGCAAATGATCCAGTTTGCTTAGAAGAGCTGGTAAAATATAAGATGTCTGTCCCATATCTGGACACCTTCGGCTTCCAGTCAAAAATATACGTGCTTAAATAATTAATTCAACATAGAGTAAAATCTTACTTGCACTAATTGCAGGAGGTTCTTCCAAGCCTCGAACAACCTTTTCTAGTTCGCACGATCCAGTAGCTTCTACATTTCTCGAACATCTATACCCGGCTGGCAAGTTGAGCAGTATATTATTAAGACCAGATTGAAGTAAGATAGACGTTCGATCATCCAGAGGACGACATGGGATTGAAAAGTCTCAAATATTGATGTAATATAACAAAATCATTTCTACCTCTTCTAGATGCTGGTGTTATTTTCTTCATTGCAGTGATAATATGTTCCTTTGATACTTTAAAATTACTTAGATCCAATTTTAGCCTATCATTGCTCAAATAAATATGAGGAAACTGGTTTCGCAATGATATCATAACAGATTCAGTGCAAAGATACTGTAAGAAGCTTAAAATTAAACCAATAGAAAATACCTTCAAATCAGCTCCGCAATATCCACTCGTATTTCCGGCAATCCAATCAATTTCTTCTGCGCTCGGCTGACTTTCACCCCATTTGGCCGTGTGAATCTTTAAGATTTGCTGTCTAGCAGCAGAATCAGGCAGTGAAAATTTGAGTTCTTTATCGAATCTTCCTGGACGACGTAATGCTGGGTCGATTGAATCCAGCCGGTTTGTAGCACCAATTACAATTACCTAAATGTGCTTATTTAATTTTAAAAAATTAGCAAAACAAACCTCTCCACGACTATCTAATCCATCCATGAGAGCAAGCAGAGTACTAACTATACTTGAATGAATCTGATCTTGTCTAGTTGATCTTACTGGAGCTAAACCATCAATTTCATCGAAAAATATTATAGACGGTCTCATTGCATACGCCTGGTCAAATAAAATTCTATAAAAAGATAATTCAAAAGTTTTCAATTAGTTTTTACCTCAATTGACGTTCAGATTCTCCAACCCATTTGCTCAAACAATCAGCTCCTTTTCTCATAAAAAATGCTACTTTTTTATTTCCACGGCTGCATTCATTGGCTAGTGCTCTTGCTACTAACGTTTTTCCTGTTCCTGAAAAATATAAGAATAAAAAAGAGCTTAAAATACATACCAGGTGGTCCATAAAAGAGAACTCCTCTCGGTGCTTTGATATTAAAATTTTGAAAAACATCTGGATACACCATAGGGAAAAGAACTATTTCTTTCAGTGACTTTATATGGCTTCCAAGACCACCAATCTAATAATACAAATAAAACCAATTTTTATAAAACAAACTCACGTCCTCAAAACCAATTGTTGTATCAACTTCCATAGGATCTACATCACTACAAGATGCTCCTGTTTGTTGCCGCATTCTTTCACGAATGACGCTTTGAGAGGAAGCAAGTTCGTTGTCTAAATTATAAAGGTTAAAAAAATATAAATATAACAGCATAATTGTAGTTGCGAATTTCAAATTTTACCTGTTAAATTCATTGGGACAAATCTATTTCTGGCCTTTTTCATGCTTGCCTCTTTTCTTCGCTCAAAATGCTCATCCTCATGTCTTCGCATGTTTGACTCGTGATCGCTTCCTGTAGAGGAAGAATCACTTCTGCACATTCTTTGCCTAAAATAATTTTCTATTGTAAAAAAAAATAGAATTACTTATAATTTTGTCGCTGGTGTTTTGCTTTTTGTAGGTCATTACGCTTGGATTCTTTTATAGGATCATGTTCTTTATAAGATGGTCTACTTCGATTTCTCAAAGTATGCCTTTTTGATTGCTGTGCCTGCTTAGTAGGGCTGGTATTCCGACGTCTAAGTTCATAGTGTGCTCGTTTGCCACCTTGCACTTCTTCTTCGTCCTCTTCTGACGACGACGATGATGATGATGATGATGTTATGGACTCTTCCTCTTCTTCTTGTTGAGATCGTTTCTAAAATAAATTATTATTATTTCCTGAGAAAAAAGACTCACCTCGTCATCAATTAAATCGTTTTTGCTATCTTCGTTTTCCTCATCAGCTTTTTCTGTTTTTATGATTACTCGATTCTTAATTCGCTGTTCTCTAAGACTGACTCTTAACTCCTTAGATGGACTATTGTCTTCATTCCTAAGTTTTTCTGGTGATTGTGAGCCATTTCTAAAGTTTAAATATTAAATAATAAAATCATGTTTTACTCACATATTTCGTCGCGGTCTTACGCGTTCATAGGCATTTCCATTTTGCATGCTATGCGATTCTTCAACCACTTCATCATGCTCACTCTAAAATATATCCTATTTAAATAAAGATTTGTCTTACCATATCACTTACTATTATTTTTCTACGCTTAGGTCTACTGAAGGTTATATGTTCTTCCTCATCGCGTAAAGATCGTCTAAAGACCATTTAAACTAAAAATTAATACTTACCTTCGAGTTCGACGAGTTTCGTAGTTTCTTTCACTATCAGAAGAGTCTTCATTATATCGATTATCACATTTTCGTCCCGATCTTGTATAACCAGTATGCTTCAAATTAATCATTAAAAAGTTTAAAATAAATAAACTAACCTCTCGATATATGCCTTCAAAATTATTGCCCAATTGATTTTCTGCCAAGCTCCTATAAACGGTAGTCCTTTCTCGGACAGATCTTCTTACTTCTTTCTGTGGCGAAATACCCATTCCGTGTCGCGACGAACGGACCATCTACAAATAATTGCTAAATAATACTATAACATAATAAGAAGACAGTCATAGCAAAAATTCGAATTCCTCCAGCGAGCGACGCTAGTCTCCTTTTATGTACGCAACACAACTATTTTATGGGCGACGGCAGTGATTTTTTTAACCAAAATTGGTCTAAATCAAAGGCTATAGGTCGACAGAAGAAGAAGACTGAAATATAATTACGATTGGTTTATGTTATTATGGTAGACCCCTAGAGGGCAAATGCGCTTTTATGAGGGGATAGAAGAAGAGACTCAAGTATAATTCATAAAGATTTATTTTCTTTTAGAGACAGAATACAAAAAGAAAGAGTTTGACTCCAAGTTAGAAAACAAAAACAGCAATAACAAATAAAATCAGCGGAAGAGAGAAGATCCGAGAGAAGGCAAAGTTGCATAACTGAATACCCAATCACAACGTGGAACTGAATTTTGAGCCAAACCTCTTTCATTTTTTGTAGATTCTCTATCCTAAAATCAGCCACAATCTCGAGAAAATCCGTCAAAGGACACTTCTCGCCGCAATTCGGCAGAGCCAATGTGTAGAATTTTGACGTCTCGTTTTTATAATGAATCTACTCTCGCTGTTTAACCAAAAATGATAGCATTTACTTGAATAAAAGGAGTGTTCTCCTCTTCCTCGTGAAGCTCTAAAATCAGAGCTGCCGCATAAGGAATTAGGAGGTTGTTTCCAATTCCAAGGGTGTACATCGCTGAGCTGATTGTTCCATCATGCTGGAAGAAGAAGATTCTTTTGGACTTTATGGTTTGTACTTACAGCTGAATACATAAATGCCTTTGTCTTTATCAGCGCTTGGGAAGAATCTTCAAGATGTTTAGCCCAATCGTTGATGAGAACTCCCCCTCTGAACTATCTTTCTTCTAATAGAGCCAACTCAAACCTTAGTTTTGCTTTCTCCCGACTGTCAAATAGACTGACTCTTGTGACTCTTTTCAGCTCTCTGATGTGGTTGATAATCGTCGCATTCCGCCACCTCTCATAGACCCATTCAGGTTGTCCCATTCCGTGGAGGATCTACTATTTTTTAAATTGGCGATAACTTCTCTCACCTCCATGTTGATCCCATTCAATTTTTTGACATTTTTAAATGAGATGCTCTGATAGCCGGTGTAATTGGCCAACTTTTTAAAGAGTTCCTTATATTGGAAGTCGATAGCCTCACTCAGATTGGCTGTCTCTCTCTTGATTGTTTCCTTCGCAAGAGGACATTTCACTCCAGTCGGTCGAAGCAACTAAACTTTTATGAGGATAAAGGAGTCGAGAATTACAGCATCTTCTTCACCAAAAGACGCCGAATAGATTGGAATGGGCTGCCAGCCATTGGGACCATTGGAATCTTGCCAAATTTGGGATTTCGAAGGGAACAAACCAGCTGCTACTCCTTGGGCACTTTCGATCGCTCTATCTGCGTTAGAACTTCGAAACAAAATCTAAAAATAGATTTTTTTTTGTTTGAATCCTTCTATACTTCGTCTCGATCGAATTGGGGAGAAAGAAACTCCTCGTTGAAGACGTAACGCTGTCGAAGCCATTTTCCAAGGGCATAGGCTTGTCTCATGCCTTCTTCTGTTAATTGGTCCCAACCGCGTGGCCAGAAGGTTTCATTGTAAGGATCCTTGGGATAAGGCAACTCTCCAGGAGATCGATCTCCATGGCGCCAGAGGACAAAAATTTGGAGAAGTTTTGCTTGAACCAATGGGAAAAATAGGAGGAAAAGACGCCTAAAAATAAATAACATTTTTAGGAGAAAACTAACATTTTGAGGCACCAGAAATCAAAGGAAACGTTCGACTCGCCTCGGAGAGGATTTACTCGGCTCTAAAAGGTCTTTACCCTGACTGAGAGGGGTGGGAAAGTCTCTTTCTCTCTTCGCTCTCATCATCATTTATCCCTTCATTGGCTTAAAAACGAATGCCGCAAGTCCGTGATCTCCTGGTGAGGGGACCCTCGCTGGACAATGGCGATTCGAATGGACAAACAGTCCCATGAGTCAGGGCGGAGCAGTCTCTTTACCCTCTCCGAGCGGCCTGTTCTCTTGCGACTCCAGAAAATAGAAGCACTCGAGTCAACGGCCGAATTGGGACGATCTAGTCCTCTCCCTGACCCCTCCTCTTTTTGGCTGTTAGTCTCTCTCCCATCTTCCTTCCCTCCTCTTTCTCACTTTTTTCCCTCAAGTTTATTGTCCAAGAAAAAACTCTTTCACTTTCCAAGTCGACGAACAACAATTTTCCAAGAAATTTTCCTCTTTTTGGGCAAAAAAATCGAGACATTTTCTTGTTGATTGAGGAGATGGGATTCCGAGGGTTTTTGTCAATCTTTCATTCGGCTGAGACAGCCTTTTGGCTGCTTCTTTGTTTGACTCGGAGGCGCTGTTTGCGGTCAGCGGACATGGCCTCCGGTGGTGTAGCCTTAGACCCTCGGATCAGATGGATTACCAGTTTTCTTCCTTTTTATATCTCTTCCCTCTCTTTAAACTCAAAGAGTTCTCCTTTCAGGGTATGTGGTGGCGGCTGTTTCTAATTCCGACCATTGCTTGGTCGGCTGGAGTGGTTACTATCCCTCATAAAGCAGCCGTCAATGACAAAATCAAATTCGATGGTTTTCTCTCTTTTTTTCCTAAGAAGATTGCCTAATTTTTAGACTTTTCTGAGCGATTTCTCTCGCCAGATGACTTCGTCTACGCCCAGAAAAAGCCCGTCGCCAAGCCGACTTCTGCCGATCTGGATGCCATTCAAAATTCCCAACTCTTCGAAGGAGATATAGTCGGAATTCCATCTGATGAACAAGCTATTTTGAACCAAAGAATGCGCGATTCGCCTCTCGAGGAATTTGATCACATCTTCAACAAACCAGTGAGTCGAAATTCTTCTCTCTCTCTCTCAATGGCAATCATCTTTAGTTCCACAGCTCACTGAATCTTTTGACTTATCCCGATAAATTGTGGATAGACGGCCAAGTACCCTACATGCTGGAGGAAGGAATGACACCCGAGTAAGTCCATTAGAAAGAAATTAAAAAAGGACTTGGACTCTCTCTTCCTTTGTTTCTGAGGTCTCACGAGCTATTTGTCCTTTCTCTTTTTCTGCTCACACCTCGCGTCTGAGCGTGCTCTTAAACAATTAGACGGGGAGAGAGAGAAGTGTCAAGAGCCTCCCCAATATCTGTTAACTTTTTTTAGTCAACGAGCAGCCATTGCCCAAGCCTTCGACGAATACAAAGAGAAGACTTGTATCCGCTTTATTCCTCGAACCGAGGACGATTTCGACTACATCTACGTCAAACGAAATGTCGCCTTCGGGTAAGAGTTGAGCCTTCAAGATTTCTCCTTTCAAGATGCTCATCTTATGTTGGAAGGGCAGGCGGGAATCAAACAGTCTCACTCGAAGTGGACAAGTGCTTTTCGAAAGGAATCATAGCCCATGAGTTGATGCATGCTCTCGGTTTCTTCCATGAGCATTCTCGAACTGATCGTGACGACTATGTCGACATCATTGAGGACAACATCCGGTCAGGTAGGAAGGGCTTTTTGTTGGAAATCTCTTAGGAATGATGAGGAATTTCGAGAAATATCCCAAGAAGATCATCGACCCTCTGGGACTTCAATATGATTTCGGATCGGTTATGCACTACCACAAGCTGGCGTTCTCCAAAAATGGAAAGGTAAAAATAACTCACAGAGACTGCGGCTGTTTGGCGAAAGAGAGAGAGAAAGCGCTGAATAAGCGGGTTATTGTTTTTGGAGTCTGACTCATTTTTCCAAGAAGAGAGAATTATTTCAGCCAACAATTGTGCCAAAAGACAGTAACGCGGAAGTTGGACAACGGTATCGGCTGAGTGAAATTGACGCACTTAAGGTGAGGAATGAGAAAAACAAACAAATGTTTCGGGGAGAGAGAGACCGGTTGGACTTTCAAACCAGTTTGACCCTTTTTTTCCAGATAAATAAACTCTACCAGTGTGGCGAATTTGCTAAAACAACAACAACCACTTCCACGACTTCAACAACAACGACGACAACCACTGAAAGACCTACCACCCAGGAGAAAGTTGAAGAGACGACTAAGATGAGGACTTCTACGCGAAGGAGCACAACCACCACGACTGGACCAAGGACAACCAAATCTTTGAGAAGAAAAAGTAGGCGTTGATTTGAGTAAGAAAGCCGTTTAGAATGTGAGGATCTCAATGCTCATTGTGGAATGTGGGAGCAATTGGGTCATTGCCAGCACTCGCTCAAGTACATGTCTCATTACTGTAGGAAATCTTGTGATCTTTGTGACAAAGGTTTGTTCTTTTTTCAATCTTGTAAACAAGATTGAAATTTCCAACATTTGTGCGCAGAAAGCCAAAAAGCGAGAGAATTATGGTATTTTCTTCCCTCTCATGGATTTGAGAGTGATTTTTGTTTAAAATCATTAAAAACTAGTAATCTAAAATATAATTTTGATCAAATTTTCATGGAATTTGGAGCACTCAAAAAGTTCTATTTGTTTTCAAAAATCAGCATATTTCAATATTTGAGTTGGAAGACCCTTCCTATTGATGCATTCATTTCACTGTTTTGGGCCTAGTTTCATGATTTTTGATGTTCTACAAAGTTGTAGAGGAGATTGAAATCTACAACTTTGTAGAACATTAGAGGTTGCGAAAGTTAACAAAAAATGGCTAAAAGCAGGCAGAAACTGATCTCGTGGTTTCCACATTTCGATCGATTTTTTGAATCAAATCAACCGCTTTTTTAGAAGTGATTGAGCCAAAAGGAATAGAAGAAAAGAAGGAAAAGGAGAAAGTAGTAGAGAAAGGATCCAAATGCGAAGATAAGAATCTTTTCTGTGGCTATTGGGCGAAGATCGGCGAGTGTAACAGCGACAGTAAATTCATGAAAATTTTCTGTAAAGCCAGCTGCAAGCGCTGCTGAGAGTATTCGAGATATCTACGGTAAGCCTTCGTCAACCCGGGTATTGTCTCTTCTATATAATGTAGCGACTGTGTTGCCAGAGTCAAATAAAATCTTTATTTTCGTTGCTCTCTGTTTGTACTCTTTTTTGGTCCCAGCACAGGTGCAAGAGAAGGAGGATTTAATTCTTGTTTACCAAGGGCAATCTACACGCTCCTTTCCAAAAACATTTACTCTTTTATCTCCACCGCAAAAGGAATCCAGGACGGCGAGGTTTCAGTTGGAAAAATTTCAGACTTTTTAAAGAGTTTCATAGTGATTTGTGGTTAAGCTGGTTGCCAGCTGGAATTGGGTTTATTCGGCACAGCTTTTCGAATACTTTATGTTTTGATATATTGTGTAGATCAGACACTCAAGCGTTACTTAAAAACCTTGATAATTGCTATAAATTAAAGATAATACTCCCCTTTTGTGCAAATAAACTACTAATTATGTCTATTTCACCATGAAACATCATATATCTCTCTGAAAGAAAGCGTCTGAGCCTGCAATGGGCTAGAGAGAGGAATCAATAGGAGAGATTTGATCCATTAGTGAGGTATAATAGTTATTATAATTATACCGTATAGAAGCCCATTCGACTTCTCGCTTAATTTTGAGAAACTTGCCACAATTTTTATAGTTTTTGATGTTTTGTAGTCTTGTAGAGAATATCAAGAGCTACAACTTTTTAGAACATCAAAAATTTAAAAAAATGAATAAATTGCCAGAAAAACTACCAACTTTGAGCTACAGTAAAAATGTAGAATCAATTTTCTCATTAACCTAGAAATCCAAAAGTCGCATGAAAACGAGTTCTGATAAAACTACAAAGATCTCTGTCTAATATTACTGTAAATGTCTATTTTCTCTCTTCGTCTGTCTTCTATTTCTCCGAATTGCTTCTCTTCTCAACAGTACAAGAGGGAGAACTCTCGCCCCACCTTTTGGCATCACGAGAATGAATGAGATCAAAAATAGCCTGATTGAGGAGTCTGTTATCCCCACGTGAGGGCAATAAGCCTACCAATCGTCAATTGATGATTTTTGTTGACAGAAGAGAGGAGGAAAGGATAAATCTCTCCGGAATTTGGTGAATTTTTCTTGGAAGAAATCTTCTTCCCAAAACAGTTTCTCCTCTAATAATTATTATTGCCGTTTGCTCCTCTCTCCCCTTCGCTTCCCCTTCCGCCGACCTGAAATTGGCCGACCCGAATTTTGAGAGAGAGAGAGAGGTGACACGTCAGTCGAGTTGTACTTTATGGCGGAAACTGGATGGCCACCTCTTTCTTTCTCTCCTTCCTGACTCCTGACGTGACAAACCATGAGACATTCAAAGAGAGAGAGAGAGACTATTCTCCCCCAAATGAACGAGACTACGAGGCTGGAGGGAAGCATGAGATTTTGATAGACGCCGTCTGGGGTTGAAACCAGATTTCAGGCAAAAAATCAGATCCAAGGACGTCGCTGTTTTTGTCCAATCGGCGCTCTATTTCGTTTTTTTTTCTTCTTCTCTCCCTTTTAACTCCTCAGAAGCTTGATCTTAATAACTTTTTTAAAACAAAATTTAGAAATTTTTAAAAGGACAAACCCAGGTCAAATCAAAGGGGTCCTTGTAGGAAGAGAGTGAGGTAAAGGACACAAGACTTTACAACTTTTTTTGAAGTCCTTAGAGGAGAATTTGTCGCTTTCAGCTCACAAATCATTGGAGAGAAGGGGAGAGAGAAATGAAGCTGTTTTGATGGTTGGAAGCTTGTTTTTTCTTGAGAACAACTGAGTCAACAGTCGGACGAACAGCCTGAGGACATTTTGTTGTCCTCTCGATGTTATAGTTAGATGAAAAGAGCGAGAGGGGGAGATATTGGAGAAAAGCCGACTTTGAGTTGAATACAGTCCTCCCTAAGTAGAGAAGCCGTTGAGAGTTGCACTTTTCTGTTGGCGTTGTCCTCTCTGCGCGTCGGGGCCCTCTGTTCCTGCCGGACTATCTACTCCAGCTGCACTTTCGAGTCTCGACATTCAACTGGGCCCGAGTGTCCTTTGGGCCCAAAATCACAATCAATAGCTTTGATTCATTTTTCTGTATGAATTCGTCGTTTTTCCTTCTCTCTCTTTTCGCCAGCTATTAGATCAAACATCAATATGACGTCACCATACTGTATCTTCTCTGTCTCTTTCCGGTTACAAAAGTCTTCTGCCCGTTCATACAAAAATTTCTTATCTTTCATCTTCTTCTCTCAAAAGCTCACCGAATGTCTCTCATTTTTTCTATTTTTTGTTTTCCTCTAAAAAAAATGTACTAAAAGTAAAGAGAGAGAGACAGAGAATGACCTGTACCATGTGAAGTTCACGAGAGAGAAAGCGAGAGCTTCTTCTTTTATTTCCAGCTTATTCACTGATAATTGGTCTACTCGATCTTTCGTTTTAATTTTCGTCTATAATTGATAGCTTCTCTTGCAGAGTTCTCTTCCCCTCGTCTCCTCATCTGATGAAGCTTTCAGCGGAGGAACAAGATCTTGATCTTAAACCTTTAGTTTGTTTAGTTTGTGGCCGAGCTTCCAACACAGGGCATCATTACGGTAGGTTTTTCTCCCCCTCTCCTCTTTTAACAAAAAAAGCTTAGGGGTTACGGCTTGCTTGGGATGTAAGACTTTCTTTCGACGGGTGGTTATCCAGGGAAAAACGCCGAGATGTAAGATTGATGGCAGATGTGCTTTGCAAAAAGGACATGGAGCCAAGCGAATTTGTCGCAGCTGTAGGTACAAGAAGTGCAAAGAGATCGGCATGAAGGAGGAGGCTCTCCATCCTTGTAGAGATCTTATTGGAAAAAGAAAGGAGAGCGTCTCGGATTCGAGCGATGACTTCCAACTACCGTCGTCGACTACTATCGATGTGAGGCTGAGTCCAGTCGAAGAAGCCGCAATAGAACTTATTCGAACCATCAGAGATGCCGATTTGGATATTCGAGCGAGCACCTCCTCCAATTCTCTTCTAGAATCCGTGAGTTTCTTCCATCTTCTGGGCTTTTTTGTATTCAAAAAACGCTTGATTCTATTAAGTTTCCCCACAATTTTGGGCTACTGTAGAGCAAAAGTTGCCATTTTTCTGAGAGATCAATTCAATTTCGCTACTTTAAAGACTAATTCTTAGATACAGTAACCATAAAAGGCGGGATTTTGATTTTACGCTGTGAAAGATTACGGTAATCTAAACAAAGATCACTTTGGGCATCAATTTTAATAGATTTTTAGCCAGAAGATGTCTCATTAAACGATGATCTCCCGACTTCTCTTAGCGTTGAAATTGATCGTCTCCAACGCTGGGTTCAACGAGTTCCCGGCTTCACCCAACTGACTACCTCAACCAAGGTATTTCCCCTCCTTCTCTCCTGTAAACCCCTTATCAGAAATTCCTCCTCCACCGGTTTTGTTTGATGTTTATTGTGGTGGAAAGCGGCCTGCTCACTTCCCGTCTGCCTCCTCAAAACAATTTTTGGTATCTAACTGATGGCTCCTGTCTGGTGCGAGATCTGGAAGCTGCTCCCAAGTTGAAGAAAGAAGCCAACTCTCAAGTCGTCATGGAAAATCAACTCCTCCTTCCTCTCACTGAGCTCCTTCTAGACGAAATAGCCAATCCATTAAGAAAACTGCAACCATCTGATGAAGAAGTCGCCGCCTTGAAAGGTTTAATGCTGATGAGTAGGTGGATTTAAAATTCAAAGAAGAAAAGGTTTAGAACCAACCATTCTTCGCGAAGAGAGCTCCGAGGTTTCGACTGAAGATGATCGAAAGAAGCTGCGAGAATTTCGAGATAATATCCTCCAAGGATTACACGCTTACTATCAGATCAAAGGGGAAGAACATCCAGAGAGACGACTGGCCGAATTGGTCATGATGAGTGGCTCGATTGAGGTCAGAAATCTTTTCTCATTTTTCCCAGGATTGATTGATCAAAAATGAGCTTTTAAATTCCAGATTTGTGCATCTCAATCGAGAGAGTGCATGCACATGTTGAGATTCTTCAATTTGGGTCAATTTGGTGCCGACTGTGAGCCGATCATCTTTGGAAGTAGCTCGAATAACAAAACAGGCTGATGATGGCTTTATTATTAGTTTGCAAGTTAGAGTTTCTTCCTGAGAGGAGCTGGACCAAACCGCACTTGGACTGCCTTTTGGCTCTCGCTTTCGACCAGAGTTGAGCTGGCGCTAAACGGGTTTTTTTACGGGGGATCTCTCAATTGGGTATAAATTGTTCCAACCTGACTGTCTTTTTGACGCTTCCATCGCCAATTGGAATCGGGATTGATATCACATCGTTGTGTATTTTGCCTTTTTTATCCACAAAATTCGTCTTCAATAGCGATGTCACTCCGTAGTCAGCACTTGGAGGAAGGCGAATTGTCGACTAGAATATCTCAACTTTTTTTGGGAGAAAATAAACAAACCGAAGGAGGAGGTCGAGGCGTCGTGACAACAGTGACTGTGACTGTCGTGGATTTCTCTGCCTTTGTATAATTCTTCAGCTTTTTTCTTTTGAGAATCAACGGCTGCGATAGGAGGAGAGGAAACTCCGAATTTGCTTTTTCCTAGAATTATTTTTTGTTTAGGGGTTTTGTACTGTATTTGGTCAAGCTTTTGAGCAAAAGACGCGCTAAAATAAACAAAGAGACAGCTGGTGGCTACAGTATTCCCACTGCTTTGGCTTGAAATTGACACAATTTAGATTTACTGTAGCTCGCGGGTTTTAAAAATATCTTCTACTATGGATTTATTCGAAAAAAAACTGCGTATCAAATCGAGATGGCTCTCTCTCTATTTGATAGGCAAATACAGTAACCCAGCTTTCCTCCTCTTCTTGGAGTTATTGTTGTAGATTTTTTTAAAGAGAAATTTTGTGTTTTTGGAAGGAAAATTTACCGAATTGATTGCGGCCATCATCCGACTCCGAAGAGAGAGATTCGGCGGCGGAGAGGAGAGCGTCTCATCCTGAAAAAGGGGAGGGAAATATCTGTCCGACAAATGGAATTATTTACGTAATTCAACTGTTACGTCAAAACAAGATTATTCTCTGGCCCCTGGGAGGTCGCCCCCCAAATGTGTCTCCGGCTTCCATCATTCTCCTTGACATGCTAATTCCAACGCAAACATTAGCTTCCATCTCTCTCTCTCTCTCTCTCTCTGATTACAGTACCTCGTCGAGTTGTTTCGCAGGTTTAAGAGCCAATCCAGGCGGCGGAGGGAGGGCTTGAAGAGCCAACAGGGAAAAGGCGAAAACGACCAGCAGACGAAGCATTCGGCCGACTGACCCACTCTCCCTTTCAACTCGGAAGAAAGAGAGAGAGAACGAGAGAGAGAGATCATCAGCTGGGAGAGAGATTAGCCAAGGTAGGCAAGCAGAGACTCCCGTCGCCGTCACAAATCATATTTCCCCCCTCAGCAGAGTCCCTCAGAGGTACCTTCTTCCTCTCTTCTTCTGTTATGCATCTCTTCCAGGAAGTCCTCCCATTGTCTTTCTCTCCTCTTTCGTCTCAAAAATCACCACGACTCCCCTCCCTCTATTTGCGTAATAAGTTGGCAGGATTATCCAAATCCTCCCCCCATAATCTGCGAATACTCCTCCCTCCCCCCTCTCGCCAAGAAAGAGGAGCTCAAAATGAGAAATCTCTCTGTTGACTCCCCTTCTCCTCCTCTTACCCCAGTTGCTCCACCAGCCCCCCTCCCCTTCCCGAAGGGCCCCCAGCGATCGATGGGGGCCCAAGTTGTGGAGCCTTTGGAGGCCCTTGTGGACCTCCTCCCGGTTCCCACGGCCACACGCGTCACACGTGATTCAAAATAGACAGAAGAATCTTCTCAAAATAGCAGAATCAATGCAGAAAGCAGAAATACTTGGGGAAAGCGAGGCAGAGAGAGAGAGGGCTGACTCCACATTCCTTTTGTTTATCTAATTAGACCGGGAGGGAATTGACTCGGAGGAAACTAGGAGGATTTCAGTTTGGAGTCTCTTCTTTCAGTTTATATGACTTCTCTCTTTCTCTCCGGGGAGTCATCCACTTCTCTCGGTATGCGCCATTAAAAAGAGGAAGTCAAAATCGAGCCACAGAGTGCCTCCCTCTCGCTTATCAATCCTCCACCGAAAAAGAGCTGCTCTCATGCGGAAAGGGCCACCGGATCCGGCCTAATCCACCACTTCCGTCAGCTTTCTCCCTCGCTTTTTACGGCTTCTCGTCACTTCTTCGCTGTTATCTTCGTGGGCGGTGGGGAGCAAGTTGAGCCAATTTTTGCTCCTCCCCACAGATTTCTCTCTCTCTCTTTCTCTCTCTCTCTCAGCAAGGTGCCGAATTCCCTCTCTGAGTTGGCGTGTCTTTCAGCCCTGGCAATTAGCTTCAACCAGCTGTCTCTTTCCTGCCTCAGATGGCTAACTTCTCTCCATTTCTCTCCCTCCTCCCTTATTTTCCCCGTTTCTCCAAAAAAACAACGACGAAAGGAGGGAGAGAGTTTTCCGCCCGACTGGCCATTTTAGAGTCAATTTTATGTGGCGTTAGGCTTCCGGGGAAAATTCACTCTCTCTTCTCCCAATTATCAGATTACCTCTCTGGCGGAGGCTGATTGATTCTTTCTCTATCTATTTTTGCACCTGGGTGAGACAGGTGGTTTGGAAGTGGCTTTTGTTCTCCATTCTCCCCTCCCAGAGAAGAGAACAGTCCTCCCCCCATAAACAACAATATTCCATGTTTTGCTCGCTCTCCATTCCAAACTTCCTCATTAGTCTTCGTGTTAATCGAGTTAGAGTCCGTGCAGCCGTCCAATAACAAAATTTCAAAGGACATGGGAACCAGACTTTACCGCGATCACCATCGCTTTCTCTCTCTCTCTCTCCCTCCATTATTCATTCGAAATTTGGACAACACAGTTTAGGGATGGAGGAGAGTTCCTGACATCGACGATCCATCGACGCATTGGAGTTCATCCTCAGGGTTTTCGCTAGCTGAAAAAGGAAAAAAATATTTTTTCAGAAGATGCGTCTTCGACGCTCCAAAAAATCGCGTCAACAACGGATAGATGAGAGCTTCACCCTTGCCGCCAGAAGGAAAATATCTGAAAATCCCAAGTGAGTTTTCCTCCTATTTTAAGTCTTCCCATGATTTTTGATTAAAGCCCTTGATCTCCTCTACAAGATTAGAAAACATCAAAAATTATGAAAATCAATGGAAATATGAGAGAAACGGGCTCCTTTGCGCTTTCCAATAATGAGATCTCACAAATCTCGCTGTTCTCCTAGGGCTGTTTGTCAAACATTCAAGTTCACTCCAAATCCCATCCAAAAGCCATTCATCATAGTCATTTTCCCCAAGGGATTCCACTTCCAAACTCCCAATTATCTCAAAATCCCGGGAGATTCCTTTTTCCTTCACATTTCTCCAAGAATTTTGATCTTCCAAGGGAATCCCAGAGTTCCTTTCCTCCCATTTGGAAAGATTCTCTCTGTTTCAAGAAGAGGAAATCGCAAAAGTTTTCCAGAGGATCCGAGAGACTGTTCATTCATTCATCCCCTTCCATTTTCGAAAGGAGATTTTTCTCGAATTCCCCAAGAATTTTGATCGCCCTAGAGAACCCGGAAGACTCATTGCTTTCTCCTCCCATCTCCTTCTACCAAAAAGAGAAAGAGAGAGCTTCCCGAAGAATCCGGGGGACTGTTTGAGCAAGTTCGGCTCATAACAAGTGCCACGTACGTAGGCAACTACGTATGCCGTCGCTTTACTCCTTCACAAGTGGCTCGCTTACACGCACTTTCCGCGACCACAGACAAAAGACTGACACCATGACACAGCTAACCAAGTGAGTTCCCCCTCTCTCTTTGTAGTTTCTTCTCTTTTCTAGTCTCATAATCTATTCAAGCTCATTTAGTTGTTGATAGAAAGTTGAACTTCCAATCTGAGCAGCGGGCTATCAACAATTCCGAAAGGTGCCTAGATACCCGACGGACTCCTTGTCAGCATTTGGTTGAATGGTTTCAATCAGAATCTCACAGACATTTCCACTTGGGGAGATTTATTTGCAAAGATCGCCAATCTACAACAGAGATCAGACTTATATTTTGACGATAAAAGGGCAGCAAATGGTCCTTTTGGAATTGTTTGAACTTTCGGAGATCCTTGGAATAGTTTACATTTTTCGAGGGACTAAACGCTTTAGCTGGAACAAGACAAAAAGCATCTTAAGAAAGAAAAGAAACTCCTACAAATCGAATTCTTTTTCAGCTTTTTGAGCCTCAAAAAGAAGCTGGGTCATAAGGTCAAAATTCCACCTGTCTGGAGCTCAAATAAAGAGTTCTCGGGGTTTTGTATGCATAGCATTAGGATTGAAATATTTTATCCAAGCGTTGAATACAACTAGGCAGATTAAAATCACCATACTTCCCTCGAAAAAGACCAAAAGCTCATCTTGACTTTCGCAGTTTAAAAAAACTGTTTGAAATAGTTCTCCGACCAACTCACTTGAAAATCTCTTTGGATGTTTTTATTTTTTAAAATAGAAGTCGGAATTTCAACTTGGAACGGATTTTTGAAAATTTTCATTTGTTTTCATAATTTCTAATGTTCTGCAAAGTTGTAACCCTTGATCTCCTCTATAACTTTGTAGAATATGATTTTGCACAAAATTAAAGATAAGACCTAGAAAAGAGGGGCTTCTAGACCCATTTTTATGACTTTAGGGTTACTGCAGTTCTTCCAAAGGCGTCCAATTTTCCCAAATTTAGAGCTATTTTCATCATTTTGAAGGTTTTGCAAAGTTGTAGCTCTTGATTTCCTCTATAAGTTTGTAGAACAGCAAAAAATCTGAGATGGCAAATTCATAGAAAAATCAACAATTTAGGGAGAATTCTTTTAGAAGAAAAACTACAGTAAAAAAATCTTATAACTTTTTGTTGGATTGGCTGAAATTTTGAATCTTAGCTGCCTAAATAGCAACGCATTTTGAAGCAATATTTCAGTCTAATTGATCAATCCAACAATTAGATTCAATTGAAAAACTTGTGAGCTCATGAGCTCCTTCAAAAACAAATTGGTGAAAGTTCGCGAAAAAACGTAAATGGCTCACCGTTCTCAGTGCAATGAAACGGCTCTAATGAGAGACTATAGCGCGTCTTTTTTGTTAAATAGGTTCACTTCCAAATATTTCTTTTTCAACAATAAAAAAAATCTCTCTTAAGGATGAGAAAGAGTCGAAGCAAAAAACGAGCTGATTGATTGCCGGAAGTGGCGGCGTAGATTTTTTTCTTGCTGAAGAAATCAAAAACATTGAAAGAAAAGTGATCAATCTGTCAGACACAGCTGCTGACTTGTCATTTTCTCGTCGCCTTTCAGCTGATCTCCAAAATTTGATCTTTCTCTCTCCTCACTCAACAGTAGGCCGATTTGACGGCATGGTAAACAGTCTTTCGGGCCAATCAAATCCATTTCCTGGTTTCTTTTCTTTTTCTTTGAGTTGAAAAGGAGAAGAGACGCCTGTACCTGAACGAGTGGGTGGACGAGGGGCAATCATCGGCCGATGAATGGCCCGCCGGCGCTCTTTTACAACGACTCTCCGTTCCAATAACCTAACTTCCAATTTTTTTGCTCTTTTCCCTCGTAAATTGGACAAAGCCGACAGGAAGTCAGCTCTCTTCCCACGCCGTCCGATTTCCTAATGAAAGATCTTTAAGACCTTTAGAGCTCAGCTCTCCTCTGAGTTGAATTGAGTCCTGATTGTGAAAGTCCCCATCAAATTTGACAAATCTTCCGGCTCTCTCAGAGATTACGGTAACATTGTCAACTCCCGGAAGACGGCAATTTGTCATTTTATATCCATTTTAGAGAGAGGGAGAGAACTAATCATCTTTTCATATTCGTCCCTCAGGCGCGTTCTCCCCTGAGGCGAGTCGATCTCGAAAACTTCTTCTATTTTTTCTCTCTTCTTTGGGATTAAATGAACCGAGAGAGAGAGAGAGTGGCTATTCTCGGCTGGAACAAACAAACTCCACGTGACTCCATAACTTTTCGGCTAATTAGTAGCCACCTGTTGGATAGTGGCTTCTTCTTCACACTTGCTTGTGAGCTCTCTCTCTCTCATGTCTTGGGGCAATTTCTTGCCGTCGGCTGAATGTGAATTTCCTGCGCTAATCCCGCCCCGAAAAGACTCTCCTTCCGATCCAACCCTTGCCTTGAATGGACCGTCGGCGAGCATTCAGACATCGTATTCGCGAGCGCTCCTTGTATAAATCTCCGGAGATTTACAATATTCGATCGATTTTCAGCGGGGTCAGTCAGCCTCAACTGCCAGAGCAAGTCCAGCCAGTTCTAGCCAAAGGAACTTGCGTTCATATCGTCGGAGTCTTCCGCTCAGCCATTCCTGCACCCTCAGATCCACTGGGTAAGTTCAAAGCGAGTCGAGCGCGATGAGTCGAAAAATGTTCCCCCAAAATCAGTCGTTTTTTTTTTGTTGCAAAATCCCCCCACGGGTTAAACCTCACGTAAGAAGGGGGAATTCGTCTTCCTTAGGCTCTTCCATCCCTCCAATAAATTTCTCCCAGAAAAAGAGAGAGTCACTTAGAATAATAGAATCCCTCTCCCAACTGATTCTTCTTCTTCTTTCTTCCCCCTCCGATGTTGTTTATTAATCAGTCACCCCCTTCCTCCATCTTCCTTATGAGGCCAATTGTCTAAATGAGGTCCTTATACGGTAGAGAGAGAGAAGGCCCCGCCCCGCACCTGGTCGCTCCGCCTCCCAAGAGTCCAAATACGCGGACGCAGTCACAAGATGACCAAACGACGTTCAGCTCCGGGCGCCAATCGCGAGATGCATCGCCAATGTACCAACAATTCGGCTTCGACAGAGACCGACGAATTCACTCAGGAGGAGCTACAGGAGTTCGCTCAAGCCTTTAAGGTTCGTTTTATTTTCCTTTCTTTTGTTTTTCTCCCCTTCAAATTTGGAGTTTGCGGGGATTAATAACGCTGATTCCTCCGACGTCGAAAAGGATAAATTTGTAGTCTTTTTTGTAATCGCGTGGGCCATTTTTTGACGAAGAAGTTGAGAACTCCAGATGGCTGGTGGGGGAATAAACAGAGAGAGAGGGAGTCGATTGTTGATTTTGGTCGGATGTGAGGAGGGAAAAACGATCTCCTAATTGCAAATTACTTCCTGAATATCCGGGCGTCTCGAGAAAATCTTTTTGAGAAAGAGAGAGAGGAACGCGCCTAATCTAATGGAGTCTATCAAAGAACTTCTCTCGCCCCCCTCTCCACTCCAAAAGAGTTGGCGAAACGTGAACCAACTCGACTTTTCTCTGAGGGTTCGAATTCATGAGGTCTTGCATTTTCGAACAACTTTGCTGCCCGAAATTTGAAGAGGAGAAAAAAGTTCGAGAGCGGGGAATGAGAGTGAGCTCGGGCCATTATTTCCGACGGAAAAATGCAGTTTCGGAGCTGATCTATTGAATGGGCAAGGCCACACCGCTGCACACGCAGCTGACTACCCAACCAGCCAGCTTTTTCAGATGTTTGATAAAGATGGCAACGGCACGATGAGCATAAAAGAGTTGGGAGTCGCCATGCGCACGCTGGGAATGAATCCAACCGAAGAGGAACTTCAAAATATGGTCAACGTGAGAATTATCTACAAAAAAAGGACCAAATAATTTAGGAGTATGATATCGACGGAAATGGGAAGATCGACTTCAATGAGTTTTGTAAGATGATGAAGGAAATGAATAAAGAAACCGACCAGGAGCTGATCCGTCTTGCCTTTAAGTTTGTCGTTTTGAAAGCTCTTTTTCAAAGTAAATTGTAGAGTTTTCGACAAAGACGGAAATGGCTTCATCACGGCTCAAGAATTCAAGCATTTTATGTGAGAATTAGCCAGAAAAATTACTAAATTAGATATTTAGGACGACTATGGGCGAACGATTTACCGAAGAAGAGGTCGATGAAATTATTAAAGAAGTCGATCGTGATGGCGATGAACAGGTATGAAAATTTTATACCGTATTCCCTACAAGAAAGGCTAAGATATTCAAAAATTTTGCCTTTTCCCAGACCCAGATTTTCTCTAAAAATGGTTGCAAAAAGTAGTTCTAGATGATATTTACGGTAGATTTTTTTGGTCTAATAGCCTTTTCATTTAGGCGCAGACTTTGAACTTTTGTTCTTTTCACACGAATGAGCCTTGCTTAGCTATTCCTAGTAACGAATTACTACTCGCAGAATGAAGACATTCGGTAAAAGTATAGTCGACTAACTTGATTATTAGTCTCCTCGTCTGGGGGATCACTTCCTTGGATTTTTAAGTTTACTTCAAATTGGAAACTTTTTGAAATCATTTTCGAATTTAAACTCGAGCAATTTAAACAGCCAATAACTTTTTAATTATATTGGCCATTTAGACTGAAATTTGCTCCAAAATGCGTTGTTGTTTTGACTGCTAGGATTCAAAAATTCAACCAAATCGGCCAATCCAATAAAAAGTTATGAGCTCTTTTAGTTGAGGTCTTTCGGGCTGTAGTAACCCCCTAAAGACGGGAAGTATTTTCCCTTGGAGATTTAAATTCTTCGACTTTTCTAATGCTTAATTTTGCAGATCGACTATGAGGAGTTCGTCCAAATGATTGCGCCAATCGTTTCGGAAGGAAACAAGGATGATCCGTTCGCCGAGCCGACTCCAGTTCAAAATGGAAAATGATGATAAAACTGTACAAAAGAAGAAGAATCGCCGACATTCCACGCTGCCAAATATTCGCCAGCCTCGAGATTTAACGGGGCTTAACTTTTGTCTTAAAAAGGACGGGTTCACAAATATTTTTCTGAGAATTATAGATATTTTATTATTTGGACACAAAGACGTAGTGAAAACATTCCGGCTGATCTCTCTTACTCCCCGGTGTAGCTCATATCTCACAATAAAATTCTATTTTTCACTTATTTGCATTCGAAAAGTCTTTCCTTCTGCTAAAATCGTCGGCCCAGGCCGAAGCGAATAGAAACGGAGGATATCCAGCTTCTGGATTAAACGGCAACTCCAATGTGAGGAGAAACGTTTCGTCTTTTTTTAATGTTTGGAATAGAAATCGAAGATAAAGTTTTTGCGTTTTGTTTACATAAAATGATTCAGCCAGATAAGGCTGCAAACCAATACACCAAACGTGCCATGGCTGGTCCGGTTCCTTCGAATATTTCCTTCAAGATTCGTGGAAAAGACAGTTATTTTCGTTTTTCTCTTCCCAATTCTGATGATATCTTCCAAAGACTTTTGGATGCTATGAAGGAAAGAGAAATACCTTTCCTTAAATTGTTCTGGTAGTGCCTTTCTTCTCCAAGAGATCATTTTTTTATTAGGATAGATGAGGAAGGAGATCGAATTGCTTTGAGAAACCAGATGGATATGAAGGATGTCCTTCTCTTCGGAAAAGAGTTGATTCGTCTTGAAGCTGAACTTCAACCGGAGATTTTAGTCCAAGAAGCTCCACAACCGACTGATCGTTACAGCCCTGGTAATCGGTAAGTTACGATAGTCTCCCGAGTTGAAAATAAGTCTTGTGGAGATTTGGTAAGAATACGGTAATCCAACTTGAATTAAAGAATTCAAACACCTGTTGATGATTTTGTCATCATTCCGGATTCTAATAACAATGGAAGAGAGGAACGTCATAGAAGAAGACGAGACAGAATACTGTCGCGGTCGAGAACTCTTCCATATGGAGGCATTGTGCCACAACCTTTCTACAATGTTTCCTCCTATCCACAAAATGATTGTCGTTTATGTCGTCATTAGGTATTCATTTCAATGGAAATGTTCGTAAAGAAAATGTTTTATTGGCCTAAAAATCTACTGTTGCTCTTTAATTGATTAAATTATGATGCGTTTCTCGATTTATAAAAAAGGGTAGAACTCTCTTTTCCTCTTATCTTTTTATAAAATCAGATACAAACTTGATTGTTTTTTGCTTAAATTATTGGAATCCTGTCCAGCAGCTTGAATTATATTTCTGTAATAATTTGTAAAACAGCCAAACAGTTTAGCCTACTTTATACTTTCATCTATAGGCTCTGAATCGAAATTATTGGAAAAGCCATTATCTTGATTCCACCCAACATGAGCTGTATGCCTGAAAAGATTAAATAAAATAACTTACCCGTTTCTAATTTATAAATTTCTCCCAATAGAAAATGTTCTCAGAACAAATGTCCAAAAAATTTGAAAGACTATTGGAGGCAGCGACAGATTTCTCGCATTTGGAGGCAGCGACAGATTCCTCGAATTTGGAGCCCAACTGAGATACCATCATCGTTTGTTTTGATTCTATTAGAGGAGGAGAAGTTGCGTAAGTTTTGCAGCCCCATTTGCTTATACCAAAATATTTAGACCAAAGGTGGCTTTGCCTTGTATCCAAAAAAGGATTCGCCATGAGAATCCCCATGTAGTCCATCACACGCTCTTTGTTCTTGATGCTTGTGTGAAGAATTGCGGCCCCAAATTCCATTCTGAAGTGGCTACTCGAGAGTTTATGGAAGATTTCATGAGCATAGCCAAAGAAACCAAGCATGATAAAGTAAGCTTGAAACTGGAAGATGAGTCCTATAATTATAGGTGAAAACTAAGATTCTTGAAATGCTTCAATGCTGGGCCATAGCTTTTGCCAGTAAACCAGAATATAAAATCGTCGTGGATACGCGTAATCTCCTCAAATTGGCTGGTTTTGAATTCCCTTATATAAAAGAGGCGGATGCCATGTTCATAGCCCAAGTTGCACCAAATTGGGTGGAAGGATCAGAATGCTACAGGTATCTCCTCATTTTAACGGACAAAAAGTTCTGCTTACAGATGTCAAATAGAATTCGGTCTGTTGACAAAGAAGCATCACTGTAGAGCTTGTGGACAAATCTTCTGTTATCGATGTAGTAGCCATGAAATGCCTTTACCCCAATTTAGAATAGAAAAAGAGGTTGGTTCTTTCTTCATAAATTTCAAAATGTTTCCTATAGGTCCGAGTTTGTGATGCATGTTTTGAAAAGGGAATGCAGCATCAAAACGAAAAAGTGGCGGCAGCAAGGCAAAATGCCCAGGAGAAGTGGGTGCGAATGCTTTCTTTCTGTCGTTTATGTCGTCATTAGGTATTCATTTCAATGGAATTTTTCGTAAAGAAAATGTTTTATTGGCCTAAAAATCTAAAAGAACTCCTTCAGTTGCTCTTCTTTTCCCGAAAAATACTACTCCAAGCCTTTTTAAATAAATTGTTCCTAGCTGTAAGACCTAAATGCTTTCTATTTTCTTCGGTGCTAGCCTCCTGCAGCAATAAGGATAAGAAAAGTAAAACAAAATACTTGTAATTGTTGCAGATTTAGTCCAAAAATTCCAGAGTTATACTTGTGAGGATACTGGCTGCTTATTTTGTTGCTATATAAATCCTCCAATGCTAAAACAATCAAATAAACATACAATAGAAATACCTTGGAGACGTCTTTCACATAAACCAGGCTCTATTACGGTAGTGGAAGAGGGCGAAAACTGTCGCTCAATCTCTTTTGTTAAAAATAATGATAGATCTCTAAAATTAAGTCTTTAAAGTTATTAAAGAAACTGACCTTTCGGGATTTTTGAACTGATCCTTTGGCCATTTACTCACAAGCCGTATGTATTGCTTATATAAATGTTTCGACATTCTGAAAAAAAAGTCTGAGTGTATTTAATACAAGCTAGAAAAATGTGGTGAATCCGTTGAAGATTTAGAGCTCAGTTTTAAGTAATAGAAATTTAACAGCTTAATGTAACAATGTGAGCAAGGCATAAAACAATACATAATTTAGGCAATTGCTACTTCTTCTTCATCATCGCTATCTTTATTATTGATAGCCATAAGAAGGACTTGACCATTGAGTTCGATATTGCAGAGATCCAAATCTACATCATCTTTTTCGATCTAAAACAATATTAATCAAAGAAAAAAAAAAGATAAAAATACCTTTAGCTCGAGTAGTTCTTTACCAATGTTGGAAATTAAATTTTGTGGTAGCGTTTGAACCCAAAGGATAAGATCGGTAATTAGAAGATCATTAAAGAGGTAACGGAACTCCGAGGAAGTGATCATACTTGCATGAATATCGCAGAGAATATGAAGTAAAGCAGTTTTTCCTATATTTTCTTTAAGAAAAGATAAAAAAAACTAACCAGCTTCAAATATGTTGGAAACATCCTCAAGTATCTTCATAGATAAATTCCAGTTGCGGTACAGAGGATAACAAAGTGAACGACGAACTACGCCAATACAAGCCTATAAAAGACAGTCAAATAAACATTCTATACTTACCTCTTTTATAGTATTCCATTTTACAAGATACGATAAAGTTGGGGATATATGTGAGATAGTCCATCCAGATTCACAATTCCTTTCCCATCCGTTTACTCTTTGGTCATAAGCCCAAGCAAAAACTAGATCTACTAAGGAATAAAGAGTTGCTTCTTTATCTGACTTGGGCATATGTCTAAAAAGATAAATTAAAAAGGCAGTTTCTTACTCTGGGAGTTTCTTATTTGGAAGATCTTTTAATTTATCGCGATCAGCATCCGTAATTTCAAGTTCTGCTTCAAATTTACATTTGATGATTTCTACAAGCTCTTCTTCAATTTTTAGATTGTCCACTCTAAAAAGAAGAATTTGAGCCCTATAGCTGCCACTTACAAATAGCGATCTGAGTCAAACTTTTCGCAGTCATATTCTTTACAGGCGTTTACTCTCTCAAATATTGGTACCAATTCAGGATGCCGAAGATCAACTAAATTACCAATTTTTTCGCGAAGTAGTTCTAAAATTAGTGTAAATGCTGGTTTTTTTAAAATTTATTTTACCTAAGACACCCATTCTTTTCCAACCAAACCCGTATCCATAGTTTTTGGCTTGTTCGTCTAAGATATACTCTTTAAGATCTATTGGCTTCTGTTCTTGATAATACTCTTCTGACAAGACAAGTGTGAAAAATCTATGAAATGGTTACCTGCATCTTCTTCTTCTTCTTCATTGTTGCCTGAATTCACTTCTTCTACTAAATTACTGGCAGATGGCAAATTCTGTGGCCGGAGCAATTCAGTAATCATATCCAAATTTTCAAAAAATTGACCCTTTTCCTTTTTTTGAACTGTAATTGTAAAAATGCCTAAGCAAATAGAAATTCAACAAGTAAAACCTACCTTTATCGCAATCATAGCATGTATTTCCACCTTCACTTTCGCTTACTTCGCTTGGAAGATGCACTCTAAAATGATAAATTAAGAATGCTAAATTGATACCTTAAAAAATATGGAGAACAAGAAAATAGAAACAAATTGCCGGTATATTCAACTTCAAGACCTCTTAAATTCGCATAAGCGGCTTGTATTTCAAAATATAAATTAGAATCATCCTGAGTAATTGAGAATCGGGGAGTAATCATCTTAAACGTTGCTTATATGCAAGGTTGGAACTGATATTTTAGAAGTATGATAGGGAAAATTCCTCAAATAGTTAATTGATTTGACAGGAAGATTTATTGCAATCTAATCTGAAGCTGGATTTTGTATTTTGTATAGTTCTTGCAGCTTATTTAGCCAAAAGTTTCTTCCAGATATCATATCTTCCGGAGAAATCTGCTTAAACATCTGATCTTCTTGCATAATTGTCTGGAAAAAGATGTCTAAATATTAAAAATAGGTACCTTCATTATAATTTTGCTGAACTCAATTACAAACATTCCACAATCATAGCCATTTTTCTGCTTAGCACACCTGCCAGGTGTTAGCTCTGGTTTCCTATCGGTCTTTAGATAATTATTTTTAGTAAATAAAGTATAAATCTGAAGAAATAGTTATCGAAAATAAGTCATACATGTTGAGCATAAACTAAAGTTCCTTGATTTAGAGAGATAAGACTATCCAAATACACAAATTCGTTTTTCCGCCTGTCAAAGAATAATAATGCCCAATGATTTCCTCCTAAGACAATAATTCGAAAATGTCTAAAACCTTACCTAAAATCTTTTCAGCATCTTGATTGTCATTTAGAACAAAGATGATCTATAACAAATTGAATGACCTATATTGAACACTTACAATATTTTTCTCTGCTAACTCTATCGATGGGAAATATTCTTTAAACGACGAATCATCTTTTTCATATTTCAATAGTTCACACATTGTGGCATGCACCAAATGGACCTGAAAAATGTATAACCCATTGAAAAAAGTATTGCCTCGTTTTGTCTTGAACTATCCAACTCGTCGAAAATAACCTCTAACACGAAAGTAATAAGATTATCATTGAGCCATTGTCCCTTTTTGAGAGTTCTTATGTCATCGCTGTAAACATTGCAATCATTTATAACTGCAATTCTCTTATACTCGTGTGGGATCCATTCAATATTGCTCATTCTAAATAAAGCAATGATTACTGCAACTAAAGGAGTGAATAAATAGACTTGATATTTGACATCTTCTTGAACTTGTTAGAATATTTTATGAACTAAATTTTATTAGTCCAATGTGCTAAATACAATGTCAAAATGTCAACTTACATCGAGTTTATGAATAGAAAAAAAAAGAGATCTACGAGTTTATCCATTGATTTCCCAGGCAGTCTTCTTCGAGGTAATTAGCATCACAGAGCCACGGTTTGTCATCTTTCGTATATCTAATTTAAAACACTAAAAACGAACTCAAATTTTCACCTACTTTTGAAGAGGATAACCATATGGTAGTATAATTCGTTTCGGATCCGTGACAAGAACGCCCATTTCGTAAGAGCGTACCATTAGCTGAGTGCAATTTTTCTATAATACAAGTTAATTTTTAGCTTACAACAAACCTGCATTTCTCCCCAAGCAGCCTTGGATAGATTTGCGCTAGTTACTATTATCCATTGTGGTTCCCCATCAAGTAACTCAGTGTATGTCTAAAAAATACTCATAACATAGAATTTAAACCTTGCAATGTGGCATAAATCTACTTCTGCCGAGTGCTTCGCTTCTCCACTTGCAAAAAATTGTTTCCATCCAATTCTGTTTTTTGGCTGTGTCTTTACTATAGGGGAGACTTCCACCAGATGCATATCCAAGGATAGATCCTTTTACATCAGAAATTGTTGGATAAATCACAAATGTTCTTCCGGTACCTAGGGAATTAAATAAAATAAATAAAGCCTTAAACCTACCGTCTGTTTTTCCTCCTTTCATTGATTTCAGAAACTGTGGTTCGATCCATGCTTGAAAATTAGCTCCTAATGAACCGATAGAGCTACATTGAAATACAAACAGACGACTTGTAAAGGAACTTTTACGCTGAACTGTTGCCAGCTTTTTTCTAGCAGATAAATGTCCAACCTGAAGAAAACAATCATCCAACAATAAGGCTATTACATTGTGCATTTCACTTTCTTTATGGTATCCTGGATAGGAAAAAATGAGCCTATCTCCGTTATTAGGAAATGAAAATGCCTTTAGTCTATCAATCCAATATGCAACTTCTGGTAATTTATAATATGATAAATACTGGATCATATCATTTTTCAGAAATTCCTCTCTATAAAAATTTTAAACTAGTTTGAATAGATTACTTTTCTTCTCCTTCTTTTAGTAAACTTCCCTTTGTGTAATATAAGACTTGTGTCTTAGCTTCCCAATCTTCTAAACATCATACGATTTTCCCCAAAAATCTTAAAAAGACTCACTTTCTATTAAGTTGCTAGTGGATACAATTATATGGTAGCTACTGTCATCTTCAAAGAGAGAAAGTTTTGTGTGATGCGTTCCGTATGGAATCGGAATTCGAGCAGTTGCCACATTGATATTTTTCATAGTTCCAATATCCTAATTATATAAAATTAATTATAAACTAAGCGTACTTTTTTTAATTCACTCTTAGATGTGCCCATCTTTTCGCCCACAACAAGAGTAATCGGAGCATCACGACAAGCAGAGGGATATTGTCTAAAAACTCAATTAGTTGTAAAAAAAAAACTAACTCAATTAGCCAACAAAAGTCAATCATAAAATTGAAGTGAATTGAGTTAATAGGTTGTATTTCCTCCAAAATTTCTCGAAGCGATATTGCATTGTCGTTGAATTCTTTTGGAAGGTCATGAATCTATTAAAAAAAGTTTTTAAAAATTTCAAATAAAACCCACCTTGTTGACATACAACTTCCCTGGAGATAATTTTTCTTTTATTATGTCATTTTTAGCTTTTTTGACTTTTTGTTCCGAGTCTTCATTTTCTACTAGCCTTTTCATCTGAAAAATGTACCCATCTAACTCAACCAGTTAAATGTAAGAAGAAATAATGGTACTTGCCACTTTTTATATATATATAAGCAGTGCGAATTTTAAGTTTTAATGGAATAGCAGGAAAAAATTAAGCTACCCGATCATATCACGTTTTCTGCCACGCAGCCGGATTTCATCTAATTTTGTGATTATTTTATCAGAGTTTGTAGCATTTTCTTCTTTATAACCTTCCAAAATCTCTTCAAAAATATGCCCAGATTGTATATGCGTACTCAAAATAGCTCTTTCTAACACATATAAGTCTACTCCTTTTTCCTCAGCCGATATCTGAAATCAAATAAAAACGCATTTTAAAAAAAATACTTTTCCTTGTCCACATAGCCCAAAGTCCAAAAAAACGGGTTCAATTGAGCCGTTTGTATTACTTCTTATTATAACATTTGAAGTTGTGAGATCCCCATGAATAAGGTCTCCTTTGTGCATTAAAGCAATTTGTTTTCCCAAAATCTTTCCAAACTCTCTAGTTTTAATCTAAAACTATAAAAAATAAATAAATAGAAAAAACCTCGAAATCATTCGAACCACGTTGGAGCTCAATCCATTCTCTGGCAGTAAGACCATCGATTAATTCCATAACAATCTTGTTTTTTTCACTGTCGATTAAAAAAACATCTGGTGCTGATACTTTTAGCTAGAAAAACCAGTGAAATAATTACTATAAGAAGTCACCTCTTTAGCTTTGAGCATACCTTTAACTTCACTGCTGAAACGTGCTTTATTTAGTTGTTCATCAAGTAGCTTATGCCTGTAGCTTTTTGAAAATCTGGAAATATTACTCTACTTTCAATAAACCTTTCTCTATCTATCTGTGCGAAGCTAAGAAGTCTTTTCAAACCATGATTAGAGCAAGTAAAAAAAAAAGCTTACCTTTCTTTCATGATAGCCTTCTTTCCTAAGTAGTCACATTCAAAAACTCTTGCTTCTGCTCCCTGCTTCTTGTTAGTTTCATCAATAGTGTAATGAAGACTTTTCCCAGCATTTATCTGCTTCTCCAGTTTAGCTATCTTCACCATCTAAACAAATAGAAAATACAAATAAATATGCTGAAATATTATTGTTTTTAAACATTACGATTCTTGAATAAATCTTCTAAATTAATTGTATTAATGTATTTATAATCAACAACAATTATTATCAACACAATTACAACAATAAAATGATGTAATTTACTCATCATCATCCGTATCACTTTCCGAAGGAGGAAGATCTATTTCTTTGTTTCTGTCCGCTGCCTCTTTATCCATTGCTTCTAGATACTGCTTTTGAAAAGCAATAACTTCATCGGAGCTGGTGCAACGAGAATAAGAATCCAGTAATTCTTTGTTTAGTTCTATAAAATGTACACCCCATGTGAATTTCTCCATCAAAGCAGATGCGGCATCCGGAAAACCACAAATATACAATCCAGCCGCTAAAGCCTCCGCACAATTTAAATGACAAGGCTTTCCATAATTGACAGAGTTTGCTGAATTGTAAATTTACTAATTTTAAAAATCTTACCTGCAACAAGATAAGGCAATAGACGATGCTCAGGGGCACGCACTTTATGCAATGGAGTTCTTTCAACTTCTTTCCATGAGCAATCAACGACTCCTAGTCCATTCTTTACAATAAATTCTTTGTCCTTTGGAGATAATGTTAATGTTCCGGTTGGGCTTAGTACTAAACCTGGGAAACGTGCTCCAAGTTTAACCTATATAACTTCAAGTAAAACGGTTAATATAAAATCCAACCTCTTCAATAAGTCCCATTCGAAATAATTTTCTGCCTGAGCACCTCTTTGGATCGCATTGGTTAAAGTCATACATTATAAGACGGCAAGGCATTTCTACTTCTTCATCATTTGAGCTCGATTCCTCCGCTGATTCTTCTGAATTACTTTCTTGCTCTTCTTGCGGTAGGGATTCGCCTTCTTCCCATGTTCTTTCTTTAAAAAAATATATAATTATTGCAACTGATAGATAGAAATTTACCTTTTCTTCTTGTTATTGCTTGAGAATGCCCTGATCGTTTTCCTTTTCCACGTCCCATTGTAATTTAAAAGGGAAGAATAAAGGAACTATAATGTTACTAAAAACACGATTTAAACAACTTATGGCGTTTTCTGAAAAATATCTCACCAGTGGTGCATCTGACAATATTTTGGGATTGTTCAAATAAGTTAAATTTATTTGTCTATGAAGACTGTATCAGCTTTGTATTTACTGGATAAAAAATCTATATTAAAATAACAATATTATTTTCAAAGCTTTAGTGATTGAGACGATGCACTAACGTCTTTTTCCTTTACCAAGCCTATCAAAGCTACACAAACGTCGACAATGTCTTTAGCAGGAACTTTAGAGTGCTTTTCGAGCAATGGCAAAATCTAAAAACAAATATAATAAAAAAGTTAACGAACTTTATCCGCATAATCGCAGCTATGTACTGCAGAAATCGCTGCAGCAACCAATCCAGCTCCAAGGAGAAAATAGTCTGACTTTAAGCATGCCAGAACTGATCTATATTATAAGCTGCGGTGGTATATTAAAATAATTACGGTTTAAAGGTTTCTATGGGAATTGTAGGCTTAGATTGACGTAAGAGATTTGTAGTGTACTAAATTGTAGAGAAAAAAAAATTAAATAAAAACTGCTGTGACTAACCTGCTCATTGTAAAGGAAAAACATATCTAAAAATAAAAGGACATGATCCCAACAGTTTTGTAATTTTAATGCTTCTTCTAGTTTTAATTTGTTTAATGGGCAAGAGGCTAAACTAATAATGAGACAATAATTAACCACTTACCTATTATTTTAAGCAAAGATTCCGGGTAAACTGTCGGAGAGAATGGGAAAGAAAATTGCAATGTCCGGACTATCCGTAGCTCTGATTTTAAAATTGCTTTATAGGTGTAAGCATGCCCAAGAGTTCTTAGCATTGAGACAACTTCTTGTGTAGATAAACTCTATAACAGAGCTAGTTATAATAGAACTATCTTACGGTATGGTACTGAAATTCTTTGCTAGCCAGTTGAATACATGAGCATACTCTTAATGGCACTTGTCTATAATTATACATAGTAAAAAATAAAAATAAAGTAGCTAACCTGGATACATTGGACTCAATTTTGTGCCATTCTTCGTCTTTTTTAGTGTCATTAATAGGTCTATTTGAGATAAATTCAAATAGCCTCCGCGTTTGAATTCTCATAAATCTAAAAAAAATTATGCTCTATAAATTTCTGACTTGTCAAAATATAAGGCCGCTAAATATCGAATTTCTCCGGGAAGACGCATACGGACGCACACAGTGAAAATATATTCAACACTTTCAAGTGTTAAAAAATTCATAAAGTCTTCTTCCGCCTTTGAAATTCGCTCTGAAAGAAGGCTATTAGTTTTATATAACTTACCTTTATTCTGATCTGCCAGCACTCCTATCCAGTCATCCCAATAGTCTTTTGGTAGTGCTCCGTCATTTTCTTCAAAATCTGGATTAATTGATTGTGCATTAGCAATTCGCTGAAATAGTGCTACTAAAACAAAGAGCTAACCTTTTCCCAATTTGTTTCTGCATTCATGACGAAACCTAAAACTCGTGTAAAGACGTTACTAAAGGAGTTAGATGAGAAAAAGTATTCAACAAAATGAGTAGAATAGCAAGCTGGTAAACGAAAAAGAAATATATCGCTCATTTTATTTTAGAATCAAAATTTAGGCTGAGGAAAAACGTTGAATACGATATCTACTTTTTAGACAACCTACAATATATAAACTACGGCGACTTCATAACTGATAATGGTTGCCATATTTCTCTCTTTCAACGTAAAACCTTATGCTGATAATTGTGACAGCTACTCATAATTGTTGTCTATTTCAACAAGTTCGTAGAAAAACGTTCAGCAGCCATACATTTCCATCACTTAAAACACTTGCTAGCTTAGTCCCCATTCAACAATCCAATCTTTACTCAGTTTTTATCCCTGGCTCCAAAAATTGTTTTCAAGCAGAATGTTTTGCCCGTGTTCATGAAAATAGAAAGCAGACTACTCTTCAACTTTTTAGATATTTATAACCTAATTTTTAAATCTAGAGTTTTAACTTAAAAGTTGACGTAGTTTTTCATAAATTCTGTTTGAATCAAATTCACTTGGAACAGCTTTGATTTCTATCAAAACTAAGACTTTTCATCAAATTTAATTTAAAAATCGTCTAATTAATATTTTTAGTCAGAAAATGTCTTCAAATGTAAAAGAAGATGTCACCAAAGGAAACGTTTTCCATGATGAAGTTGAAATAGAAGATTTTGAATACGACGAAGAGAATGAACTCTATCACTTCCCCTGTCCGTGTGGAGATAGATTCGAAATTACAAAGTAGGTTCTCCTTCAAACCAGCAATACTAAAATATTTACAGAGAAATGCTTGAACAAGGAGAAGATGTCGCAACATGTCCAAGCTGTTCGCTAATAGTACGCGTTATTTATGATTTAGACATGTTTGTTAAACTGGAAACTTTATCAATATCAGATCCAGCTAAAGCGCTAACAGATCCGGCTTAAACTAAGTACCCTACTTTGTTAGTCTAAATGCGGGTTAATTTTTATTTGTTACACTTTATTGTTATGCAGAAATACCATAAATTGTCTGTATTTTCACTGTTATTACATATAATGAGGGTTGAGGGTAATATTAATTTAGCTTTGCTTATCTAGGCTATGTTCTAGGGTGTCTCCTCTGAAAGACGTCTGCTTTTTATTTCTAATTGGTTATGAGGGACATAAAAAAGGGTTTTGTATAATGACGTAAAAACGATACCGTACTATTCAGCGAGATTCTATGCCTTCTTCAGTTTCTATTCATTTTCCTAAACTACAACGTGTCTTTTTACTCAATTATCATTTTCTTTCTCTGATTTTAGGTTGTTATAGACTATTTTATTTTTAGGGAAAACTTTCAACAATGTCAATAGGAGAGAAGCAGCAGAGTCACCTTCTTCTTCCGGACGAAATTGGTGAGCAAAAACCTACCAGCTGGCATTATGGTTTGTCCTTTAAGTTTTGTATTATTTTTGCAGGTATTGTTGCTAAGAAAGTTACGGAATATGATACAAGCTGGGGTTCTTTTGGAAAAGCATATGTATACTCAAAGAGTACTGGAAAAAATGGTATTTTAATAATATATTCTATTTTGTCATTTTTTGCAGGAGGAGCCTCCGAAAGTTCGACATTCTTTGCTGAATTCGAAGTAGCTTCATGGATCAAATTCAGATCGGAGAAAGATAGCGCAAGATTATTAGATGTAACATGTATACGCTTTTTTTAAACTTCTTTCTAGGCACACGAACAAAGAGATAAACTTTGTAGAACAAGAATGGTAAGCATTGAGGGAAAAAGTTATAAAGATGCACTTAAAAATACAATCTACCTGGCGCAGGTTAGTAAACTAGTATCAGCTTTAGCTACTATAAATTTAGGTTAGAACAACATTCTTTATTGTTCCTCCATGGTTTCTATATGCTAGAACTTTTATTAATGGAAAAAAATTTATAAAGGTTTGGTCTCCCACAATAGGTGCTGGCTATGCTGAAGAAGAGGTTTATATTTACTTAAAACTAGCTAATAATTAACATTTCAGGTCCTTTCTGCTTTGCAAATTATTCCTGGGCAGGCGTATAATGGATGGTTTGAATTTGTTGATCAAATGAACTTTGCTCCATTTGTTAGTTACTTACTATAAAATATTTTAATAATTTAGTGTTTAAAAGCTAATGGAGATTTCATAGACAGAAGTGTTAGCTGGAAATTATTGCTAGAAGAAAATCTAGACGAGCCAATTGACAAAATGTCCTATTGTTTTTACCAAAGAGAGGTATGATGATTTATTTTCGATTATATTATTTTTTAGCTTTCCATCTTAAATGAACTAGGCAGAGATATTGAAGCTATTGAAGCGCAGCAAGTAGTAGAGATCTTATCTAGACCAAAGAAAGCAATATCTGTATCAAAGCCAGAGCAAGATAAACCTACTAAATCTGTAAGTTAATTTAGGGAGCGCTATGATATATTAGGAAGTGCTTTCCGTAACTAATCGAATGCCAAAGAAGAGTGCTTACAGAGAATACTTACAAGATTTTGACTACTTTAGAGCACCTTTTACGGATTTTAAGGCTGCTTTTCGTCATTTCTATGCATGTAGACGATGGAGTTCGTGATAAATTTTTTCGCTGTGCAGTATGGCTTTAGGCAAGGCTAAACGAGTGCTGAAAAAAGCGCGAAGGTTGCAAAATCAAGAAATCATTAGAGATATGAGGATAAAAGAGCTCAGACGTAAGGAAGCAGGGCTTCACTCTAATGAATCCATCAGCAAACAGGATAGACCCTATTGTAATCCTGAAAGTTCGAATGCTTCACAAAAGTCAATTGATTACAATCCTGTAATTTCTTTTGAAAAGCACAAGAGTTCCTTCCCTGGTAGTATAATCGATACATTAAATACAATATTAGTTTAGCAACAGCTACAAAAAAAGTTCTTTATGAAGGTTTCCATGAGCCTACAAACAGGACTTCTGATAATAGTATTGGAAGGCAAATGTCATACACTCAATTTGATGCAAATAGAACAATATATCAGGCGAAAGGTGATGATTTTGCTAAATCCTACGAAATTAGAGGACAAAATGGTACTTAAGTTGTTGTTTTCCGCTAATCATTTTAGAAAATCCAGTTACCTTGAACAGAACTGAAGGTGGCTTTGGATCGAGCAATAATTTAAGAATGATAGTGCCTACAATAGGTAAAGGGTTCGGAGAAGGTCCTTTCAATTATGGTTGGTTTGATTTTAAGCTACAAAAGTAATATTTTTCGATTCGAATGGAAACTGTAGGACAGAAAAAGACTTCTATTATCCCGAAGGTGAGAAGGTTCATCAGTTTATATTAAATCATTTTTCAGTGTCAGATTCTTATTTCAGCGAAGTTAATTCTCCGATAATAAAATATATGCCAGGTATCAGCAAAATAGTACCATACGATGATAGTTCATCAGATCTCGAAGATGTCGAAGAACAACTAGGTATATCTTTTTTTTTCTTCTAGTGAGTTATAAACCTTATAGGAAGATTAGACTTTGAAAGTAGTGAATAAAATACTTCTAAAATGTTGCTATTTTCTAAATTATAAGTATGTAAGTTGTAGATTTTATAATAAATCTGATGTTTTCAAATTGAGTAGAAATTCATCGACTTCACAAATTTTTATAGAAAGATTGATTTTCAAGATATTTATGACCCAAATATCTAACAGGTAAGCAACAAGAATCTAACAAAGTCTGCTGTTAGACATGAAAATCTACCAAAGGACTAGATATCGTCGACGTTGGCTAATTTAATTACTTCTCCGGGCTTGAACGGTGGCATTCCAAGGTAGGGGCATGTAGAGCAGCGAAAAGCATCTCCGAGTGGACACTGAAATCGTAAAAACTGAAGTGAAATTGAACTTACATTTCCACAGCTGCTTTTAGTAGTGGTTTCGGACTTCTTCTTCATTTCCAGCTCTTCTGCCAGCCCGCAAGAGCAATTCTTGCATGCACGACGTTTCTTCTCTGCAGCATCACCACATTCAGCTGAATTTTCAACGAAATATAATGGAATAAAAACAAAACCTTTTAAATCGACCTGTTTAGGCTTTTTCAGATCTTCTGCCTCCAATAATTCTTCCTCATTTATCAATTCTTCGTCAGGTTTAGCCAAAAGAGGGCTGATTTTTCCGCTGAGAGCATTGTCAGACATGTCTAAAATCAAAATCAGTTCTAATTGTAGATTTATTCTAGAAGTTAAAAAATAATTCAGTTGATCAATAAATGTAATGAAAACAGCAATAAAAAAAGTTAGATAAAAGAATTCTTTATTATAAAAAACAAGAAAATTTATGAGAATTAGCCTTTAAATAAGAAAAATGGAACTCATTCGGAATCTGAAGAATTCGAAAGAGGTTGGAAGAAGTCGACTATTTTATCCAAGACTCAATGAATAATATGGGGAAGAAGAATTGTATCAAATAGTTTATTTAAAGCTTAAATTGTTAGCGAGAACTGGCGAATTTTGGAAGCATCAAAGCTTTCGTGTTAGAAGACACGAAAGAACGTCTGGTATTTCTCGATGGTCTGCTCGAGTGAATTTCCAATCAAAGAAGAAAAATCGATTGGTCTGTTCCCGTAGAGACAGCAGGGAAACTGCTGTAAACAAGTCCATAGATTGTTGAGGTCCGTGAATGCTAGCGATAAATCTTTGGTGGTCTCACCACGGAGGAGTCTTTCACTGAGAAACACAAATTGATTGTTTGGTAAAATTATCAGATAGATTGCCAGTTCTACTGACTTGAAGAGTTCGACAAAATTGGGGTTGCTTGTCCATCTGCTCAAAATTCTTTCGTCTCCTCTCCATAAAGATACGCAGAACTCCTTCAAACGACCACAAGTCCATCCAGCAAATAATTTCTGAAGCGTTCAACTTGATCTCAGAAGGATCTCACTTCAATATAAGAGTGCAACCAACTGGTTGATCCATGAGTTACAATATGCATCATTACATGAGTAAATGCTCCGAGCACGTTGAATACTTCCTCAGTTACATTGCCAAAATCAGCTATAATATTTGTACACTTCTGAAATTAGTTTCTAAATGTTTCTGAAAGTTGAGTTACCATAGAGGCCAGGCGTTTCAGATCATCGATTGTTAAAAACATTGGATCTGAGGGAGAGATACCAAACGTCAGATGACGAAATTTGATTGCGGACAAGTAGAGCCAGTAATTTCTCTCCTTACTACGAGGCATGAAATTAAAATTTTGACAACGCAGACGCATGCGAGAAAGTAGATTCACTATATCGAGGTCAATAACCCGCAAAACATCATCTTCCTTTTTTATAAAGCAATCAGACTTTTCGTGCATTTTGCCTGATGGGAATATAAGTTTTTCGGATTTCATCGGGAAAAAATATGTGAAGAAGTTAATATTTGTGAAATAAACCGCCGACAGTTGGCTATAAGGGTCGGCCAAGTAAACCTGAGCCTTTGAAGGTAGAGAGACGATCACTTCTCCCTGATTCATGTCTTGAATTCTTGAACCATCCGGAATCTCATCATATATAAAAAACAATCTTAATCTTGAGCGGATTGTATAGCGATGCCGCCTCTTCTCCACGAAGGAGTCAAAGCTTCTACAAGTTCTTCTTAGTTGACAGAGTTCGTGGAAATATAGCTAAAGAGAATTTTAGGTTGGAATGAGGAATTACCTTATTCGTCACGAGGAACAAGAATTCATCCGGCAGAGAGCACAAATTAATCGACATTTCAGCTGATTTGAGAGAGGGAAATGAAAATTCTTTTCACCCAGTTTACGAGTTACCCCTGCGTTTAAAGATAAATCAATGAAGCACTGACTTTATACAGCAATGACTGTTGTTCGACCTATTTGAGCGGATCGAAGTATATTTCACCAATCGATAAGTATCGTAGTTTCTATAATAGAAACTTCTTCTTCATCCCCTTACATAAGGTCTATTTCCGGCTGAGCTTCTATTCCTCGTGGTGAATAAGGTAGGCTTTCCCCTCTGCCTAAAATTCTCTTTAGCTCGATTTCCAAGAACAAAGATGAATAGCCCTCCAACTCGCCAGATCTCAACGTGGTGGACTTTTCCATTTGAGAAATGTTAGAAGCAAGTATCTGCTCTCGAAAACACTCAAGTTTGGATGAATTGAAAAATCTTTAGTGACGGCATAGAAAGAAATTCCGCAAAATGACTTTCGGGCCGTCGTTGAGTCGTATCCAAAGCGTATGAGGGCCGCCATTACGACGCACCCTATTCAAGAGATAGAGAAAGAAGTTTGTATAGTTTAAGATGGTTTTCTGAGCCAACAAGCTTTAGACAGATCGTTGAAAATTCCATGAAGAGCTCAACTCATTTGACGGTTTCTAGCCTGACTCTTTATCACCCGCCTTGGAAACTTTTAACGAGATTTAAATCAAACAAACTCGATGAAGACATTTTCAACTGTTACATACTCCGAATAATTGGATTGAATTCACTGCCCCCTACGATTTCAGATAGACGTTTGTAGACAATTTTGAATAAGAAGATTCATTCAATCAAATAATGATATGCCTATTTCTACTACCACAGAGTTTTAACATTGAAAACCTCTCTTTGTTTGTGCCTCGGGTGCTCGTTGCATTCCACATGAAGACGGCCATCAACTCTTATAAAGTAACAGCTGCGGCAGCGGAGTTTTAGTTGAGATTTAACCTAAAATTTAATAAATTTAGTTCCTTTTCTCTAAATTTTAATGGTTTTAATAGTAAAATTTAAGAATTTAGAAACAAGGAACCTTGAAACTAGCTGCTGATTCCTGTAGTGGCGTCCTGGGCAACAGGAACCTTCTTGCTATCCCGTAACTCGTCGATGTAAGCTGACCAAAAAATTTTGTGAGCATTTTGCTATAAAAATTAGTTTTAATATGAAAATGAGATGGGTTTAAAAGACAAATTTTGAGGAAAAATGTTATTTTGGCTCAAAATGTATGGGATTTTGTCTAATTGCTGCAGGCTTTTTGCGGGAATTCCTCTGAAGACTCCAAACTTGTAGTAAAGTGAAAACTTCACGAATTTTTGCGTTTGAATTTTCTTGGAATTTCTTTAAAATCTTTTAGAAGTCTCTTTCTGCTCTTTTTTAATTCTTATTTTTTATTTTCAGACGTAATGAGCGACTTATACTCAGAAACAGTTCGATATGAAACTAGAAGTACTACAACTAGACAGCTCCCTTCTGCGGATGGCACAATAAAAACCAATGCAGAAGTAGATAATTTACAAAGTATTTTGGATGATTGGAGTGAGAATCACACGAAGCCGGATTATACTCCAATTACTGTTCTAACAGCGTCAGTAGTACTTTGTTTGTCAATTTTGTTGCAGTTTATCAGAGTTAATGGAATCAGCAATGGATGATTTTATGAAAATGAATCCAGATCCTTTAGATGATCGTCATCCAGTCAGAACACATCCGCAGGCAGCCTATGGGAACTTATTAAAAACACTCTTTAGAAGAGATGAGTTCATGAGCAAGGTATTTGCTTACTTTTTTGATAACTTTTTCAGTTGATTATTTCCTACTTTTCTAATAGAGAAAATGTTGAAATTTGCATACTTTCGGCGAGATTATTACTAGCATGTGTTCCTGGCCTAGACTCAGAAGTCATTTTTAGCGTAAGTTGCATTTTAGTACTTGTAAACATTTATATAGGAGCCAGAAGATTTTATACCTCGTCTTATTGAATGGGCAAACTCTTCGGAAAATGAAACATTGCAAGCTTATAGCATGGGACTTTTAGCTTCAGCCATGGAAGTACAAGATAATGCATCCAAATATCGTAGTTTTAATACCACATTAATTAAAGTAGCTCTTCGTCGGCTCTTTGAGCTAAAGGTATGATAATATTTTATTTGTAATGCCTTTTATAGGAAAAAATGATTGCATCTAGACAGGAAAGCAGCAATACTGTTACTACTACTAACACTCCTGAACCTGGATCTCCAGGACCTTTTTCTGGAATAGATCTTAATGAAGATGCATCAAGAAGCAATGATTCTAAACAGCACGATGGAGTTATTTATAAAAACATAGAAGAGGATGGGCAAGTCGTTGATAATTTTATTGGATTAGGAGGTATTTCCACTTTTTAATTTATTATAAAAGTTTAAAGGATGCACACAACCGATGCGAGTAAAATCTAAGCCGGTAGAAAATGGAGTTAGTTCCCCACCTCGAAAGAAAATAAAACCCGTAAGTATAATCTCTAATGTTACTTTCATATTTTCAGAGTACATCATTTGGCTCTCTTCAAGATCTCGAAAATAGTAATAGTTGCTGGAGCAAACTACAGCCTTATGTCATTGGAAAAAATAATGTTTATCCACTTACAATTGAAATGTATCAAAGACTAATTCTTCAATTTTTAAGTCCAACTGGTGAATATCAAGATGTAAGTAAGATGTCTTTTTTTCTAATAACCGATTTAGCTCCTATCTATGGCACTAGAAGGCAACTCATTGGATCTTATTCTTTTTTATATTGACTTGGAAAATACCAAAGATGTTCGGCTAACATTTGATGCCCTTCGTGTAAGTGATTTATGCAAAAATATCTACTTATTTATAGTACCTTACTTCATTACTAGTTCATCGAAAGTTTGCCTTGGAATTTATTGCCCGAGGAGGAGTTCAATTGTTACTAAAAATCCCAAAGCTCTGCATGGCGTCAGTTGGAGTTATTACGTGCTTCTATTACCTATCATATACGGATGAAGTTATGGAAAAGGTCTGTCAATTAGATGCTGAACTAATAAATAATGTTGTGAAGTAAGAAACTTTTATAACTTAACCGTATTTTAGCTACGCAACATGGTGCATTGAACATAGCTACGAGAGTGGAATGGCAAGCGCCTCAATGTTTTTCACGCATGCGTTTTATTACAAAGCTATTTTGACTCGATTCGATCAGCAAGACGGATTAAGACTCCTTTATAACTATGTAAGCTAAATGATCTACTTTAATGCCTTGTTCTTTAAGATATCTACATTAGCCGTGCTAATCGACAATAAAGCAATTGACCGCTTGTCGGATGAAATGATTCATACAAGTATTCAGGCTGTTAGAAATGCGTCGGCATCCTTTAGAAGGTAATTCTAAAAAATTTTTCAAATATATTTTATTTGCAGTTATGTAGCATCACATATCTATGTAAAACTGGAGCAAATGAAAAAACATTGCAAAGGGCTGATACAATTTCTAAAAATACCTGCCGAGTCAATTCCTGCACATAAGGTATGTTTTAGTACTTCTTTTTAAATCTTTAGGCGATGGACATGAGTGAAGAGACAGTAGATCTAGCATCTGAATTGTTAACTTCACTACTAAAAATCTCTCCTTCTGGTTGGAAACCTATTGAGCATGCACGTCAACTCGGTTTACTAAATGCTATGTTTAATATACTAGAAAACATTCAAACTTGGGCAAATATTCGTAAATTGGATGGAAAGTAAGTTGAAAACATATTTTTCTAATTTAGTCTATAGAGCTGAGATGGTAAGAAACACACTAGAAGTTATTTGGTTGTGCTCTCCATTAGCAAAAGTAAGGGAAGACTTTTGTAAAGTAATACCAAAAAGTGCTGCAAAATACAATGGTTATAGGTAGGTTTTTAGCTTAGATTTTATACTTTTATTTATAGACTTTTAACCACGATTGCGGAAGGTAATTTATATGAGGACGAAAATGTGCAACATTTTGCTCTTAAAACAATTTATAACTCAGTGCAAAATAGTCATATTTACAAGGGATGCTTCCGCTTAGATTCGAAACGTGTTAGAAAAACAGACATTTCTGAAATTAACGAGACTGAAAAGGCTGTTTGGGAATGTCTGAGAAGGAATAATATCTTAATGGTAAACATTTTTTTCTAGTTTATGATTGGTTCAGGCTCTAAATAGCATAATACGCCAAACAACTCCTGTTACTGAAGCTGATTTATTGCATGACTTAAGTTGTCGAACTTTCCTTGGTCTTGCTAGGTCTGAAGATGTTCGCCATATTTTAGCAAAGCTACCACTTTTGGCAAATAACGAACTTCAAGGTATTTTTAAATTTAATTGGATACTTTTTTAATCTCAGGCTTAATGCAGCTGCCAGTAGCTCAAGATAAAAAATCGGATCACACCAAGTTTTGCCGTTCTGCTAAAGAATTAATTGAAATCGTTACACAACGTTCAATCAATGTAAAAATTCCCGATCCGAAAGATTTGACTCAGGTATTTTATTTTTTTCTTTACAAACTTTCTTCAGGAACGCTTATGGAAATCACATGTAGTTGCAAATACCAATATTTTATATAACGAAAAAGAACTACTACAATTAATTCATGGCCATCTTTTGACAAAAGGCCTTACAAAAACTGCATCAGAGTTGACAAAAGAAGCTAATTTGCCTGATGTTCCTGCAAGTTGTGTCATAACTCCAGCTAAAATTGAACCATTGGTAAGCAGTAGCCTTTTTTTTTAAATTGCCTTCTCTAGCCATCGTTACATTCTTATGGATCGACCTCTGAGCCTAGCACGTCATCTGCATCCCTATATAACAATTCGATTAATGGAACACCAGTTTCTAGAACTCCTGCCGGCAAGCGACTCATTTTAAGAGCGCCTCAAACACCTAAACTCGGAACAAATCATAATTCATACAAGAAAATGCAGCCTGTTAAAGGTCTTGATGGAATAATTACAGATTACTTCAGGTTTGAAATTCTTTACTACTTCATTAATATCATTATAGACAGCAACATTCAAATTGTAGTAAGCCTGTAACGATTTGTCCTCCATTCTCGTTATTTTTCCCGCATAATTGCCCAGAACCAATAAATTATGGATCAACTCCTTATAATATAGTGAAAAGATTAGAAGAAAGGCCTGTTAGAAGAACAATAGACTTGTAAGTCGAAAAAGTCAGTTTCAAATCATTATTTTCCAGAAAAAGATCATTAAATCAAGATGAAAAATATGCCTTTAGCCGCTTTAGAGTAGCAAGAAACTTTTCAGAACAGGAGGAGTGCTATACCTGCTGCGCATTTTCCGTAAGCATTCTTTTAAAGTAATATTTTTTGAAATTCAGGTTGATGATGAACATTTAATCGTTGGAATGTTCAATGGAGACGTTTTCTGGATCAACATTGAAACAGGAGCTGAGGACTCCCATACAGTTTGCCATCATTCTGGTATTACTCATCTCGAAACTGCAAATGACGGATCAATGTTGCTGACATCTTCTCAATATATGCACCCTCTTTCTGCATTATGGAAACTGCGGGAAACTCAAGAGCATTGCTATGATTTCCCAGTTCAGCGTCGAGTAAAGTTTTCTAATTTAACACAGGATAAAATTGTTGGAACTCATGATAGCTCAGGAAAAGCAACGGTAAGTTAAAATTAAAAGTATAAATATTTATTCTATTTAGGTTTATGATACTGAGAGTGGTCGAATAATGGCAATGTATGAGTTTAAACGTGAATTTGACAGCTCAAAAAGTCGCTATAATACAGCAACTTTTTCATTAGATGATACTATAATTCTTAATGATGGAGTTTTATGGGACATTAGAGATTCAACAAAAGTAAGAAATTTAACCAAATAATCGCTTATCTTTGCAGCCAATTCACGTATTTGATAGATTAAGTCATTTCAACAGTGAAATACTCCATCCACATGGAAATGAAGTCATTATTAATTCAACAGTTTGGGATCTTAAAAATTACCGCCTTCTTCATACCGTTCCAGCTCTAGATAATTGTGAAATTAAATTTAATTCTACAGGAGTAAGTTATTTATGTTTTTGTAAAATATCTTGCAGAATGTAATTTATGCTTCCTCGTTTATTGAAGAAGACAATTATAGGCTGTATAAATCATCATTTATGACAATTGATTCTAGAGATTATTCGGTATTTTCACCTTAAAATTATAATTTCGTTTAGGTTATTACAACTTTTGATACAAAACGTCCTCTTTTGGATTTCGCGTGTTCGCATGGAGACCGATTTGCGGCACTTATTGAGCGCAGGACACAAAATACCGATTTGCCATTTAATAATGAGCACAGCAATGTGAAGATACTCGAAGTTGGAAAGAAACGAGATGCGGAAGATGATTTGGATGAATTAGAAGTAGAAAATGACGATGATGGAGATAGTCATGGAGATGACGATAGCCTTTCAACTGGTTCAAGCAATACTTTTGACGCTGACGATATCATGGATGCTCTTGGATTTGATGATGGCTCATCATCTGATGCAACTCTAACTGACGAGGAAGATGATGATGAAGGTGATGCAACAGATGGATCTGATAGCGATAGTGGGGGATGGGAAACAGCTTCAGGAGAAGATAATAATGGTAAGAAGGTTAAAAAGCCCTATATATTCTTGTTTTAGATTTACAAGAAGAAAATGAAGCAGAAGCGAACAGTAGCAGCAGTAGTCAGAACTCAGAGGACGAAGGGCAAGAAGCCAATGTAGAGTAAGTTCTTTTTTGAATTCAAACGTATCCTTTTCAGATCTCCCGATAACGATAATGCCCATCCAAGTACAAGTTCGATAGCTTTAAACCCGCAAATTCGTCGAGCAAAACGACGACGTGATTCCGGTGGAAATTCTTAGCCCCTTGTTACATTCCGTTTCATTATTAAGTTGTTCTTGTTAAAATGTTTATAAAAAAGTTTAAATCCAAAACTATTCAGGTAGAAGCCGCGAGATTGTTTTGAAGTCGCGCACAGCAGCTGTCTCTCTTTGTTTGCCATCATATTGACACCTTCTTGCGCATTTCCTCAATGGGAACTTCCTCCAGCTCGGCTGGCTGACAGATTCTTTCTCTCTCTAACAAGATACGTGTGAAAATGCCTTTTGACCCGGTTCTCTTCCTGACAAATGTCTCTCTCAAAAGACAAACTACCCGAACAGTTGTTTCTGCATATTCATACAGCGCATCATTGATCGACACGATGACCCAGAGAGCAGGCGTCGTAATACGAGAGAGGGCCTGCTATCTTCTTTTTCCCACTTTTTTATCGCTCTCTCTCGCTGTAAGGCGATTTTACTATTGAGAAGGCAAGCGAGTTTGAAAAAAACTTTTTCTTGCCCAGGAGAGAGAGACCTTTATTTGTCCAAGTGAACCGGCTTCTAGCAGACTGATAGCCAGACACTTTTTACGGCAAGCGAACATCCAGTCTTTGTTTCAATCGATTTTACTATCCTTCCTTCAAAAACATGAGAAACAAAAGAATTGGAGGCTGATTGGTCTGGCCACTTAAAAAACAGCTTTGGGACAGCGCGGTTTATCAGCAAAATAACATGTGTTTTTACTCTTTTTCGACTACTTGAGATTGAATGACTGGACTTTTTGAATAAAAACTATAGAAATAGCCAAAGTTGTGAGTGACTGGGAAAGAGCCTAATTTAGACTAATTACCCTTTTCGGGCTGTATCGATTTCTCCGCTTTGCGGCTACATCCTAATTCAATCTAGCCGCCACACTATGCAGCTGGTGGTCATCGTCTTTTTGTTCTCAAGTGTGGCTTTTAGTCTTCAGTGAGAACGGCGCTCAAAAAAGTCACTTGGAAATTAATTTGCCGGCTCAAATTTCATTTGGAATTTATTGAAAATCGGCACATATGTATGTTCATTTTTATGACTTCCACACTGTTTGTCCAGCCGAAATTTTCAAAAAGTCATAAAACTGCCCGGCAAGCCGGCTCAATTCGTCAACAATTGCTGTCGTCTGTTGGATCTTTTGAGCCTCCGTAGATTTAGGCCGATTATAGGGTGCAACGTGAAGGTCGTCCAGCTGCCGGTTCCTCCCAAATGTTGCAATTTACTCCCCACTTTTTGTCATCTATACGGCATTTAGTCGAGCCATTATCTCCTCTCTCTCCGTTGCACATAATTTTTTGGACGACGCGGGAAGGGAAGAGCTCTCTCTCTCTCTCACTCTCTTCTTCTTCTTATCGACTCATCCGTTTTGACCAGTATTGTTTGCCAACAAAAATGGCGCATTTGCCGTCTCTTTGAATAGAGCGCACTCAATTTGTCTTTGATTCAAATTGATTTCACATCTTCGCTTTATAATTTTAGTTCCAAATCATAAAAATCAATGAGAATTCTATATTTCTTCAGAATAGAAGCTAGGGTTTAACTTTCTATGAATTTTTGAATTCTCACGCTTGTTTTCATCTTTTTCAATGTTCTACAAAGTTGTAGCCCTTGATCTCCTCGACAACTTTGCAGAACATTGAAAAATCTAAAAACCTGATTAAAGTGCAGAAAATGAGTGAGGAAGTTGACTCTTTGGGTTTTCCAGACAGGACCCATTTGGATTATTATAGCCCAAAGTCATCTAATTTTCCCAAGTTTGAACTTTTTATAATTTACAATATTCTACCAAGTTCTAGAGAAAATCAAGATCTACAACTTTGCTGAACATCAAAAATTGCAAATGATAGTAAAAATCGAAGGAAGGGGAATGTTTTGATTCGAAGGGCTACGCTATTTTATGCTTTCCAGCCTAAATCGATTTCGATTGGAAGAGAGAAACTACATAAACCATCGTCAAAAATAACGATCCAAAGGAAAAATAAATCTAATTCCTGGGTGATGGTGGAGACAAAAGGAAACTGGTATGACCTTTCCTGGGATTTATTTGTCCCGCAGTCTCTGAGTAAACATTCTCATAGAATTTTCATTAACATGGACCCACTCTCTCCATAACATCTGCTCTCCGAATTGATTCCCTTCCTCCCCGGAGAGTAAGCCAGGAAGAGTCGAAAACGAATCGAATACAAAATTTGTTTGTTCTCGTCTCCAATTTCCCGCTCATAAACACAGTAACCGCTAGAGCTACCGCCCTTGACCTTCACCGTTCTCTCTCTCTCTCTCTCATTTAGTCTTGTGATTTCACCCTTTTTTCAAAAAAAAAGACGATAATATTTCAGAGGGTATGGCGGCTGTGGCTGAGCCGACTGGAGGCGCAAGAGAGACCCTCGTCTATCCAGACTCACCGGTGAGACAGACGAGTGCCAACTCTCCGGCGCCTGGAAGGAGTCCTCGATGTGAGGCCTTCGTCATGACCGGCGACAAGATCTTAAACCTCGACCACCACGTCTCTCCCAGCTATGCCAAGGTCTGTTCAATTTGAAATCAATTTCTACGCTTTTCTACTTTATTTCAGAATTTACAATCTTCTACAAAGTTGTAGACATCAATCTCCTCTACAACTTTGCAGCTAGAAAGCTAAAAAATTTTAAGCTGCAATAATCCAAAATTAGCGCAAAAAAATGGGTGAAAAATTCCTCTTTTCTATATCTTGCTCTTGTTTTTGTAAAAATTGATATTCTGCAAAGTTGTAGAGGAAATTAAGAACTCCAACTTTGTAGAACAGTTCAAATTGTAGAAGTCGCTCAAAAATGGTTGATTTAGGGCTAGAGTAACCCAAAATATAGCGAGATTTGAGTCATGTGGGAGAAATCAAGTTTATCTTTGGGGGTAAAACCCCTAAAAGCCAAAAAAAAGCCCTTTTTTTCGAGAAAAATTAGGACATTATAGTTCAAAAGAGAGAAAGAGAAAATACCTGTATGGGGAAGATAGATTAGCCAGAAATGAGTGTAAAGTGACTCATCGTTTGATTTAAAAAAGCACTTTTCAGGCAGTTAGAGACCAACTTCCCCCTTTGACGCACATCCAAGAGACTCCAAGTCGTCCGCCACTGGCTGAATTTCCTTCAGTTCGACGCTCAATGAGGAGTCGTCTGCCGATTTCCACCAGTCAGCCGGATTCCATGGCAAAACGCCAGGTAGACGCCTTTTTTCTCTCAAATAAAACGACGACGTTTCTCAGGTCTCGGAAAAAGAAAACGAAGAAGAGCCAACTCCTTCGATATCAAGCGGTTCAGCTGAAACTCCATCTTCGGTGCTTCCTCCGCCTATCGAAGAGGAACGAAGACCCTCAGAAGATGTTGTTGTAACCCAGATGGAAAGCTCAATGCACTCGTCGTATTACAAATCGGCCTTTTCAAATCCCCAACTCAGCTCGCAGCGGACCACCAGCGCCAACACTTTCGTCATCGTGGGTTTTTATTCTATTTTATACTCACAGGATCAACTTGTTTTTTTCAAATAATCTATGCTGGTTTTTATGACTCACAATGTGCTGCAAAGTTGTAAAGGAAATCAAGGGCTGCAACTTTGTAAAACTTGGCTTTCCACAAAAATTAGGACAGCTCCTAGGAAAATTGGAGTTTCCAAACCCATTTTGGGGCTACTGTACTACCCAAAATTATCCAATTTTCTCAAAATTCGCATTATTTTCATTGTTTTCAATGTTTTACAAAATTGTAGAGGAGATCAAGGGTTACAACTTTTTAGAACATTTTGAGTCGCAAAAATTATGTTTTTTTGCTCCGAAAACTTGCTTTTTGAACCAACTTTTAGAAAATTTTGAGAGATTGCGGTAGTTTTGAAAGCCTCGCCCCCCACCGAAGCGAATTATCGCCCTGTTTTTCCGCGTTAAATGAAGCGTCAAAACGGCCCGCCCTGTCTCCTTCAAGCCCTCCATTCATTTTTAGTCGCCTTCCGATTCTCCAATGAAGAACAGCACGGTGACTGTTCACGCGACCACCTGTGCTCCATCAGTGAGTGCGACAGCCAGTCCCAGCCTGCGACGAGTCCTCGGCACAGCTATCGAGGATTTCGGCTCGTTTCGAAGCGACATCTCCACAACGAGGGAGGAGAAAGAAGCTGGACGAGTGGCTCTCCGTCTCTATAAGTTAGAAGGCTGCTCCAAGACAGATGTGGCCACCCGCCTGAATGATGTGTAAGTTGCTCCCACAGATGTCCTCCATCTCATGGTTTTTCAGTGGAGAATTCGCCTCACTCGTCACAACCAAATATCTCGAATTATTCAACTTCAGCGGCATTCGAATCGACGCCGCATTGAGGGATTTCCTCGGCCGGTTTGTTCTTCCTTCTTCTTGTTCATTTCCTTTTTTGTTCAGCGTCGAACTCCGAGGTGAATCCTCTCAACGGGAGCGACTTCTTCGCTTCTTCTCTGCTCGATATCACGAAGCCAATCCCAGTCTCTTCCACACAGTTGGTATGATTTTACAATAATTCCACTGGTTTTCATCATTTTCGATGTTTTGCAATCTTGTAGAGCAGATAAAGCCCTACAACTTTGTAGAACATCAAAAAGTCGCATAAAAATAGGAAAATAAGCCATTTTTTAAGGCTACAGTAAGCAGTAATTGATCCCACCTGAAAAGTTCTCCTATTTTATAGGTGCTATCTTAATTTTTGTGAGAAATTATGTTCTGCAAAGTTGTAGAGGAGATCAAGCACTACAACTTTGTAGAACATTATAAATTCTGAAAGTAATTGAAAATTGGGGAAAAAATGGAGTCTGGTTGTGAAAAAGACTTGCAAAATCGAAACTAAGCTATTCCAGATGAAGTCCATACTTTGATCTGCGCTCTTTTGCTTTTAAACTCGGATCTGCATGGCCCAAACATGGGGAAAAGAATGAACGTTCGAGAGTTTATCAACAATATTGGCCATACTGGCGTCGAATTGAAGCGAGACCTCTTGAAAACTCTCTATTCGAGCATTAAGGATACCGCTATTTCTCATCACAAGTTTGTTATTTTTTGATTTCTTTTTTGGATGGATGGGATTCCAGGGAAGTCCAAACAAAGCCCATTGCGGTGAAGTCTCTTTCTTTTCGACAAGTGCTCTGCGACATTGACCCCGAGTCTCAAGTTGAATACAAGAGTGGTTGGCTGATGAGGAAATGTCTTTACGACAGCGATGGCGCCAAAAGTAGGTTTTACCCGGCTGATTGGGGAACAAAATCCTTTTCAGCACCGGTTGGACGCAGAGGATGGAAGATGTGGTTTGCCCGATTGAGAGGACTCGTTCTATATTTGAGTCGCGACGAGGGAGACATCAAAAATAATAAGTTAGATGCCTTCTGATTGGATTTCTTGTTTCTTTTTCAGATTTGAGACTTTCAACAACTCGATCCTTTTGCATCACTCCTATGCTGAGGCGGCTCCTGATTATGTCAAACGACAGCACATTTTTAGGATTAGAACCGCCAGTCTGGGAGAATTCCTCTTCCAAACCAGGTAATTTTCTTCATTTTTGAACAGCTTCTGCAATTTGTAATGTTTTACAAAGTTGGAGTTTTTGAGCTCTTCTTCAAATTTGTAGAACATCAAAAATTGGGACATTCGCTAAAAAGGTCTCCTTTTCAGTAATAGCAATGAGGTGGATGAATGGGTGGCGATGTTGAATTTCGCCTCGGCAGCGTTTTCCTCTCGAAGTCTCCCAGCTCCAACAGGATCTCAGATGACTTTTGCCAGAGCTCGCCTACCCAAAATGCCGAGTCAAGCGCCCCTCTCACAACAGCTTCGAGTGAGATTAGAGTTGTCTCTCCTCAGAGATATTTAGGCCCACGAATCAGCTGCAGACGATTTGAGGAGGCAGCTCTCCCGCGTTCAGGATGATGCTCCGCCACTGAAGGCTAAAGGACGTTGTGTTGAGGAATTCTTCTTCCGAGAACGCTACCTCATTCAGGAGGTTTGTTTTCGACTTCCTTATTGCCTCCTCATTACTTGTTTTCGATCATTTCGGCATTTTAGTAGCCATTTTGTAGAATTATAGATTTCGATCTTCTCCGAAAGATTGCAGTACATAGTTTTTCTGGGAAATTACTGTAAAAGAATGCAAAGTTGAGCTTAAATTCCACACGAGACCCAATCTTGGGCTACTGTAAATCCTACAAATCAATTTTTGTGGAAAATGATGTTCTGCAAAGTTGTAGAGGAGATCAAGCACTACAATTTTTTAGAACATTGCAAATTCTGAAAACAAGTGAAAATTGAGTAAAAGAGGAATTCCCTTCTCCTAAATAAAGATAAAATTTGCAGATAAAAAGGTACGAAGAGTACTCAAATCTGCTGAGGAAAAGACTGCGAAACGAGGGCTCTGAGTCGACCAGCGGCGTTCACTCGAAATCGGATATTGTCGAGGAGAACACGGAGGACAAAATCAGCTACAAAGAAGCCATGCATCATTAGGGACATCTGCCTTCAATTTTACGGGTCTTTCGATATCGCATATGCTCACGATTAGACAAACGAAGAAGAAATGAATAATATTTATCTAACCCGTTGGAGATATATTCTCGAAAAACAACCCGTCTCTTACAGAACGGAACTAGCTCGATCAGCATAACCGAGAGAAGTGGCATCAGCTGGAACTCGTTCCGTCTTGACAGCCTGACCCGACGTGTATGGCTGAGCTGGGGAGCCGGAGATCACATAGCAGGGACGGAATGAAAGGAACATTTGGTGAAGGGCGTTCCGGAAGGACTCATTTACAAGCGCATAGGTGATCGGATTGACGCAGGCTGAAGCGATTCCCACTAGATGGCAGAACAAATATCTGAAAAAAAATAATGGATTTTGGAAAATATTTCACTAGATTTCACAATTTTGAATCTTCTGCAAACTTGTAGAGGAGATCAAGAGCTACAACTTTGTAGAATATCAAAAATCATGAAAATATTTCTAAGTTTGAGGAAAATTTTGGCGAGGGTAGGCTTCTTAATTGAACAACTCACCGATATTGGGAATATTCAATCAACTCGAAGCCACTCAGCAGATTGTAAATGTTGACGGGCGCCCAGCAGATGGCGTAAGTCAGCACCAAAACGAAGAGGAGCAGCAGGGCTCGCCTATAAATCTCTTTCTATCATCGAGAATATCGAATAGTTGGTTTAAAATCTAGAATTCGAAAAAGAAAGAGTCGAACCTGTTGCGACTTTGCATCGACATCCTCCTGGTTCGATCGATGGTGTTGGAGAGTTTATTTCTCCGTCGAATTGTGCTTCCAATCTGCGTGTAGGCGAAAGCCAACGCGGCCAAGGGAAGAATGTATTGCAGAGCCAAGACGAGCAGAGTAAAAGTCGTCTTGGAGAGGTAGGACCCCCAGCCGTCGTGGATCTCTTGGCAGATCTCAGGAAATGGCTTCTCACAAACGGCCAGCTGAAAATAGCGCCCTGTTTTCTTCGCTGCTCGCCGGAAATTGAACTCTTCTTTCCATTTTAGACTTACCATAGCTGGGGTATGTTTATCGCTCCAAGGTTCAAAACTCGTCACAATTTGAGATTGAACAGCCAGAGAATATGGAAAAGCGACGAGGAATGAAATCACCCAAACCACACAATAACAAAGAATTGGAGCCGTTGCCGCCAATCGCCTGGAATCTTTTTTTGTTGTAAATTTCAAAGATTCCCACCATCTGACCGGGCAAAGCGTCAAAAGGACTCGATCCATTGCGATTAAAGCCAACGTCAGCGAGGAAACAAACGTATTTACGGCTTGTACGGACGCCATCTAAACATCTCGACGATTACTGTAGTTTTCTATTTTTGTTTTGATCCAATTCCAACCAAAATTTGATAGAAACAAGCCAAAAATAGCAAGAAATCCTATAGATAGAAATACTCAACTTCTCTCCTAATTTTATTCAATTTCCACTTGTTTTCATCGTTTTACATGTTTTGCAAAGTTGTAGCGATTGATCTTCTCTACAACATTGCAGAATACCGTTTTCCTTGAAAATTAGGCTAATCTATAGGAAAAATTGATTATCCTCACAAGGCCTAAATCTCGTTATTTTTGAGTTGCTCCAAATCTACCATTTTTTCTTATTTTTTGAGCGATTTTCACAATTTGAAATGTTCTACAAAGTCGGAGTTTTTAATCTCCTCTACAACTTTATAGAACATCAATTTTTATAAAAACAAGAGCAAGACATAGAAAAATAGAGGAATTTTCATATTTTTGATGATTTATTTGCTACATTTTGAACCAATATCATTGTTTTAAAACTGACCAATTTGCAAGAAATATTGCCGAATGGCCAGAATAGATTGACAGATGTATAAAGCGTTCCTGGAGCTGTAACAACACACAAGAGGAGATCGGAACAAGCCAAGTTTACAATAAAACTGAAAGGAATGGATCTCTCTCACCCATCACACCGACGCTGCCTACCTGTTCCGCAGGTTGCGTAGCTTTTCTGTCCTGATGAAGGCATACAATACGACTAGATTGGCCAGAGCTCCAAAAGTACAAATGATGCCATAGAGAAAGACGACGGGACTGCCCTCCAGCTGCCTCACCCAGTAGTAATTATTCTGGAAAATGACGGATTGTTTTTGAAGGCACCCGACGAATTTTAATAAAAATCATTTCCGGATCTTCGCCTTATATTGAGATTCTCGAAGATATAGGAGGATACTATTGTAAAATTGAGAGGAAAAAAGTTCAATTTTTTGATGTTTAGACTCTCTTCGGGAATAAAAGGAGAAACCAACCTGCATTGACTGGATGGTGTCAAACCAATCACAATGCACTTCGGTCCATTCCCCAGTGGCATTTGGTCTCATTTTTTCTCTCTGAAAAATGTCGTGGATTAGATGGATTGGAAGGAGGGATCAAAGGGGAATTAAAGGCCAGAAAAGGTCACTTTTTGAGTCAAAAAGAAATTATTCGAAGGGTTTTCGATAGAGAAAACTTTTTCTCAGAGTTTTGTCCCCCATAAGTCACCGAGATCTTTCCCTCGCTGGGAAGCTGATCGAGACGAATTTCGAGATCTAGGAGAAGCCCTTTTTGAGGGGAGTCGGAAGAAGAACAAAAAGAAATTTACGTGAGACTTCCAGAGCGGGGGAGGGAGAGCTCATTACGGCCGTTTGAGGTATCTCCCCGGAGTCCCGAGAAGACAAAGATTGAAAGAGATACGTCCCGTGTGCGTTGATATTAAAAGAAAACGAATTGTTCATGCCGTGGAAATGAGATTTCCCAGTCGCTGTTTGGTGGGCTGGCTGGCGGGAAGGAAGTATCCTCCTTCACCAACAACTCTCAGATTTCTTTCTTTTTGGGTAGGAGGAGGGGTGGGGGAGTGGCCCTCAGCCTCAGGACAGGAAGTCATCATCGTGCTGGCTGTCATGAGTCCCAGCCATCACAGAAGGAATTGCTCCCCTCCAGAAGAATGAGAGGGGAGGTTATGATTGTGGAAAACAATCGGGAAAGACGGGAGGTTAATGAAATAATTCTCCGGGAAATAACAAAACGAATGAGGGCGCAGGAGGGGACCTCAAGAGGGTAATGAACGTCCCTTTTTTTTTCGTTGGGGAGAGAAGGATGGCTGTCTAAATGACAAACCATCCAATATAATGGACTTTCCATTAGGGGACGAATATTTTAAGCGCTTTTACAGGAAAACGATGACGAGTGGCTTCTTAATTAAATTTGCTTTCTTTTTCTCAGAGCAAAATATTTAAGATTCGAAGCTAATAGAGCTGAGAATCAATGGGATCAGAGGTGGACAGAGACTTAGAGGCGACAGTTGTTCGAGAGGGAGAGAGGGGTACCCAGCTGGCTGATTTCTAGTTTACGAGAGTGAGAGAGAGAGAAGAGGATGAGCCAAAACAGAAAAGTTGGAAATTGGACCCCAAGTTATGATTGTCCTTTCTCTCTCCCTCTGCCTGCTGGGATCTATGGTCAGTCATTAGTGGGAGAAGTCTATTGGCAGAGAAGGGAGGGAGGGACGGGGCGGAGAAGACCTCATAGCAGATCTCAGTTGCTAGGAGAGACTGAGAAAGTTGGGGAGAGACGAGGGGGAGTTTATTTCATTTTGTCTGATGAATGGAGAACCAGGAAAGAGTTGCTCCCCCTCTCATAAGCCACCCTCACGAAAGATTCTCAGAAGGCTCTGCAAAATTTAGGCCTTGCAGAGGCTGCTAGACATATTGGATGAGGGAGTCTGGAGGCAAATATCCATCCAGGAGGATGAGAGGGGTTGATCCAGCTCACGAATATTGACGGCGCAAGAATGGCTCAGGCTCCACTTAACTTCGAGACAAAACATATTTTTTTTAAAAATATTCGGGTCAGATTTGGCTCAACAAAGGTGACTAAAAGGAAGCTACAGTAACTCCAAGAGAATATTTTTCGAGGTGAGACCTAAGTAATTTGAAAGAGCGCAAAAAGTTGTGTCGAATAAGACAATTTCCAGCTAACCACTCAAAATCAACCTCATCACCACTTGAATAATAAATTTAAGAAATAAATCGAGAAAATCCTCTTTGAATGTGCTAACGCTGTTGATGTTGTTTTTTGACCACTCGAGTTCAATCCCTCTCCGGCTTAAAACTTTTTTGCTTTTATTTTGAATTAGATTTCTGAGAGAGAATTCAAGCTCTCCTTTCAGAGTAAAAAACTAGCAACTTGGCTGCGTTCTTTCGAATGGTATAGGTCTCGCTGAATGAGGTTAAAAGATTCTGAGAGTCTTGTGGGAGTGCTTTTTGGTCGATCCCGTGGATGTGAATATTTGAAATGGCGAGAGAAAGAAACTGATTCTACTCGAGAGATGAATCTATGCGTTTGATCAAAAAGAGCGAGCCTTAGGAGGAGAGTGAGCACACACACACACACAACCTACCAACACACAACGGCTCCCCGAGGACGCGATTAAATTTCCGGGAGAAGGATATTAGGGGGGAGATCCGATGAACACGTGGTGCGCTGCGTGAACGGCCACAATTTATGAACGCATTTATGATTGTGGGAAGACTTTCTTTTTAATTGGGGGCTTCTTCCGAGGAGGAAGCCGTCTCTGAATACTTGTACCGTACTCTTGTTGGTTCTTGAAGAAAGACACAGATTTTCCTTCACTTGCGGAGAACTTAGACCTTTCGATGTTGTTTTTCGACTTAATGCTATTCTGCAAAGTTGTAGGCTTTGATTCCTCGGAAAAAGGCAGATTTTGGATTAGTTGGAATCTTCCTCATGGCTACTGTAAATAATCACTCATTGAATCACAATCGTTAATTTTCCTCAATTTTAATGTCGAAGAAAGATGCATAAAGTTGTAGAAAATTCAAATAGTTCCTCACCTCGACTCCTAGAAACTACCGAATTCCTTTGAATAAAATAGACGCCGTTCTTTTTTGATTCTCTTGCTCTAATTTTTAATATTTTAAATGTTCTGTAAACTAATAGAGGAGAGTTAGATCTACAACTTTGCAGAAGATTGCAAATCATAAAAAAAACTAGTGGAACACTTCGATAGAAGATGCCTATTCAAGGAATTACCGTATTTTCTATAACTAACCTGGGAATAATCATCTCATTTCGTCGTCATTCACATCCAATTTAGAACTTTTTTTTAGAATAAAAAGCAATACGTTTAAATCTTGGAAATTTACTTGAACCTTGTGAAAAAGTGAGGCGAATGAAAATGATTAAAACTACTCGAATTTTAGATGAAAATATTGATTTTTCGAGTTAAATTTGAGATTTTGCAAAGTTGTCTCAAAGATCTCAGAGTCAGCCGCAAAAAGTATCTAAAATAGAAGGAAGAAAAATAGTTCTAAGAAGTGACAAGCCGAAGGGACATATTGCCCTCTGTGTGTTCATTACCTCTGCAGGAATCCCTCGGAGAATTCCTAATTTGTTCTCTGTCCTTCTCGTTTTTCATTCTCGACAATGCATAAGAAAGCAATTTCTTTATTCTGGGCAGTATATGGGAGGAGAATTCGGGGGGAAATATTCGTTCTTCTATTTACAATGCCTTTGAAACGCGTGGCAAACGTCCTCGACTATGATAAGCCAGAAGGAGGACTTCATCGGCATTTCGTTCGAAGCTAGGAGTAGGAGAAGGCTGTTCCGAATCGCTTGAATAGCTTCCAATCGAACGAGGACTCAACTCATATTGGCGTCTCTCATGCGCAGCTCCATAGCCACCAGTACGATGGGGCAAAGGTCCCGTCTTCTCCTCACGGGTATGGACAGACAGCTCAGCCTTGATTGACCGATCTGAAGGCATTTTTTTCTTTTCTGTTTGTTAAAAGTCTCTCTCTTTCTCGGCGCTTCGCAGACAAACAAATTAGGGGCTACTGTACTGCCGCTGCCGAAACACAAAAGAAGGGAGTAAAATAAGTCAAATAAAAGGGTGCGAGTGCGAGGAATTTTTCGTTTTCCTTGCCTCTGCTCTGTCTTGGGGAGAGCGAAGGAGTCCGATGAGGGGGACGATAGTCGTCGATGTCAAGAATACCTGTGGGCGAGGGAGAAGACGATCCATAGCCGGCGTCACCCCAGCGAGTTCCATAACGAGTCACAGAATCTGAAAAAATTTTATTATTCAACTTTAATAATTGAGATAATATTCGTCCTCAACAATCCGGATTACAGTAACGCTCTCTTCGGCCAAAATCCAGACGAGACAAAGCGAGGAGGGTTCAGCCGAATTTTCACCTTTTCTATTCCTCTCGTATTTGGCGTAGCGATCGAAGTCCGTCACTGGAGTTGGCTGCTTTTGTGGTGAAGCGCTGCGACTACGATCTGGGACGGATAGCTTCCTCTTTTGATGGGCGGGTCCTAGGGAGAAAATTTTAGGAAAAAGGGCGGGCAAATAATACCGTAGCCAGCTGAACGATGGGGAACCACTTCGCGAGGACTTGGAGGAACCTCTTCGTCGTCGACGAAGACTGGTGGCCGGATGAAACGGGGAGGAGCTTTGGGCTTCGGGATTTCTGGCTCAACTGGCTGAGAGGAAGGAGTCCAGCCGACCATTCCGATGGCATTCAATGGTTGTTCGATGATCTCCTAAATTTGGCTTTTTTTGTTTTAAAAAAGAAACGAACTCTGAAAGGAACACGAGCGTCATTCAGCGTCTGAAGATGGTTGAAAGCAGCCGAGATGTAGGGGATGCTTTTGCCGGAGAGAACCCATCTTCCTGGAAGAATTCGAAGAATAATAAGTTTGGGAGAGAAAGAAACCAACCCTCGATGTCTAGATATTTTAGCCGGTCGGGGCCCTTTCCTCGGATTCGACTGTCTACGTGGAAATAGCGAATATCCTCGGGACGAAGACCGAAATCGGTCATCGCGAGAGAGGAAGTCACTGGGGCCATTGGGAAGAGACGCTGCGACTTGGTTACCAGTTAGTTGGAGGCGCTTTTGTACTCGCTGAGGAGGCGGACGGCAAACTCGCAATCCGCTTAGGAAACAGCAGAGCAAACCCTAACGATCACTACTGCTTACGCACGAGGAGGAACTCTTCTCTTCCATCCAGTTTTTTTCGAGGGAGGGAGGGGGAAACTCACGCTCATAGCTGTAGGAGATGGAACGCGTTCGACGGAAAGTTGACTCCATTGACAGCGAGAAATGGAAAGACCGCAACTGCCAGCTCTATTTAGGGAACTCCTTTGAGTAAACTTAAACCCACTCGCCTCCAAAAAAGACCAGTTTTGACCCTTAGATTTTTCGGATGGAAAACTTGCCAAAACTTTAGAGATTCCAGAGATCAGTGAAAAAAGCACGCCTTTTAGCTAAAATTGATGTCTCCTTTGAACTTCTCTTGTATAATTCACCCTTTACATCAATGAAGCCGTAATCTCCTAGAAATTCCTTCTAAAAGAGTGTAACTCGAGTCAAACTGAGGCAAACCGCGACTGTTTGTCTTTTGCCACTTCGCCTCCACCTAATCACTTGTAATAATAGGACGACTTTGAACGCCAAGTGTTCCTGACGAATCAACAGTCACTCACTCCGCCATGTGGTTGGGAGAGAAAATGCCGAATTTTGAATAAATCTCGGCTATTTTGATCTACAGTAATCGAATAATCTGGGTCCTAACCTAATTTTGAATAAAATCATGTTCTGCAGAAGTTGTACAGAGAGGAGATCAAGAGCTACAACTTTTTAGAACATCAAAAGTCTTGAAAGTAAGGGAAAAGACGACGAATTACAGATTATTTCACAATGAGACCTTCTACTTGTAATTTTAACGATTTTTTTACGGCGCTTAGCATTGACAATTGATTATTGGCTTCACCATCTCAGCATCAATGCAATCTCTTCCTCGAGAAATTCTCACAAATATCTTCAATTTCCTCCCTTGGAATGTCGCTATCCGCCTCGAGTCTTTAGCCTCCCAATTTCGGGACCTACCGTATGAAAAATCTTATCTGAGCATCTTAACTATCAAAACTTTGCATGTAAGTTTTTTTTTCATTTTGAAGTTACGATCTTAACAGAATTGGAGGACTCCGCTATGCTTTTCCATTTGTGCTTTTGATTGCGAAGAGACACATTCTCTATTGGTTAATTACGACGAATTGTTTGAACTTGATATCCAAGAGAAATGGATAAACCGTGGAAAAAGCAGAGAAAATTTGTTGAAGATGAAACGTGACTTGAGGATTTATCGACTTTGGAAAGATGTAGAGCCTTTGGAAGTAATTAAATTTTCTGCTCAAATTTATCAGAAATTACTGCGTCGATTCAGCTTTGAGACTGTAGAATTCGTAAGATTTCTTGGATGAGACCAGAGAAATTAAGAGTTATTTAGGAAAATCTGCCAGCCTACTTTTACAACCAAATCTGTGCAAAGAAGACCGACATTTTCAGGAGGACTATGGTCAAATTTTTAACAGATGGGCAACGATTAGATGATTCGGAAGTTGGCTTTTTGAAGAGATTTGGCGGTGAGTTTTGGGATCCCTCGGATTCTCAAAATGGCCTCAGGGTCAACAAAATTTTCGAGCAAGAGTCGATCGAATTTTCAGAAGTTCGTCTTTTTCAATTCATAGCAGCTTCTAATTTTGAAGAAGCCGCAAACCTCTGGAATCTTTCCTGCATCCAATTGGTAGGATTTTTCTTCGAAAGCTTCTCTTTTAACAAAATCATATTTAGAGCAGGCAGCTCCGAATTCACTTTGGAGATAAATCTTCTTTAAATTTAAGATTTACTATAAATAGGGTGAACCTGGAAGTTGACGATATTCTCCTTCAGAAATTAATCGATCGAAAAACTCTTATTCTACAAACTAATGGTGTCTCTTCTGTAACTCTTGATTTTCTCTGCAACTACATCCAGGCAAGCATTCCCATTAGACTGTAGGAAGACTTTTCAGGACTGCTTTGCTGGTAGAACCCATGTGATGCATTATTTGGAAATGAGCTTTGAGAACAATTTGTTAGACCAATTATCCCAAAGGTTGCGAGCAATGCAGTTTCGAAACGAAACTAGTTGGTGCTTTGAAAAGAACGTTGAAAATCGGCCTTGTAGAGAAGGCTACGACTCTGACAAGATCAGAGTAGAGACACTTATAGTGTTCAAGATGATTGCTGACTTTGGCGAGTTCAGAGGCAGAAAGAGTTGTTCAAGAGGTATTAAGCGTTTCACGTATACTATCCAATAAAAACCCTTCCATGCTCTCTTCTGTGTTTTCTTTCTGTCGATTTCCCGTTGAAGCTCTAAACTGCGGTTGATTTGCCTCTTCGCCCTGACTTGAATCCACTCTGATGATTAGCTCTTTTTATTGGAGATCTGCTAGTCTCCTCTCTCGAGCAATGCAGCTTCAAAATAAATAATTGTTGGTGGTGGTTGAAAGGGAAGTTGAAAATCAGCAACGTACGCTACGAACCTGACAAGATTAGGATAAAAGTTATGAGAGAAATCTTCAAGATGCTTGCTGACTTTGGCGAGTTCAGAGACAAAGAAATGCGTAACGGGAAATTGTATATTATCCGATAAAACTACTTCGATCTGTTCGATTATTTGAAAAAAAAGCCTCTGAGAAAAGAGTCAAAAATCTCATTTTGGCTTTTACCGTATTATCTCTAATAGAAGCACTGTGCTTCTAATTTGCTAAGGGAGCGCTTCAAATGATAGATAATACCGAATATGGGAGAGATTGATTGCAAGCATCTTCTCTGTTTTCCGCCCCTCTGTTGTTCTCAACCACTCCCTACTCTGTTCGTCGAATTTTTAAAATCTTCCTCGATTATTTTGCATCGAATAAAAGCAACTTGTAAAATACGCTCCTTTTCTGTTCCTCGCTTTCGATCTGGCAGAACATTAACTCAAAAGTTTCAGTAACTCTGGCTGATATTTTACCAGGAATACAGCATAGCTGATTGTCATCTTCTCCTCTGATTCACCCTTTATATCAATGAAGCCTGTAATCCTCTAAAAATTCCTTCAAAAAAAGTGGTTGTGTAATTTGAGTCAAATTGAGCGCTCTTCTAAACTGCGAGCGTTCTCCACGTAATAACTTGTAATAATAGGAGACCACAGTCAACACCAAGTTTTCCTAAAAAATCATCAATTGCTTCGTCGCTCTCCCCGCCACGTGGTTGGTCGCCTCTTTCAGAGAGAGAAAACGCTGACTTTTTAGAATGAATCCCGGCTATTTTGCAGCAGCAATTCGGACTGACGAGAAGCTCAAAGCCTACAACAAGAGAAAGAAAGGAGGGAAATGGAAAGACTTTTGGAAGAACAACTTCTTCGCCTCCCAGTCGCCTCCCATCCTCAAAGAAGAAGAAAAAGTCAAAAAATAAATAGTTTTAGTTGTATTTTTTGGAGTGATTGCGTGAAATGACGTATCCTCTCGAACTCAAATTGTCCGGCTTATCAGAGGGGCACGATGGTTCACCGATAAGACACAAAAGCCCTCCATCATGTCGGCTCGAGGCCTTATGCCGGTTTGTTTTTTTCTCGTCTTTTTTTAATAGTTTTTTTGATTGCTTTAGTCCAGACCAATGGACCTAGCCACTCCGGGAATTTTTCGCCATGGCGCCTCGATTAAACTTAAAGGAGCGCTGATTGATGGCTCAATTAAGTGAGTCAGAAGACGCTTTCTGCTTATTTATTGTTCTAGGAATTTCACTCTCCAATTGACCACGCCGGACGGCATTGCATTATACATGATGGTTCCAGTATACGGGGAAATAACTCTCAACAGTTTGAAGGCTGGAAGGTTGGTTTCAATCAGTCACATTTTCAAGGACGACCAGTCAATGTTGATCTTTAATTTTGAAATTCTTCGGTTTTCCCAAAAATCAAGTTCTCAATTTTTACTGTATCACCTCGAATCCAACAATTTAACAAGCAAACTTCCAGCTTGAAGTGATCAACTACCGTATTCTCTCTAGTAGATGCTTCTCCAAGGATTTTAGAAAACTTTCACCAATTTTCATACTTTTGTAAACTTGTAGAGGGAATCAAGAGCTGCAACTTTGCAGAACATTCAAAATGATGAAAATAACTCTAAATTTGGAAAAATTGGACGACTTTGGGCTTATACAGTAATTCTAAAGATTAAAAAAATGGCAAAACCATCAGGAAAACTCAATTTTCTAGAGGTCTTCCTTATTTCTTTTTAATGAAAAATGATGTTCTACAACGTTGTAGAGGAGATTAAGGCCTACAACGTTGCAGAACATTGGAGATTATTAAATCAACTGGAAATTTCTTTTAAAAAAATCGAATAAAGAAAGAATGCGAAGTTTAACCAAAGCCGAAAAGAAGATTTTTATTGCAGATGGGAGTTTGAAGAGCGCCACATGAATCCGATCAAAGCGGGTCATAGTTTCCGAATGAAAATTAAGCACAAACACGACTATATAATTGTGAGTTGTGGTTTCTGGGAAAAAGATGTGATTTTTTTAGATCAAAGTCAACGGCCATCTTATCAGCCGATTTTATCATCGAGGTATTTGCCAACCTCAACCCCTTTTTATTTTGTTTTTAGATATGCCGAATAAAATCCGAACTTTGGGAATTCGCGGCGATATTCACGTCGAAGATGTTCACTTCAGAGGCTTCAAACATCAACAAAGAGGTCAAAAAAGAGTCGAAAAATAACACATAACAAAGGCTTTAGATGGACCAGCTGTGATCGTTCATTCGAATCTCCCGCCGCCGCCGGTTGTCCAACAAATTGTTATCCCTCAGCCGGTTGTGGTCCAGACAGCTCCTCAAACTGTCATCCAGCAGCCGATCTACCCAGCTCCGCACATTCAGCAAGTCATTCAGCAGCCCCAGCCGGGGCCGATTGGAGCAGCGGTAGCGGCGGCTACGATGGCCGACAGTCCTCCGCCATATCCGGCCGAGGAATACCCGATAATTTCAGCAAAAAGTTAATTATTTTTGGCTTTGTAGATAGCTGTGCATAATCGAGCCAATAAAATATCTATAATAACCGTCGAAGAGAATTCAATCAAAAATTGAGCGATGTTCTGCAAACTTTTAGAGGGAATCGAGAGCTACAATTTTGCAGAACATCACAAATTATGAAAATAATTTCAAAAAGGAGAGTATTGGCCTTGAAAATAAACCTAAAGAGAAATATAGCTGCCTGACTCGTTTTTGGCTGCGCAACACATTTTACACTTTGTTGTTTCTACTCTTTTGCCTCGCTCGGCTGACCCCTCGCCCCGTTGCCCTTAGCAACCCAGGCTCAGAGATGGCGCTACAAGATCCAAAGCGTCTTCTGCCGGCTCGGAAGCGTCTTCCCCATCAGCCTCGAACATCCAGCGCTCCTCCAGCCTCTCAGCAAAGGTAATTTAGCGCTTCTAATTTTTAAAAAAAGCAACAATTTTTTAGGCAAAAAAGTGGGTTTCCTTTGGCAATTGCATTGATTTTTTCTCATTTTAGAAGAGGCACTTCTCTTGCCCAAAATCCTTTCTTCTTCTGCTTCTGCGGGTAAGTAAATTCCTACAAATAGGATATTTATTAGATTTGGATTACTGTAATAAGCAAGGCAGTTCTATCAAAAGGATTTATTCCGCGGTTTCCTAAAAATTAAAAAAAACTTAACTTGAGTCCAAATCTTTGAGATTTTCTGAGTTGAGGGAACTCCCGGAGCCTCTGGCCAGAATCCGACTTTGTTATGTCCAAAGAGTTCATACACAGGTCGGTTCATGGCCCGAGTCTCTTCATGGGAGAGAGAGAGACTGGTTATGGTAGAAATGCGAATCGGCGGAGCTCTTTTCTACCCGTTCTTGACTCATTCGCTTCGCCTTTTGTCACCTTCCGCTATACGAATCCGTCTCTCGTGATTGAAATGAAATTTTAGCTGAAAGAAGTATGTTGAGTAGTATGCTGAGAGCGGCAAAAGAGACCGAAATCAAGCCGATTGTCGGCCTCAGAAAGCACGAATATCAAGATGACTCGGAGGACGAGGAGCGCTCAGAGAGACGAGCCCGATCAGCCAGTTACGGCTCCAACGTCTTTAGAAATAGACCCAGGAGGTGGATTTTCGAAGGAGAACACTTTAAAAAAAATCTTTCAGAGAAACGCCACCTCTTCGATATGTCCGAGAAAAGACAGGAGATGGAGCAGCAAAAGAGAAGAAAGAGCCTCCGACTAGAAAACTCGTCTTTGATTCAGAATTCGGATGCTATTATGACCCGCTGACTGATCGCTATTACACCGTGGAGAATCCTTAAAAAACTCGATTTGTAGTTAGAAATTATATTTGGAGTTTTATTTTTCTGTGATATTTGCTTTTAGAAACTGGTCTAGAGATATTTTCTTTGAAACAAAATAAATGTCTAAACTTTTTTGGACGTTTATTGGCCATTCTAGCAAGTGAAGTGATCCTTAGCCTTGTCGGGATTCTCCGTCGCAATCAGAGGCTCACTGTTGTATTTGATGGCCTTTTTGACGATCTTTCCATTGTGTTCAACCAGGAGTTGGTCGATCTCTTTCCTGATCTCGACGAGCTGGATTTCTTGCTTCTTCACGGCATCTTTGAGTCTGGCGATTTCCTTCTCCAGCTGGCCTATTCGATCGAGCGAGACGTTTCTCGGCTTTCGAAGAGTCACATTTGGATGGTAGGGCGGCTCGCTCTTGTTTTGCTTTTCTGGGAGTGCAGTCTTTTCCATGGTCTTCGGATACGAGTGGCTTTCTTGGAGCTGAGTCTCCTCCTCCTCCTTCTCCGAGAGCAGACGCTGATAGTCGCTGAGAAGGAAACAATCGGCCAATTGACGATCCGTATCCTCCATCGGAGTGATTCCTTTCGAAGTCGGAAGACTCGTCACATCATTCATCGTGTTGTCCTCAGAAGTCGTGGAAGAAACTGGTGGAGTCGCCTCATTTTCTTTGACTTTCTTCGAACCCCACTTGAAGTATTTGGCATAATACTTCTCCAGCTTGGCCTGCTTCTTTCCCTGGCGCTTATGATGTCTCTTTCCAGTCTAAAACCTCTAAAAAATACAATAACCCAACTCACATTGAACATGTTAGTAGAACCGCTCACTTGAGCAATTTCAATCCGTAATGAAGAGCTCATCTCCTTATTTTTAAATCTATTTTAATCGCTTTAAAATGTAAACTTTTTATTCCAACTTTCAACTATCAAAGACGCTATCCCAATTTGAAAATAAATTTTTAATTTCTATCTTACTCGTCTCCAAGTCCACCTCCTCCGCTTGTGTATTATTTTCTAAAAATAATGCTTACAAAATGGAGAAAACTTACCGATTTTTATAAAATCTGGTAGCGGAAAATAATTAGATGAGACTCCTCTACAATCAGGATCGAAGCATTTTTGAAAAAAGTGTCGTCTAAAAGAGATTGATAAAGAATAGCTGAGAGTTAACTTACTTTTCTAAATCGACTGTCCAATATGTGCCATTGCTTTTGTGTTCTCTTTCAATGTTGAAGCAATAACGCGAATTTCCTGGCTAAAATATTTAAGAAAAAGTATAGAAAATATCAAAGAGCTTACATAATATATTATTGTTGTAATTTTTCCATCCTTCTCACTGACCTTCCATTGCCGAAAATAAACATTTGGAGTCCATTTTTGCAGAACCATTCTTAGGAAGTCATCAATTTGTGGGACAGGCGATTCACCTTCTCCTGTAGTCGTCGTGTTGTTCAACGATGCTTTTTTGGTTCCTAAAAATTGCTAAAAAAAAATTTGAGTAAAAAACGACATACCTGTATTGTTTATATTCTCGTTTGTTTCCAAATGCTTTATATCTAATATGGGATGCTTGTGATATTCAGATGGAACACACAGAGAATCGAAGAAAATCATTTCATCATTTGGTTTTTTAATTCCTCTTTTTTCTGAAAGAGTAAGAGATTTATTTTTAAAAAAAAACTAACCATAATATTTGCAATAAGGTGCCAACTCTAATCTGGCTGTTTTTCCCAATTTTGCGCTTAAATAGATTCTGAAGTTTCTATTCCGGGAATAAACAGCAGCATCATGCAGCGGCACTTCCTTTCCATCGTCATTAAATAACTTCTGTGGAGGATTTTCCAACAATTTCTTGCTTAATTCATTGCTAAAATGACGAATAGATGCCTTAAATGAGTTAAGTTAAAAGCTAAGCACTCACTTACAGAAGAAGGGAATAAAAGTCCACCTTCCAGATGACAAATCACATGTGCAGAGAATTTTGTATCTGTTGAGGATTCCAAAACTAGCAAATCCTAGAAGCTTGTCTGCAAAAAGAAGAAAAAGAAACCTTATCAATATCCAGCTGAATGTTAAAGAGTTCTTGTAATAATTGGACCAAAACTGATATAAAATGATTATATACAACCTGAAATAGTAGAAAAAATCTAAATAAATGCCTCACCTCGTGATCAGCTCCTCGATTTACTGCCTTTGAATACTCCAGATCAAAATAAAGTCGACAAGGCATATCCTCATAAATCAGTTCATAAATATGCCGCTCCTTCTGTTGACTATACCATTTCCAAAACCTTTGCAGTGTCGTTACCAAATATCTCCTTTCTCCATCTAAATAATAAGATAGATAACCAACAGAAAAAAAATCAAACCTCCTCCCTTCAATTCATAACTAAATATCCTTAACTCTTGCTTCCATATTTCTCTAGCTTTTTGCAGCTCTTCAATTGCCATTCGCTGCTTGGGAAAAGTAGCCAAATCTCCCAAGCTGAGTTCAACCAATGTTGGTTTTTTTCCTGGCCTCTGAAAATTATATAATTGTTCAACAAACTAAAGCAAACTAACAACTAAGCTCGGTTTTTTAACCGTCCGTTCATCCTCCTTCGATGCTGTTTCTGGCCGCTTCCTTTTTGTCTCCTTATGTTCTGTTGACATCTAAATAAAAATATTAAATCGAATTAAAAATAAAAAGCACAAAAAAAGAAGAAGAGCCGCTGATGAAGAGATCTACTTTCAAATGATAGAAAATGGCGCGATTTTATCGGTGTAGCACTTTTCCCAGCAGACAATAAAGGAAGATATGAAACAATTTATTATTATTGAACTGAAAAATCTCCAAAAATGAATGAACAACCAAGGAAAAAGGGTAGGCTATACAGATAAAATGTATAATAGACTTCCATTATGAACTCCCGAAAAAAGGCTTATACCATTTGGAAGAGTGAGAAAAGCTCTGCCGAATTGGACAAATTCCTGCTGGCAAAGGGTAAACTACAAGCAACTTTGAGAGTTCTCAAAATTTGGGAAAAAATAGTATGGTTTTCCGCTGTGGTCGAATGACTAGCAGCTTTGCCTATGATTTTTTCGGCATCACAATTTCGATCCCCTTCCTGATTTTTTTTCTTTTTTTCTGGATAAAAAAGGACCAAAAAGATAGCTTTTAAAGTTTTCAACAAATATTTCCTTTGAGAGATGCCAGTAGCCATCGAAGAAGAAAGAAGTAGAAAGTTGAGTCTTTCAAGCTTCAACTTTTTGCTATATTTACGCTTATTTTTAGTATTTTCAATGTTTTGGAGAGATCAAAACTGATATATTTGTAGTAGATCAAAAATTATAAAATCCACTGCAAATTGAAGAAACAGCCGCTGTTCCCCTTCGCCTTCTAAATTAGAGAATTCGGTAATTTTGTCAGAAAAATCACTCCATTGTTGGTCTAATTGTTGGGACTTTTCGTGGGATATAATTATTTTGCCCTCCATTCGTCAGCCTGCTCTCGGCCATGGCATCTGCGAGGGACAGATGGCCAGCCACGGGCCTATCCATGCACGTCTGTCCGACAGTCGTCGCCTATTCAAAACGCTCGTTTTCCATTAGACTCCAATCCAAAAGCGCATATAGCTTTGCTTCCAAAGTGAGAGAGAGAGACCGTTTGGATCTATTTGTCCTAACGATCAACTAATCCTTCAGCTCGCTCTCTCTCCTCTTCCGCAGGTCATTTCCCGGTCATCGGAAGCATCAAAAGTGCGCAAAGCTGGTCTGAGGCTGCGAGGCCAAACAGACCCCACACGAGCAAATATATCTCCGTGGTCCCTTTTGTTCCTATCACGAAGCGGCGTGGTTGTCTTGGTGATGGGCTCGTCTCCTCCTCACAGCTGAGAGAGTCGGCAGAATCGATCCGGGCCGCCGCTCTCGACTTCAAGCCTTCATTCTCACTCACTCACTCTTTCCAGAACCACAAATGGACGACGAATATTGCCCGAGAGCTTGTCGAATAATTGAAGTCTTCCATGAGATGGAGTATTTCTCTCGGCTTGGCTTTTTCCTCTCAAACGGCATTGGTAACCAAAAGATTTGAAATAAAATCAGCGGAATCTTCTTTCAGCTCCTTTGGGCAAAAATAGTCGAAAAGAGGATTCAAATCCCAAATTTTTGGCCTCCCTTCCAGAATGCTCGTGCACCGGGGTGGAATGCCTCCTACCGCGAGACGATTGGATCTGGCAGCCGCCGATGGTTCGTCTCTCTCAACCAGCCCAGCGACATTTTTATTTTCAGAATACTCCACAAGTCCAAACTTTTGGTAAAAATGCCACCTTCCATCCGGATTATGCTTTCGGAAGTGCTGCTGCAAGAGGCGATCGGGTCAGTTGACTACCCCAAATTCTCGCTTTTAATTTTCATTCAATTCCCACACACTTTGATGTTTTGCAATCTCTTGTAGAGGAGATCAAGCTCTACAGCTTTGTAGAACATCACAAATTATAAAAACTGAATTAATCGCCTGAAAAATGGCTTCTGTCGATTCAAAACGACTTTTTTCCAGGCTCTCACTCAAAGCTCCTTGGCCTATTGGGAAATTCATTCGGATCGCCTGAATTACGGTACTTCAATCATGTACGGAGTGGGGACTTGTAAAGCCAGAGTGAGAACTCTTCCTTCTTCCGTCTAACTCTCTTCCAGACGAGTGTAAATTATCAATTTGTTGATCTCATCGGAACAGACATCCAATCCTATGGATTGAATCACCGTGGCTGGGCGTTTCACGGCGGTCTTGGTGTCCAAGTTTGTGATCCTTTTATCGTCAATGGATAGTAAGTTTCCCAATCTTTTTAGAAGAAATTATCTCAATTTTAGTAATCGAATCGGGTTGTTTTTTAACGGGCCAGCTAGATCATTGAGTTTTTTCATAAATGACATTTATCTTTGTACTCCCTTCACCCAAATTGATACTTCTCGACCACTTTATCCCATGATTTCTAGGTAATTTTCTCTTTTCTTTCTCTTCCAAACTCATTTTAGCACTTGCCAGCAAAGTAAATTCCAAATAATGAACCAATATTATTGGAATAGTCCGCCTTCTCTTCTCCGATTATCCATGGAAAGGGTAGATTTTTTTCAAAAAAGAAGGGACAAATTTCCAATTTTAGATCCTTCGAATAACTCCAAGCAATAAACTCGATAGACTTCCTTTACCTCGAGAACTTAAAAAACAAATCTTCGCTTATGCGAATGTTCTGCGAGAGAAAGTCACTCAAACGGAGGAATATCCGCCTCGAGTTTTGGAAATAATCGAGCGACTCTTTGAACATTACTACAAGTGATCTCAACAGAAAACGGTGTCAAATCCCTGTGAATACATTTCTCTCTTTCGTTGTTTGGCAGCCGGTTCTATTCTTATGCTAAAGACTTCTAGATTTTATCGAAAGTTATCTTTTAAAAGAAACAGGTCTGGGAGACTTTTCTTGGAATTGGAATTCCTAGGAAAGGGGAACGAACAAATTTCGTGGAAGAATGGCCCTTTTTAAAAGCTAACGTAGAGACCCAATCGGAACATTTCGCATTTGGTCTCGATTTCACGAGCTATGAGTCACAAAGACTCTGAGCCCTTCAAGTGCGAGGAACCCGAATCTCCCTTCTACTAATAGATTCAACGGCGACAACAATCTCCAAACTTCTGACTTAATTCTTTTGAATTTTTTGGGTACTGTAGCTCAAAATTGGTCATTTTTCTGGCGATTAATTCAATTTTTATAATTTGTTCTATAAAGTTTTAGCTCTTGATTTTCTCTACAAGATTGTAGAACATCTTTTCCTCAAAATTGATCTAAAATTGAGAAAAGGCGCTTTTTGCTTGCAAGCTTCTAGAATAAAAATAAGACTTTAAGAAAGTTTTTTTTCCAGATGTGTTTTGACGAAAAGTGTCTCTGGCAGCTGTTCTCTTCTTGAAATCTAGTCTAAGCCAGACTCAGAGATTGTCCTTTCAATCCCAAAGGTCAGAAATTGGCGGTCAATTCGTCCGCAAACAGGCGCAGCTGGCGGGAGAGTGAGTCAGCCGCCCGTCAGAACCACATAGATGTGTCGCCTTGTGATCCTTCTCCTTCCGTTCTCTTTTGGCCATCCATTCTTGTCTGATTCTCCTCCTTCTTTGTTTCAAGAGACTCACTGGCAAGATGAGACCGAAATGCGACTTCGAATGGCCAATATTTCCCGAGAGAAATTCTCCCACAACTATCACAATTGGGAGCAAAATCTTCCGTTTAAACGAGTCAAACGAGATGGAGGAATTGTCACTGGCCCAGTCGCGACGGCTTTGGTTACCGGTATGATTGGTACGTTATCTTTCTCTTTCCATAAATCGACTGCTAGTTGAAAAAGAGTCGTTTTTGAAATCTGATCAGCCCAGGGCTGTTCCCTCGAAAACCGGAAACATGAATCAACTCGCCCCCCATAATTATCATACACTCTCACTGTTTCCCACTTCGTACACAGTCTCACCCAAAAGGAACGCGGGTCGTACAGCAAAGAGATTGATGACTTTTAATCGAAAATAGACTGGAAAACGCCGAATTTATGGGCCATCTGGAGACGAAATTCATGATCGAATTGAGTCTTTTAAAACACGATTTTCGACCTTTTACTTCAATCAGCTGGAAAATTCAAGAGGCGCCAATACGCAACTTTGGGTCGCTCAGTTTAAATTTTGCTTGAAATTACAGTAAATACCCAATTAGACGATCAATCGAGACTAAAGTTTCAATTCATTTCAGGAATGACTGCAAAAACCGTCCAAGAATTGACAAATTTTCATCCTCAGACGTCGGAAGGCGGATGTCAATGGTTCGGTAAGCTCCTCTCCTTCCATTTTGTGCATTTTTCACTAAGAGTTTGAAATCTCCAACTTTCTAGAACATTCCAGAAATTGAATTAATCGCCAGAAAAAGGCAAAATTTTGAGCTATAGTAGCCCAAAAAAGAATAAAAATCTTTAGGAACGGCTCCCCTCTGTAACTTCCCCTGTCCTCCGGAATTCGACATGATTCGCAGCAGCACAGGAAGATGTTCCAACTATTGGCTGTCGGGGATTTGTGTTCCAGACGACTCTTTTGGAAAACCCTGTTCAACAATCCTCGGCGATTATTTCTCCAAACGGTTTTGTTGCAAGTAAGGAGTCTTCTTTTTTCAAATGAGAATCAGATCTGACCCGAGTGAATGCACTTGGAGTGGCCGGTGGATGGGCGCCAATACAGCTTACAATATATACTGTCGATATGATGTTGGAAAGCAAAAGCGAAGAGAAATTATGTTAGATGGGGACGATGAGGAGCCAGTCTGTGGCTCTTTAGACTGCTCCATCAATCACTTCAACTATAAGGTTGGTCCCTTAATTTTAATACTGACGGAACCCCCCGAATTTCCTCAAAAGGTCCAATTTTTAGAAATCTCCAGTTAATTTTATAATTTCCAATGTTATACAAAGTTGTAGCCCTTGATTTCCTCTACAACTTTGTAGAACATTAAAAAGAATGAAAATCCAGTCAAAACGCATAAAAAAGAAAAGATTCCCTATAAAAATGAAGCATTTCAGGCTACAAATTATACAAAAATAGAGGGAGATCATTGTGATCGATTGAAAATGTTCGGCCTTTCTGGGAAAGCCACATGCGGTTTGGTTTTCTCGCTTTGTGCCGCTCAATTCAATTAATTTAGGCTATATCGCATGGTATAACGACAAAGGGGAGATCGTAAACAGCTGGTATAAAACGAAGTAATCAAAGTCGAAGATGCCATTTTCTCCGGTGCTTATAAATCCACGGGTTGATTGTCTAATAAACATAATAGTGCAGTCTTTATTATTAGTTTTATTAGTTGAAGAGATCATGCTCAAACCAGCCGATTGTGAAAATTACACCAAATCCAATGAGAAATCCAGCCAATTGAATTATCAAAATGAGGAGCCAGTGGTCATTTGGAGGGCTGTCGTGCTTCAGATGATGAAGCATGTCTGCCCAGGCGACGTAGAGGAACGTTCCCGCTGTGAGTGCCAATAGAATCCGTTCGGTCATCTCATTTCGACCAAAAGCGAAGGCCAAAAAGAGACCGATGAAGGCAGTCAGAGCTGAGAGGAGATTGAGTAGAAGAGCTCGAGTCATCGAAATTCCAGAATCCAACAGGACAGCCAAATCGCCGAGCTCGTGGGGCAATTCGTGTGCTATCACAGCAATCGACGTCACAATTCCTAGCTGGGTTGAAGCCATAAATGAGCTCCCAATGGCGATTCCATCAACAAGATTGTGAACTCCGTCGCCAGCCAGAATGATAAATGCTCTTCCTGTTAAGCCGCAACAGCGCGTTTCCACCTCGACTTCCGTTTTCTCACTTCCATCGCTCTCCTCCGATCCACTGCTCGCATCCGGCTCTCTGCAATAATGGGACTCACTTTATTTGTAGCTAATTTTTCTCAATATTAAAGCAATTTTCTACTTTTTTGATGTTCTGCAAAGTTGTAGATCTTAATCTCCTCTATAACTTTGCAAAACATCGTCGGATCGAAAACTTGATGTAAATCGCCGAAATTAAAGGCTTCTTCTCCTTCAAAAATTAGCCAAGAAATCCAAAAATACTTTTGGCTGCGTTTTAGCCCGATTTTCTAAACACTTTTTTCCACTGGGAAGTGCCGCCTTCGACAAATATTGAATCTCTTTTGACCGAGTGATTCTTGAAAAAACAAAGAAAATAACTCAACCTGACTTTAATTTTCTGCTCATCGTGAGCTGGGCAATGAGCGATTTGCTCCGGATGATGGGTGTGTCGCTGACGATAGAAGACGATGAATTCAAAGAAATAGACGCAATAAACCGCCAAAAGGACGAGACTCATCCAGAGGAGATTCGATCTCTCCTCGGTTATTGTATTCCAAGCGGATTCTTCCTTGGAGTGTCTCTTTTCTCTTTCATGATGATGATGCTCTTCTTCTTCGTGATGATTATGGATTTCATGACTATGTAGGTGAAGAATTTCAGGAATCAGATGGAGAAAAGCATCCGAGGTAAGGGTTGAGATAGCCATTGCGATGAAGAATTGCATCCATCTGAAATCTTCCATCGTCTTCTAAAAAAGAGAGATGCTCACCTCATTCGAGATTCTCCTTTGACTAACGGCAGAATACAGGCGCCAGAGAGGGAAAGAAACGAGACAAAGGCGGTGGCAATTGATCCATAGATGATGGCTGAAAGGATCTGATAAGAAGTGGAGGCAAATTACCGAGGAGAGTGGCGTCGAATTCGATGCTCATGAGTCAGCTTGGCTTCTCTGCAAAAGGCAGAATTGAGCAAATAGCGGAAAACCGGGGAGACCGGTTGCGCGTGTTGGATATAGCTCGCTGGCTTATATCACTGACCGGAATGGAGCGGTAATCTTAAAATTGGCTGCTACCTATGCGCGATGTATGTATTTATCGAAAGAGAGATTTGACCAAAATATTTACGGAAAAAAACTTCTCACAAAAAGAAATTACCTGCGACGAAAAGCAGTCAGTAACACGGTGGCTAGTGTGGCCGGATTTCATTGGATAGCTGGAACGGCCTCCCTACTTGTCAAGACTATACAAAAACAAGTTTATCTTCAAGGGATCATCCTCTTTCTGATCACCTTACCTACCCTTTGACTGCTAGTTCAAGCTGAATGACGAATAAAGCCGATTTCTTGATGATTCACTGTAAAAATTTGAAAAAAAAGTTCATCCTCTATCTCAGAATGAGTAGTGAAAAGTATCGTAACTTCTCTATAGAAGCCTCAAATTCTCGCTTAATTTTCATAAACCTAAAATATTATACTTTTTGATGTTCTGCATTCTTGTAGAGGAGATCAAGAGCTACAACCTTTTAGAACATCAAAAATAATAAAAATTGTGGGAAATTAGAGAAAATCCTATTAGAAGTTAGAAGCCTTCTAGAATTTACTTTCCCCTTCTCTTCAGGATTCATACTCAATTCGAGTATGAATATGGTTGACTGATTCACAAAGTTCCTGTTTTATTCGAAACCTCTAGTCAGACGGCATTCCTCCAAGAAAAAGAAATCATATCATAGAATAACCTCTAAAAATAGGCTCCTTCTAGAAGTAAAAGTAGCCCTTATTACTAAATTAGCTGCCGTTCCAACCACAAATAAAAAATAAATCGGAATTTTTGGACCAAATTAATCATCGCTCACAGGAGGAAAAAAAGATTAAAAATGGCCATAGACATAGATTTTTGTTTGATATCGGACTTCCCTATTATTTTTTTAAGAATTCTCAATTTCTATCAATGAAAATGGAGTATTTCCATTTTTTTTAAAATAGAGAAAACCAATTGGATAACGCTTTTTGCGAATCTTTTCGCTGTCAACACGAGCCGTCGATGTTTACGTCTAGCCTCCGTCGATATTTCTGCCTTGTTTTTACGTCACTTTCTTCCCCTGACTAAATGTTTCGTTCTACTAGTTAAAAACGAAGAAAAAAGCCGGCCCTTCCCCTGTTATTTCCAGCTTTTTCATCCAACTTCTCGCCAGCAAATTTTTGGATACTGTAGGTGGGATCGATGCGCAGTAGGGCACTCTTTCCAAAATCATGTGTTCTCATACACAGTGCGGCCGTGTCGCTCGCCGTCTTTATAATAAATTACACAACTTGGAACTTCATTATTGCTGAAAACACGAAAAAAAAAAAGATTTCAGCAGTCATCGAGGGATATCCGACAGCCGATTTAACTAGAGATTTCGCCATTCCGGATGTCTCGTCCCCACTCACCCCACTATAGTCTCACATACAACGGTTTTTTTGTCATTTTCGCCTAGAAAAAGACACTTCCAGGTGGAGATAGAGTCATCGCCTGTGGACAATGTCGCTGCTATCTAACAAATACCACCGAAATGATGTCTCCTCGCTTCCAAGGTGACTCAACTAGGCTTCCCCTGAACATTTTTTTGATTTTTAGGAAGTACCGGTAAAGCCTCGTTATATTTTCGAGTTTGGAATATTCGTTGCTCCGGTATTTAGCTCATCCCCATTCGCATTTTTATTTTTAGAAAAGCAAACTCGCGATATGATGACTGGAAAGCACATAGTCAGAGACGTAGAATGCATCCAATGCGGGGTAAGTTCTAGAAGGCGAGAAAGAAAAAAGAGATTTCAGTTTAAATTGGGATGGATGTACGAATATGCTATGAATGACGACCAAAAATATAAGGAGCAGCGTGTAATTTTGGAGAATAAACTCGTCCAAGAGGTCGCAGGCTTAATTGATCCAGAATACGGTTCAAATGGGCCTTACCCTCTTGTAAGCTATGAGCATGACGGCTCGCCGGTGTAGGAAATTGTTTTTATTCCTGCTAATTAGATCGTTCAGAGCTGTCATTCCTGAAGAGCCTATTGCCACGCAGAAGCGAATTACTTTTAAATCGAGTAAAAAGAGGTAACCTTCTGTTAAAATTGTTGTAAATACGTGTACATAAAGACGCTTTATTCATAATTCTTTCCATTTATTCACTATTTTGACGGTTAAACTCCGTAAATTTCTTTATTTTTTAAAAAACTATTCTCTTGATCTATGATTTTTTTTAGATGACTGTGTTACCAAAATGTAAAAAAGGACAACCTAAAGAACGTCCCGTACAGCCGGGACCGTCAAGGTTTACTTTTTGCATTCATTGTCTAATTAATTTTTAGAAATAATGCGGCAGATCAACGTGCGCCTTCTCCAGGTAGCCGAAAATCCAAACGTCTAATAGATTTGACTTCAACATCGCCACCTCCGCTAAAGAAAGGTCAGTCTTTTCATGTATAAAATACTTTTATTAGGATATCGCTCTCGTTCCACTTCGCCAGGATTTAATTCCGACGATGAAGCAAACTCTGGTGTGAAAGATGAGCAATTAGAATTAGATTTTGTGGAAATACTGAGAACAACTCATGGATGGCAGATTAAACAAATGCAAGGTGATGGAGCTTGCTTATTTAGAGCTGTCGGTATGATTTTATCCTTTTTTGATATGTTTTTTTAGCTGATCAAGTTTATGGAGATGAAGAAATGCATAGTGAGGTTCGACGACTTTGTATGGACTATATGGTGAGTAATTTTTTGTATTTTTTCCATATCAATTTTAGGATCAAAATCGTGATCATTTTTCTCAATTTATTACGGAAGATTATGATGCATATATTGCTAGAAAACGTCTACCAGAGACACATGGCAACCATGCTGAAATTCAAGCAATTTCGGAAATGTATGGCCGTCCAGTGGAAATTTATGAGTATAACGACCAGCCAAACAATACGTTCAATCCGCGTCCAACAGTCGACCAAAATCCTCCATTGAGACTCAGCTATCATGGAGCTGTACATTATAATTCAATTGTTGATCCCCACAATGCGACAGTTGGAGTTGGCCTGGGATTGCCTGGTTTTGCTCCAGGATCAGCAGACAATCAACTGTTAACAGATACAATGCACCAAAGTGAAATGTGTCATATTGAAGAGACAATGCTACAAGTAAGTCAAGCAATTGTAATTTTTTAAACCTTTTAGGACAAATTGCATATGTCGGATTGGCAAAAGACAGAAGAAGAAATACAGCAGCAAGTCTCGCGCGAATCATATCTACAATATATTCAAGATATAGAAGGCAAAAAACCAAGTAAGTCAAAAATCTTGTTGTTATTTTTGTAGGTTCTTCATCAAAGTCTCAAGACATTCCGTCTGGTTCGAAAAATGGCCCTGCTGATGCTGATAAGCCATGTAGTAGTAAACAAAAAGCAAATGAGACCCCTGGGTTATATGAGGAGCTACTACTTATGGGAGGTTTGTCACAATTTTTAGTTTTTATTTGGTTTAGCCGTTGATTGGGAAAATGAAGATGATAGCGCAATTGTAGCGCAAGCTCTCCTGATCAGTCAGCAACAGTTTATGAAAGATCTGGAAAAAAAGGGAGGAGATGGGTCAGGCCCTTCACAGAATCAAAAATAATTATGTTATTAGCATTGCTGTTATTTGAAGCATAATCCATTCTCAGGCTGGATACCGGTTTTACCCAATAGCACCTGTAAAAATGCTGTGAAATAAAGAGGAAATTATAAAACACTTGTTTATATGTATAAAGTAAAACAATTACTGAAAATTATCGCGTAATATTTTTAGAGCTGTACATTTGGGATCTTCTTGAGGTAGTCGTTTGTATCTAAATGAACATAAACCCCTTTTTGCATGTAAATCATACCGTTTTTCGGATTGGCTTATGAAGAATCTTGCCTTCTCATAAGTTACATCTGCTGATAGTTTTTTGAGACCTTCAAGAGCTTGCGCACTAGTGAGCACAATTGAGGAATTTCCATGATAGGCATTGATGAAATGGAAGAGAATTTTTAAGCAGTCAGCTTTATACTGCAAAACAAAAGTTCGGATTTTAGTATCCGTGGCAGCCTAAATAAAGTTATTAGAAAAAACAATCTGCACTTACATTTTCAATTATTCTGCGTAATATAGAAGTAAGGCTTGTCATGATTTCCTCTTCACCAGGACTGCGATCAGTCTGTTCCATTCTATCCAAAACGGCTGTTAATCCATTGCATTCAAATATGAAATATTTAGCAACCATTGAGGCTAGCTGAATGACACGATCTGAAGGAAAATAATGGGCTAATATTTGTGCTTACCAATGGAAATAGCTGCAACTTTTGTTCGATATAGTGATTTTTCGAAGAGCCATTCTGTCCATTCATGAAGTCTAAATTATAGGTGAACTAGCTTAAAAAATAAAATATATTACTTCTCGTAAACTGGTCTTTTTTCTTGGAAAGTATCATACAAACTATCGTTCTTAGCTATGCTCTGTTTATAGTCACTCATGGCTTTCTTTCGTTTATCTATATCCTCTTGCATTTTTTTTCTTGAAGAATATCCACGCCACCAGCGTTGAATAAATTCTGCGGCTAATTTTTTATCCTCTTCTGATGGTTCAGGAACGCATCTGGCATTTTCTTCCTCATTTGCAGTGGGTTGCAAATCATTTTCCGAAAATTCCAAAACTTCAAAGGCTTTTTCCTTTTTAGTTGCTTCTTTATTAATATTCATGCTGTTAATACTCTTAAAAGGAGAAATTAATATTTCAAGAATCACTTACATCCAAGACTGATTCACAATGTGCATTGAATTTTTTGATTTTAGATACATCGTTTCGAAGACGTCTTAGTGTTGTCTAAATTATTATGTTTACAAAAATAAATTGCTTACAAGCAATTCAGGAGTAGTTGGCACATTCTTCTGGATGGAAAAGGAATATCGCCTGTAAGGTGACGTAGGCGAGGCAATGACTATAGATCTTTCGAGATCTTCTATCTCTTTTGTAGCCATTTGATTTACTCGCCTGCGAGCTAGAAATCCGCGTACTCTACTCTATAAAGAAAGAAACGTTTAGCCTTACTTGATGCTAACCTGAACAGTGATAACTTTTCGTTCTACTTCTAATTGCTTGTTCTTTTCCATTATTAAAGATTGGAGCCTCTTAATAGCTTGGAAACGACGGAAAGAATTCTATAAACATGGAAATAATTTAATATAGTCCAACCTGTATTAGTAGAATGCTTTCTTGTCTTTTAATGTTATAAGCTTTTTCTGCTCGAAGGCTCTCTAATATCATCCTTGCTTTATATCCTCTCCAGAATCTCTGATAAAAGTTGATAAAGAAATTAGTGTTTGATACCTGCAAATCAATAGCCTTATTTTCTTTTGTCTTCTGTATTTCTGCTTCTCTTTTTAATTGTTCCATTACAATTTGCCTATTTTTTTCACTGATTAAACCTTGAAGCTTCTTCATTGCCAACGAACGGCGAAAAGCACTCTATGAGTAATATTGTATGGGCATTAAAAAACTAACTTGGATTAAAATAGCACTCTTCAAAACCTTAAGTTTCTGGATCTTTTCTGTTCTAAGGTTTTCATATATTTTTCGATTCTTATAGCCTCTCCACGATTTCTATCAAAATAGTATGGAAAGAAATGTCTTATACCTGCAAAACAATAGCGCTCTCTTCTTTCATTTTAAGCATTTGCACTTCCTTTTCTGCTTGAAGTTTTCTATTCTTTTCATTTATTAAACCTTGAAGCTTCTTCATTGCCAACGAACGGCGAAAAGCACTCTATGAGTAATATTGTATGGGCATTAAAAAACTAACCTGGATTAAAATAGCACTCTTTAAAAGCTTTAACTTTTGGGCCTTTTCTGTTTTAAGATTTTCATAGATTTTTCGATCCTTATAGCCTCTCCACGATTTCTATCGAAATAGTATAAAAAGAAAAGTTGGTACCTGCAAAATAATAGCGCTCTCTTCTTTCATCTTTGCTTCCTTTTCGGCTTCAAGTTTTCTATACTTTTCATTTATTAAACCTTGAAGCTTCTTCATTGCCAACAAACGGCGAAAAGTACTCTATGAGTAATATTGTATTGGTATTAAAAAACTAACCTGGATTAAAATAGCACTCTTCAAAACCTTAATTTTCTGGATCTTTTCTGTTCTAAGATTTTCATATATTTTTCGATCCCTATAGCCTCTCCACGATTTCTATCAAAATAGTATAGAAAAAAATGTTTTATACCTGCAAAACAATAGCGCTCTCTTCTTTCATTTTAAGCATTTGTGCTTCCTTTTCAGCTTCAAGCATTCTTTTCTTTTCATCCATTAATTCTTGAAGATTCCTTTTTGCTATGAAACGACGAATGAAGCTCTTGAAACATAATGATTGAAGATTTTAAGCTAACCTGGATTATTACTACACTTTTAAGGAGTTCTTCTCTTTCCTTTTTTGACTTTTCTTCTTCAGCTTTTTTCTGAGCCTTAAGAGCGATAATTCTTTCTTTTAATTGAGCCTAAATTTATTTTTCTAGCTAAATCTCAAAGTGTACCATCATTGTCTTTGAATTACGGTATGCACGATAGGATCTCTGAATTACGATAGCAGCATCATAAACTCTTCGAATGGCAAATAGTCGAGTTAAATACATATGAATGAAAAGAGGCAATGAACCATATAGACCAACGGGTACATCTAATTCAGTTTCTGCCTACAGTTTTAAAGTTAAAAAAAGAAACAATACTTACAGCATTAACCACTTTTTTGAATAGTGTCTTTCCTTTAAAGAAATGGACATCATCTGCAGCAATATTGTATTCTCTCCAGGCCATAGAAAGAAAGACGCCGTCACGAAGATCTTCTAGTGAACGAATCTAAATTTACAATTTAACTTTATAGAGAACCGGCATACTTGTACTCCAAAATTTATACCAAGGTTCTGGCAGATTCTAAGCAAGTATTCCTCTGCTGAAGTTTTTTCAATAGAGAGAGTTCCATCGTTAAAATGTAGCCGAAGTGACTCTCGTCTTAGCTCTTCGGAATTTCCGGATGACAGCTAAAAATAGTTGGCTATTACCGAAAACATACCACAAAAACTCCAATAATTCTCCACAATACTTCCAGGATGATTTCTTTATTTCCACAAACAATTGCCTCTGGTTTGACACCTATAAAATTTTTTTTTTTTAATTCTAGAATTAATAGCTCACCACCAATGTCTACACCAGACGAGCTAGCAATTTTTAGTACTGATGTTACATTTCCAATTTTTCGCAGGCGATCCCCACCAGGATTACGAAGTGTGCCCATCACGGCGCCACGTTTAAGGTTACAGGCTATTTCTACTAGTTTTCCAAGATTGACGCCATCCGTAATATCAGTTGGTTTCTCTACTTTGTAGTCAAAATCATCGAAATATGTCTAAGAACATAATAGTTGTAACTAAAGCTGTATACCTGTTTATAGCTAGGGTTAAATCCAATCTTTGAAAATGCCTTGGATAGTGTAGTGCTCGATGCAGAAAGAATCTCTCTGCTAAACTCAGAAAAAACATCTGGGAGACTCTAAACCTTGTTGATAAATTTTTTTTCTCAAATAACCAGACCTTAAATTGACTTTTTCTTGCGAAAAGTCGTGGATCTGATTGTATTATTCTTGCTTGTTTGCATTGCTCTACACAATACAAAAATTGACATGTTTTTACTAAGAAGTGGCGATGAAGGGCCTGTCTTCCTTCTTTGGTAACAAGCAGTCTGAATAAATTCCTGGTAGATATTATCAACTAACTTTACTGTTCCAATTGCATACTTCTTTTGTTTCATAATCTGTGGATCAGAAAACAGATAAGTATTTATGAAGGACGACATTGTTCCAAGGAAAGATTTTTCGTCCGGTATTGCGATAGTCCTGTTAAATACTATAAAATATTGCTTTAATAATGAGATAATTCTTACCGATCTCCATTCCTAAATGGAGCCAGACTGGATGGAAAGACAAAAACACTTGCAGCAGCTTCATTTTCAGTGTTATATCACTGTAGACGCAAGAGTCTTCTCGAATTGTGACTACTTCTTTTTTGATCATAGATTCAATTTTTTCAGGAATATCACAAGAGTGGAAGACTTGTGATGCTCTATTGCTTTAATTTAACAATTAATAATATGACATACCTATGTAGTATTACATTGAATTCCTGTGCCCGGAAGAAATCTTTTATATTGAACTTTTCTGGCACACAAGAGATTTGTTGCTCTTTTCCTTGCTTAGTCAAATATTCTTGAAGCATCTTATTAGCTTCTAGAAACAAAAATATAAAGTTTACCCAATTTAACCTTGTTTTGTTTGGCCTAGGTCGAGAATTTTATCATCAAAGCGGTTGCAAGTATTTAACAACATATTGCACCAGACAGCTAAAGCATTAAATTGTCGATCAGTTACTTCCTCTTGGCTTTCATAATCCTGCAATAAGTTTTGTCGAATTGCTTTTTTGTAACAAACCAGTTGTGACCGAAGCGGTGTACCCGGTGAGAAGGCATTCTGAGGTGATTTATTTGTTCTAAATGGTGTAGAGCAATCTGAAATAATATTAAATGTATTATTTGCTTTAGAAACTTACGCGGTCCAGAAGCTTGTCGACTAGGAGTTGTTACTATAAAAGTGTCTGTACCCGTGATACAGGAAATATCGGAAAAACTTGGTCTGCTTGGTTCGCAAAAAGTCTTAAAACAAGTTAGCATCAAAGTACTTGTTAAAGACAAACCTGCTCAACAAAAGATCTTTCGGTATCTTGGAAACTAATAATAGACGGCTTTTCTTGCAAGTTTTTTTCTTGGTTCCACCTTGCAACTAAAGACAAGTATTAATTTTATGTTTACCTACTATTCACGGATCTCCTTTTTTCTAGCTTTTCTAGCATTGCTGCTCTCTTGCTTTCTATATCATTGTTTCCTACCTAAAGAGATAAAAACTTTATACAATACTAATTCAAACCTTGTCCTCACTTCTATTTACACTTTTTAACGGTGACTTGCTTCGCTTCTTTTTTGGAATTTCTGGCACTCGAAATTCGTTCTAAATACAATTAATGCAATTTAACTTCATCGTACCTCTGCATTTTCAGGATTATTATTCATTTCTGAAATGAATTATTATTTGAAGATAATATAATCAGCCTAAAGAAAGAAAAATTAGTTTAAAACCAAACATTTCCCGCTAATTGGCAATAGGCCAAAGATACCGCCGCGACCTAGTAAACACTGCTTGTGCTTTATGGATAATAGTTGCACACGTGCTTATTCATTCACCTTATTTAAATATCCGCAGCATTGCTGCTATCCATACCATTCATAATGCCCTACTTTTATAGTTTAACAGCATCATAACATGAAAATGTATAAGTGAAAGTATTTTCTCATAACTTAAAAAAATTAGGGAAATCCCTCAACATTCAAACGCATTTCGGAAATACTGGGTATGCGCAAACTGCGCATCAGCATGCATTATATCAAACTCAACTTCTTTTTTGATTTTATTTACACCTTTTCATTTCTATAACTTTTATTTAGATCGATGGCTGAAACAGATTTCGGGATAGCAGAGTATGTCGGTGGAAAAATTGAGCCTATAGACTGCATTCTAAAGCAGATGTATACTGATTTTATAGTTCAAGAAATTGGCGGTTTGTTCGTTTTGTTGTTTTCTTATCACAAGCTTCAGATCATAAACAAGTATTGCCTATTAAATCAACAGGAGCAGAGCCGAAGCCAGTGGAAATTAAAACTTCTACAGCTAAAGAAATTGAAGAAGATGAAGAAATCCCAGAATGCCTACCTGAAAAGGTTATCGAACAGCTCAGGAAATTTAATGAAAAACTGCCGACAATACCCACAGATACTTTTTCTATTGATGCAGAGGTTTGAAAAAAGACAAGTTTATCTATATTATCTAGAATCTGAGCAAAGAAGACAGAACTTCAGTTCATAAATACGTTCGTAAAAGATATGGAGGTAGATTTGATTCAGAACTTCGTAATAACAAAATAGAGTTAAAAATGGCTAACAACAACAAGAATAATAGGTTTGTTTAACTTTTACAACAACCAACTTAACTTTATTTTTTTAGAAAACGCAAGCAATGGGGAGAAGACGTACCTGATTATTTGCACTTCACACTTGCTAAAGAAAATAAAGATACATTATATGCCTTAGGAATCATCGGCAAATTTTCTGGGTATTTTTTTGGCTTATTAATTATTATTTTTTAGATTAAACCAAAGTCTTTTTCGCACTTGTGGAATTAAAGACAAGCGAGCTGTTACATCTCAACGTGTTAGCTGTTATAGAGTTGAAAAAGATAGAATACAAAAGCTTAATCCACGGCTACGAGACATTGCTGTCTTTGATTTTGAATATAAAGCAGAAGGATTAAAGATGGGAGGTCATTGGGGAAATAGATTTAGCATAATTTTGAGGTTAGTTTGCTCAATTAAGTTAATTTATTTTTTAAAGAGAAGTATCATCAGAAGAAAATTTATCAAAACGGTGTGAGATTTTTAAAAAGGAAGGATTTATTAATTATTACGGTAAATTATATGCTATTTTTTTAACCCCTTATCTTAGGTACCCAACGCTTTGGTTCTATGATTGGAAATACAGCCGAGACAGGAAAACTTATAGTCCAAAGGAAATGGGAGGATGCAATCAAAAATGTAATGAGAACTGCTAGAGAATGTAAGCCTTTTAATGCTAACAATCTTTTTTTAAAAATGTTTAGTAGGAAACTCAACTGTAGGAGAAGCTGCTGCTCATTTCTTAAAAACAGGAGATCCCGCAGAAGCAGTAAAAAAGCTAAAAGGTGGTCAAGCATTTGCATCCAATGAATCCGCCATATTGAGAGCGTTGGCTAATGAAAAAACGTGGCAACAGGTTCGACTTTTGAAGTTTAAACTTATATCTTAAATATTTAGTGTTTTACGGAAGCTCTTCCAGTTAGTATGAGAAGCTTATATGTACATGCTTATCAAAGTCTTATTTGGAACAAGGTAATATAATTTGTTTTCAAATTTATTATTTTAGCTTGTAACTAGACGAATTCAAGAGTTTGGCTCAGAACCAAAAATAGGAGATGTTGATAAAGACGGGAAAATTCTATCGGATCACGAAATTAACGATGTCTTTATGCCTTTGCCTGGAAGCCCATTGGAAAAGTTTCCAGATTATGGTAGAATTTACGAATTAATTTATTTCTATTGGTTTTTAGCAAAAGTATGGTTAGAGGAGCTACTGAAAGAAGATAATTTAACAAATGATTCATTTTCCGGACTAAGAGAGTAAGTATTTAAATCTTTTTAAAAATAATATTTAGTCGGTTTGCGTTAGGTGATTCAACTCGACAAGTGATTGTTATTCCCGGTGAAGTCAATTATGAATTTATTCGCTATAGAGATAGACTGCAAATATTACAGGTATTTATTTAATTTAAATATTAGCAATATTTCAGGAAGGACTAAAAGATGAGCCAGTGAATGAAAAGAATGAAGAGAGTTCAGACACGTATCTGGCTCTAAAAATACAATTTAGTCTACCGAATGGCAGCTATGCCACTGTTGCTTTACGGCAAGTAACAGGAGTTGATATGGGTAAAAACAATATGGCGGTTAGACAACAATTTATTTTGTTAAAGTCACTATTTTAGAAGATAGGAAGAGCTACCCTAGGTAGCACCGTCGGAGAAGATTTGACGCTTGAGAATCAGAGCCAAAGCTTTGAGTAATTCTTTTCTATTTTTGTTATCGTTTTTTTTTGTTACTGTTGCCATAAATTAGTATTTTTAGCGTGAAAATGCCGTTTATCGACATTTTTTCATGAAATATCTTTTTTGTCGAATTTAGGTTAATTTTTGTTATACTTTAATTCAGATGGGCGATTCTCCAAAAGCTAAATTGATTGTTAGCTCCATTAACCGAAATGTCAATATCGTTCTAGAATCAAACAATATTGAAGTTAGTTTTTTACGGGTTTCTTTAGTTTTTAGATGTGTTCAACGGAAGCTTTTGAGACAAGCATGCAATATGGAATGAATGCATTTTATCAATCAAATGCTGATCCTCTTCATTCCTTCAAACTTCATATTATTATTATGGCGATGAAAGGAGAAACTAATACAGCTACCGTACAAGCAATACAAACAAAAGGTTTACATATTATTATCTATTTTTATTAAGCTTTAGGAAACGAATCGAATCTTGTAGATTGTTTCCAGGTTGCCCAGTTCGGTATTGAGAAATCAATTCGTGATAAACTCTCTATCACACTTACTTATCTTGGTATGACTTGTAAATATTTATTTTTGAGTATGTTTTTAGGTATTCCTTGTTTCTCTCAAATATTCCAAATTCCCATTATTCGAGAACAACTTTTGAAATATCTCAATCCTAAGGAGTTCCTCCAGCTGGAAGGCACCTGCAAACTGATGAAAGACATCTGCTCTAATCAAGATGTCGACCTGTCGTTTTGGAGGACGAATTTGAAAAAGTAGGTTAATTATTGATCTTCATATAAAAAAATTTGATTCTAGAAAATTTAATAAAGAAAAAGCTGACTGTTATCGTACACACCGTGAGGCTTATAAGCAGCTAACGATTGAAGGAAACAAGGCAAGGAGTGGACAAATTTTGGCTAGTTATTTTATTTTAAAAAATTTTTAACAAAAAGTTTCAGGATCAAATTAGTCCCCGAGTAACTGAACATTCGCCCATTTTTGACCCTCTTGCGATTTCTTCTCGTCGTCGTCCTTATCCATCTCCAGGAATCTTGCCTCACCCGTTCGTAGATCCATTTGGACCTGATCCTGGGCCTTTAGCCCCTGGTTATCAACAACCGTTTGGAGTTCGTGATCCATTCGGTAAGCCTTTATAAATGTGATTTTTCATTTAAACTCATTCTATATTTTTTCGCTCTTAATTCATTAACGCTTCAGGTGGACAACCACCAGGATTGGGATCAGAGTTTCTCCCTAGCAGAGCTCCACACAACTATGGACCTCGTGGACCACCTTCGATGGGACCAGGCGGTTGGCCTCAATTTGATCGAAACGATATCATTTGAGCATGTCTTCTCTGAAATTATTCCATCCAATCGTCATTTTTGTACAAATTTGTAAGCAGCTGTCCTCGACCCCTGAGTGTGCTATTGATTTTCGATCGGGCGCGTTCCAATCGGCTTGCGCCCCGTTCAAACTCCTTAATGTAAAAAAAGGTGTATATCAGTTGTAAATTTCTGTTTCCTTCACTTGTGGTGAAATAAATTCAATGCTTTGTTATTTTTTATTCAAAAAATTTAGAAAATAATTCAAGTATTCTTTAAAAATTATTTTGAATTAGGAAAAGAACTCTTTCTCTATGGTTTTTCGAAGAAAAGAAATCAAATCGACTAGAAACTACAAAAACAATTTCTATTTTATCAGTTACGAATCTGCCATTTGACACGGTCGCGTAGGCGTGTCTCTCGTCGTTAATTCTGAGTCATTGGTGCTGAAATTTATTCATGACCTTCGTATTGACCATTTCCCCCTTCTCGCTTTCTTTCTCTCGACCCTTGAAGACTGAAAACTTTTCGTGGACTGTTGATTATTCGCGAGGTGAGGCGCGTGCAACGCACTGTAGCCGCTGGCTTGGCTACTCAATACGACGACCTATTCGCGCGTCCGCCTCGCCCAAAACAGGTCGTTTGCCTGTATCCCGATTATTCCCTTATCATCACTCCAGTCGTTAGACACAATTGTAACGCTACTATATATATATTATATAAAAAGGAACACCTCCTGCTATCTTTTTATTTCGAAATTTCTCGTTCTCGAAAAACTTGATGTCATCCCATTCAAATTTCAAGTTTTAGATCAGCTTCATGAAAAAGCTGAAAAGGAGATTAAGTGCAGCCTTTAGCGGTAGAAGCAATCGGCAAACAAGAGACTACGGCCAAGAGACAACCAACTATTACGGAAATCCCAGTCACATTTACTCAACTAGATCTCCATCAAGAGCCTGGAGTCTATCCGATTCACTCAGTCAGCTCGCCGACAGGTAAATTTTAGGATCTCTTTTTTTAAAAATAAAATACTGTAAGATCAAAATGGGTTTAGCCGGGGGGAAAAACCTCGAGAAAATGGAATACGCAGTTTTTTTAATAATAGGCTAAAATAAAATTTCAGATTGGCGGTTGATGGAGTAATTGTAGAGGAATGTGATCCTTCTTCTGTACTGAGGAGGCCTTATGGAGAGACACGCTATCGACATGCTACAACTCGGGCGACCAGCATGTATAATCCAGGCATTTATGCTGAATATAATAGCAGACATAGACGTGAGTCTCCAAAGAGAAGCGGAAGGATTAGGGGGATAGATAAAAGCATTAGGCTACGCCCAATAAAATCAAGTAGCGAAGAGAGAGAGAGAGAGAGAGAGTAGATAATAGTGGGCACTTGGAATCTGCCAAGGCTGTTGATCTGTAATTAGCGTTAGCGTATGGACGACGGCGCGCCTCAGGGGGCTGGGTCCAATCAATATACTGCTGCCGCTAGAGGAGTCACACCATGTCGCAGCTCTCCAAATCGGCTACGTTCCATGATTTTGGTGAAGAGCCATCACTGGAAGAGCCAGGTAGTCCGGCTGAGAACAAGGACGTTCACACACCGCTAGCTACGGAGAAGCGGCACGGTCGCGCAACAGCCTCGCTCTCCAACTGGCTCGGCATGTTTGTAAGCAAAAGGCGCTCACAGATGAGACCATCCATGTCCATGTCATTGGGTACGTTTTTTACAATCGCCCTCTCTCTCTCTCTCTCTCTCAACCAAAAACAATCATTTCCTGTTTTTCCTGGCCTCTTGGGTTCATTAGTCGCAAAACGAGAAATATGAATCCATTTTCAATTGCCCATTCACTTCTCATATTTTTAGCTGTCGTTCAAGAAACATCCGTCTTGGGATCAGATGGAGAAAGCCTTGAAGTCTCACCATCCACTTCGGATCAGACTCCCACTGGAACTGCTTCCCGATATATCGTCAATGTCAAGATGAGACCCAAGCCGACTAGGAAATGGAGCGAGGTATAGTCTTTCTCTTTCCCGAATTATTTGAGATCTAACTTGTTTTCAAAATATAGGGGGTTGGGTACTGTATTTGAAAGGGATCCTTCTCTCACTTTGAGACCATTTTTACAGGAAGAAATTCAAAAACGACTGTCTTTGCCGGCAGATCTCCGACTTCCTGTGAGTGTTGTAGACAAATTGAATAGGACGCCGACTTTGGATCAGCCTTTGACGAGAAAAAATCGACGGGCTTCCCTGGTGAGTCTTCCTCCCCCCTAAATTGAAACAAAAGTTCTTTTTTTAGAATGAAATCGGCTTTGGAAAACTTGAAACTTATGAGAAATTGAATAAACTCGGTGAGGGAACTTATGCAACAGTTTATCGTGGCTACTCCATGCTCACCAATAAATATGTCGCCTTGAAGGTATAGACTCTTCGATTTTTGTTTTACATTTTCGATCATTAGGAAATACGGCTGGAACAAGAGGAAGGAGCACCTTGCACTGCCATTCGAGAAGTCTCACTCTTGAGGAATCTCCGCCATGCAAATGTCGTCACTCTCCACGATATTATTCATACCGACAGACTTCTAACTTTGGTTCGTTTTTTTAAACTGACAATTTAGATTTCAATTTTCGGTTGAATTTTATGTGCTTTAGTCTGTTTTAGAGTAAATATAAGCCGACAAAATTTGCTTACATTGATTACACAGGCTAGAAGGCTTACCGTATTTATTCTAACTGAAGCCTACTCTCGCTCGCCCACGATTTAGTCACAATTTTTAAGGCTTTTGATGTTCTACAAAGTTGTAGAGAAAATCAATAGCCACAACTTTGTAGAACATTTGAAATGATGAAAGCAAGTGAAAAATTCTAAAAATGCTTAAGAAGATGGGAAATACGATAGCTAAAGAATTCTAGAAATCGAATTTATTCCAGGTCTTCGAATATGTTGATAGGGATTTGAAGCAGTATATGGACGCCTGTAACAGCAACATCTGCATGTCGAATATTAGAGTAAGAATCCCCTTGGGTCGCTCAAGTCTTTTTTCAGTTGTTTTTGGTGCAGCTGTTAAGAGGTCTCGCCTATTGCCATCAAAGACGAGTCCTTCATCGGGATTTGAAGCCGCAGAACCTCTTAATTACGGCGAAAGGCGAACTAAAACTGGCTGATTTTGGACTGGCGAGGGCTAAATCCGTCCCGACAAAGACCTACTCTAATGAAGTTGTCACATTGTGGTATAGGCCTCCTGATGTCCTATTAGGTAAGTGGATTGAGCAGCAATTTGGAGCTTTTTTTTCAGGCTCAACGGATTATTCGACTCACATAGATATGTGGGGAGTAGGTTGTATATTTTTTGAAATGGTCTCCGGGAGAGCTCTTTTCCCCGGCTCGACGACTGACGAACAGCTTGGCCTCATTTTCCGGTAATTTTTTCATCTTTTTTTTTCAAATGTTCAACAAAGTTGTAGCCCTCAATCTCCTCTACAACTTTGTAGAACATTAAAAAGAATGAAAATCCAGTCAAAATGTATAAACTGGATTGACTGGATCCATTTTTTGGCTAAAGGTTAGCCGCCTAAAGTTGTTCAATTTTCCCAAATTTTGAGCTATTTTCATTATTTTGAATGTTCTGCAAAGTTGTAGCTCTTGATCTCCTCTACAATTTTGCAGAACATCAGAAATTATAAAACATTTCAAAAATTCATTGGAGGTGAGGCATTTAATAAAGAGACTAGACTACAGTAGCAAATAATTAATTCCATAAAAAATTAAAAATTTATAGAACCCTTGGATTGCCCAACCGAATACGCCATGCCTCCATTTGTCAAAAGCCTCTATTCGCCCCCTACATGCATAAAAACTATCATCCTGAGCCCTTGATTAGACAAATTCCTCGGCTCGACTGCGATGGCTATGATCTTCTCATGAAATTCTTACAGGTTTGTTCAATTCCACTCTCGAAAAAAAACAACCAAAACGTTTCAGTATGAAGGTAGCGAACGCATTTCCGCTCGTGATGCGATCAGCCATTCATTTATGCGAATATTTTCTTCGAAGGTTTATCTCAAAAAGGTCAAAGAAAAGAGAATGTTTTCAGCTATCCCATTTGAGAGACGATGAGTCACTCTTGGATATGGATGGCATTCATCTCGAAAAGGAGCAAAGCCTCAAAACAGAAATCCACGGCTATACAAGAGTCCATAAAAATCGCCGCCAATCTCTTCTCATCTAGTCTTCTGCGGGAAATTCAGCTACAAACGGTGTATTTATTTATAGACCTTTCCCTTCCCCCATAGAGCCTTTTCAATTGGGTCCCCAAACGGATTTATTCTTTTATTCTTCAGTTTCATATTGTATAGATTATTTTTTTGTTCTCAGCTTCCCTCAGAGGCATTTCTGCAAAAATATCATAGTTTGAACGCGTCTGTTAACTCTGTGATCTAACTTTGTTTCACCAAACTTTCTCTCACTCAAAAAGTGTTGTGTTCTATGTGTTGTGAAACCGTCTTTCGTATCATTTTCTTATAATCATGAGTGCTCTTTGTATCGGTGATCTTATTTAGTTTATGGATGATTTTATATAAAAATTGTGAACAAGCTGTACATTTCTATCTAATTTCGTCGGTTCAAACAACCAGAAACTTTAAAAATACCTTATATCGACTCGACTCTATAAAGGAAAAACCATATGTTTGGGACTTTTCGCAGAGACTTCTGAAAAGTTAAATGGGTCTCGGCGCGTAAACCCTATATTTCGATGCAACTCATATACGAAGTTATATCGCTATAGCCAAAAGGAACAAATTATAAACCTTGGAATACACACCTTCACTATAAAGTCGCTTGAGTTCTGTAGAAATTGCCGATCCACGCTCAGTACGCAATCACGAACAAAGCTTTCGCATTTATGACCAGGTCTTTTAGGTGATCCTATCGATTATTATATTAGATTATAGTAGGTTATACTATAATCAAATATTTTATAATATTGAAATATATTTTTATTTTTAGAGTAAAAATGGAAGGCAGCTCGAAGCCGGTTGGAACATCTGTTCCTCAAAGGAACTGGGAAGCTGCTAATCAGGTATGTTTGTAATTTTAAAATATTTGTTTAAATCTTTCAGGTTCAACAGCTGGATGAAATCTATAAATATAATGAACAAGAGCAGACTGAAATGAGGAATGCGAAGCCTTGGGAAAAGGATCAGCATTATTTTAAAGAAGTCAAGATTTCGGCTGTAGCTTTGTTAAAGATGGTTCTACATGCTCGTAAAGGAGGAAATTTGGAGATTATGGGTCTTATGCAAGGACGTATTGAAGGAAATGCTTTTATTGTTATGGATTCTTTTGCTCTTCCTGTTGAGGGAACAGAAACAAGGTGAGGGTTTTAGATATTTTTTAAAATTATTATCTTCAGAGTTAATGCACATGCCCAGGCTTATGAATATATGTCTGTTTTCACTGATCTCTGCGAAGCTGTTGGAAAAAAAGAAAAGGTTAGTCAATTTTATTGTATTTTTAATGCTAAATTAGGTTGTGGGTTGGTATCATTCTCATCCTGGTTATGGATGCTGGCTTTCGGGAATCGATGTTGCCACTCAATCCTTAAATCAACAATACCAAGAGCCTTGGGTTGCAATTGTAATTGATCCCCTAAGAACTATTAGCGCTGGAAAGGTATTCCTTTGTAAATAAAATTAAATAAACTAATATTTCAGGTAGAAATTGGAGCCTTCCGAACTTATCCCAAAGGGTACAATCCACCTGAAAATAATGGACCCTCAGAATATCAGCCAATTCCTCTTGCAAAAATTGAAGACTTCGGAGTCCACTGCAAGCAGTATTATTCGCTTGACGTCAGCGTATTTAAATCATCGCTAGGTAAGCTTCTTTTTTTAAACAAGTAACCCTTTTAGACGCACAGATGCTAAATGCCCTTTGGAATACTTATTGGCTAAACACTTTGAGCAGCTCTCCTCTCTTGATTAATGCAGGTTATATCAATAATCAGGTCATTGATATAGCGAACAAAATAAAAAACGTAAGCCTATTTTATGGTTAATATTTTTATTTAGGCTGAACTTAAATACTTCCGAAGTGGAAAAGATGTAGAAATGACGGATACTATGGCAAAAATTGTACACGATGCCAAGACGATTGCTGATGAACTAAACTGCGGATTTGTTACTGAGCTATTGAAGCGTAGTCTATTTGGTCATAGGTAGAGTTTTTTTTTCTTTTTAAAAATCGTTCTTTTTTTAGCTGCTGTGAGTCGCATGATATTCCAACCGATTAATTTGTTTTAATCTCTACGTGTATTGGTCTCATCCAAAAACCCGTGTTTTTTTATTATTCCCAATAAATGGAGAATAAAGCCATCTGAACAGAGTTCGAGTTTTAAGAAACCGCCTTCGAGATCGCGTTCGGGTCTCCGGACTGAATGACCCGTTTTCCAGTCCACTCCCCTTGTTCAACACCTTGACTTGCTATGTGGCTGTGGTTAGCTTTGCTTGCTCTTCTGCCTGCATCTTCTCTCACTTCTGCCGTCGACACTGGCTATTGGTTGTCCGGTCCCAAAGGACATTATTTCTTGTTTGGTCGAGGAAAGGAGAGCTGGGTGACTGCTCGTGAATATTGTCTCACAAGAAATAGCGACCTTATCTCCGTCGATGACTCACAAACTTTGGTAATTTCATTTGATTTTTCTAGATCTAACTCAAAGCGGATCTCCGGGCTTAGCAACTTCTTTTTTTTCGCAGCTAATGTGAGCGCAAATGGCTTTTAGTAGCTGACCCTTCCTGTTTCTATTCGCAACGTATTGTTTTTCTATCCTTCTCGTCGGAGAATTAGTCAAAAAATACGGCGCGCTATCTCTCACTCTCCCTTTCAAGAGATCATCGAAAATCTTCAGGGTTGGCTTCTATCTCACGTCATGCCGGGTCCAAAAAGCCCTGGAACCGTTCAAGTACGCTATTTATATCGACTTTATCATAAATTAGGTTGGACTATTCCGCTCATTTTATCCTCTTTGGAGATGGCTTGATGGGAAAATGCTAGGACAATTAGAGCAAATGTTTGAATGCTTACTTATTCTTTCTAAACCACTTTAGCTATGCAAAAGAAAATGATCAGTGTGGAGTGTTGAGTTTGAAAAATGGGTCTTGGCTATCAGTTGGATGTGAGGATAAGCCGGAAGATGAGCCAAGATTTGTTTGCGAAAGAACAAAGGCAGCCCATGAAGAAGTAGGAAGAAGAATTCGATATAACAATACAACCTCTTTTCAGCAACAAAAATCAGATAATGGCCTCTGGATTCGTTTGGAAAGACTATTCGAATACTTTGGAATTAACGGAGAAAATAATCAAACGACTACAACAACAACCACCTCTGGACCGCTTGACTTAGAAGATCCCGGATTTTTGGCAGAAGATATTAAAAATGCTGAAAGAATGCTAGATGAATTAGAAGGCAGTGGGAGTTTGGAGAGAACTACCGTCAAATCGAATGAGGATGAAGAAGGTCTCCTTCCGTTGAATAAAAACGAAGGGAGTGGAATTGAGGTTCCTTCAGTCGAAGGAAGTGGCCATGAAGGCAGCGGCTTGTTGGATTTAAAGACAGAAAAGAAGCTTACCCACGTCGATGCTATTGAACAGGATTTCAACATCGACGACTCTCACATCAATATAGTAATTTCCTCCCAGAAGAAGCCTACTTTTTTTTAAGGAAAACGTGCCATTGCCGGAGAAAAAAGACGACTGTCTCAATACAGCTGAATCCTCGAAAAATTCTGTCGAATTACTCTCCACTTTGAGGAGATTTTTAGATCGTGCTGCCCATGCAGATCTCCAGTTTGTTTTTAAAAAAAATCATCCATAACTCTTTTCTTGAAGACGGTTGGTGGAGGACGATTCACATTCAATGGCAGAGCGACTTTTGCGAGGAATTTCTGCTGCCAATAAGCGCGAGTTCACTGGTTCTTCGCCAAAACAAGAAGAAAAATTGACAGCATCAGAGAAAGAGATGCTTTTTAATGAACTTGGCAGGTTATTTGTCTCCGAAGATGAGGTAAGAAGTCGATCTAGCTCTATAAGAAAGAATTACAGCTAAAAAAGACGAAAGAAACTGAGGACTTCCTGTGATAAATTTCCTGTAATAATGTAATAAATCGTAACATTCCCTGGTTAATATAAGTTCCTGGAAATTACACACATATTTATCCTCACTTTAGAAAAGATGAAAAGCTCAAAGAGCATTGTGGATAAAATTATAAAGAAAATAGTGTATAATATTGCAAGAAGTGAGAAGATTGCTATGGACAAGCTATAAAATAATATGGGGGGAATAAAGACTAGGTTATAAATCTACTTAAAAGGGGAATTCACAAACTCAAATAAGAAAGAGTGACAACAAAACTAGTTAAGAAGTAGAGAACTAGAAAAAGAAATGTAAAAACCTAGAAAGAGCATCTTTTCATGCCTAAATCATTGATCGAGTCACTCTACGTCGATATTCCTCATTGATAAGGCGCTCCATTATTGCGCGACATTTTTTCACAGATACAGAATCACCAATTAAGCTGGAAAAATAAGAGATAGCAAAAGACTTACCTGAGAACGCGCATACCGTCGGGTGCAGTATTAGGATCCTTTCGCTCCATTTGGACTTGACAACGTGAAAATTGCTGAATTTCAGTCAGCATTTTTGCTTTTGGGCCAATAATTGCTCCGACAATGCGTTCAGGAATCTAAAAAGGTCAAAAACTTGTTAAATAAAGCTCACCCGCAACTGAACACAATCAGGGAAAACGAGTTCTTCAATTACCGAAGCAGCATAGTTTGTACCATCAGGTAGTGCTCCCGAATCATTCATAAGAACTTCAAGTACATTACGACTAACATTAACAGATTCTCCGGGAGAATCAGCACCTTCGTTTTCCTCTTGGAGGAACATCACATAACTGTGGTTAGCTCCACTACTTCCAGTACTAGTAGGCGTATTTTGACTTTCGGCGGAAAATCCAAAACTTTGCATTCCTACACTAATTGCTAATTCTAGTACGCCACGGCTGGCTAGCGCCTAAAGGTAAATTAGCTCATACTCTGTAATGAACCCACTTTAACCGCATTTACAGATTCAGCAATCACATTCTCGGGACTATGAATGGCACGCAAAATGGAAACCAAGTTTGTAATGTAGCTTTTCAGCTATAAACATAAATCCAAAAATTGAATACTAACCTTGAAATTATCGGTCACTTCCATATTGCTCCAAAAACTATTGTTGCTACCAGGAGAGGCAGGAAAAGCAAAGTTAGGATCCATCTTACTCGGTGATAAGGCTGGCTGACGCTTAGCCGTAATACGCTGATACTAAAGTAGACCAATTAAAACTAATATATGTATTACCAAAAACTGTTGATCAAGTTTTGTAATTTCCGAGATATGATAAGGATCGTTAGCAACTGCTTCTAGAATAATTTCGACAGCTTGCTTAGCATGCTAAACATTTTTTTTACAAAAGATTAATTATTAGCAACTTACAGAAACAGAATCATGCGCAATTACAACGATTCGCTCACTTACAATTGCGCCATCTTCCAATGAAAGAAGATTAGGATACAATTGAATAAGGCATCCTGTGCTTTTCTGTATTTCACTTAAAGAATTTTCTTTATTCAGAATGTCAGCACAGCTATTTGGAACAACAAAGCGTATCTGAAACTATTAACAAGAAAGAAGAGCAATACCTCATATCCTTTGTTGCAATCATCGAGTGAGAACATATCCTGGCGCTTAGCTTTAGGGCACCTTTCCTTTACATGTGATGTAATTCTTTCAGTGACACTGAGAACCGATCCCAATCGTCCTTTGAGAATTACCACACGATCAGTTGTACCTAATTACAGCTGGCATTAAAGCTATTATTTGAAATAAAACCTGCGTACTGTAGATCTCTTGGGCAAATATTGACATAGCATTCGTGTTGCAATGTTCTCATGAAAAATCCGCCTTTTCCGATCAACGGACCGACAGAAGCAGAAGGAATCAACAACTTGATCGCAACTCGATCTAGATAACACTAATAGTCAAAATAATTCATACTTTCATGATTGATTAGCCTTCTTCCAGGACTATCAAAGTCGCCCGTTCCAAAATTTTGATGGCGTTGAACATTATCATGCATCGGAGAAGAATGCATTTTAATAGGAGTTGCAAACTGAAATACTAATTACCAGCAATAAATCAAACGAACCAATGTTTCAAAATTAGATGAAAGATAGCTATTAAATAGGGCTTGATTTGGAACTGGATTGCTTTCCTCTATAGAGTCTTCAATAAGAGCATTCAATCGGTCGATTATGATTGAGTCCATTTTGCTCCGAGGTCTGCAATTTGTTAAACTTTATGATAAAAGAGTAAAATACTTCTGCAACTATAAACCGAGAAAAATGTGTCTTTTATCAATCAATTTCGTTTTTTTTTTCAATTAGTAAACAAACACTATTCATTCGCTACGAATAGATTAAAAAAAAGAATAAGAATGAGAATATTGAATACAAATTTGAAAGGCCCATTAAAAGGGGGAAACAGAGCATTGCAGTACTGCAATCTCACAACGATTTCATTTCTACCAGCGTGTTTTTAGGCCAGCTTCTTTACGCATTTACCGTCTGCTTCTTTCTGTATTTTTAAGTTCTTTTTTCCATTTTCTTCAGAAAAAAAACATTTACTGTTTCAGGTGACAGAAACTTTTGGCAAGATGGAACAAACTGTAGGTTGAAAAAAAATCAGGATAAAATAGTTCTTTAGAGATATCAATGTCTAGTTGACCCCTGTAGTCGGAAATCCAAAGATTTCTCGCTTATTACACTTTATGAGCACTTGGCGTATCATTTGAAAGACAGAGGGTATTTTTATTTTCTTTCATTTATTTGTCTTTAGTTATACGGAGCATTTCGAATATAGATGTGTGCAATGCAAAGCATTTTTCACCAATAAAATCTTCATGGTTCGGCATAAAATGGAACCTGAATTTGCTAATCATGAGGTTAGTTTATTTAAAATTTCGTATAATTCTAAACATTTAGATTGAACGGTTACCGGAAATTGACCTTATTCGACCCCAAGATGATGAAAAATTAAAGCGAGCAGTAACAATTTTGTCTGACGAACTGCTACGTTACAAGTTTAAAGCGGTTGTGCCAAATGGGAAAATTATTCATTATTTTTTTAAAATTTTTGCTTTTTAGCTAGCTGTCCAGATGGAAATTACCTTGGAACTCCCAGAACACCGAGAGGATGTGTAAGCAATACTTTTTAAGGCAACATTTCGTTGCAGAATTCATCGTACAATCCTTATACCCCAAGGACTCCAGTTATTAATTATACTAACCAGCCATCTTATATGAGAACGCCTCAAAGTTAGTGTCTTTTTTTATTAGTTTAATATTATAAAATCTAGGAACACCTGGAAGATTTGGAAATAGCTCTGCATTAGATTTTAGCAATTCCTTTGCTAACGCTACTCCTGCCCGTTCAGCTAATAGTACAGGTTTTAGAGAATTTTAGCAATTTTTTGCAGTGAACTCTAGTTTTGGCACACCCAATTATAGTGCAAACGGTGCTCTTCTGCAAAATATTAATCCGAATATGCCACCAGAATGGCAACTAGCTGCTTTTCGTGAAGCACTTGGCCTACCAAATAACGATATATCTAGAACTCCTGTAAAGTATGACTTGATGCTTTTCTTTTCCTTCTTTTTCCTTTAGATTTCGCGATGCAGATAACGGCTTTGGAGGTGGATGTGGTTATGACAATTTCGGTGGAAATAGAGGATTCAATAACGACAGGAGAGGAGGTCGTGAACGCGATAGTAGCGATAGAGATTTTGACAGGCGAGATAGCGGGTTTGCTAGCTTTTATTTTGTATTAATTACCATTTATAGATTTTCTGGAGGACGGGGTGGTCGAGGAGGTTTTCGTGGTGACCGCGACGGAGGCTTTAGAGGTGGAAGAGGTGGCGATCGCGATGGTGGATTCCGAGGCGGTAGGGGAGGCGACCGCGACGGTGGATTTAGAGGAAGAGGAGGCGATAGAGGTCGCGGTGGAAGAGGTGGCGATCGCGATGGTGGATTCAGAGGAAGAGGAGGCGATAGAGGTCGAGGTGGAAGAGGTGGCGATCGCGAAGGAGGATTCAGAGGCGGTAGAGAAGAAGGTCGGAACAGAGATTTCCGAGTAAATAGAAGCGAGAGAGGTCGTGATGAAGATTCTAAAAATAACGGGTGATTCCTATTAGTTTTATGTTTAATATTTTTTAGAAGGAAATCTCGCTCACGTTCGCCATTGGTAAGAGGCAAATCACCATCTTCTGCTGCTCGTTGTTCCTATTCGCGATCTCGGTCAAATAGCCCGCATAAAAGTGAGCGCTCAACTTCATCTCAGGATACCAAGAATGTTGTAAAAATCAAGAAAGATGTTAGAAGATCGTATTCTCGCTCCCCAGAAAGCGATTGATCAGTTTAATTTTTTTATAAAAATATTAAATTTGTATTAGCATATTGCAATGTTATTTCTTAGTTTTTCATAATAAAGTAGCTGTTTCGCCCAATCTCGCCGATGTAAGAGTTTTTTTCCAGTTCCAGTCTGGGGTGGAGGCTTAGTAGGGTGGTACCGGTTCGTCCTTTTTGTCTCTCGCCATCTCAGCGCCCTAGGCGCCATTTGACCTCGAAATGAACGCCTTTCTTCTCGCCTTTCTCTCGTTCGCCCTCGCACAATCCGAGGTTTTTTCCTCCATCTTTTTCCCAAAAAATCTTTATTATTTCTAGATAGCTGAAAATACAGTAAATTTCCACACAAATTTTAAACAACCATCAAATGTGTGCAACATTTACGACGAAGGCGCTTATTGCCAGCAAGTAGTGCTTAAGCCCTTACGTATCAAAAGATGAATCGTTTAGATCGTAGTTGACCAGCGGTCAAACTTGGTGGCCGTCTCTCAACGCTGTGTTTGTCCCGAAGGTTATAGATGTCCTACAGACATCACCGATACTCTCCAAGTTTCACAGTAGGATTCACCGATTTATAAATAAAATTACGATTCAGATGCGAATGGGATGAGGAGAGATTTTGGAATAGATGTCGTATGCGCTGTACTCCAATCCTCGTCTAATTCTAATTCTTCTTCGAAAATAAATAAACTCAAGCTTTATAAAAGTCCCTCGAGCCTGCAGCCTAATACGGTAGTTGATTCCTTCATGCGGCTGTCATCAAGGCATGCCATACTGACGAAAGCGCTGATGCGAAGCTGACATCTTCCGGAGAGACAAGGCGAATTCTGTTGCCCCTTGGGAGGGAGAAGAGTGTCACCCAGCAGCCGTTCTCTCCCTCAAAACGAGACTATTTGCCGTTTCTTTATCATGGGAAGCCTATTGTTTATCGCAACAGTACTACGCCCCAGGCGTACTATTTGAGGTTTTCGGCCGACGCTGGGGGCCCGCTATCAGGAAGGGAGACTATCACTTTGACTGACCGCCAATACGATGGCAGACTGCCAAGGCGATCCCCCGTTTTTCTTCTAATATTTTGTTTTCCAACAATAGAGATTAAAAGAAAGATTACACTATGATGAGCTAATGGTAAATAAAAAAATTGATGATGACGTTATTCAGTAATCTCCTCTTACATTTTTTGATCTCTCTAAAATATTTGGAATCTTTTGGAACTTTTTATTTGATTTCACAAATTTAAATTTTCTACTAAATTGTAGCTCTTGACCTCCTCTACAAGATTGCAGAACGTGATTTTTCACAAAAATTAGGATAACTTTTAGAATTGTATTTTCCTGCTGGAACCCTTTTTTTTGGACTTTATCCTAAAGTCGCCCAATTTGCTCAAAGTTAGAGCTATTTTCATCATTTTGAAAGTTTTTCAAAGTTGTAGCACTTGATCTCCTTTACAATAACATCTAAAATTGTAAAAGATGATGAGAAATTTGAAGTAAAATGTATTTCTCTTTGCAAAAGTTGTGAGCCCGCGAGATGTTTACAAAACAGTGAGAATGCTGCAGAATATCAATCGACCAAGAACAACGATTGTCGTCTGTAATGCTCCTCTTTTTCTTTTGCTGGAAGAGTATTCTCTAATAAAAAGACTTAGAACTTTGAGCGTTAAGAGCCTCCGAGACAATAATTCGTTTCGTCAACGGTCTATTTGCATCTCGACGGATGGTGATGTTATTCCACAATCTGCGTGTTTGATTCCCGGCAAAGAATGGCTTAGGCTTTTGACAAAAGCTGATAGCTACGTAGGGGAAGAATCCCTTTCTTGATCTATACTATGCGGTGTTCCAGCTGACCCCCCTCTCCTCCCGGGCTGTAAAGCTTCCCCTTGACCAGACTTATGTCATATCCACACTCTCTGCTTCCACGCACTTTACTACCGGCTACGTCCGCTGTGTGTGTGACGATGCCGCCGTCTTCCGTCCGCATTTCCAAAATAAAGGAGACGGCCTACAAAGGGGAAAATGTCAGTCCCCCACTTCTTTGATACGAAGAGCTCTCTTTCGTGCCTTTTTTGTTTATTTTTTTGGTTGTAAAGTTTTCGGGTCAAAACAGCTGCTTCATCTGTACTTTTCTCCTTTTTTTTTTTTCTTAATTTTTTGATTTCTCACTCAATCTTCCGTCGACAACAAATTCCCCTCAAATCCATAATCCTTTCAAACATCACCCAGTTCCTTCAATTTTGCTCCATTCGAGATCCTACCGTAATTTTTGCCTTTCTTTCGCAATTTTACCCAACATTTTTCAATTTTTTTGGCCTACTGTAGCACTAAATCTGACATTTTTCTGACGGTTTTTCAATTTTTATAATTTTTAATGTTCTGCAAAGTTAGAGATGTCAATCTCCTCTACAAAATTGCAGAAAATCAAAAATCCTAAAAATTGTGGGAAATTTAGCAAAATTAGGCGAGGTTAATATCAACATTTGAAAGAATAAGCCTGGAAATTGGGATACTGTATCTAGCAAGACTTTTTTGCTGGTTTTCTCAAGTTTTATGATTTTTTATGTTCTGCAATTTTGTAGCTCTTGATCTCCTCTACAAAATGGCAGAATATTACAAAGCTCAAAAATTAGCTTAAATTGCCTAAAAATCGAAGAGAAGGAGAGCTGTAGTTTTTAAAAATTAAGTCTGGAAGGCTATTTGAGCTTTTCTTTTCGAGCGATAAGCCTGGAGAGACTTCTCCCGCAAATAGTACAGATGTCCTGTGCGCTGGTCACTCCTTCTTATCTTCGCTGCTGCTCCAGAGCAATATTCTTTATCGGCTTCAATTGTCGTTTTCTTCTTTTCGTACACACACACACACACATTCACTCTCCCGCCCTGTAGTAAAGCGTATGTCCTCATGCACAATCGTTAATCGTCGCCTGCTGACCGCCTCGGAACATCATATCTGCTGCCAGGCGGCTGTTGTATCTTTTCAAGTCGTAGGGGCGAAAGGCAGGACTGCAAGATCAGCTGTCTCAACTCAAAAATGACCGCGAAACATCAAAATAGACGACACTTGGTTGTAGGAAAAGAATCTCAGGGGCAGAGAGAGAGAGAGTCGTAAAGTAGTTAGAAGAACTCTTTTTCTGGCAAACGACCTCCAACTGTTCGAAGCCATAGCTCATGTCAAACGGCCTCTTCCCACTCGAGAAGTTCGCCACAGGTGGCCATCCAATGTGACCTTTTTGATTTATTTTTAAACTTTCTTCATCGTTTGCGCTTTTATCGACTCTCGCTTGATTTTTTTCCACTAATTTTTATAACCTTTGTCCTTCAACAAAGTCGTAGCTCTTGATCTCCTCTACAAAAATGTGCGGAACATCAAAAATTATAAAGTTAGTCTTTGCTGCAAAAAATAGATTCCACATTATTGTCAATTTTGGGCAATTGTAGCTCGAAATTTGTGATGTTTTGCAAAGTTGTTGCTTTTAATCTCCTCTACAAGAATGCAAAACATTGAAATTTATAAAAGCTAGTCTAGATTTCAGAGAAAAAGGATTTCCCAAGCGACTTTTTGTTTATTTTTTGGGTTACTGTCTCTCAAAATTTTGCATTTTTCTGGCAATAAATTCAATTTTTAAAATTTCTTATGTTCTACAAAGTTGTAACCCTTGATCTCCTCTATAATTTTGCAAAATGTCAAAACTATAAAAATTGGAGCAAGTTTAAGAAGGAAAGAGATCTTACGGTAAGGTGAGAAAAGGGCGGAGTATTACCGTAATCAAAGAGAATCATCGCAGACAAATGGCATTTCTTCTCGAAAGTTTATTGTAAAGACATTTAAAACTTCCTCCCAGCCTACTGTAGCAACATAGCAAGCAGACAATATGAGCGTAATGAGCCTGTTTTCAAACCTACTGTTTATGGGAGAAAGCTCCCCTCTTTCCCTCTGTGATAACAATTTCCAACTAATTGGCTCTTCCTCTCGTCTCTTGTAACATTTCCTCCCTCTCCCGGGTTATACCGGTCAGTCAGCTTATGTAAATGAGACTGACTGTACTGGCCGGCTGGGAAACCAGTTGTGGCACTTTTTCTCGTTGGCCCTCTCCGGGAATAATTGTCTCCCCCTCCTGCCATAGGTAGCTTCCGTCCCAAGCAGCCGAATAGGTTCATTTACCAGCCGAAAAAACGTCCGAATATGGGAATGATAAACATTGGACATGGGCTATTACCTCGCGGCGTGGGGGCGGAGAGAGAGAGAGCCTTTTGCCTCCAGTATCCCTCTCGACGGCTCCACCGTAATCTCTCCTGGAAGAAGAATACAAAGCTCTTTTCCCGAGGTTTATTGTCTGTCTAGCGTATCGTACAGCCAACCAGGAAAATAAGAATTGTGGCAAGAAATTTCTATTTTTTGTAGGACAAGATCTCCAGCTTTTGTATGTCTCCCTTCCGCGTAAATAACCTCGGTATCAACTAATTCGGCTGACACCTCAAGGCGACAAAACAAGAGAGAGAGAGGGAGTCTCCCCGCCTATTCACTTCTCGAAAATTTCGTACATAACTGTATTTCTTCTTTTATTAGAAAGACGGTGTGCGTGCGAACGCCACGTAATATCGAGAGACCTTTCCAAAAAGAGGAGGCGGCCAAAACTTTGAAGGGCTTCATTATAATTACGGTACTTTCTGGGAAGGCGATTCTCCCGATGATATTTACGGTCGATTTTTTTTTTCGCTTTGCCCCCTCTAGCTGATCTTTCCATTCTTTTATCTCAACACGCTTTTTTTAAAATTTCCGATGATGACTTCTCTCTCTCCCTCCAATCAATCGAATTATTTAGTATTCTCAGGCATTCTCTCCTTTGATCTCTTGTTTTCTCACTTTTATTTTTTTGGAAAAGATCTCTCGCCCTATCCTCCAGGGAATTGCTACAGTATGCCCAATGGATAAACATCAGCCAAATTTCTTTATCGAGGTTTGCTCTTCCGCCCCTTTCTCTCAATAATAATGTCCAATGATCTCTCTCTCCTTTGGATTTTGAATTTCTGCTCTTCGAATCTACAGTAATTGTCTTGTCAATTTCAATTTTCTACAGTAAGTTCCTAGGTTCCATAAGATCTTTAAATCCCACTCTTTGAAGCTACAGTATCTCTCTCTTGGAAATGAGAGCTTTACAGTAACTCGAGGAGAGAAAGTGGTCTCAACGATTCAAATGACTTCAATGATCTATTATGGAATTTTGTCACAGTATCCCCAAGGGATTCTGGCAATAAAACTCCTTATAAGTTACGTCAATAGCCCATAAGCTACCTGAGCCGAAGTGAGAAAGAGAGATCTCTCAAGGGTTCAACCCCTCTGGTACTTTGGTGTCAACCGGCTGGCCTCTCTCCTCTCTATTTTCTGTGACGCGCCTCGGGTGCTTTATGGCTAGTGGCCGACGATTATCTGAGAGAACGTGGGGACAGGATTCCCGGCGATCTCTCCCCTCTCCTCATTAGCATCGTCGGGGATGGGGACAAGGGCACCAGCTGAAGATTGAGATGGAAGACCGGCCTGTGAAGTGCACAGGTGTCGCGCACGAAAGAGGAAACACAAAGCAAATAGAACATCGAGTTCATTAGTCTATCATCCTCCTGGAGATGGGGAGGGCTCGAAGGATCTACGAGGATTTTCTCGCCCTTTTGATCCCATTTGCCTACCTGCTCCCCAGGAGAAAAGAAAGCGGAAATGTCTCAACAGGTCGGGTCTCTCTTCGACCCCGGAACGGCCAGTCCTTCCGTCCGTGTCCGAGCGAGTGTCCGGCGAGCAGCTTCGGCAGTGCAAACAGTCTGCTATTTTCGTCTCGATTCAGCGACCGCCACCGCCGGAGGGGGCATTTGAACTAACATTTGCTTTCCATCACTATTCCACGGATTCAGTTCAACTGTACACACTGCTTTCGGCCCTCCAGATAGAGAGACACCTCTTGACTCTTCTTGGAGGCTCTGATTAGGTGTGGAGAGTGGGATCCAATTTGTTCGAGTCACAAAGATGTCTCCTGCTAACCTGATTTGAGCCGGCTGTTGACGCCAGTCGACCGTAAGCTGGGGGAGAAGGCGGCTTGAGGGGTCGCGGCTTACGGTAGTCCTCGATAAGCCGAGATTCAGATTGTTGCCGTTTCTCTCTCCCCTCTTCTCATCATCTCGGGGCCACATTTGAAATTAGCGGCTTGACGACGCGGATGCGGCTAGCGGCCAGCAGCGGGAACCCGTCGTGGCGCTCTCGCCCTTTGCGCACGCGGCCCAACCAACCGGTCAGCCGATTACTACCTGTATAAGCCCTCTGGGGAGGCTGGCTGCCGTGTTTTGCCTCGTCGTTCTGTAGTCGAGGGAGAGAAAGAGAGAGATTCGTTGACCTAAAAAGATAAAGAAAGAGAGAGAGATCACAGCTATGTACATTTTGAAGAGAGAAGAATGGTTCTGGCATTCTCGTGTATGTTTTCGTCAGACTGTACGGTTTCAAAATGGCCCGTCATGTGTGCAAATATTCCTATGGGAATACCCTATTTTGGGGGCGGGACGCTCTCTCTTTCAGATAGCGTCCTGTGGTCCCCTCTTTTGACCCAAAGAAGAACTCCTCTCTTTCTTTCTCCTCCCATAGGCTCGAGATATCGTAAGGTCCCTCCCCGACCCCTTAAGCCGAAAAGTTTTGCACTGACCTCGAAGAGATCTCGTTTGCCACCTCTCCGGCTAACATCAGCCAGCTCTCCCGCCCCTCTCACCCCTGTCCGGACTCGTTTTGTGCCCGTCGGCCCTCTCTCTCTGGTCAGCCCGCCGTCCACACCTGCAGCTTACGCAACCTGCGACCAGTCCGTCACTACTACTATTCAAACTACCGTATTCATATTCATTTTTGTTTTGTTTTTGAGGAACTGGAGAACTGTTGTCTCCTTCTCCCGGCTTCATCTCGCCTCCTTGCCTCCTCGAAACGTCAGTTTCGGCCATTTTAGTCATTCCCCCTAGCCGTCACAATATATACAGCCATTTTCGGGCCTTTTCTCCGGGCCGAAACTTCCACGACTACTTCACCACCAGCTATTATATTCTTTTTATCTACTTACTTCTCTACTTTTGCGGGAGTCCGTTGGCTCCTTTTTCTCCTTTCTCCCTCTTCATTTTAAAGTTGTAAAAGCCCCCAAGTTTCGAGCCAAGAGTTCAGAGATCTGACTGTATTCTTGACCGTCATCATCACCATGGGAAGTCCTTTTTGAGTTCTCTTTCTCTCTCTGAAAGGGTACTGTACTTTCTGTTGTTGTGGTGGTGGAGGTTTTTCCGTAATTTTCTCTACATCACTCTTTCTCTCTCCCTCTCAGTGTGAATATCGGCTAAAAATGTTTCAGCAAATCGAGCTCTTGAAAGTCATCGGAAGTGGCCGCCCTCGCCCCGTCAGTCATGGTAAGGTCTTGTCCTCATTTTTGGGTCGTCTTTGTCTCAGCTGGAAGGCTGCCATGAGACAATCTCTCTCTCTCTTTCTCCTCCGAAAAAAAATGCCGGCCCTTTTTTGGGTCAAAGAGCCTCCCCGAACCAGCTAGCCAGGGAGGAGAAGAGGTCAGACCGGGAAGCACCCCGAGGGCAAATAGCAGCTCTCCCTCCTTTTGCTCTCTCTCTCACTGTTTGTGAAATGTTCCAACAGCGCCGGCGATCCTGTCTCTTTTTCTTCGCTTCCCGGGTCCGAGGACAGTCCGGTCAAATTCGTCATCTCGCCTTTACTCAGCCCCAGGTCATAGAGAGCACCTTTTAGTGCCGACCTCTGCCCGACCGGACCTTTATTCCAAACTTTTCAATTAACAAGACGGATTTCTTTCTCTTTTGAGATCTGTCTTTGGGTCCAAAACATAGCTATAAGGCTGAGCTGAGAATAGCGTCTCCTCCCTTGAGTTATCTCAAAGATACGCCATCATCCCGGGGATCGGTTGTCTAATCCCGGATTCAACGCAAATTCTCTCCTATATAGGTGCACCTAATGGATGGAGCTTTCAATCAACATTTAGTCTTAATTTTGATGATTTCCTTTTGCTTTTCTTTAAAAGCAATCATCCCTCAGGTGCCACAACTGAGAGGTAATTTCCTCTCTTCCTGGTTCTCTTTGTACCTGAAATGTGAAAGAAATTCGTTCTGCCGGAGATCAGCAGCCAAATCCTGAGATACTAACTTTCTGCCATCATCATCGCAACCCACGATCGTGGGATTTTCGCGAAGTCTCGAAGATCTCATTGTTTCCAGGTGTGTCTCTGACTGTTTTTGAGTCTCCCTCAACAAATTGAGTCTATTCATTGTTTTGTCTCTCATTCTCTCCTGCTGCTGTTACCCTGAACCCGTTTGTATTTTCTCTAAAAATACCGGCACCTGGGTGTCTATATTTGCCTACGAGGTGTCCGTCGCTTTTTGCGCTTCCCCGTTGCGCACCCAGCCCTGGCAGCCGGCTGTCCGGATCGCAAAAAGTCCGAACGGTATCGCTGCTGCCCTCTACGGTTCCGGAATGGGCCAATCTCTCATTAAAAAAGGGTAGAGAGCAGCATCAGCAGCTATAGGCAGTAGTAACGGGGAGACCCGAGAGAGAGAGAGAAAACAAAATGGCAGTCGACTGGAACAATTTCGACGCAACAGGTTCATGCCACGCTGCTGCCCTCGGGGCTGACCGCAACGACCGGTCCTGGCGAGGGCTGGATGGACCCCCTTCCCAACACTTGTTGCCAATCAACCGCCCTTTGAACTGGTCTGCCACTTTCAAAAAACTTTTTAGCGCAACAATACAGTTTTTCGGCTTCTCGGCGGCAGATTAGAGTTCTCTTAAAAATCTACCGTAATCCTTTTCCTTCTCTAGATTTTTTCTCTCCTTTTGATCTTACTTTATAAAGGAGATCAAGATCTACAATTCTGTAGAACATCTTTGCCGCAGCTTTTGAAAATTACTGTAATTCTCGCAAACATTTGAAAAAAAAGTCGCGAACTTCGCATTCCTAGGCCCCACCTAGAAAAAAATCCGTTTTTTTATGGTTTCTCTACTTGATTTCCCTAAAAATGATGTTCTACAAAGTTGCTCTACAATTTGGAAATGAGTGATAAATTACCGTAGTATTTTTACCCAGCCGGCCTGGGGGTAAGTCGACCAAAAAACGGGAGGAAAGAAAGGCATGGGGAAACCTGACCTAATCGGCCTCATTTTGCCCTCTGATCGCCATCCTCAAAAGTCCAGTTTCCTCCCTGAATGCGGTTTGTTCTGTCTCCATCCTTGAAAAAGAGACACTGAATGAGTCTTGAAAAAGTGAAGATTTCAGACTCTCGGGGAGGTCGCCTCGGCTACTTCGACTGACTCGCCGCTGGAGGTGCCACGTCCGGTGGCTCCGTTGCCGCAGTTCAATCCGGCTGTGATGGCGGCTCAACTACAAATGTTCAACAATCCCCAACTGCTTGGCATGATGCAGGTGAGACTGGAAGCGAGCGAGAGAGAGAGAGTCTGTACGAAATGTGCCGTGTTTGGAATGCGTTGATTGTGCCGGCTTTGTTTGCTTTTCCATTCTGCCGGCTCCGTGTGGCCATTGCCGGAGGCGATTCAGCTGACCACACCAACTCTCTCTCTCTCTTCTGCTGAGCCAGCACAGTCAACAGGGGGAACCGAGAATAGCCAAAAATCTGATTCACTATTCGGGATGGGGGAACTTCTAAAAATAACCGGCGACCACCTGGGGCGAATTTATTTCTCAAAACAACGACGGGGATATCAGGGAGGCTCAAACAGTTCAAAAGCGATAATTTTCTAGGCGCTATCGTAATAATCTTCGAAACATTTAATGTTCACTAAAATTGTAGATCTTGATCTTTTCTATAACCTTGCAGAACATCGCTTTTAGCAAAAAATAAATACGCAAGCCGGAAAATCCGATTTTCTAGGTTAGACCCCCGCGAAGTTTAACTCTTTCGAAATTTTTCAAATCTTCCGTAATCTATCGTATTTTTCTATCTTTTGATGTTTACGGAAAGTGTAGATTTTGATCTCCTCTACAACTTTATAGAAGATCGCTTTGGAGAAAGTAGTCGTACAGCCTTGAAAAGTCGAGGTAACCTCCAAAATTGATTTTTGAATATTGGCGCCAAAAATGGAAGAGAATTATGAGCTTCTAAACAGTCTTCTCCCCCATAAAGGACAAGAGAGTGAATCACATCACAAGAGGGAATCCAAAAAGGTCAGACAGTCTCATGAATAGAGCCCATAAAGAAATTCCCCAAAAGGACAAGAGTCCCAGCGAGAGAGAGAGAGTGCATTTCGTTCTTTTCGCTATTTGCCTGCCCTTACGGCCCTGTTTGACTCCAGTAGATGCCAAATAGCCTCTGGATCGTTTAAAAGGCAGAGAGAGGATACCTGATATGGCCACCCCGGCTGTCTCGAATGCCCTCTGACCTCGGCGACCGGCTGTTTACCCGCCCTTTAACCTTGGTTGCGCCACTCGAAACGTGTGTCTCTCTGACGATGACCTCTTTCCGGGGTCATTCGAGGTCTTCTCCTCTCTCTCTCTCTCTCTCTCTCTTATCAGCTATCCCAATCCCCTTCGTACTCTCTCTCTCTCGCCTAATATATCAAAATGGGAGCTTATCCCTCAGCTCGTCTCCATACCTGCCTCTAATGAGCCTTTTTCCAATTAGTCTCTCTCGCAAAATTCCCATGGAATTATTGCCGCCCAGACCTCCCTCGTTATCAGAGAAAGTTGGTTGAAAAGTTCTTCCAGTTTCAGGCGGCTGCTCGCAATTCGCTCCTTCCACCAGCATCACGAGCACCTCTCCTCCCACCGGCTATGCCCAGTCTCCTTCATCACATTTCCGCTCTTCGCAATGCCCAGGTGAGTGTTCTGGCTGTCAACAACAACTGTCTCGTCTCCTCGGCAACCAGGGGAGAGACTGTCGTGAGCAAAAACAGTGCGTCAGCTGCGTTGGGCAGAGCAGCTTATCGGGGGAGCGGCCCGGGAGACTGTCTTTCCCAAAAAAGATTGACTTTCCCACAATATTTTCAGGGATCAATGGAGAGAGAGAGAGAGAGATCTTCCGAAAAAGTCGCAGGCAGACAAAGAGGAGAGGCATTTAATGGCAGAGGTCGCTATAAAATCTCTCTAGGAGAATAGTTCCTCTCTCTCTCTCGAAAATTATAGTAGGCAAGCTAGCCACGCTCTCTCTCTCTCTGTTTATCCTCGGAGAAGGACAAGGCGCTAAAAGATTTGCTGCTGACCTTCCAGAACACGTCCCGTCTCTTTTCCAGATCCCACTTGATCCCCCCAACTGGTCAGTGACACAAGAACTCGATAATAGCCGCACTGGAACCGGCTCGGGTCGCGCGCTTAGCCATCCTCGGGGTCGTCGTCGTCGGCTGGCAGATCCAAGGGGTCGAGGAGATTCTTTTTAAACAAAAATTAGCCAATTAAACGGCTCAATGGGGGATTACTGTAGTCTCCCATGCATTAAATCCCCGGCTGTTTTCTTTTGCAATAGCTTCATTTAGCTTGACCACACTATTAGCGCCGATGAAAGAAATTATTTTTGAGTGACCCACGAACCGGAACCTCGTTGAGGTCTGTCATCTGCTTTGTTTGCAATCGATGCCACGTCAGGAGCTGATAAGAGCCATCGGCTCACTTTCACCCTCATTCGGGGGGTCACATGCCGTAGGTCAAACTCTCAGCTGACTGCCAGCCACACAAACAGACTCTCTCTCTCCGGGGGAATCCGTGTTGTCGAGGGGAGGCACCTGCATTGATCGCGGGTGGCCTCTGACCCGCCGCCTCCCGCGTAGTATTTCAGGCCAGCCGGCTGCCAGGAGGAGTAGGAGGTCCAGCTCTTTCCCCTCCACTCCCGCTGATCAGCTGTTTTCTCCGCGCGCGGGCGCCCCTCCCACCCTGGGGGCGCTTGATCCAGGTGGCATTTGATTGAGCTATTCCATATGGTTCTCTCTCTTTCTCTTGATTGACTCAACTTTATCAAAAAGATGACTAGCCCTGGCTTGCTCTGGCTAGTGACTCTCCCATTATTTCCCAGAGGTTATCTCCACAAAATGGTGAGACTTTGACCCTTCGCCTCCTCTCGTTTTTGTGTCAAAACAAACTCTCTCTTTCCCATAATAACAAAATGGAGAAATCATCCCCCTCCTGGATTCTTTTTTCCTCATTTCTTTTTTTCCCCAACGTCATCCGTTAAATTTATGTAGCGTAAAAATTGTTGGGTTGCCCTGGGCTCTCACACGGGGAGGGCGCCCTGGTTGTTTTTGTCTCTCTTTGAGGCTCCTCACACCTCGGGAATTATTCAGTTCACTCCTCTTCGCCAATACAAAACAGAAGAAGGAGGAAAAAGTTTTCTCAAAGTGTGGCGACTCACCAGGTGAAAAGCCAACGACGAAGGCCTACAGTCCTCCCCGCCTTTTTTTCTGTCGATATCTCTGCGATCCCAAAACACCATAATCTTTGAAATTTTCTTCTAACTCTGGCTAGAAATTATAATATTTTTTGGGATTTATCTGGCTAGAAAATCAAGTAATTCAGCGCTCTCACTAGGAGAGGAGATTGAATTTCTGCCACAAAATTTTAAATTTTTCCAGCTAGCCAATGCGGCAGGAGTGATGTCGAGAGTGCCGGGACTAACTCAGGTCGATGTACGAGATGCTCCGTCACGAGATGCTGGAGAGATTTGCGTCGTCTGTGGCGACAAAGCTAGTGGTCGACATTATGGAGCAGTCAGCTGTGAGGGGTGTAAGGGCTTCTTCAAGCGATCCATCCGGAAACAGGTAGCCGCCTTTCTCCTTCTCTTTATCTCCTTTCAGATTGGCTACGTCTGTCGAGGGAGTAAGGACTGTCCAGTGACGAAATTCCACCGGAATCGGTGTCAATTCTGCCGGCTGAAGAAGTGCCTGGCGATGGGCATGAGGAGCGAATGTGAGTTGTGGGCATCACCTGGCTCCGGAAATAGCTCTCGCAGATGTTGCCCTCAGGCCTAATTGGCCTCAAATATGCACTCCCCTCCCGGGTCGCCTATAAGTCCACTCTTTTGACTCGGAAAAAGGTCAGTCGGTCTGATTAGCCGACACAAAAACCGAATCCTCGTGATGTTGATAGCCACCGCTAATGAGCTCACTCTATTTTCGATGTCTCTTCTTTCGGCGAGGGCATACTGTAGTCCTTCAGTGGGATATTCTCCAATTATTGTGGCCTTTAAGGCAAATAGTTAAGACTACTGTAGCCCGCAGAACGTTCAAATATCCTAAAGAGTTACTATAGCTTTCAAAAATCACGTTTACCGTAACTTTTCAAAGAAATATTATTTTATAGTTAGTGTAGCTTTTTAAATGGGGTTCTTTAGAGATCTTTAGCCTATTATTGTGGCTTTTAAAATAGTTTTTCGATTTAAAAAGTTCGGGAAATACTGTATCTTTCATAAGAGCCCCTATGAATTGGATACTGACCTGGCTGAATGTTTCGAGAGTTGTTTTTCAGCTGTGCAAGCAGAGCGTCGGCCGGTCCAGCAGTCAGCTGGGGACAGTCCTCCCACAATGGTCTCCTCCTCTACTCCCCGCAGTACTTCGACGGTTAGTTGTTCTTCCAATTAGAGTAGTCTCGGCAAATCATTAGAGAATCTCTCTTATGAGGCCATTTCAGCCACTCACCAGTAATACCCTTATGAATGGCCTGCTAGCCATCGTGAAGACTGAACAGGAGAATCAAGAAAGGCTGCTTCTCGCCAAGAAAGACGAGAATGCCAGCTCGCCGATGAGCTCTATCCCTGCTGAGTCCGACTCTCCCACTCAAAACGAGTTCTCCTCGGATAAACGAGTCAGTTTATTTAGTTTATCTCTCATTTTCACGCTAAAAATTAATTTACAACCATCTAATTTCACGAAACGATAGAGAAAAATCAAAAAATTCTTCGAATAGAAATCTCCTCTATGTTTGACTACTGTAATCCTAAATTAGCAGAAGGCTACGTAGATCATTGCAAGTCATGAAGTCAAATGAAAATTTGTGACAAGTTGGACCCTTATTTTAGAAAAAAAATCTAGAATTTCTCTCAAAATTATCCAAAAAAAAACTGCAGGAATCGATTGGAGAAGAAGAGTCTGGAATCGATGTGATGACAGTGATAGGCCTGGCTCCATCGGCATCTCCTTCTTCCTCCAACGCCGCCTCTTCGATTAGTGAAGACGGCCCAATTTTCAACTCAGAAGTGAGTTTTTCCCTCTCCTTCCTCAAAAACTGTTTTGTCTTCAGAGGTCACGGTTTCATCTCCCGGTTCCCCAGCCTGCTCCAGCTGATCTCAATATTCAATTTATTTGTGAAACAGCCTCTCGTCTGCTCTTCCTCTCCGTCCATTGGATGAAAGATGTCCGAATGGGATTAAAGTGAGTTCCCTAAGAGACGGTGAGAACTGTTATCGTGGCGCAGTGGCTAAGTGTCGCGTCGCTGCGTACGCGAGGTCCAATCGGGGTTGATGGTTCGATCCCTGGCTGGATTCTGGAGTGACGAAAAAACTCTGCCCACTATACTCCATGAGTGGCAATCCTCTAAGAAGTTCTGACCAGATGATCCTTTTATTTTTAGAGCGTCCTCCCTCGAATCAGTTATGAAAACAAAATGGTGTGATCTCTTCATTTTGGGCTTAATGCAATCAGCTGACCATGTAGGCCTGAAGAGAATGCTGGATGCGATGAGCGCCCATCTCTCGGCTTGCTCCAAAATTGGCCAATTGAAGCAAGAAAAATTCGAAGAAGTCGACCAACAAATCAAGCAGCTCCTCCAGTTGATCCAACGATTCGACGACGTCAAACTCTCAGCTATCGAATATGCCTACCTCAAGTTAATCTCATTCACCGCTAATGGTTTGATCAGAATTTTGAGGAAAAAACTTCTGGTTCTTTTAGACCTCCCTTCATCCGTTTGTAGCAATGAGACTAGGACAGCAAATCTTCTGGCTTGCCAAGAACTTTACGAGCATTTAATGAGTACGAGTTCCTGTCACGATGACTCCAACTCCGAGGATAATGAGACTCATATCACCTCGCCTTCCACCTCCATCGCCGTCGAACGGTTCGTTTTTGGCTCCAAGACTCTCTCATTCTGCTTTTTTTTAAAACATTTGATGTTTTGCAAACTTGTAGAGGAGATCAAGAGCTACAATTTTACAGAACATTAGAAACTGAAAATAGCTCAAAATTTGAGAAAATTGGGCAATTTTGAGCTACAGATATCCAAAATGGGTTCCATCAAGAAGTCTTCCAATTTCACTTTCTTCTTTATTTTTATTCCTCAATTTTTGATATCTTTCTCTTATTTTCATAATTTCTAATCTTCTACAAAGTTGGAGATTTAAATCTCCTCTACAAAATTGTAGAATATAAAAAATTCTAAAAATCAATCTAGAATTACAAAAAGAGCTTTTGAGAGGCATCGTCTATTGGAAGGAATACGGTAGATGAATGAGCTCTAATTTCCGCCTTTTTGATAGAAGAGAAATGTTGCAGGTATTCGCGATTACTCCAATTGCTGCCGTGCCTGCGATGGTTCAAGGAGACAATCCTGGTGGAATTATTCTTTTCTGGTCTGATCGGCAGTCTGAGTATCGAGACGGTGATCCCATTCGTCCTTAAGATGGACGTCTTAAACATGTTTGAACGACGCGGTTCGGATTCACTTTTACCTTCTTCCGGTTCAACAACAGCCAGCGGTGACGACCAACCGAGTCTTTTTGTTTGAAAAACACGTGCTTTCCCTCTTCCTGTGACTTTTCCCCTCAGAATACCATATCCCTCTAGCCCACCAGACTTCTATCCTTCTCTCCCCGGTTGATCCCCTTCCGGTTACCTCTTTCTTTCCTACTTTTCTACAGTATTCTCTCTCTCTCTCCTATTTCGGTTTAGGGGCTTTATCAGTTGAGCTTTAGCGATTTGGCTAGAAAGCGCCACCAACCTCCAATCCGTCTTTGCAATCTAAGCATCTCTCTCCATTCAAAGATTCTTATTAGATCGGCTAGTGATCCGTAGATGCGCGCTAGGTCTTTCCTTCCTCACTCGTTGCAATCACAATTAGTAATTATGGCTTCAAATAAATATTGAATGTACATAACAATAAATCAATTTGACCCCTCTTTTTTTCACTTTTTAAAATTTATCACTTGATTTTCTTAAACTTCCCACAATTTTTATAAGTTCCAATCTTCTGCAAAGTTTAAGTCCGGGATCTCCTCTACAAAATTACAGAACACCCAAAGTCTAAAAGTAGTGGAAAGTTTATGAAAATTGAGTTTATTAGAGAATTGATGATATTTTGTTAGGACTGCTTTCTATCTCTTTTGGCGCTTCTTCTTTTGTGAATTCAGCTGGTTGATCAGTAAAAAGTGGAAAAGCCAGGATATTCGAGAAAATCATCAACGAAGCAGCGACAATGAAGACGATCCTCCACTGGCCTTGGTCTCCCTCATCTGAGACGACGAGTCCAACCAGTGCTGGAGCTGTGAAAAGGGCGACGCATTTCATCCATTGAATTGTTCCTATCACCACATGTGAATATTGTCTAAACCTTTTTTAAATATAAAATGATGGAAAACCTCGCACAATGGGTGGCACATTTGTAGAAGCCGCCACAATTGACGGAGAAGCACCAATTGATCAAAGTATAGATGATGAAGGCCTTCCAATGGTCAACCACGTAGCTGAAAATCGATTTTTATCACTTTCCATGTTTTATAAAGTTATAGAGGAGATCAAAATCTACAACTTTACAGAACATCAAAACTCATAAAGAGCAATAAAAATTGAGGAAATGGATTACCCGAGAAGGAGAAAAAGAGCTCCGAGACCACCCATCGCCAGGGTGTTGAAGAAGTGGATTTTAACCATCTCGGAGAAATATCTAAATTATTTTTTAGCAAATTAGAGTGATGACTGACGTGACTTTGTCGCTAACCAGAGCAGCCAGTATTTTGAGAGGAATCTGGGTGATTGTTGCCGCTCCGACGACCATTCCGAGAGAGCCGATCTCGTAATGAAGCACATGGTTGAAGTAGATTGGAGCGTAAGTCGAGAGGAGAATATACGACGACATCTCGATGAAGGCGCTCAACCAGACACATAAAATGGCCGGATGAGTCAGCAGCTTCTGAAGGCTACCATAATATCTCAAATTGTTCTCTCTTTTTAGCACAATTTTTATGGGGTCTCTGTAAACTGGTAGAGGAGATTAAGAGCTACAGTTTTGTAAAAATCTAAAGAATTTGCTACCTTGTAGGGGACGGAGGTGACTTCTTTTTTGTGTTTTTCGCTCTTTCCCTTCTCGATGACTCTCAGCTCTTTTTGGCTGACTCGACTCGACATCCTGGGACTGTCGGAATAGAAGAAAAGCCAAAGGAGAAAAACTAGGAAACCACAAGCCGCATGAAGATAGAAGGCTGATCTCCAACCGAAGCGCGACTCACACAACTAGAATTTTCGCTTTAAGTTTTGAGTGGTAGTCTCTTACTGCGCCGCTGGCTGAATTGGTTATGCTGCTGGAGACGATGGTGAACATGGTCAGGAGGGCTATGAAGAGGCTTGTTTCGCGGAGGGGCGCCCAGCGAACGCAAACCAAGCCGATAGCTGTAAAAATCAATCTGAATCTACCGTAATCTTTCAAAAGTCTGTTTTTTTCCTGATTTTTTTAAAAGAAAAGGTAGATCTACCTGAAAAATCGGCAGAATAGGCGACTCCTTGGAGAAATCGAAGAGCCAAAAGATACGGTAGGCCGAGACCAACTGCCAAAGGTATGAAAAAAGTGGCTAGACTCGAGAGAATTCCAGCCAAGAAAAAAGGCCATTTAGCTCCAAATTTGGTATAAAAATAGTTGATTGGAAAAGTGGCCAAAAGAGTTCCAACCGCCACCGCCCACATTATATACGACTTCTCTAACGGCGTGTAAAAATACAATTTGACCGTCTGAATTTTGCTTCTAATTTGAGGAAAAAAGGCAAAGAAACCGTATTTTGATCAGCTTGAAGCTCATTTTCCATACAAATAAAAGTAAAATTAATGATTATATAATTGGAGGAGATTGAGGTCAAACAGATGAAGGTGATCAACACGATGATTGCTCGATATCGATTCGCCAGAAGAGACATGATACCAAACTGTGGCCTTCGATTGGAAGAACTGCAACTGCAAGTTCAAAATTCACAAACAGTCCCAAACTCTCGTCTGGTCGTCTCTGCAAAAGCGAGAATGATAAGTCGATATCTACCGTACAGTTTTATAAGTTTGAACCAGATTTTTGATCCCATTTTTTTTTTGGACTTTTACGTCATTTTGAAACCAGAAAGTTTAATTTTTTTGAGAAAAAAATAATCTGGAGGGGAAAATTTCTAAGATTTCTAGATTAGAAAATGAAATTGAATTTTCCAAGCGTTTATTTTGGGTTATTGTAGTTTCAAAATTAGGCACTTTTCTAGCTTTTTGATCAATTTTAGTATTTTCTATGTTCAACAAAGTTGTAGCCCTTGATTTCTTCTATAAACTTTTAGAACATTGAAACAGCTAAAAACTGGATTAAAATATCGAAAAATCTTGATAAAATTAAAAGAATTCGATAAGAGAGGGACTTCTTGGAGATAAAAACCAGCCGGAAGAATGGATAGCTGGATGAACATTTTGATCGAATGATCCGCCAATTATTGCGAGATTAGAGGAGCTGATCCTGAAGAAATCGCTGTTATGATCCGGCTGCGATTTAATCCAAATTTTATTCAAATAAAATCTATTTTTTGCCTTCTCTCGATGGCAATTCCGGGTAGGAGATGTTCTGCAGGCACTCTTTGAGACTCTTTCTAGTCGCCTCCTTCAAGCAGCCGAATCCCATCGGAGGTGCTCGATTTCTAGTTGGAGGAGTTCGGCTCTCTTGGGTCAAGTCGATTCCCGAAGTGATGGGAATCTCTCGTCTCAAATAGTCTCTTAATTCGTAGACATTCGGCGGTCGAAAGGTTGACGAAGAAGTCGCCACTGATGGGGCATTTTTCTTCACTTTTTTCTCCTCCTTTTCTCCTTTTTTATAGTAAGGAAAATCGGGCGAATTGCTCGGCTGGGTCGCATCCTCCTTCAAATCAACAGCCTCAAAACTGACGTTGACTTCTTCCGTCTTATTTTCCTCTTCTTCCTTCTCTTTCGACTTTTTTTCTTCTTTTTTCGGTTTCTTCGTCTCCTCCTTTGGTAATTTCTTCTTTTCAGCTTGATTTGTAGTCGTTTTTGTAGTCGCTGAGGGTATTGAGAGAATTTTTGTACTCGACGAGAGTTGGTTTAAAGTCAGCCCAGATTGTTGAAGATCAGAAGTCGGGGGAGGAGAATCAGGCTTTTGGGCGAGCTGCTGCCGACGGAGTTCATCCTGCTGAAGATTCGCCATACTCGCCTGTTTCTCAAGCACTTCCGTCTTCTTGTTCAACGCGAGAAAAAGTTTATCTAACGTCTCTTTGTTGGTATCGCGTGGCTGATACGGATGGATAGCTGAAAATCAAAGAACCTTCGTGGTTACAGTAACTTTCAATCAATTTTTGAAGGTTTTTCAATTACTTTCGCTATTTTGGATATTTTACAAACTCGTAGCCCATGGTTTCTTCTACAGCTTTGTAGAATATTACAAATTCAAAAAATAAGTGAAAAATTTCTAAAAATAGACTTCCCAGTCAATAATGGCTTTCCCGTTAACTTTTCTTTCGCCATATTTTGAAAATCTAGACCAATTTTCTCTCATTTTAATGTTCTAAAAAGTTGTAGAGAAGATCAAGCGCTACAACTTTGTAGAAGATTGAAAGTTCTAAAATCAAATGAAAAATGTCTAAAAAGTCAGAGGTAAACGGTAGATCCTAAAACGAACGTTGAAGAGCCAGTCGTTTGGCATTGAGTTCGGCGAGTTTGCGTTGCTTCTCTTCTTGGCGATATTTCTCCATCAACGCTTCGCATTTTTTCTTCATTCGCCTCTTGTAGATCCATCGACAAGCCACAGCCATTGTGCAATAGAAGACAGCCAAAAAGACCGTGACGACGGCCAAAGTGACCATAATCCAGATGACTGACGACGGCTCCACGCAGCAGCCGAAGTTCATCGACAAAATGCTTGCTTTTGGTCGTGGTTTGACTGATTTCGATTGGAGGAGAGAGAAAGGGGCTTACTGATGAACGTTGGAGAAGGAGGGGACGGCGGATTTGCAGTGAAGTGGACCATTCTTCCAAAAAGGCGACGACCCGAGATTCAGTCTTCAGCCTTCCCAATTGACGGATTATCTTCTTCTAGCTCAGCGATGGATGGTTTTATCCATTATTTTCTAGCTGGTGGTGGAGCAATTTTTAGAATTTTCCAATTCCTTTGTGGCATTTTCCCGGCCGTTGTATTATACAATAATCTCCGATTTTCGAGAGTTTCCATGAATTTTCTGGAAGTCAGCGATGACTGAGTCTGCGTTATAATCGCGCCAATTGTTCGAGCGGGAGAGAGAGTTCATTCGAATGGTCATCTGCCACAGAAGGACAGGCTGATTTCGCCAATCGAGTGGCTCAATTTCGCCACCTGCCGGATCATGACCCAGAACAGCAGATGTCCTTCCTCTATCTCAGACGGTTTTTACCCGATTTCCAACTGAAAAGGCTCAAATATTCCCTCCAAATTTTCTGGAAGTCAGCGATGACTGAGTCTGCGTTATAATCGCGCCAAATTTTCGCGCGGGAGAGAGAGCTCATTCGAATGACCATCAGCTACCGAAGGACAGGCTAATTGCGTCAATCGAGTGGCTCAATTTCGCCACCTGTCGGGTCATAACCAGAACAGCAGATATCCTTCCTCTATCTCAGACGGTCTTTTTCCAAAAGACTACTCAATCCATGACTGTTCTTTTCCAAAAGACTACTCAATCCATGACTGTTTTATTGCAAAGTTGCTTTTTACGAACTCTTCTCTACTCACAGTCATCGCGAGCTTTTCGGGTGTTCGAGTACTTGCTTTCTCTCTAAATAGAACACATCAAAATCATATAATTTTTAGGCAGCAGAAGAATGGCTTCTTCGTCCAAACAAATCGCCATTCCTCTGGAAGTGATGGGTGAAGGTGATTCCAGCAAGTGTAAGCAATTGATTGCATCAAGGGGTCAAAAATTAGTCTAAATCTTTCAAAAATGAGATCTCTTTTCGACTTCCTAATCTAAATGGCGTAATAACCCAAGATTCGACTTTATTCGTTTAATTTTTAGGATCAAAAGAGTAATTTTTGGCTTAATTTTAAAGCCGGTCCCAGAAAGATTTAAGAGCTACGGTATTTCAGATGCGTCTCATAAGCGAAGTTGCATGGAATATTTTATAATCATCGCCTCCTATATTCTTGTCTTTCTCTTTTTCCCCATAACCGCCTGCTTTTGTTTCAAAGTAAGTGGCGTCGGTATCTCTCCGTCAAAAACAAAACAAATAGACTGTACAAGAATATGAGAGGGCTGTGATCTTTCGCCTAGGCCGATTGCTTCCCGGCGGAGCTCGTGGTCCCGGCATCTTCTTCATCGTCCCCTGCATCGATGAATACAAAAAGGTTGATCTCCGCCTCGTCTCCTTCGATGTTCCTCCCCAAGAGGTTTGAAAGAAAAAGGAAAAGAAAAAAAGGCGTTTATAGATTCTCTCGAAAGACTCGGTGACAGTCAAAGTCGACGCAGTTATTTACTTCAGAATTGAGGATGCCACTCTGAGTGTTTGTTGCTTTTTCAAACAAAAAGCATCTTTCTAGATCACCCAAGTGGAAAATGCTAGAAATTCGACTCAACTCCTCTCTCAAACCACTTTGAGAAACATTTTGGGAACCAAAACTCTCTCTGAAATGCTCTCCGATCGCGCTGGAATTGCCAAATTCATGCAGGTAAGAAGAGGAGAGAGACAAACACACAACTTTAGGTCACTCTTGATGACGCCACCGAGCCTTGGGGTAAGTCTCAGGGAATTCTACTGTAATAGCCGAAGAGAAAAATTGCGCTTTTTGAATTTACAAGCACGAATACTAAATAATTGAATCACTGATGGGACCCAGAAAAATGAGATGGGAGCCAGAAATTTGGATTTTTCGGACCCATTTTGTTAACTTTGGATTCAGTCTGTAGCCCCAAATTATCTAATTTTCTGATAGAGAGACAGTAATCTCGACAAGATACTGTAGAAGCGCGTTCGTTGGATTTAAAAGTCGTTTTCTAGGAGTGAAAGTGGAGCGAGTCGAGGTGAAGGACGTCCGTCTGCCTCCTCAACTCCAACGAGCTATGGCAGCTGAAGCCGAGGCTACTCGCGAGGCCAAAGCCAAGCTAATTGTAGCCGAAGGAGAGCAAAAGGCCTCTTCAGCACTGAAAGAAGCCGCCGATATAATGTCCCAATCTCCTCAAGCCCTTCAGCTTCGATATCTTCAAACTCTCAACAACATCGCGTAGGATTTTTTAACGAAGAAGATAAAAGCAAGATATTTCAGAGCTGAAAAGAACACCACAATCATCTTCCCGTTCCCGATCGAGTTGATGAGCGCTTTCCTGAGGAAGAGTTGAATCAACCCCAATTAATATCCTTCCTCCCTCATTGGCCATTCAGAGTCTCCATCGCGTGTCTCCACTCCGGACGTCATCCCAGCTCTTTCCATGTCAATTTTAATAAACATCTCTCAAAATTAGGAAAAAAATTTCTTAAAAAGAAGAAAAAATTGATTTTTGTCCAAATTTCTAGTCGAATAGTTCAGTAAGAAGTGGAGAATGTCCTCGCAACAGCCATGACTTCCCAAGAAGGGCAAAAAGCCTAGAAAGATCTCAGAAAGAACCCAATCGTTGACTTTATTTTTGGGTTACTGTCGCGCGCAAAAAAGATGACTTATTTCTCCAATTTAATGCAGTTTTTACCCTTTTTGATATTTTACAAAGTTGTAATCCTTGATCTCCTCTACAAGATTTCAGAACATTAAAAATTAGCAGGATGAGTTAATAAATGAGTTAATAAAAAAATCGTCAGCTGGCTCGCGCATTCAGCCTGCTCTCCCTCTCTCGCCAGCCTTGTGTTACAACCCGGTCTTTGTCTCCGGCGATTAGCCGAAACTCTAATTCACGAGTTGACATCCTCGTTTTGGCTGCGGCAGCAAACTTGGCTCAAGTGGGTGGGCACGGCAAATAGACTCCTCTCCTCGTATCCTTTTATCCAAGCCGTCTGACTTTTGATTTCATTTTCCTTCGTCTCTTTGGGGGACAAATGGCAGCCCTTGGCTGGTCGCGAGAATTCGCGCGAAATAAATTTTTGATTATCCAGAAAGAGCTGAAGGGAGAGGCTCCAGAAGAGCTCAATCATTCGAAGAGTTTATTGAATTCTGGCTGGCCAGATGGAAAACCAAAAAAAGAACTGCCGAAAAAATAATTGATTTCCGTAGGCGATTTTGGAGAGAAGAAGAAAAATCGGACGATGAAGCCGTCGAGGAGGGAACAGCTTCCCGCCGGGCGTCCGGCGATCGATCGCTGCCTCCTGGCCTCCGTATTGTTTTGCGGCTTGTGGAGGGAAAGCTTTTAGTCTATCATTTTCTTCTCCCCCTTCTTTTCCTACTTCCGAAGGGTGCAAACATCCACTTGACTGAGGCCATCCCGCTCTCTCTTTCTTTCTCCTTTTCTCTTCAACTTGGGGCCTCTAAATCTCTTTTGTCGAAGCAAAGTTGGAGAGGAAAACTCTCCTTTTTCTGGAGAAAAGAAGCATTGAAAGGCGGAATGACCCGCGTCGAGAGATGGATTACAACCGCCACGAGGAGGGTCCCGACTCTCTCTCTTTCTCCTTCGATTGAGAAAAGCTCCATTTTCTCCATTCAAAATGAGTCATCTCCCACTCCTTTTATGGGCTCCAAACCAATCTTCGAGATTTATCTTGTAGATCTTGATTTCCTCTATAATATCATATGTAAATCTTCAAAAAATTACGAGTTTTGCCCCCTCTTTTCGACCTCCTAGAAGACCCCCATCTTTATTGATCCTTGGGATAATTTGCAGCGTTTTGAACCACAATGGGAGAGTCTTTTGCCCCCCTTTTTTCAAATAAAGTCATTGGAAAATAAGTAGGAGACCCCTTTCGACCTCCTAGTCACTCCCGGGCACTTTTATTGATCCTGGTGGCAATTTTCTAGCATTCCAATGTTCTGGCCATTTCGTTGAGACCGACAACTTTTGCAAAACATTGGCGAAAATTAGGGAAATAATCTAAAATTCAACAGCGGACAAAATGGTTCATTCATTAGAGAGGAGACAGACAAATGCTCTCTTTTGATGTTTTTCGAAGCAGATTAATCGCACAAAATTCGAAAAGATCCGTAATAAACACAGAGAGAGAGAGAGAGAGAGAGAGAGATCTCTGTTGAAATCTCCCTTAGTTTATGGCTTCGATAGTTGACGATTTGCAGCCCATGCCTCCGTCGTGAGATGCGTCTGCTCTTTACATTGCTGGCAACCACCGCCGCTTTCAACAAAGACAGGTAGGACCTCATTTTTAATTGCTTTTCGAGGCTAATCAGACAAGTCAAGCGAGTCGATGAGTGCTGAATTGTCTGAATTCGATCAATTCATTTTGGTTCAAAAAAAGATATTTTTATCGTAATTTTTGGACATTTTTCGGACGAAAAAATCAATTTTTAAATTTTTTGATGTTTTGCAAAGTTGTAGATTTTGATCTTCTCCATAAGATTGTGGATGATGAAAAATTCTAAAAATTATTGAAAGTTTGAGAAAATTGAGAAGAAAAATTATAAAATTCCCCGATTCAGCATTGAGGATTGCTCACGGGTATTGAGCGAATATCTCTTGGAGACATTCGAACGGGTCAGCGGCGAGCAGAAGATTATCCAATTCTATGAGAAATTCGTCGAATCTGAGCAGTATGACCCCCGGGTTGAGCTCAAACGGAGCAAGGCTCTCATCGAGAAATACCTCAAGCGACGAGCCGAATTCGCCTACAAAGCGAAGGTCTCTCTCGAAGCGAGGGATATGAAGAACTCCTCAGATTTCGATGTAAACGACCCCAACTCGAAGGATTTCATTCGCTTCATGTCGACCAAACAAGTGAGTTGGGGGAGAGCGAAGTCGAAGCAATCAGCTTTAGGGAAACGATGCCACCATTATTTATGAACATTCTCACGTGCCGAAGCAGACGAAAGTCGAATCGACGCGAAATTTCACCTTCGAATCCAATGCCAATTTCTATACGTTGGCCACTTCGCCCGTCGCCTCGGCTGTCCATATTCCAACTCCGCTCTACGACCGAGGTGGGCTGATTTGGCGTAATTGACAAATTTCATCAATTTGCCAGCGAGTTATTGAGAAATATTGGGCCAGCTGAACGCTCACTCACCCCATAAAAAGTCACATAAAACTACCATAATCTTCTAGGATTTGATGGCGACTTTTTTGAAATTCTAGGCCAATTTTTAGAAGATGATTCTCTCCGAAAAATTAGATAGACAGTTTAGAAATTGGGATTATCTAACTGGGACCCATTAAGACCAAAATGAGGGGCAGAAAAACGGAAAAAATTGATCAAAAAAATGGGAAATAGTAGCCCCCAAAAATAGCCTATAGGAAGCTGTTAAAGAAGAAGATAATTGCAGAGCCGGAATTCCTGAGAAAGATCGAATGGTCTGAGATCGATGCCGTCTATCGCACGCATCGGGATGAAGTTCGCGACTTGGCTTTCCAGCTATATTGCTCCGAATCCGGCTACATGCGATTTTATCCAGCTGCCTCCTGGTTTTGGGACAATGAAAAAGAGAGGCTGGATTTGTTTGATTGCAGAAACACCGAATGGTTTGAGTCTGTTGGAATTGAGAGAGTCGTTTAGGTATATCAATGCGGCGACAAATTCGAAAAATGTCCTGATTATGTTGGATATGAGTGGATCCATGCTGGGACAGAGATACGAAATAGCCAAACAAACCACCGAAGCCATCCTCGAGACGCTCTCCCACAACGACTACTTCAATATCATGCCTGTAAGTGAATTTAGAGTTCCCAATTCTAAATCTCTCGTGACATTTGGAGAACCTAGATGACAGATCCTATACGATTCTATAAAGAAGATAATAATAGTTGGGAGAGACAAACAACGAGATTTATAGGCTATCAAGGGGAAAGATGGTGTAAAATCGCCTGACTATAGGAAATACGTCGGGGAGATTGTAGGCGCGCTTTTCTCCGATCTCCAAGCGACTACCAATCAAACCCAAATTAGGCTGTGAGGAGTCTCTAAAAACCATGGGGTGTTGTCTAGGCCAATAATAATATCTCATGTCTATCTAATCTCATCGAAGCCTATATTTTCCAACAATTAGCTCTAGCTGATGAGCTCAGGTTTTGTAGTCCTTGATTTTCGCTATGGGAAACATGCTTTCGCGAGGAAAAATGAGATAATACCCAGAAAAGAGCAATTAGTTTCCAGGTGAGATCCAATTTTTGACCAAAAACATCAAATGGAGTTGTTTTCACAAGTTCAAATGTTCTGCAAAGTTGTAACTGATGATCTCCTCTATAACTTTGCAAAAGATTCAAAATTATAAAAATAAGCGAAACGTGCTGATTTCAGTTCTCAAAAGAGTCGTATTTCTTGGATGATTGTAGCGGAGAGCGAGGTCTGCTCCAAGCGACAATGAGGAATAAAAAGCTGCTTCGAACCAAAATGAATAACGTGACATCCGAAGGAAAAGCCGAATACAAAACAGCGATTCCAACCGCCTTCACCGCTCTTCTAAATGTAAGTGACCCCCGCCATTGAGTTTACCCAAATTCGCTTCGTCTCGTCCGAGTCTCCGCTTTCGCTTACATTCGCTAGGCTCAAATATTAGTCCTTGTTCTGTTGCTTAAAGCCTTGCCATGTATAGCTGCCGAAAACCTGGACAATCTACACGAAAGAAGAGTTTGCCATGATGCTACAAAACAACCAAACTGGGAGCAAGATCTACCGCGAGCTGGCCGACTCCTTCTTTGGCTATGATAAGGAGTACGAGAAAGCCGTAAGTCCCTTAAGGCCTTTTGTGTGTTTCTCCGCCCTGTTGTCTGCCTCTGCATGCGTCCGCCTCACCTTCTGTACTCACATTTATCTCCCCACATTTCATCTAGTTTTTCACAGCTGCCGGCGAAATTCAATCACTAAATTCAACTTTCTCTTCAGATTTCTCAAAGCAATGGTCGATCCGATCAGGGCTGTGAGAATGTTATCATGTTGATCACAGATGGAGCTCCCAGCACTTATAAAGAGCTCTTTGATGTCCACAACAAAGACAAAAAGGTTCGTTTTTAGATCGAGGAATTAGCCTCGTAGACTTTTTGCCAGCGTAGTAGAGTGGTTAAAGCTCTTTATTATTATTTTTGATCTTGCGAGTTTTCTACCCGGATTGAAACTTTTTTTCCTCTGAGAAAATGAGAAAATCCTTCAGGTTCGAGTATTTTCCTTCCTGATTGGTGAGGAGGCGATCGACTTTGAGCAAGTGAAGCAGATCGCCTGTGATAACCGCGGCTTCATGGTTCACATCCAGAATATGGCTGATGTCGAGGAGAAAGTTCAACATTATATTCGAACAATGTCGCGAGCGATTGGAATCCACGCTGGCGATATTGGCCTGGAGGATGCTCTCTGGACGGGAGTCTACCGAGAACGATTGGTCAGTTTAAAGCTGCCGGAACTTTGTGGGGAATTGCTCAATTTGGATGAAATTTTAAATATAAATTGATCTATATATTAACTATCTAAATCCAAAATTTCAAATTATTTGGTTGCTTCCCCTTTGAGATATGACTCTCACAAGGAGGTCAGAGGAGGTCAATCCCTCACCCATTCAAAAGTCTTGATTAATCGAGGTGAATCCTTAGATTTTTGGTGAATTTTTCAGAGGAGATTTAAGAGCTACAAGCTTGTAGAACATCACAAATTTGTAACAATTGAAAAAATCGCCAGAAAAGGAAAAAAATTTATGAAATTACAGTACCTTCCTCGAGCGGCTGGAGAGGTTTTCGCCGAGCCGGTTCCCATCACCAATCAATCCTACGCGATAATGAATAAGATGGCTTCAAAGCGAGTAAGTCTTTTTTCATATTTTCTTTCCTCCATTTCTCTTTCAGCATTTCTCTGAACATTTTAGAAAAACGGTAAAGCTCTCTCTCGCTCTCATTAGCTTTTTTTCTTCCCACCGTTTTTTTTGCCGCCGTAGTCCCTCATTTAGGGAAAAACTGCTTCGCACAAATTTCCTCTTTTTCAATCGCTCTTCTTTTCAGAAAATTCGACTTCAAAAAACCTTCGCTCGATCGAGGATGTTCGTCACGACGGTCAGCTTTCCCGTCGTCGTCAATCAAACCTTCATGGGGGTCGCTGCCGTCAACATTCCCCTCACTGAACTTCGCCAACTCGCCCATCCAACCAATGTGAGATTTCGAGTTTTTTTTAAACTTTATTTTAGATCGGAGGAAAAAGCTATTTCTTCATGATGGACCAAAACGGATTCATCATGTTCCATCCTCAGCTCAGGGCCATTGTGAGTTCTTGTAATTCTTCTTGTTTCTTCCTAGGCGAATTTCAGGAATCTCCACAAAAAAACTTATAGAAAAATATCTCTTTTCCAGTCTAAAATCCATTTTTGATGCAAAAATGGAAGGAAATACCGTATTCTTCCAATGAAATTCTGTTTTCTCAATTTTGCGAGAATTTTTGCCGGTTTTTAAAGTTTAAGGTTTTACAAAACTGTAGTCCTTGATCTCCTCTCAAAAAGTGCTTGTAAAAGATCCCAAAAAAATGTGAAGAATGCAAACACAAAAAGGCTGCATCTTGTGAGCCCTGGGAATAAGTGGACTGAGAAAAGTGGTCTCGCCGTGAAATGGAGTGTTTGAACAGTGTTTTCGGACTTTTTGATGTTCCGCAATCTTGTAGAGAAGACCAGAATCTATTATTTTCAAAGAAAAACAAGTGGTTTTGAGTAAAAAATCGATTTCAGGATCCAAATACGAAATACCACAAGCCGAACTACAACAATATGGATATTTTGGAGCTGGAGGTGCCTCAAACCCAACAGGTCAGTTTTTTCTTTCTCTCCTCTTTCGAATTTTACGTTCTTTCTTGTTCTTCTACCGTAATCCTTTGTTTTTTCCTATTCTGATTACCGTAACAGATCCGTCTGGCTCAACCGAAGGAATTCGTCTCGAACTACCATTGCGAGCGCGGCTCTTATGCCGAGTGTCTCCACGAGATCCGACAAATCGTAGGCCAAAATCCCGTCGTCGCTTCTGGGAAAAACGGGCTGGGTTGCATGGCTCTTCGGGTTCTAAATGTCGCATGAAAGACGGGGCGAGATTGCAATAGAAAGTAGACGATTTTCAGACGAAGAGAATGATCCTTCGATGCGATAATTCGGATCCACAAGAGCTCGACATTCTCTTCGCCAACGAAGTTGTCGATCGCGTCTGGCCACAAACCAACATCTACTACGCCGAGTGCATCGAAGGAGCCAATTTTGTGTAAGTCTCGGCTCAAGGCTACTGTAGGAAATTCAAGTTAAAGCACCAAAAATCACAGAAAATTGCCGTCAATTTTGAGATTACGGTAAACGAAGGCTAACTGTCTCATTTGGGCTCTCAAATGCTTTATTTTTTACATTTCCTAATGGGATTTAGGATTTAAAAATGCTCTGGGATTCAAACTGCGTACCTTCCAGGGACTCTCTTAGAGAATCCCCTCGAATTGAAAGAATTGCAGATTGGGACTGGCGGTGGCGAAAGGTGATGATTATCGTCTGAGAAGACGAGCGAGGGAATATAATTATGGAGGAGTTCGACTGGATTGGATGAACGACAAACAGTGGCGGATCCATTCCCACTGGAGATATTGCCTACTCAACGATACGGATGCCAATATGACCAAGGAGGAGGCCTTCATGGTTTACGCCAAGCAGATGGCGCAAAGTGGAAAACTTCCCGAGCTCTGTTTGGCTCGAAGACATTTAGTCGACAAGCTGCTCATAGATCTGGAGGCCACTTCAGCCATCCAAGAGATCTGGGATCAACAATGGCAATTCATGAAAGAGTTTGTTCTTCTATTTAGACTCTAATAAATTACAGCAATCTCATCCATCTGACCTTTTTCACTTCGCCTTCTGGCTTAATTCGATTCTACAATCAAACGCTGGACGATTACGATTATTCCGATCCTAATTGGAATATCTTGGATCACATCGGCTCCATGTTGAGTATGGATCATGTCCAAGAAAGCTACAACCACTTTATCACCGATCTTTATGCTAAAAGTGTCGAGGATCCCTACTTTAAGAGGAGCATTCGAATGAAAGGAGATATCGTTTTCGATGTCAGCAACAAATGTACGTTTTTGGGAGGGTTTTATTAGGAGGTCGAAAAGGAGTCTCAATTTGAACCCGGAAATCAGTAGAAAATCACCCAAAAAGAGATGGATTACGCTGGCCGTTATAGGACCTATTATATCAGAAAAAAAGGGGAAGACAATTGCTTGATTTCAGCCAAGATTTGGTATAAATCGGAGACACAGCTGACTGAATATGGTCTTAACGAGAATCTGACGATGCTCTCACAAGCCACAAAGGCCATCTACATGGGAAATGCCCTCCTGGGAGTGACTGGCTATGAATTTGCCTACGATTATCTGGTTACTGTGATGAGCGAACACGGCTGTGCTCCGACCAACGAGACCGACAAGAAGTGGTGTCTCCTCCTGGACGAGCACGGCTATGTTTATTACAGTAATTGGGGTGGAATCTCCTACGAAGCGTATCTCGAGGTGAGAAGCTTCTCCCCAAAAAAAATCAGAAATGTTTAGGATCCGTTGGGAAAAGGAACCCACATCGGCCATTGGTTTGGAGATATCAATCGTGTCAGCCAGAGGGCTATGGCTTTACTCGTTGAGAAGCGCTTTTACACAAAGTGAGTCGTGGCGCAGTGGCTAAGCGCGTTGTCTCTCACTCGCGCGAGGAAAGTTCGATTCCGGACAATGAGGAAAACACTAGAGTCTCAGAATTCCATGATTGATAAAACTAAGCTCAATAACCGAGTCATTTTTGCTTTTTTTAACGTATAAACCCCTAACTTTTAAAATTATTTTTACAAATAAAGACTCAATTTCTCTACAAATTTGAAGAAAAACATCGTTTTTAATAGAGAAATCAGCTCATAAATAATTTACCTGGGTACTGTAACTCCAAAATTAGGCATTTTCGGGCGATTTATTCAATTTTTATAATTTCTACAAAGTTTTAGTCCTTGATCCCCTCTACAAGATTGCAGAACATGATTTTTCAGAAAAATAAGGATATCTTCTAGAAATTAGGGCTTTCTTGACGGGACCCATTTTTTTTTTTTTGGCTTTTGGGGTTAGCCTTAGCCTAAAGATGTTCAATTTTCCCAAATTTAGAGCTATTTTCATAATTTTGAATGTTTTACAAAGTTGTAGCGCTTGATTTCTTCTATAAAACCACAAATTATTTTTAAAAAATGAAAAAAACTTCCAGATTACGATACATCGATCATCAAGCGATGTGTAAGGAGAGGAAATCCCAAAGCCAATCTGCCTGTCGAAGTCAGCCCTTCTATTTGAGTCTCCTGCGGTCGCTATGGAATTTCTCGTTACGACTCTTCCAATCAATTCGCTCGTTTACTCTCCTTCCTCTTTTCCTCGGCCGAACTGAGGCTTACACGTCTTCTTTCCACGAAGGCCAAGACGGTGTTCCTTGCGCCAAAGCAAGTTATTTCTACTATGCGAATAAGCAAGGAAGACGGCCGATCTCAGCGAGTTTGGTGGATGGAGGACGCTATGAGCGACCCTGTCCGACGACGAAATGCTCAGTGTAAGTTGGGGAAACAATAAGGGTGGAAAAACGATTATTTCCAGTCGAATGCAAGCCAGCTACGTTGAGGGAACAAATCTAGTTATGGTCTGGCTGACACAGGAGGAGAGCTCCTCGCTCTGCTACGACACATCGGCCTGTCCAATCCTGCCCTTCGGCGGCGAGATTCCCTTCGGTTTTGAGCGTCAAGATCCGCCGGATCCAGTGCCGGAGACTTGCGACATGCCGCCACACAAACGCCCAGCCAGCTCGAAGGCGATGTGCTATAATTCCATCGAAGAGGTAAGACGATTTCATGGTTAAAGCAGTCGAGCGATGGCCAATTAGGATGGCTGATTGTGTCCTTTGGGGGAGAACACAATGTAGTGCTTTTGGACAAAGACGACGCGAATCATGTGCCAAATTACTCTTCCATTCCAAATTTGTATCAAGGACAGACAAAAAATGAACCACAAGAGGGCAACAGCACTTCCTATTTTCGATAATGCCTTCCTTCTTTTTGGCTCATTTAGGCTAGATTTTATAATTTTTGATGTTTTACAGAGTTATAGCGCTTGATCTCTTCTACAACTTTGTAGAACATTGAAAAGCCTAAAAGTAGGTAAAAAATGCCTAAAAATTGAAAACAAATAGGAAACTTTTGATTAGAAGGATTACTACTGTATGATTGCTATCCCTTTTGCGAATTTTTTTTGGCTAAAAAAAATTTTAAAATAGCCCTTTTTGGATCAAAAGAGTAAGCTGGCTAAGCAGTCCACATTTGAACCCAAATTGTGCCATAAAAGACAATAATTGGCCAGAAAATAGACTTCCTTGGTCCAATTTGTTGAGCTGCTGCTTGCCAATTTGATCTTTTAGTACATAAAATGCTCGCTGTGTCAAATTGGTAACCATGAGCCCACTTGACTAAATTGAGTCACAAAAAAGCCACTAATTGTGCCACAAAATGACCATAATCGTCCAGAAAAAATGACAATTCCATCAAACTTTTTTGGATGGTATCCAGTAGAAATCTAGGGACTAGTAGTAGCCCATTTCTGCCAACAAAGGTGGCGAAATAATAACCAATTCATCGCCTATTTTGAGCAAGAATGACCACCAAAAGTGGACTCAAGACCACCACCTGTCCCCATTGAATGCATGAGAGTTTCCAAGCAACTTCTGGACTTTTGATGTTCTAGCGAGTTGTAAGGAAAAACAACGACTACAAACGCTTTTCAGAAGATATTGTAGTTCTTGCAAAATAGGGAAAATAAGAGACAAATTGGAGGGATTATGGTAAGAAACGAAGAGATGATTGTTTGCAGGAACTGGCGATGAAGGAGCCGTGCTCCCTGGCTGCGAGCGTACTTTCACTTCTTCCGATCCTTCTCGGTCTACTGCTGTGAGTAATAAAAGAAGAAAACTGGTCAAATCAAAACGGGTCCACCGCCTCGTAGAATATATTGAAGAGAGTCTCTATCACCCCCTCCCCCACTGCCTCCACGGTTGTCTCCAGAAAATGAATCAGAATAAAGTCTTTTTTTTGTCCTCCTTGTGTGTGTGTGTGTGTATACGCCGTTTTAAATTATCAGCTGCTGCTCACATTTATCCCCTTTTTTAATGGTTTTACGCCAGCCAAATGGTTTCCAGGGTGGGCGGCACGCGACACTTTTTTGCTTCCACTCTGCAACCAAATCTACCGTATTCTTCCTCATTTTTAGGCAATTTTCATTTGGCTTCATGACTTCCAATGTTCTACAAAGTTGTAGCTCTTGATTTCCTCTATAACTTACTGTAGAACATAGAAAAAATATTTTTTTAAAATTGCTAAGATGAAGATAAAACGCTCAATTTTGAGTACAGAGTATCCCAGAAGAAGAGTCTCTGAAAAATCCAACTGTAGACTCAAAGGGGTTATCTCGCTCCTTGGCCTCTCTGCTCCTTCCATCATTAGTCTCTTTAATTTCTAAGAAATCGTAGTTTTGAACTCAACGAACTGCAAATTAGACCTTTTATCAGGTGATCGAGATGAGAAGAGAGAGTGGGAGAGGAAGTTTTCAGTCCTTCGGGGTCACAAAATTAATGGAGGAAGTTGTGGTCGCCGTTCTCTTCTTGCTTTTGTCCCTCCTTAAACCCAAGGAATTACCTTAATTCCCTTGTCGTCTGCAAAATCTGCATTGAAGAGAAAGAGGAAGATCCCAGGATGTCTATTGTCTTGATTTGAATCGTGCTCAAGTTGTGAGAGCAAGTCTGGAGGGCCGAAATTGGTTTCGTTTCATAATAATCGCGGCACGGCCTCTTGGCTCCGCCCACCCTCGCCACACTTTCCTCGATGTCCGCCTAATGCGGAATGCTATTTCGATGTTCAGTGCTGCTGCTCCAGCTCGTGGCTGTCGCTCTCTCAGCAGGTATTAACCTTCACCACTATTGTATTCTCTCTTTGAGATTCATTTTTGGAATTCTCCTTTCAATTTTGATCGATATATCCCAATAGCCAATCTCTTTTCTTTACGACCTTACAACACACGAGGAAAGAGAGAGGGAGGCAATAAATCTCGGACCTTAATCACGATAAAACACGAAAGGGATCCAAGGCTGTGAGTGCTGAGTGGATACCCATTGTGAAATTTGATATAGACAACTTTCCTCCCACCACACAGATGGGAATATGGGGTCTCCTCTCTCTCCTCTCATACCACCACCTGCTCATCTTTCTTTCATGGAAATCACCTCTCTCTCTCAGGGGAAGGGAATGGGAGGGTTTAGGCCTTTGAGGAGAGAGAGAGAGAGAGAGAGGCGAGTTAATTCTTCCATCAAAAATGAAGGGGATTACGGTAGATTGTGACGGGAAATGAAGTGGGGGAAAATGTTTGAATTCTCCCTCCCCCTCCCTCTCCTCCGCCTTTGAATGGACCCTTATGAGCACCTCGCTCAATTCACTCAGATTCTCATGGCATAACGAGGCGAAAGAGAGGCTCTCATCGGCCCCCCGGGACTGAGTATTAGCACTTTTTAGCTGTGCCCTCGGCAGATTGTCTTTCAGATTGGAGCTCTCTCTCTCTCTCTCTCTTTGGAGGAGGAGGAAAGGGGCACACATACGCACACCCGAGAGGGGAGAATTCCCCGCGGGATTCCAACTCACAGAACATCGATCTTTTCCCCTTCCCCGTCTCCCACGGAGATCGAAATAAACAGTCGGCAGCTCGCAGAGAGAGATTTGAATTTTTAACCGCGGGGCCCAAAGGACACTTTACGAGAGAGGCGAACCAAAACAAAGACAGAGGAAGGATTGACTCGTTGTCTCAAGGTGAGGGGATACTGTAATCAGCGGAATGATCAAAACAATCAGAAATTCCTAATTATTAGCGGGCAAAACACTTCTATTTTTAGTTGAAAGTCTCAATAAAATTAGAGAAAAAGGATTAGATGTTAATGGGGATTGAAATTTTACATTTAAAGATTATTAGGAGGGGAATTAGACAATGAGCTGAGGAGATGTTGGTAGACAAGAAGTTTCAGGTGTGAAATGCTTCTGCGATCGAGAGTCTTGTGATGAGAATCTCCTGTGCCAGGGAGAATTCTGCTTTATTGGACTACGGCGAGATGATTCAGGCAAGTTTCTCAACGGATTTCCGCCCGGTTTGACGTTGGCTTTTTTCCTCATCCGGAGCGGCTTTTCTTCTGCCGGAAACGAGACATTTCGTGCTTCGTCTGCTTCATCTAAACGAGGGCTCTCCAAACCTTAAAGCTACTTGTTTTCAGGGCTATTTTTTTGTCTGTCTGTTGCTGCCAATCTGGTCTCTATTCATTCGGGTTTTTCCTTCTGTTTTTAGCACACACACATTGGGGGGAGGGAGGGGGAGAGATTACTTGAATGTTTATAAATTGGGCTCAGTTTCAGGCGATTCCCATCGACTACGCCAGCATTGTGGAAGTGGCTCGGATCTTCCCTTCCTCGGCGGTGTTCAGCCGCGTTGTGAAGAGAGAATCGACGATTGGCATGAGGTTGTCTTTTTTTCATATTTACGAGCAGCAACCGATCCTCTCTTTGTTCTCTCCCTCTCCTTCCTTTGACACACGCAATGCTAACACGCGACGACACAATCGACCTTCTGAAGTTGAGACAGATGGCTTTCCTCTATTTATCTCTCCCTCCAGATCTCGTTGGAATTCTCTCGGGGACCATATGGCTCATTAGAGGCCGATCCTCAACTCGTTCAAAGCTAAAAGACCTCATTAGCATATCCAAAACAAATGGACGGCTTGGAGCAAATTGACAATTGACACAGGGGGGTCTCCTCCCTCTCTTTGTTTTCCGGTCTCTTTATTTTGCTCTGGTGACATTTTCCTCTCTCAGAGCTTGTTATTCCGATGGCCGGAACAACTTTGGTAACAGCAAACATTACGAAAAACAGATATTCTCACCGGAAAAGAGATTTCTTTTCAAACTTCAGAGCTCAAGTGGCATTTGTGTCTCGGCTTCCTCGCAACCTTTTCGCATAGCAACTGTTCAACATTATAAAAAGCCTAAAAAGAAAAGTGAAAGGAGAGACTTACTTGGAATTTTCAGATCTGCACGTGTACGACGGATTTCTGCAATACATTCGCCTATCTCAGATCGTCGATTGACAGTCGAATCCACACCCAGGATACTGTCAGTTTTACGAAGCAAGATGTCCCGCCGATTGTTCATCATAACAATCGACCGGAGGCTCCACCACGGAATAATTCTTCATTAGTTGTTCTTTTGGTTATTATCCCATTGGCAGTAGGCGGCTTTGCTGTGGTCCTCATCTTTCTTAATTATCATTGCAAAATGTGCTAATCACAGGTAAGAGAAATAGACTGAATGATGTCATGAGAGACATTCAGATGCCAACTCAGGGAATCAACAAGGTTCCTAGCCTTTCTTCATGCTGTGATACTCTATTCTCCCAGTTTCTTCCCAGTGAATTTTACTTTGACCAAATATATTTGGCTTATTTCTTATACTTGTATGGATTATGTGTCAAACTATGAAATGAAATTCAAGTTCTATCATTTATAGCCAGAAGATAAGGAAGACTTTTCCTTTCCGTGTCAAATTTATCATACAAATAATATGTATTAAGAATCAAACAATACCCTGGATGCTAAAAAAAATCGTATAAAACTGCACTTCAAGAGAGGCTGCCAAAAAAGAGATTACTGATTCTTGCGTTCTCGACTCGTTGTTGTTCTATTTCCCTAAAAATACTAATTTAGACCGAAGAATAAGCTAACCTGTGATAGGGTGTCATGCATTTGTATCACTCCACCAAGAGCACCAAGATTCCCAGCATTTGGGGAAACGAAATTTATCCAAATAAAGTTAACTGCATCATCGACCCATCCTCCTGCTTCACGGAAGTTGCCAGAATATCTGGCATAAGCCCAAACCGTTAGAGCTCCAATTACAATGACAAGTAGTGAAGAGCAAAGTCCTACAATTCAATTTTACAAAGCTGGGAGTTAGAACTAACCGGCCAAAAAATTGATTCCGAGCATCTGGAAGAATTCTTGGAAAATATAGTCGGCAATCATAATAGCAACAAGGAACGCTGGTGTTCGCATGGATTTAAAGAGGTTCTTTCCGTTGTTGAATTCCATATAATGCTCAAAACTCTCCTAAATAAAAAAGATTAAAGCATTTAAAATTACTTACGGCAATATCTTCTTCTAATTTTTCCAAAAACTTTAGACTGTAATCGACTCCTCCCATCTTACGAGCATTGCGGAATTCTCTAACAGCGGCTGATTTTGCTGCTTCATGTTCTTCAGTCAATGCGTCGGTACTAAGATAGGGAGTTTTTCCTCCACAAATCTGAAGCGAATAAAAATTTACTACTTTAAATAGATTACCTCCTCCATTTTTTTAACGTATAGGGCCTTAGCACTAGCAACCGCAGCTAGATTATTTGCCTCTGCTGTAGCCAATAGCATAGACTTTGGCTCTGGGAGGTCTTGGCCTTGGAAAATCTTCATATAAGCCTTGAAATATTCAACTAGTTCTCGACAGGTGACTTTCTGGCCGTTAATTTCTTTTACGACCAACTGATTAGGATCAAGGATATGGGGCACCATAAGACGAAGTTGCTGGGAAAATTCTGCCTCAATGTCTAGAATAAAAAGTTAAATCTAATTAAATGTGCTAACCTGTTAATGTACCATTGAAAGAAGGATTTGTTGCTACTTTTAAGCCGGGATGAGGCAAAAGAAAGCAAGAAATTTTTTCAAAACAGCTTCTAATGTGAGTTCGAAGCTGTTGCAGTTCCGGATGTTGCTTTTCAGAAAGCTAAATAAACTTGAAATTGAATAAAAACTTTCACAAACCTGAAGTCTTTTGTCCAAAATGCGTTGACCTCCATGGAATCCGAATTCAGCTTCATATGGGAATGGCCAATCTCGAACCAAGAACATCAACGACTAAAATGAAGCTAATAACTAAAAACAAAATTAAAAACTTGCCTGGAATGGCTTATTTTCGCTACCTTCTAGTGCTAGCCGTCCATATTCAGTAAAAAGTTGAAGATGTTGGAGGTCGTCCTCTTGTATGTTTTGGGACAGATTATAGATCTATGATAGTAAATGTTTTTTTAAAAAAACTAGTAAATCACTTACTTGTACAGAAGTAATCATAGTGGACAAGGCAAAAATGGTGGCACAATCTCTTACTGTAGATTGGGAATCGAAAGCTCCTTGAGTATCCATAAGAATTACAACAACCTAAATAATAATAAAAACAATGACTGTGAAACTTACATCTTCGTTATTTCGATCTTTGAGAATAAATGGCTCACTCCAGATGAGAATACCATTAGTCTCACGTTCACTTCCTCCACGCCACGAAAATCCTTCGAGAGTAGACTGTGAATCCAGCCATTTATCAATAAGCAAATCATCATGCACTATAATAAATTTAAAAGTTACAATTAATGACCTACTAGAACTTCTGAATCTCAAATATCGGAGAAAGAAGTTTAATAGAAAACTCTTTCCTTTTCTATAAGCTCCAGCGACTCCAATGATAGCAACCTAATATGATGACAAAGTTTATAAAAAGTTTACCTTTTTATCAGCAATATCAGGACTGAGCAAGATTTTTTCCAATTCGTCAATATTTAATTCAAAAGAGTGGTCCACATCTTCCACAACTTCGACAATTCTTACAGCATGTTTGCGGGATTGACTTTCTTCCTATTTTTCAGTTAATTAAGAATGAAATGAATCAAAATACCTCGCTTTCCAATCCGCGGTCGATCAAATGGTCACCCATGTTTAGAATCCTGAAAATGATCGATATCACGAGAGTAGGACGTGAGAGGAAAACAGGCCAAGTGCAACAAATATAAGTCGGCCACAAGATTTAGGAAAGACAAGTGAATGATAAGCTAGTGATGCAAAATAAGCGTCCAACGACACAAAACAGAAACTTTTCAAACTGCATATTGGTCTTTGAAAGTTGGGAAATATCCCTTTTCCACCGCAAGTGTCTACATAAGTGACAGAGACGCAGAGAATCGACACAACAACCTCCCGGGTAAACGTAAAAATTTCGTGTTGGAAAACAAATACTTTAAGCGATTCTGGGCTATTGAATGGCATGTTTTCCCACAAAATCCATGCCTTTTAATTTTATCGTAAAATATAAACTAGAAATTGAATAAAAAGAAAATGGACTTTTTTAAACCAGGAATAAAGAAGAAAATAGAAAAATATGGAGATAGAAGATTGGGGGGAAAGCCCAGTCCTGAAGTTCATGTTGTAACTTTTCCTGAGTCTGCGCTAGAAACTATGTAATACGCAGGGGCTGCGAGCCAGCTGGCCATGCCTGTGTGGAAGCAGTGGGCAATGTGTCAATTCACTCAAACATTGGTTTTTAGAGATAGACAGCAGATAAAAGGACGTCGTTTGATAGAAATTATGAGGCTTTTTATGGCCCTTTTCACAAAAACAAGCATTTTTTGCTGGGAAATTAGCGATTTCTTTCCAAATCCATTTGTCGGATTAAAATAGATTTAAAAATAAGGAGATGAGCTCTTCATTACGGATTGAAATTGCTCAAGTGAGCGGTTCTACTAACATGTTCAATGTGAGTTGGGTTATTGTATTTTTTAGAGGTTTTAGACTGGAAAGAGACATCATAAGCGCCAGGGAAAGAAGCAGGCCAAGCTGGAGAAGTATTATGCCAAATACTTCAAGTGGGGTTCGAAGAAAGTCAAAGAAAATGAGGCGACTCCGCCAGTTTCTTCCACGACTTCTGAGGACAACACGATGAATGATGTGACGAGTCTTCCGACTTCGAAAGGAATCACTCCGATGGAGGATACGGATCGTCAATTGGCCGATTGTTTCCTTCTCAGCGACTATCAGCGTCTGCTCTCGGAGAAGGAGGAGGAGGAGACTCAGCTCCAAGAAAGCCACTCGTATCCGAAGACCATGGAAAAGACTGCACTCCCAGAAAAGCAAAACAAGAGCGAGCCGCCCTACCATCCAAATGTGACTCTTCGAAAGCCGAGAAACGTCTCGCTCGATCGAATAGGCCAGCTGGAGAAGGAAATCGCCAGACTTAAAGATGCCGTGAAGAAGCAAGGAATCCAGCTCGTCGAGATCAGGAAAGAGATCGACCAACTCCTGGTTGAACACAATGGAAAGACCGTCAAAAAGACCATCAAATACAACAGTGAGCCTCTGATTGCGACGGAGAATCCCGACAAGGCTAAGGATCACTTCACTTGCTATAATGGCCAATAAACGCCCAAAAAAGATTAGATCCCCCTACTTTCTTCTTTTTTTAGGAAGGTTCTTGAGACTTTTCTTGTGTTAAGCCATTGATTATAATTGAACTTTATTTTTGAACGATTATTTGATTGAGTATCTTGCATTTTAACAGAACTTCTCGACACCTTCACGTTTGAGAAGCATTCTCTTATTATCTACACCCCATCCAAAGCCAGATATATCTCCATTTGCAGCAACAACTCTGAAAGAAATGTTCTGGTTGAATATTGAAGCCAAAACCTGTGGCAGGGAATCAGCACGGCGATGTGATTTCGAGAGCATGCTTGAGCAACTGCGCGACGGTAGTTTGCTGGTTTTCCAAGAGCTTTAGCCACCTGGAATAATATTCAAACTCATTTAAAAAATAACAAAATACTTCAGAATATGTTGCAACTTTTCCATAAGGAATTCTGGCCAGCTCATTCCAAACTGAGACACAGAAATCGGTTCCATCAAGCAGAAACTTCAATGTATCTGGCGCAGGCTTTCCTTCAAGAACTTCTTTGACCTAATAAAGAGAGCTCAATGTAAGATCTGTGCATTTACATCTTTCTCGCAATTAAGTAATTCGGAAAGTGTAGCTTTTGGATATATCTTGAGCAGCTCGGTCATGTATTCTTCCTCTGATTTTGCCTTCGGAAACGAGACAAAACAGACTTTAGCTGCATTTTCATCTACAGTTTCAGCAATGAGAGATCTTCCGAGAGCAGTTTCAACGAATTTGTAGCTTACAGAGCTCATGGCCTGAAATGAGCATGAATTATAAAGAGAACGAGAGTTAAAGAATAAAAGATTTCGCAAGATGAGAACTTTTTCAGCAGACTGTGGGCTGTTCAAATACGAAATAATGGTAGCTGCTTACCTTATATACTCCACTGCCTGACTTGTTTAAGTTGTGCAATATAGTGAAACTCATTTTCCCTAGGCCGCAATATTACGTCTTACGATTTCGACAACCTTTCCCGCGCGCGATCCTCCTCGTTCAATTTATACATTTTTTAATTGCTTATGCTCTGCCAATTTGTGGTTTATTTTCTACTTTTTCTATATAATTCATTATAAAACTATGTTGTCAGTTAAAAATCAAGGGAATAAATGCTCTAGTCGATTTGTATCTGTAAAATAGTCTACAATTATCAGTTTCAACTTTCGAAATTGATTGCAATGAGAGTGTGACTTTTGCAAACTTTGTCTTTTGAACTATTCTCTTGAATAAGTGCCTTATTTTTTAGAGGATGACGGATGCCCTCGAATTTTCGAATGTCTTTACGGAAGACATGGGTATAATGGTTAGTTTTTGAGATAAGAGGTTGTTTAAAATATATTGCAGGAGCATGGACGAATGAAAATGAGTGAGCACCAGCTAATATTTAAAAATGAGAAGACTGGGAAAGTTTCATCCATCAATAGTGGAGAGATTCGAAGCATTAATTGGCAACGACTTGCAAATAAGCCAGGAATGAAGTTTTCTCTAACTGGTGGAGATAAGCATAGATTTGGAGGATTTAAGGACACCGTTAGTTTAGTTTAGTTTAATTTATATGTTATTTTGATTCTAGGATTTTGAAAAGATCAAAGCATTTGCTTCAAGGCATTGGAGTAAAGATATTGATCAAAAACCGAATTCATTGAAAGGTTGGAACCATGGAAAAACTCAAATTGACGGTAAATTGTTTGTTAAATTATTACTTTTATTGCAGGGAAATTCTTGGAATTCGTAGAGGATGGAAAGCCTGTTTTTGAAATCCCTCTGAGCAATGTTTCAAATTGCCTGGCAAATAAAAGTGAAGCAACTCTGGAATTCCATCAGGTTGATAGATAAAAATATCGTTTATTTATTATTTCAGAACGATGATTGTCCCACTGCATTGATTGAAATGCGTTTCCACATTCCAAATAATCCTGAAGCTACCGAAGAAGACGAAGATCCTGTTGAGGAGTTCCGCAGGGCTGTAATGCAATGGGCAGGAATCGAATCAGATTCTGGACAAGCAATTGCTGCTCTGCCTCAAATCTTGTGCACAACTCCTCGGTAAGTATTTTAAAATAACTAATGCCTTAATAATTTTTAGTGGTCGTTACGACATCAAAATTTATTCCAACCACATTTCTCTGCACGGAAAGACTTATGATTACAAAATTCCAATCAAATCTATCATGCGACTGTTCCTCGTTCCTCATAAGGATGGACGGCATGTGTTCTTTGTTGTAAGTGTAATTTTGCTCTCGTTTATTTTTATAGATTTCTTTAAATCCTCCCATTCGCCAAGGACAAACACGTTATCATTACCTTGTGTTGGAATTCTTAAAAGAAGAAGAAATTGATTTGGATCTTGGATTGACAGAGTAGGAGAACGTTTTTATTCTGTACTTCTCGAAATTTAAGGCAACAAATTAGTGAACAATATAATAATAAGTTGCAAAAACACTTGGAAGGAGCTATTTTTGAGGTGATGTCTCGCCTGTTCCGTGTTCTTTGTAACATGAAGATAACTGTTCCTGGAAACTTTGTCGGGTAAGTGAAAACTGATTTCTTTTATGTCTCTACAGTCACTCCGGTACTCCTGCTGTACAATGTGCTCACAAACAGGCTTCTGGATTGTTGTATCCGCTTGAGAAGGGTTTCCTATATATCCACAAACCGCCTATGTACATTCGCTTCGAGGAAATTGCCTCTGTACATTTTGCCCGATCTGATGGCTCAACTAGGTCGTTTGACTTTGAATTGGAGCTAAAAACTGGACAAACATTGACTTTCAACAGCGTTGAAAAAGACGAATATAATAAGCTTTATGATTACGTCGACAACAAACACCTCCGCATTCGGAATGCAAAGAAAATGGTGTGTTTTCGACATTTTTGTTAAATGTTTCATTCAGGATAGACGATATGCCGAAGATTCCTTTGCTGGAAGTGATGATGAGCTCGATCCTTACAAGGAGGCCGTTAAAGCAGAAGGAAAAGAAAGAGCCCAAGCTTCGGAGTCTGATAGTGAAGATGAAGATTATGACCTAGATGAAGACTTAAAAAAGAGAAAGAAGGAACGCGAAGGAAACTCTTCAGAAGGAAGTGGCTCTGAACCAGATGAGGAATACGACTCCAATCCTTCGGAGGAAGAAAGTGGAAGTGGTGAAGACGACAACGAGGAAGCTCCAAAGAGTAAAAAGCCAAAGAAAGAAGGAAAAGCCAAAACAGTGGTTAATGCTCTTCAAATATTTCTATAATACTATTTCAGAAAGAAAGAAAACCAAAAGAGGAAAAGGAAGGAAAACGCAAAAAGAAGGAGAAAAAAGATCCCAATGCACCGAAACGAGCAATGTCGGCGTATATGATTTGGATGACTGAAAACCGAAGTTCGATCAAAAAGGACGGCGATTCGGTCACTGACACGGTCAAAAGAGCCGGAGAAATGTGGAAAAAGATGACAGACAGTGATAAAGAGGTTTGAATAATTCTCCTTCTATTTTATGTTTTTCTAGCCATACAATAAGAAGGCTGCCAAAGAAAAAGAGAGATATGAATCACAGATGAAAGAATATAAGAAAAATGGTGGCGGATCAACAAGCTCGAAACCCAAAACGTCTCCCAAGAAGAGTTCAGGACCGTTAGTTGATTTTAACATACAAAAATAATTAAAAACTTTAGCTCTCCCTCAAAGGCTAAGTCTAAAGAGTACGTATCCAGTGACAATACTGACTCTAGTGAAGATGAAAAGAAGAAGCAGAAATCAAAGGGAGTAACGAAGCAAAAATCTGCAAGTCCAACAAAGAGCTCTGACGAATCCGAAGATTCTGACAGCGAGTAAATCCCGAGTAAAAAGCTTGAGATCTCTTTTTTTTTTGATATTGTGAGCAATTTTCCCATTATATAAAAATATTAGAAAAATTATTTTCATTCGCAGGGAGTTCAAAATTTTTCAACAAGCCACCCAAAACGATCTTGGATCTCTTTTTCTTCTGCCGCTGTAAAGTCGTTTCGAAGGCATAGATAGGACCTGGCTTCTTCCACTGTCTTCATCTATAGATTTTAAAAGTAAAGAATCCACATTTTCAAAACTCACAGCGAGCTTTTCTGATATATACGATGCTCCAGTATCGAGGAGAATCGAAACATGAAGGAAGTTAGCCAGATTTAGCAAAGAAAGCAGATGCTTATTCTTCAAAGAATGGAAAAACCGTCTTTCCCAATCTGCTAGTGAATTTTTCTTCAATTAAGGCAATTTTGCTCATAAATAAACTAACTGAAGTAGATGCTTTATCCCCTTGGATGTGTTTGTTTTCTATATAATGCTTCATCCATTTAACTGAAAGGGCATCTTGGATGTCGGGTAAGAACTCACCTAAGTTTGAAATATCCTTCTTCGTATATTCCAATGGAACGGTTGGGCATTTATCCGAACTTCCAGTTGCGTAACACATTTCTTGCAGTGTTGAAGACAGCCCAGCCATTTCTTCTGTGATCTAAAAAAACTGGATTCCAATCGGAAATGACAAACCACTCACTGGATAGGCTTTTCCCTCGGAAGATACTAACTTGAGGGCTGTTTCCATAATTATAAAACTATTTTTGGAACATTTTAACTGGAAATTTAAGGTAAAAAAGGCAAGCCTTATGAAATTCTAAAATAAGTCAGAGTCTTTTATCATTTTTTTATTTGTTAACAAGCAAAAACTTAACAAATCTATAACAAATTATGCAATTATAAAACAAGTGACTAGCTAAAAAAGTACACCGATTTCTTTACCTCGTTTATATCTAAATCACCAGGCTGTACATTTGGAGTAAAAATCTTAATAAAACGCAGCCTGTCTTCTTCACCCATCTTCGAAAGGATGGACGACGGCAGATAAGTTTTTAAAAACCACTCGGATAACCTATAGCACAAAAAGTCTAGCTAAAAACTCAACTTACTGGTCTACTAGTGGCTGATTATGTAAAAGAATAAATTGATCTCGACAAATTTCGTTCATCATGTCCACAGTGCTTGCATGAGTCCAGTAGCAGTCATGCACAGCGGCGAAAGTAATTCCTCTGAAGCAAAAGTAAACAATATAAGAAAACAAACTTTCTTGAACATTCTAATGAAGTCTGCATCATATGCGTTGAATCCAACGAGTGTACAAAATTTGGTGGAAAAGCATCAACCTAAAGAGTAAAAATATGCAATAAAATTTATACTTACTTGTTTTAGGAGAACTGGGGTTAAAATTAGTTTTTTCTCGGTGATTTTGTCCTTCAAATATGGCTGGGCTACAGGAAGTCCCAGCGGAGTTACCCATTCTATTGTTCGCAGTAATGAATTTGTTCCTTTAGCACAATTCCGAAACCAATCTTTCAGTTGCCTAAATTGTAATGTCAAATGAGAAAATGAAAACTGACATTGAACTTGTAAAGGCATCATGTAGACTATCGAATGTCCTTTTGGCCAAATAGGCTGCAAATTTGGCAATCTAAACAGAAATAATTACAAACTAGTACTACTTTACATTTTCGTCAGCAATTCCAAGAGCTTTGAGCTGTTTTTTAATTTGTAATACAGCTCCATATTGAGTGACTCCATAGACTGTAGTCATTACAGTTTGTTTTACGACTTTCCTTGGAATTGCTTGGGGCATTACCATTCGTAGTTTCTGAACTAATTCCATCTCGCCACCGTTTTTCTCATCTTGAATCCGTTTTTGTTCTACTCTAAAACAACAGGCGATACTCGCAATTATAAACTAACCTTGCCGCTACTGATGAATAAACATCGCTTGGTATTTCACTTGGTAATAAGTTGACTTCTGATCCTCCCTGTTTATCTCTTCCAAGAGCTGCATAATGCTGCAAACCATTACAACTTCCATCTTGATGTACTGGTAGATGACTCAAAAGAAATGCTTAATTTTGAAGTTAGCCAACTAACCTAATATAAGTTGAAGGATCTCCAGGAAATGCTAAAGCATCTCGCAATTCCATGCACACGGCGAGCGTCTGCCATGGTTCGTCCGAACTCACCCACCATCTTTTTCCTAAATTAATTAGAATAAAGAAATAAAAATCAAACCGTTGAGAGGCTTGTTTGCAGAATCTAAGATATCGGGAAGTAACTGCTCAGCTATTTCAAGACGTTCTTTAATACTTTTTCGTTTATATTTTCCTGTTAGATTGATACAATGCAGTTTTAGCCATTTTAGCCCATCTGATCCAAGTGGTTTACCTGAAAATGTTTATTTAAACAAATAAAACTCGCCTACCTTTAGCAAACTTGAGTATGCATCGATTGACATCATCTCCCATATGGTTTAGGTACGGCGAAATTGGATAAACACGCCCCCGAAAGTCCATATTATGAGGAAAAAAGAGAGTCTGTCCGCAAAAATGCCTAGCCAGTGTTACTCTATACATCATCCAATACCACAAAGAATTCATCTCGTATCTAAAGCTATTAGAAGGCTGAAAATGTCAACCAACTTGAATTTAACTGCTGCCTTTTCTGCTTTATAAAAGGCTTTCCATTGCTGTTTTGATGCTTTAGTTGTATCGACGCCTTTTCCGAAAAATTCCTTAAATTTTAATTTAAAAATCTAACAGAAAGTTTTACCGTTTGAGTTGGGACAGGAATACATGATTCCTTTAGAGGAACTGATAAAATTTTTAGAAAATCTCTTTGCGAATAATCGTCTGCTAACGAAAAAACCTTAACCAAGACATCTAGCATTGACTCATTAATTATCCAAGGTGTTGATCCGAGCTGATTTAAGGCATCAAAAACTGGTCGAGCTTGAAACCTGTAAATATGTTGCTGAAAGCTGATGGCAAAAAATAATCACTCATTCTTCAATCGTTTAGTCATCTCCTTATTAACATCAAAAAAGGGATATTCATATGACATTCGAATAATCGGTGTTCCACGAGTAAATTCTGAACCTCCTACGCCTTTGTCTATCCATGGTCGTGGCGGAACCTGGAAGAAGAGATGAAAGTCATGTGGTAATAAGAAATTTACCGTCATCGGTAGCTCTCCAGTTGGAAAAAGAAGATGGTCGAACTGATGTCTCTCAAACATCTCAACTAGTTCATTATTTAATTGAATCATTCTTGTAATGTTGTAGCGCCCCTCCTCGGTTACTCTTGATTCTTCTTCAATTGGAACATTTTTGAAAGAAAATGCTTGCACCAGACCATCTGAAACAAATACAATAGCAAAAAGTTAACTTACAATTAGCTTTTGTGCTAGAAGGAAATTTACATGCCTCTGTCGCAACATCTGTTAGAAAAATATTTAGCCGATCCCTCATTTCAGGATGTGTATGTGCAAATGGCGCCTGATTTTTTAGAAGAAAAGAAGAAGAAATGAAATTACCTCATAATCAGCTGGAATTCCTCGACTGTGACATACTTTGTTCCACCATTCTCTGTGAGTATTTGTTCTAGCAATTTCTCTATCTTCAAAGTAATACAAGTAGTCGGACATAATATCATTCCAAATCTAAAATGAAGCCTTATAATTTAAATTTCTCATAAAACGCACCGAAGAGGTATCTTCTCCCAACTTTTCAATGAATTTCATGTGAACCTTTTTGATTACAGGATTTAATAGATAACTCTGTAAAAATAGTAGTTATTAAAAGAAGCAGTTTTACCTGGAAAATTGGCACAGGAATAAGATTTTGACCTAGCGAGCAGGCTGCTTTCACTGCTTCCAAAATTGAATTCACTAGCTCTTTCCTATTTAGAATGCTCAAATATACTTTTACTAAAATGGCTTGACTATTGATAAAAAACGGCTCAATGTACCTGGATAAACTGCTAGATCTGAAAGCTTTGATGTGAGCGTCTCTTCAATTTTTTCTCTCCATTTCCATTCTCTAATAAGGTCCTCTGCTGATGACTCTATTTCCTAGGATAAATTGAAATGTTAGCTAAAAAATACTAACAGAACCACGACTTTTCCAGAAGTTGTTAACTACCAGCCAAGAAGAAGACTCTAACTTTAATTGCTTTTCCAGCTCTTTAATATAGTAATCTCTGTCTGCTTTATCTGTTTTGAAAGGATTCTCTAAATAATTTTCCGATGGACACGGCTCTCGAAGATGATTTACAATTGCTATTTTCTAAATAAAAGATAAGAAGTTACAAAGAGAACTTACTGGATCATATCCTAAGTTAGTGATTTCTTTCCAATGAATTTGAATTCCAAGCGATTGTGCAGTTTTTCTAAGTGTTTCTATATTGTCATCCGTTAAAATTAATCTCGAGTTTTTCATATAAACATTAGGAATCTAAACGAAAATTTGAAGAATAGTATATTACTTACCGTACGAGATAATTTCTCTCTCATATTTTCAATGATTCTTTCTAATTCTTCTGTATGTTCGTCTGTAGTTCGGATTTGTAGCCATCTGAAATAAACAATCATCCAGTCGAAACTTAAACAAACCTTTCAAATGTGTCTAGTAATAAGATGGTTGTTATTTGTGAATCTGAACCGAAAAACCATATTTTTGGCCATAATTTGCCTATAATAGCTTAGGAATAATAAAAAAAAACAATTACCATATGTGTAGCAAATAGATGTCAACAATTTATCATCAGGATTCTTTTCTCCTGCTATATATGTCTCTAATGATCGTTGAATCAACTTAGTTGATACTGCTAAAAGCTAAACAAAAAGTAAAGAATTTAGAAAATATTGCAACCTCATCAAGAGTTGGAGAAATTGTTACTGAATCTTTTCCAGGTCTTCGTAAAAAGTTTTCCATATAAGTGACAATTGAGAGAATGTCATCGTCTACGGCAAATCTAAAGAGAAATAATGAAAATAATGATAGAAATACCTTATTAGTTGTGTACTCGAATGGCGAATATTCAAATTGAAGCTATTTTCCTTCTTGGTTTGCTGAAATTCACTCTATAAACAACGGTTACATTTTTGAAATTCCATTACTTACGCTTAAACTTTGTATAATAATGCTTTTCCAAATTTCTTCATTTTTCTTGTTAGAGCGAGACTTTGATACGCCTTTTGTCACAGTGTTGGCTTCTAAAAGTAAAAATGTCACCGATATTAATACTCTCTGACCTTGATTATCTGACGCGCTTGACGTTGATTGCACCGCTTCATAAGCCGGTGAACTAATACGCCGTAGGATGTTTAAGCTTAACGAAGAAACCTTCCAAACTCTACGACAAATCATCTAAATCAGACTAATAAGACGACCCCAATCGACTATAAAATATCGACTTTAAAGAACCCAAACTTATCAAAGAACTGAAGAGATTTCTCAAATAAATTTTTATTTCTTCATAAATGAAAACTAAATTAACAAATCGTACAAGACGAGTAACCGGAAATTAACCAAAGTTAAAAAATTTAAAAATTAACGTTACATGCAAATAAGTTTAAAAGATGATAGACACAACGCAACGATATGTATGTATGAAAGACCCGAAGTGGGAGTTACCGGTAAGAAACAAATCGCTTAATTGCGTTTAGGCTCATCTCCGCCCAAAGTCTGTCCTTCATCTAAAAGTTGCTGCAAAGTCTTGGCAGAGCCTGGTTTGATAATGGCCTGGTATTTCTGGCTCTCTACATTTTCAATGGCAGAAAGCTCAACATCAACAACGGCACACATCTGAAATAATATGAATGACACGACAACTTCTTCTTTTTACCTGGATAGTTTGCTCAATGACAGCACCGTCTTGGTTCCAGAAAAGAATCAGCTGTGGAGGAGGACCTTCAACATAAATAGCTTCACGTGCCAAATTAAGTTTCTGTAATATAATTAAAATCTTTGATAGAGACTTACGTTCACATAGACGCGCTTAATGACACCATATCTGAAGACAAGAACATCGAATGCTGCATCCAGTACGTTAACGACAACACCACGGTCATTGATAGGACCGCATGACTGAAAATTTATATAATGTATCATAATAGAAAAAAATAAACCTTGACAAATAATCCGAAGAACATTTCATCACTTCCTTCGCTGACTGTTTTTGCAGCTGCTTTTTTGTCGTTGCAGTGTTCAGCAATTCTTTGTATCTCTTGTATACTCATGTTAGGTACTTGAGAGTAGCCAAGGGAAGCAGAAAGGAAACGATGAACCATTACATCAGGATAGCGGCGGATAGGTGAAGTAAAGTGCGTATAACTAAAGAAAATAGATTTTTTTTAAAACTCGGACTAACTATGGGCAAGATAGGGCATAGTGACGATAATCATCTTTTCTCGAAAAAGTTCCAACGCAGAAATACTGGGCTAACTGCATCGGTTTCATCATCAGCATACTCAGTACTTGGTTTATAGAACGCATCAATGTGCTATCTCCCATGTACTTATGAAGAGAAGAGCTAAGCAATCCAGAGCTGGTGGCATCAAGGGGGAATCCTATTTTTTCGCAGATTTCAAGCTGAAAGTAAAATAGTTAACAAATGAAAACAAATTCATACTTACAACTTCTCGCATAACTTTTTGTTTAGGAGGAGGGTGACGACGAAGCAGAGCCGTACTAAAATAGAATTAACATTGAAACGTTATATCTCTACCTAGGATAGGCCTCTTCTATGTGCCTAGCTACTGCCATGTTTGCGAGAAGCATAAATTCTTCAACAAGCTGGTTAGCGTCTTTAATCTTAAAAAAAATGTTATAAAATTAACTGCTAAAGCTTTTATACTTCGTAAACCGAGACACCATTTGGCATTTTCGAATTTTCATCAAGAGAAAATTTCAACTTTGGCTGATCAAGACGAAGTGATCCATTGGCTGCACGGATAATTCGCAGTTTCTTAGCTATCGAATTCAACTCAAGAACCTAAAATTTGTATTGAATTGTCTTTTACAAGTAATATACTTTTTGCTTGATTGTTTCTATCGAAACATTATCGAAAATTTCCGGGAGTTCATTCAATTCAAATTGTTTATCAGGATTTTCAATGAAATCTTGAGCGTGTTCGTAAGCAAGCTTTACTTTCGATCGAATAATTGATCTAACTGAAAGAAATATTAGTTTTTCAACAAAAAAATTGTACAAGAGTTTGTACGAAAACTTTCCTCAAAAATAATTGGATTTTAAGCAATCAGCATCTTATTCTGATCATATGAGCTACGAGCTTATGTATTAACTACAGCAAGGACACTTTTTGGTGAAATATGTATGTTGCTTTATAACGAGAGTCTAGACTTTTTCAGAAACTCGCAGTAAGAGCAACTTGTATCGATGTAATGTGTCCTGATGCAGTAGTGATTATAAATAAGCACTACTGGTTGGAGCTATATACAATAGCGTCGTAGTCTCAGACCTTTTACTAGGCACATCATTTTGCTTATCCAATATGTAAATGGTATGATAGTATAATACTTACCAAACTCATTTGAATATACATTGCCCTCGTCATCAATTTTCCAAATGACAGAGAAGGTTAATCTATCTACACCAGAATTTAACGAGCAAAGTTCTTCACAAAGGATTCTTGGCAGCATAGGAATAACCTATAACAAATATAAAAAAGAAATATTCTGTTACCTTGTGAACGAGGTAGACGCTAGTAGCTCTTAGCGATGCCCAATCGTCTAGTTCAGTGCTTTCTTTTAAGAAATGTGTCACATCGGAAATGTGTACGCCTACTTCCCATCCCATTTTTCCAGCACCATCGACATCATCGCATGGCTTGATATGCAGAGCATCATCCAAATCTCTTGCTGTTTTTGGATCGATTGTGAAAACAATTTCATTTCTCAAGTCCCTGCGATAAGAAAACTCTTCTTCAGGGATACTCCAGGTAGCTCCTTCAATTACCGGAAGTGATTTCAATGCTGATGGTGAAAATTCTCTTGAGTCGACGTTGTTAGAAAAGAGAAGGCCTTCTGTCTCAACCTGATTTGCAACTTATATCTATAAAAAAATATACACACCTCTGGTTCACCAGCAATTCCCAATGATCGCTCCAATCGACCTCGAGCAAATTGATTGCTTGCCTGCCACTCAACAAGTCTAGCAACGAAGATGAATTTTAGAAAGTCTTGTGGACGATCAAAGAAACCATGTGGTAGTTGATCAGCCGGAATCATCATGCGCGGCATTCGTGAATCGGTCGGAGAAAATAGAGCCCAGTTCTTATTCATATCATTCATGACTTTTAATTGTCCCATTGCTGCTCGGCAGTTCTTTTGTTCAGCAATAAACACAACCTAAATTTTACAATAAGCAACATCTATAAACCTACTTCAGCAGTTTTTTGAAGGCAGCAATCCGGCATTCCCCAATCATCGTCTGCCATTTCTCCTAAGCAGCGAAGTGATCCTTTCTTCTGACCGGGAGCCTTTTTAGGGGGTGATTTTTTTGACGGAGTGCTCATACTAGAATTATGAGGCTCAATTCGACGCAAAGCGAGATTGTTAATCATTTCCTATAAAAATAAAAAACTTTTAGAATTAGTTACCTCAAGATTTGACTCTAATAGGCTGCCGTCTTTGGAAGCTTCTTCTTTGTTCTCGCTCGAAACATTTTGCTGTCTCTTCATCTCGGATTGTGCACCCATATGGAGCATTTCTTCTCTGTTGTATTTGCCCTCTTCATTGACTGGTATGTCTTTAGAAATTTCATCTTTCTTTATTTTAACTTCGGAGCTACCACCAAGAACAACCTAAAATGCATTTTAGTGACGTAATGTACTTTTTTTAAAAAGTTTAATGGAATTTATAGCGATCAGATTGAAAACTTAAAATCATTATAATGCAGTTTTTAAGACATTTTTGTGGGTAATTAGTGGATATGTTTCGTCGATTTCGTACGCATTTGTTTTTCATTTAACAAATACGCTTATCTACAACGATTTGATTTTCCACAAAAAATAATAGTGAAAGGTACACAGTAGACCAGTCACTTAATAACATCTATTTGCATTCATATGTTTTTTATCATCACTTCGCCAAATTTAGAGGGAAAGTAATTGTAAGAAGCTTACCTCGATTATACTCTCATCGTGGGGAACCGGTAGTGGTGGAATAGTGAGCGGCTTCCCATTGTCATCACAATCAACTTTGAGCTGATTGTTGCGCCAAGCTTGATACAAGTTATCCCTTACCTAAAATCAATAAAAAGTTTTGCTAAAAGCGAGCTACTTACAACCCATTGATTTCTGTGCTTTATGCGTACGACGACAATATCACCATGCAACGCACGATTTCTATCTTGCAAGCCATAAATCAATAGATCCATTTGGTCGTTTCCATCAGGGTTATCAATATAGCTTTCCTCATAATTTCTTTGGTTAATGCGCAAGACACCCTGAAATACTCATTTAGAAGCAAACAATATTGCACCTTGATAAGTTCATTAGAAGCAAGACCACGAGAAACCAATTCGCCACTCATATATGGCAGAAAATATGGTTTTCGACTCTTCATATTCTGACTGTTATTCAAATTGTTGGATTTTCTAAAAAAAAAAAAATCTTAATCAGAAACACCTGCCTTACCCGTGGTGATTTCGATTCATACTATGATTGGACGGAACCTTCTGGAGACCTGTAGTTTTCTTAACTGGAGACTGCGTTTGGTGCGCTAAAGAATATGGTTTGAATCAGAAAATGACGCGATTTTACGCAATCGCGTACGTAAATTTGCGAAATATTGAGCAATAGCAATGTAGCATATGACGATAAGAAAACACTTACATAGATTTTTATGCTCTTCTAAAGGATACATAGGAGCAAGAGAAATCCAAGGGGGAAGCTTGTCAGAATTAGCTACTTTTTGTTCAGCTCTAGGAGCAAGAAGTCCTGAAAACGAATGATTTTAATGAAATTATTAAGGACCATTTGAACTTACGTAGAATTTCTGATCTGTCTTTCAAAACAGGCTCAGTCTTGACAAAGACTTCTCCATGGTTTCGCAGTAAGTCATTGATTACACTTGAAGTCTGATTAGAAGCAGCAGACGGAAATCCAGGAACTGGAGGGCGATGAGGCATGCTAAGAACAGTTCCTTCAACGATTGGTACTTCGAGCAGTTTATCCAGTATTGAAGGCTCATCTAGCTTTTTGCCCATAAGATTTGCGACAGAAATATGTCCGCTTTTGACCTATAAACAAATAACTATCTGCAATACAAGCAGATAAACTTACTCCCTGAGACCGCTGACCAATCTTGTTCAAAAAAGCCAGCTCTTCAAGGCTCAAATTAGTTCCAACATGATCAGCAGACTTCGATTTCTGACTCTTGGTAGGTTTCTAAAGACTCATTATAGCAATCTAAAGATAGTTAAACCTTATGATGTCTTTTTTTCGTCTTCGTACTTTGAGTTGAAGGTGTTTTTTCCTTGGACCTAAAAGAAAATTAAGCTAATGGTATAATAATTAACTCACTTGTCTTTAGTCTTATCTAAGGACTTATTGTTTTCATCAACCACTGCAGGGCAGGTAGACGAAGTATCAGCCAAAATAGCCATTGTAGAAAGTTTAAGTTTTAAAAACCTGTAAAACTTAAATTCATTCGACGTTTTGCTTAAAAAAAGAAAAGATAACATATCCTACAAGTTAATTTATCTATTTTGTGCATCTATAGGATCTAATTTAGTTGTCAATTCAGAAAATAAGTAGCGCTTTCAATATTTAGAAAAAGAGCACCAAAAGTATAAAAGTCTGTTAAGATTTTTTAGGAAAACAAGTTATGTGTGCTCAAATTGAGAGAAAGAGGCGCACCTTACTATCAAAACGTAGCAAGATTCTTGTTGTTTACAGTCTTTTGTTTCTCTAGCTCATTTATATTTCATATGCTTGTTTTTTCTCTTTAGCAGCAGTCATGTACATTTAAAAAAAGCGTTACGATTTATTTAAAATGAAAGAAGAGAGAGATAAAATCTAAATTTACAGCAGTGGATGAAACTTATTGCGCCTTGTATCGAGACAAATCGGCTTGCTTCATCAGAATTTCGGCGTCAGCTTCGAGTGCCTCTAATTCACTTCGATTGACTACTTCCTTCAATTTCTCTGCGATAGTTATCATTTCCTCTTGGATTCTCCTCAATAAGTTGATTCTATTATCTTCGTGACATTTATTCACAAAGTTGTGCACTTCTTCCAGCCAAATGTCTTCTTCTTTCTCTTTTAACGCTTCAAAAAGGGCACTGCTATCCACTACTCGTCGATATTTTCCCGAATTTTTTCCCACCAGCATTGAGGAGACTTTTTCTACAAAATTATCTAATCCAGATGGGATTACTCTCAAATTCATCTGAACTTTTTTTTAAAAGTTGGATGGATTTCCCACTCCAATATGAAAATTATTCGCATTTCCTGTGGATAAAGCAGTCATTTTGATGATTATAGTGAAATGTTCCTCTCTAGAATATATCATAATGGAATCAGCTCCCTAAAAGCTTGTATATTTTTTCAAGGAAAACACTTTTTAACCAAGTCATCCTCATCTAAAGATGTATGCTTCTTTCCATTCCAAATAGGCTTAAATCCGAGTAATTTTGGTAGTTCTCTATAGGATTTCCATTCGTGAATGTCCTCAACGGGACTCTCATAAAATATACTAAAGGTCTTGATAGCCACAAGATCCCCAGATAAATAAGCCATATGAATATTCTGAAAAATCTATTCTATTTTTCCTTGAGGTGAAAACTAGCCCAAATAAAATGTGGAATTGTTGCCAGAAAGTTGACGAGAGAGTGTTCTTTTTGAAATGTAAAGTCGAGAAAAATACATTCGAGCATTTTAACAGCCTCAAAGAGAGGACCGGGCTCGAAGATGCCGGCAGATGTGCTCAAGGAAAGACTCGACAAGTTCTTTAAAAGTCGAAAATTCACAAAATTGAACATACTGTGAAAGGTTTCTGGGAAAAGGCCCGAAAATCTAGTGAAAAATGCGTTGAATTATTGATTTTGAGCTCGTAATAACGCCGACAAATCGAGGAAATCAGCTGGATGTCATCGAAGAAAGGTAGCTCCTCTATGACCAAAAAATCACAGCTGATTGAATTGATTATGCTAAAGAACTTCTCCTTTGTCCTTTCTCCTAACTGCAAACATTCTGGGTTAGACTAAATCCCCCTAGCTACCTGCTGGAAGATGGAGCCATTAGAAGAAGCCCATTTTAAAGGGTTATTTATCCATGGATCGACCTGAATTCTTTCATTTAAAAAAGCTAAACTAACGGAGCTTATGGCTAATTCATTGAAATGAACTCCACATATTGCGGCTGAATCGCGAAAATCCTCCTCTTCTTTGTATTTTGTTCGAATCAATAAACTTCCCTGAATAAATCTCTAGAAGCTGAAGAGAGCAAAACTTTTTGAATGATGATAATTCCATGGATTGGAATCGAACCCTTTGCTGTGTATTTCCTCCATTGGATCTCCTCATTCAGCCAATGACAGCCTTGTCTGAAGCGAAGCAACGAGACAAGATCTGCCTGAATCTTCCTCTAACAAGTGATTGAATTGGAAAACCTTTGACACAATATTTCTAATATGCTGTTCTGGAAGATTGCCAAAGGGATAGTTAGGCATTGAGATAGAAAGGGACTGAGAGAGTGGGTGGGATGGACATGTGTGCTCGATCGATTGACTCAGGGTTCCATCTTCATTTGACCTTTACATTGGATTGTGGGAAAAGCTGCTGAGCCAATCGATTCAAAAATTTGGGAAAATTGGACGCCTTTAGCGAGCTACAGTGATTTTAAAAAGTAGGAAGTCGAAAAAGCCTATTTTCTAGAAGGTTCCTTTATTTTTATAAGAAATCATGTTTTATAATGTTGTAGAGGAGATCAAGGGCTACAACTTTATAAAAGATTCAAAGTTGTGAAAAACAAGAAAAAAGGTTAAAAAGAGTTTAAAAGTTTGAAAGAGAGAGGAGGAGAAGAGAAGACATTGGCTACTTCTCATCGTCTGAATCACCGCGTAATTCATATACAATCCAAAAAGAGAAGTCTAAAAAAAGATAAAAGGAAAATCGGCTCCTCTCTACCGAAATCATATAGGCGGCGGCGAAACTGCGAAAAACTTCCATAAAAAAACGGTCGATTTATCGGAATTCTCGTGAGTTTTGAGGCGAATTGAGGCGAGAAAAATGACGCCTCATTATCAACCAGCAATTATTCTACTTGAAAATCTTTTGTTTTGGATTTCTGACGATAGCTTTGAACCTTCACAACAATAATGAGGACTACAGTAACCTCTTGAATAGAAAAGGATCCCAGAAATTTGAGATCAACTCCTCAGCGGCTGAAGATGATACCATTCTCTAGCCCTTTTCATGCTCTTTCGAATGGCACCTCTCTTGCTAAGTCAAATTTTAGGATCAAGTCTCTAAAGTCCCTTCAAAGATGGAACAATTTACTATATCCCTCACCAGGGCTGACTTTGAAATTGAAAAGCACCCTTGTAAGCCGAAAGGAGTGCTTTGTTTAAACGCTTATAATATACTGTAATCAATAAAACGTTAAAGATTTTTCTATAAAAGAGCCTCCACTGCTCAGAATTCAGTCGCTCAGTTTCTCCTTCACTCAAAAATCCTTCTCTAATAGGAGAATGAGGTTCATCTAAAGCTTTTTAAGTTTGGGTTTTAAATGAACAGCATTATTCCTTCGGTTTTACAACACATTTTCCTCTACTTCTAATGTGAAAACTTCTCTTATTTTATTTATTCGCGGTATGAAGAGAAATCAATGGCCTAAGCTTCGATACTCCAAATAAATAAATTTCCTTTGGTTCTACCGTATTTCTTCCCTCTTAGTCTCTCTTGTTCCTGATTTTGAGATTATTTTCAGCAACAGTATGAGAATCTCAAATCTGGAAAGCAAAGACATCGAGCCAGATTGGATGGAAGACAATATTAGTCTAAGCGTCCTGATTCTATGGAGGGCCGATGAAGAATGTGCTGAAAGTGCATTGCGTCTTGCCAGAACAGCACTTTGTAACCGTAAAATTGGTCTATTTCTTGTTTATTTATAATGTTCAGCGTATCGGGTGGGCAAGCATATTGCTGAGCCCTTATCTATCATGGCGAGGATCGTAAGCGATTCGAGCAGATCGGAAGAGACTCGAATAGCTTGTGCTTTTAGTATCGGATTGACTGGCTATATGTCAACCAGCGAAAGAGATCTCATCTATAATTGCATAGAAGTTGGTTTATTTTTTGAAAATTTTGCTTAAGTTGGATTAGACTTTGAAGAGCGTATGGTCCAGCCCAGAGCTCTCAAATGAGTCGCCAATGCTCTTCTCGACCTCACTCTCAGCTTGGGCTTTGCTTCTAAAGGTAAAAATTCTGCTCTTCTTGATTTTTGTTGCATCAGAAGAGTCCAAGAGGTCTCCGAGATGCTCTGGACGATCACCATACGCTCACAGCTTACTTGGAAAAAGGCAGGATTGCTGCAAGAATTGCTTGTGGAAAAGTCGTAGCCTTAATTTACGAGTTAGCTAGAGAGTGGCGTTGTGACGAGGACTATGTATTCCCAAATCACAATCACATCCTCGAGGTGAGTCAATTCGAGTCCGCTGGTTTACTATGCCTTTCAGATGGTTAAAGACGGTTTGTTCAAGTCAATCAAAACGACCTGGAAAAAAGACAGATCAAAGCAACGAGCTGACTGCCGGTATTTATTCTATCGTCTCTTAAAACTAAATTTAGAGAAATCCATTCATTCTTTGTGGATAACGAGGTCCTAATAGAGAAAATCGAATTTGGCAAGGAAATTCTCGAACTAGACTCCATCTTCAAGAAGCTGTTTTATTCCCAGTGCTGTCAGGTGAGATTTCACAATTCTTATCTTCATCTTTTCAGCTTATACGTAATGAAATGGAGATTCAGTTGAAAGACAATCGCCATCTAAGAACTCGTTTAGGGTTGAAGCCTTGCCCAACAGTAAAGTTTCTAGTTGAAATTGTAGAAAAACGTAGTAAGATCCTGGGAAAAAAGGATGAGGTATGTTCAGTCCATTTTTATTCCAAATATTTAGGATGACGAGACTCTCTGGGATGATAAAAAAAAGCTCAAGAAGCTAAAACGTAATTTTTAATTTCTTTTTAATTTATTTGCTTATTTAGAGAAAGCGTATGATATAAAAACAAAAATCAACAAACAATCACGAGGATATCAGCGAGATCAAAGACGTAAATTTTTTTCAAAAAATTGATCTTTATTTATTTGCCTTTATAGAGCAAGATCTTGATCTCACCCATTTGAACCTTTGAGTCGCCGAAGTCTCTCATAATGTTGCTAATCCCCTTCTCCAATCACCTTCCTGCCTTTTTTGAGTTTACTTCTAATTTGGTTATCTTTCATTTGAATAAACTGAAAATCCTTAAAATATGTTCTTAAAAACTCGGGAATTTCTTAAAGGCTTAGGGTTACGATAGACCGAGGGAAAACCAGCAAGCATTTGATCACTCATCTTAATTTCTGAATTTGAAGGAAGATCCCCTCTCTTTTCTTGATAGCCAAATTGAATGAAAGGGCATTTCCGAGTGAGTTGGCTGGAAAAGATCTAACAAATCGAGGTGGTCTTTAATCGGTCTGATCAGACGAAATGAGAAGAAGCCCCCACACTCACAAGAGTGACCTTTTGTGTGGGGAGAGATCTCAGCTGATTCGATTAGCGAACTCTAACGAAATTCGCAAAGAGAGCCGGCGTCTGTTTGTCTTTCCGCCTGCTCATTATGTAATTTGCGCTACTGTAACCCGCAATTGACAGTCTTCATTGCGGGGTCATTACGGTTCGTAGCGGCAGATTAGTGTCATCCGCCATTGGTGACAGATCGTTAATTGTAGCCCTGATTTATTATTGTATTCATGGGTAAAACATCGGGAAAAAAACCTCCTTTAGAATCGACTCTTTGATGCTCAACAGACATTTTCACTCGAGTAGAGCCTTTGAATATTGAGAATTTATCCGTTTTCAAAGCATTCAGCCTTGAAAGCTAGAGTCTCCAAGAGAATTCAGCTCCCTGAATCCTCGAGAGGCGTCTTTTCCCAGAAAGGTTACTGTAGACCTCATTGGCTATCATCTTTATTGTAAAGGGTCAAAGCTATCGTCAGAAATTCAAGAAAAAAGATTTTCAAGTAGAATAGGCTTGCTGGCTGATAATGGAGCGTCATTTTTCTCGCCTTAATTCAACAAAAGGTGATTCATTTCCTTCCCTCCAATCGATAAGATTTTGCATCAGGAAATTCTCTCATCCTTGATCCCCCCGAGGAAGTAACTCGCAGAAGCAGGGGGAGTATGATGTGCGGGTAATGAGAGTAGATGAATGGAGTCGCCTCGCTCCCCCCTGCTGAATAGACTAGCCGACAACCGTTCGATCATAATTGTCCGAGTTGGCATCCCCCCTCTCATCCAATATCAGACCTTCGGATTGAAACCAAGGTCATTTTTTCATCTGACTGTGTATTTTGCCGGGCCATTAGGTACACGCCGTCGCCTCTTCTCCTTTATCTCAAAAAATCATATATATCACACTGTGAGCTAAGAAGGAAAAAAAATGAAAGAATCAGTGCGGATATAAGGGAGGAATAGTCCCCAGATGGCCACGAACAACCCAATCATCAGTCATCAAATAAGCTCCATCCAATTTTGATGCCCATTCTTTTTGCTTTTGTTCAAAGCCGAGGAGATCATTGATTGAATAAGAGCCTGGAAAAAGCGATTTCTCCGGAATAAAGTAGTTCCCAACCTGTATTCAATTGGTGTTGTCGTTGAAGTGGCTGAGGATGGACAACAGCTGACTGAGGAGGTTGGGGTTGAGGATTTGTTGAGGGTGGAGGTGGTTGAGCAGATTGAATCGGCGAGACTGACGCCATGGCTGTCTGAGAAAAAAAAATCTCAAAAAAGCCAAAGACAGACCTTATTTCTGACGATTCGATTAATTGACGAGACGGAGGGAACATTATCAGGGTCGCAGATCCTCTCTTGGAGAAGTTTCTCCCGAATCTCCCAGGCGAACATAGTCGGATTGGCTCTTTTATAAGCGGCGATGCAGTTGACAACCCGAGGTGTAGCGACTTTTGGCTTTGAGCCGCCGATAACTCCTAAAAAGGTGGGGATAGAGGCGACAACAAAGAGCAGCCCCACTCCCCTCAGATGGTTGTAACTCTCGTTCCCATCGCAGGGTGTCGTTTTCTAATCGCGCACCTGTTTACAGTAATCTCCGTCCGCATGGCCTCGCCCTTTTGTGATCGACAAATGCTATTTCCGGGCCGCCACAATGCGGAGTGAGGACCTGTCCTCAACGCTCTGATAATCTTTCCGCCTCGGGTTATACAAGCCGCTCAAGGTTGGAAATTCAAAAAGGAGGAGGAGGATTTGGGATAAAGCTTTAGCACCAAATATACCGTATTCAAGAAAAAAAGAAGAACAATAGAGACCGGAAGTTGGGTTAAGAACTTCTAAACAGGATCCATTAGGATTACTGTGGTATCTCAAAGTGTTCAATTTCCTCAAATTTAGGATTAATTTCATCATTTTGAATGCCCTACGAAGTTGTAGCCCTTGAACTCCTCTACAAACTTGTAGAACATTGTAAAATCTAAAAACGCTGAAAATAGCTAAAGGAATTGATTTCTTTGGCGGATTCTAGGTGGGACCCTTTTGGACTACTGTAGCCCTTAAGATGGCTTATTCCTCTATTTTTACGCGGTTTTTGTCTTTTTTGATGTTCTACAAAGTTGAAGCCCTTGATCTACTCTACAACTTTGTAGGGCAAAAATTCTTACAAAAGTAGGGAAAGTAGGATTAAAAGTAGTCCTTGAATACGATATTTTGCGAGAATTTGAACCAAATTTTAGGGTTTTCTAGCCATCAGTTTCTCACTTGGTATTGTAATCCAACTCGTAAAAATAGTGACTTTTTCCTGGCAGAGGGTAGAATCAAAATTAAATATAAAAATCGCAATAAAATGCCAAAGGAATGCCCTCCAAGAAAAGGTGCGTATGAGCTAATCCAGATCTAGAATAGATCGCTGGTCATTTCCGAGGATTATTGGCGTAAGGGATTACCTGATGTCCAAAGCCGTGAGTGTGTGTGCTGACCCCCATAATGAACACCTTTTTGCCGCCGGCTGTCGTCTCTCTCAGCCACTCGGACCAATAAAAGGCTTCTACCGATTACTTAAGTGGATTGGGGAGCTGGAGACACCCTCTCGGTTGCTTTTCCCCGTCTTTCCAAGAAAAAGAAGTTCAAAAAAGAGCGGCGACGAATACGGTAGGAGTCAGCGAGAGAAAGGAGGCGAGGAGTACGGTAGAAAAGCAATTTACCTGGACGGACAGAGCCGGTTTCGTAGTAGCGACCGAGAATCTTCGATACACAGCCGTGACTCACTCTGGAATTTTTTTGCATATTTTTAACCATTTTCTCTCTCTCTCTCTGAGCAAAAAATTATTATCAAAGAAAGTGTGTTCCGCCTAATTTCCCGCGGGAGACACAGTTGGCCGCGAAAATAGGTGGAAGCTGTCAGAGCTAATCACCGGCGGCCGGATACTGCGAATTTCAAAAAGAATTTCAGAGGGAATCAGTACAGTAATCTTGGCAAAAATGTGAACTTTCTAGCTCCTTTTGTCAACAAAATTGTTTTTAATCCAGATTTTAAAAAATCGCAAACGGAATCCAAAAAATTCAAAATTATACCGTATTCCTCAGAGAAAAATAGATTTTTAAATTGAATTTTCTCTCCGGGCTACTGTGTACATTCAAAAGGGAGAATAAATTTCGAAAAAAAAAGGATGGTTTTAACGCGAAAAATCTGCAAATTTAATTAAAAATAGAGCCTCAATAATGAGATTTTTAGGCAAAAAGGCGTAAAAATCGAAGAATTAGGCTCTCAGCGTTTTAAAAATTGGAGAATAAAAAATTGAAAGAAAAGGAGGAAATTGGCATTTTTTGAAGATAAAAACTAACCTGAGCTGTCGAGAAATATCGCAGGGTCGAACGCCCTGCTGGGCCAAATCAACTATCCTGGATCGAACGTGATCAGGAAGAGGACGTCCATTGACGAACATGCCACCGAGCTGATTAACCCCAGTATGGCCATTGTCAGAGGGGAATCCCGGCGCCAGACAGGGACCAATCGGGCCAGGTAATGGACCAGGAAGAGCTGATTGCAAGTAGAGATATTGGGGAGGGGAGCTCTCTCACCTGATGGGTAAGCAGTAGTCGTGTAAGGGTAACCACGCCACAGATCCATGCTTATTCAAGCGATTGGCTACCCTCGGTCGCACACGAAGCCCCGCCCAGGCGAAACCTCCATTGAGGCTACCGTATTGGAGGTGCTGGCAGGTTTCTAGAGGGGAACAACACGGATTATTTGAGTCATCCTTTCATCTAAGAATTCAAGATTTCTTGAGCTAAAGACAATCTCTAAAGCCTAAGATTTTGTAGATCTCAATCTCCTCCACAACTTTCCAATTAATCATAATTTTTGTGATAACCCAATCAGAATCTAATCAAAAATTCATCGAACTCGAAATAAAAAGCGACGGTTTTGAGGTCAGCTGAGGGCTGTACCTGGTCGAGCCGACCAGCCGTGTCACTTCGCATGCCAAAAACGAGCGTCATTTTCGCGGACGGTTGGCTCTGTGAACCACGTGCGTTGCCTTCTGCCCCAACTGTATATTGGAGGAATTCATTTTTTATATCCAGAGCAAACAGATGAGAAGAAAAATTGTCTGATGGATGGCTGAGACCTTCTTCGAGATGGCTTTAATTGTGAAATTGAAGTAGCCGAAGCCGTCGAATCGAGCCGATAAATCTACTACGTTCACCGAGAATGGCTTCGGCTGATTTGTAGGCACTCTAAAGCTCTTTTAAATACCATACTATCTCTCTTTAAAATGTCTTAATCTCCTCTTCCTTCTAATTGAGAAATTCCGAATTAACTCACAAAGCTGTTTTGTCATCATCATATGTCAATTGTAAACTCGAATTTTTGCCAGATTTAATCCAGCAGAATTCTACTGTAATAATTGATCCTTCCTCTGAAAAAAAGAAGAATTTTCATCTATTATCCTACTCCACCCAACCCGTCCATTCGGTAGCTTTAATTCTCATAATAGTAACCAGCGGCTCTGAGAAATTGTCCCACGGATTTAGAAGAAAAGCAGTATGGTTGACTCGTGGCTTATCTATATAGAAATCTGGATAATAGAAGATAGATATTTTAGAGTATTCCCTCACCAGCTTGTGAAAAAGAGAACTCGGCATATTCGCCAATTCCAAGGGTTATATCGGCATCTCGAGTAATAAAAGTCCTCACGAGTCCTCCAAAATATTGAGGCAGTGTATCGTTCATTATAGAATATCTGAACTTACTACTTATACTGAACTTATACGCCCAAAATAATGCAATTTTCTCCAAGTTATGGCTATGAACTTGCCTGTAAGAGCCAAGGAGCTTAGAAGAGCCCATGGAGGCATTAGGAAACCCGGCGAAAACATCAACTGCTTGATTTGCTCTCTGCAATTGCCAAATTTTTCCAAAATAAAGCTGTAGGTTTCTACCTTGATGGGGTCAGATGGGACGAGTTCGACAAAAGTGACTCCAATATAGCCGTTGTTTTGTTTATTTCGTCGACTGATTATACTCAAAGCAGCAGTTTCTCCCTTCTTTGGAGATAGCCAATACTGCTCGTAGGATGACGTCGAGACCGAATTTGCAAATTTTATATTGAAGGAACTGAACTGGGCAATATCTGAAATCTCTTTTTGATAAATTTTTGGTAAAGAGACCAACCTGCTTGACGAATCGCCACAATCCAAGGCATGGCTGATGAAGAAGAAAGCGAAACAGCCAAGGCGATGTAAATACTCAGTCCTGTTGTTGATAAATTTTCATAATTATAAGTACCATAGAAGCTGAAATTCGAATAAAAGAGGGGAAAGGTCAGAATTCTTACGAGCCTAAAAGAGGAGAAGTGGAGCTCGTCCCATTATAAACGAAGATTCGAGTAAAGAAAGTGTAGCGATTTTGGCGGGAAATCAAATAAAAATTAAACTGAAAGCTTCTATTTTATGTGAGGTTATCGCCTATTCTCAAATTGAAGCTTTCTCTCTTTCTAATGCCTTGAGATTTCGGTATTTTTAACCCAAAGTCTAAAACGAATCCCGACAAGAAAAGTCTATTTTCTAGAGATTTCCTTATGTTTATAGGAAATAATGTTCTACAAAGTTGTCGAGGAGGTCAAGAGCTACAACTTTGTAGAAAATTGAAACTTGTGAAGTCAAGTGAAAGCCCATTTCTTACAGGGTTTTTGCTGCTGATAACATAGGTGGCTCCCTCTTCCAACGAGGAGACAAGGGAATAGAATGGATCTGATAGTTTATCCAAATCAATAGAGATCTTCTTCTCAAATGGTTTCACTAAAATATTTAGTTATTTAAAGTAAGGCTTTGCCCTGGTCTTACGTATGAATAAAGAGACGAGAATTGAGTCAATATAAGTCTGAGGCATGTTTTGGTTGAAATCAGCTGTTTTACTTCCAGAAGCAAACGAAATATTTAAAAAAGTTGGAGGCATGATAATTTTATAAGTAAACGAATCTAGATTTGATAGCCTGAGCGAATAAGAAGAAGCGAATTCGATTGAGGAGAGAATACTCAAATTTTTGGCTTTTATTTCGACATAAAAGTAGTCATTCGATTTGGTTGAAAACGAATAAATCCTGGATGAATTATAGTCCAACAAGGTGGAGCGAAGATTCCACGAATGGTTGGCCGATATTGAAATCAAATCTGAAAAGGATCCTCAGAGAGAGAGAGAGCTAAAAAACTCACCCGAATAGGCGTTTTGAAAGAAGAAAAGCAGGAAAATCATTATGTGAAAGATAGATCTCAGAATGACCCCAGACTAATCATGCCGATAAACTCATTTTCATTCCCGTCAGAATATCTCATTGTTTCCAAGTAAATTTTGCAAATTATATGAAGTAGCCAATACGGAGACAGAACTTTTAAAAGCAAATTTCCTTCCAATCCAATATTGATGAACTAGTTGAGCGAAAGGGGAAAAAGAAAATTGGCATATGGAGACAGCTAATTATAATTGAAAATACGAGTTACAAACCGACTTATCCTAAAAACTACAAAGACCTGTATGATTTGTTCACCAACACAAAAGTAACGTATTATTATTTATTGAAAATTTTTACGTACAATTAAAAAAAACAATTGATATGCAAAAATATTACTGCGCAGACAAGATCGCACAAGCTCAAATAGCAAATTGCTTGTCTGAAAAGCTAGTCTGTGGGTTGGAGATTTGTCTTGAATAAGTTAGCATCAGCTGGGGCTCCACTGAAAATTCTCGTTATCTCCTTCGAATTTGTTTGTTAATTAATTGAATCAAGACAAAATAAACTAAAACTGACTGGCCATTCCACTCCGGAGTTGGTTCTCACGAGCTTCTTCCTTCCTTTCAGCTTCAGCACGCTCCAATCTCTCCAAACGGCTATGGTTATCTCTCATGATTTGGACCATATAGGGCATGGCAAAATCGGTGATCTTATGTTTCCATGCTAATTCGAGGATTACATCCGGATGGAGGAGCTCGTAACAGTGGTAGAGAGCAGCAGCAAAGCAATCGTAGAGTCTCTCATTGAGGAAGAAAGAGATCAATTCCTCTGCCAATTCGCCAGACTTTGATTCTGCCGCGTATTCCATAGAATCCTAAATTTTTATCCAAAAAAAAGAAATCTAAAAACCTTGTAAAGCTTGTCATTTTTGCAAAGTTCAATGGATTGTTTCCAGCGGTTATTGTTCTTGAAGAGGTAGGCTGAAATACGACGGAATTCCACCAATTCATGACTTTCCAATTGCTGAGCCAATACGATATTATCGAAATTATCATGAGCATCGATTGAAGCTCGGAGTCCAGCGTGATCTTCCTATAAGTTGTTTTTTTTCTACGTTTTTACGTTAAAAAAATTAACCTCGTCAATAAGAAGTTGGTTCAATGCCTCATTGATGGCTTTATTGTTCAGATTCTGAACCTGCTTCAAGTAGGGCTTGACGAGAGGAATGTGCTTCTCTGAAAATGACGAGAAACATTGTAATAAAAGGATGCTCTCTTAAAAGCTTTTGGAATAGACGAGTGAAATAGACTAAAGTGTTAAAAATATTACGTTTGGAGAAGAATTGAACAGTCCTAGAGTGATCGAGCCTGGCAGAAAGAACCGAAAGCAAATCATTAATCAGCATGGGCTTGTAGTCGAGATAGAACTGCATAGCCTTGTAGTAGAGTTCAACATTGGCGACCTATAAAATCATTAGATAACAATTGACCCCAGGAATAAAGAAACCTTGGCGATGACTTCTTTGAAATGTTGCTCTCTCCACGCTTCAGTAGGATGGTGCATCATAGCGATGGCAGCATTGTCATATTCTTCGTACTTGTCGTACAAGAAGACGAGTTCCGACCAGAGATGGGCTTGTTCGGCAGCTCGAAGAACCTTGGGAATATTGACACGACTCCAATAAAGCTCCAAATAGTCTCTCATTTTTCCAGTTTTAAATTTGCTGTATAAAATAGCCAATTCTGTAAACATTCCCATATGAGCACGTTCCAACCCAAGTGCTGATTCTAGTAAGCCTAGAAAACATTTTGTTAGGATATAAATAAAAAAGAGACTGACTAATCAATTCTCCAAAATGACCACGATCTTGATAAAAGTTGATCAGTTCTTCCAGCTCGTCAGCATGAACAACAATATGGAGGCCGCACATTTGAGCCAAGCGGAATTCATAATTCTCAACGCAGGCGAAGCAGACTTGTTTCCATGTCTTCGTGTTGTTGGCTTTACGGGCTGCATCCACAGCACCTTGGTATTCTCTCAACTTGACGAGAGTCACGGAAAGTTTAGCAAAGTTGGAGACGTTATGGAAGAGGATCTTTGCTGCATCGTACATTCCATTGTCGTAACAGCGATCTCCTATCTATTTTTAATTATTTTACTTTATTTAAAAAAAGCAAACCTGACTAGTTTGGGCATGATTGGGACCGGAAATAAATTCCTCCAACTCAGTTAAACGGTCAGTCTTGGCAAGAGCATAGACCAATTCTGTTTCGATATAAGATTCGCGGGACTTCTTTCTCGCCATCTGCAGATAACGGACTAGATCTTCCCAGTGTTCTGTAAATTTGTTATTTGTAAGAGAGAAAAAGGCATAAATATAGGTCTGAACCAACAAACCGAAGAGAAAAGTCTTACCTGTTTGAGAGCACTTATTGACGACTTCCATATAAGCTCCAGGATCATCAGCCTTGATGAAAGAGTCGATAGCCTCCTTGACCATATCCTGCTTGAGTTGAGCTTTGGCAAGACTAGCCCAGACATCGGATTGATTGCACTTTTCAGCGAATTCATAGGCTCTGTCAAGATTAGAGATATTCTCAATCAAGACATTGATGGCACTATTATTAACGTCAAATTTCTTGAAAATGGCGAAAGCTTCCTCATAAAGTTCACTTGAAATGGCGATATTGGCAATATCCGGAGCATCATAGTTGTCCAGTTTTTGGATGTATTCCATGACTCTTGAGCGATCAGCTCTCATTGCGGTAAGAACCAAAAGATTCTGGAGATTTCTATGCTCAGAGAAGGCTGAGTTGTCCAAGACAATTTTCTCCAACAATTCGATCAACTCGTTTGGCAAATCGGCTGCCATGAAGGCTTTCACAGTCGCGGAAATATCTTCAGGATCCTGCGTCTCGGAGAGAGCTGTTTGAACAACTTGATCGATCAATTGTCTTCGATGGGGATTTTCTTCGTTTAAGACTTGTGCCCAAAGTTCGAAGTCTCTTCTTTTAACCAAGTAGCGAGCCAAATTCTTGAAGAGTGAATTCTCATTGCAGACATTGATGAGCTCTTGGTCACATTCTCCTCGTTCATAGGCCAAGAAGGCGAAGTGAGGGTCACGTTTTTCGCAATACCTTAGAATAATACTATTTAAATCTAAAAATAAACTCACTTTCCTATAACATTACTGTCATAGTGGGTATTTTCGCGAAGAAACCGCTCAGGATTGTTATTTGCATCAATGTAAATCTTTGCCATGGCGTTATGTGTGGCTGGATCAACCGCTCCTTCTTGTATGCGAGCTTCCAACCAATGGCTTAGTAGCTTCAGTCTAAAAAAAGTTCAACTTTTTGCAAAATACACTTGCCTATTTTTCTTCTCCACTTCTGATACAAGTTCATCAATGTCAAATTTTCCACGTGTATTAGCAATTAGTTGCTTAATGACTTCCTCGCTACAATCTACATCAAGAAGCACTCCGACTACAATAGGTAAGCGAGCAGAGTTAACTTTTTGAACAAAGACTTCTATATATTTTTGCAGCTGGCTTCTGTAGAGGAAAAGGACCAAATCCTGGACCATATCATGCCGATCACATACAATAATAAGTGGAAGCTGAAACAATATGACATAATTTTAAAAATGGGCCTTACTTGATCAGCTAATTTGACTTCTTTAAAGAAGTTTTTTACGCGCTCTGGATTATAATGATCGGATTCTCGGCAAATGCGTTCGACTTCTTTAATTTGGCCTGTTCTTGTAGCTGCCTGGATGTATTTGAAATGGACTTCTGGGTCTTGAGAGAAATTGACAATTGATCCCAGGAAATAGAAGAGACCTTCGTAAGCCTTGTTTGCTTCAAATAAGTCGATCAAATTCTCTGTTCCTAGCTGCTCATGATACTTGGAAGCAATTTGAATGACAACCTATAAAACTCCTTAAACACAAGTTTAAAAAATTACCTGAAGATTCTGGCGGAGATTCTGTGCCAACATTGCCTTCAGGCATTCCAAGGAATCATCGACTGAAAGCGAGCCGAAATAGCCAACCAGCCACTGAAAAATAGGAAAATCTCACGCTGATGAAATACGCCCCGTCCCGTAATGTACCGAACTCTAAAAGTAACCAACCTCAGACTTAAGATGAGCTGTATGGACGACGGTTCTTTTGATGTCATAAAGGTCAGTAAAATGCTCCAAGGCGCGCTGCAGGAGCCCAGCCTTCTCACAAAGTTGTGCAATCGAAGCACGATCATAATTGGTGAACATCTTATTGCCAAGAATGGCGTCTGCTACCTGAATTAATAATATAGCTAATGCCTAATTAAACGACACCACCTGCGGATGAGCCAAGAGGTTCATTTCAAGGAGTCTCGTTTGGAGGTGGCCTTCCTCCGGCTTATCGCCTTTCAAGACTTCCAAAAGGAATTGAGTACACGGTTGAACAGCTTGGACTTCCATGAAGCAGTCAATTATTTCGTCCAAATCGGCTAGAGATTCGCCGGATTCGGAAACCAACATTTGGGCGAATTTGGCACCAGCCTCTTGGTTTCCAGAACGAAGAATTTGGCGCAATTGGAAAAGGTAATCAGGCTCGAATCCGACTCGTTTCGCATATAGGATGATCTTATCGAACTGCCCAGTCTCGGCAAAACACTGGATGACCTGCAAAATAAGATGGTGAAAATAAAAATTAATTTTACCTTGTGAGGTACATTTCCTCGCAGATAAATGGATAGCGCGACATTTGCATCATGAGGTCGCACAATGTCGCCAAGCTCTTCACAACATTCCAGCTTCTGGTCATTAAGCCATTTGCTTAATAGCTCTTTTCTTCCTTGCGAAAGGACTGGACGACATAACTCCAAAGTCTCGTATTTGTTCAATTTTCCTTGGTCTAGCAGCATTCCGAAGTATATGAGAAGTGGTGATGCTCCGCCTCCAGCGTTTGGACATTGAGAGAACTTTTGAATTGTTGCCGGTGTTCGTAGAATTCCCTTCGGAGCTGTGGCAGCGACCTTCGCAGCATCGTTGTATTGACCATTTCCAAAGAGGAGGTTGAATTTTTTGACGAAGAGCTCCTCAGCTCCAGGAAGATCGCATCTAGATGCCAGACGTAAGGCCAAATCTGGATTTTGAAGCTGCTGTGTCAGGAAGTGGATCATATTGCTTTCGTCTATTGAGACGGACAATACCTGGAAGGATGCTGTAGAGCCCTATAAAAAGAAAGCTTACCTGTCCTTTACGGTTAACTCCCATAATGCCACCGGTGCTTGTGTACTCCGTTGTAATAAAAACGGTCTCAGTTGAAATTCTATTCGAGTAGATCCTTGTTCCCGTATCTACGTCATAAAGATGGACAAATCCATGCTTTGTTACAAGATAGATTATTCCATGTTCTTGTGAGGCCTGCAAACAAAAACATTTTTTCTTTAAATATTTTTGAAATTCTCCTATTTTCTGTTGTTTTACAAAATTTTAGAGAACAGCTAGTTCTACAAGGTTGAAAAGTGTCGAAAATTTAAAAAAAATAGTTGAGTTCAGGACTAACGAAATGTAGAGGAGTAAATGTTAAAAAAAATACCTGCATGGAGACGGGAAAGTCGCTAGCCGTATCAGCAGTGTACGGGACATCTACAGCTTTTTTCACGAAGGGCTGATTCCCAGCAGCTGGTTGTCCAATTTCGATTATGTGGAGCTTTCCTCCAGATTCATTCTTCACCGAGAAACAGAAAAGATTAGATGGACTTGGATTGCTGTCGGATTTAAACCGAACAAAGCATGCGGCATGTCCCTCGATTGGCTGCGACACTTTTCTCTCAGTGCTGAATAGTTGCATATTGCCGATGACACGATTATCCTGAAATTTTTTAGTTTTAAAAACTAAATTTAAAACACTTACCTTAGCGGAAATGCCAATTACTACCAGCCATTTGGATTCATAATCAGCTCGGTAGCTGATGATTTGTGTGCCAACCAATGATGTGTGACGATCAAAAACTTTCTGCGGAGCAGAATCTCCTAAACGAATATTAACAACATAATAGCATACTTACCGTCAATTGTCCAGTGATAGACAGCCGTGTCACTAATGAGAGCAATTGTCTGCTCGTTGATCCACCTCCAAAAAATAACTTCTTCCACATTTTGATGAGACTTGACTTTTGACTTCTTCTCAATATCAAAGATTTGAAGAGTTCTGCCGGCTAAATATTATTATAATTGTAAAAATCATAATAGAACTTACATTTCAACGCTAAGATCTTTCTCGAGGGATGCATGATAACTGAGTCGGCAGAGATTGGACGACGCTGGGGATTGGCTGGATCATTCATGTCGACAATTACAACCTGTTGGGAGTCACCGACCTAAAAAGTATTATTACTAGTTCAAGAAATACTTACCATCTCACGTACGACTATATACTTATCCGACTCCATGGTGACGTTTGCGAAGCATATAGTGGCCGGACGAATGCCCACATTGGTCAACTGAAAAACATTTTTAAAAGGTGAAACTACTCTTACCTGTATATGCTCATGAAATTTGATGGGCAGTGCCATGATGGAGCGTGCCAAGGAACGTCTAGCCTGAAAAAACGTAACTATATCAAGTTCTAATATTCTAAAGAAAAAGTATAGCTTCTGCCTAAAAAGCTACTATGATTTTCTCCCTATATTTTAACAATAAACTCGATTTCGAACACTTGGAACACAACAAATACTCGAACAAACTAAAAATTATCAATATATTAGAAAATTAGATCAGATAATCGCATGTATGTGGACAATACTTCCAATTTAGATACAAAAAGAGTAGCATAGCAGTTCAACGCATCAAAAATAATTAAAAACTAGCGATTTTAGGCCAATAAATTGAAATCTGCTTTCCCTGCTTTCTTTCGTATTCCATACGCTATAGGGCACACGCTGGTTCTTTCAAATCTTCTTCAAATTTCATCTTCAATAGAAATCTTTTGTTGTCTGTTTGTATTTCAGCTGGATTTAATTTTCGGCTAGTAATTTGTCATCAAATTGAGAAGCTTAATTTTAATTCAAAAATTATTGTTTATTTGACGTTTTATTCCTGAATTTCCATTTATTCCAATGTCTTTTTGCTGGATTTGGCATCTTCCAGTCGTAGGGGAATTCCTTCACATTTTTCTTCTTCATCGCCTCCTTCAGCGTCTTATAGATGAGGCCATAGTCCGGCTCGCTGAAGTAGATGAGAGAATCGATATGAGTCAGGACTTTTTTGTATTCACCAGCTGGGCATTCCTTGAAGAATTGGCTGATTAGCGGCTCTTCGCGACATTTCTTCTTCATCTCGCCGACGTCCTTGACATCCGCGACCGTTTTCCAAGGCAATTTGACGTTGGTGAAATCGACTAGTATGTAGAACCAACTCTCGACATCCGCCTGACGGCCATGCTCTTTCAATTCATGGCTGGTCAACGCTACATAGCGAGATGTTCCACGGAATGGAGCTCTCTTCCGAGGTGGATGCATTGTATTCTGAAAGAGATAGATATGGGAAAGAGTGAGAAAATGACTAACCGCTTCATTGATATATTTCCTGGCCATTCCAAAGTCAAGACAGTAGATAATCCTCAGCTCGTCGTATTCAGCCCGACCGACGGCGAAATTTCCCGGTTTGACGTCTCGATGCAGAAATCCGGCCCAATGGAGTTTCTCCAATCCTTTGAGGCATTAAATGGATGCTCCGATAGCACAGCCGAGAGTCAGATGGCCATCTGGGCCAGTTTTCTTCATATTTTGCATACTTTTGCCCTAAAGATGTTCTTAACTACAAAGTCTAACAAATTGATTGCCAGAAATTGCATTATAACATAGTTGAAGTTTTCGTAGCGACCCTTGTCGATCAGCTCGACCGTGTGCTTGGCTTTTTTATCCTTGAGCGTCCGCATCACGTGAAGCTCCAACTTTACAAGTGGCATCTTCTCATCGACAGACTCGGCTTTCCAGGCATATTCCCTGTCAGCTTTCTTAACTCCATAAACAGCCCCAAAGGTACCTTCGCCGAGTTTATCTGTTACTATATACCCGTTACCGATGACTTTTCCCTTCTCCAAGGCGATCAGCATTGGTTGGGAAGAAGAAGGCATTTCAGTGTTCTGCCAGAGCCAAATGAACTAGTTTTCTGGATTAATTCTTGATAATGACGTTTATTTTTTGTTCATTTGTCAGATGATGTCAGATTTTCCTGGACGAGTGGTCTTGAAGAAGAAAAGGGAAAAAAGAGAAAATGTCTCTCATTGGGGAGTACAAACACTTTTGAAAAAAGATGTATTCTATTGAGAATAATTAGAAAAAACAAAGCAATTAGACACAGAATAGAAGAGTAATTAAAACATTAGATTTGAGCAGAATTGATGTCATAAATTGGATCAATTTTCGGCTCGTCTTGCTTCCATCATAGCCACCATAGCTTCCAATTTTTGGACGGCTTCTTCTCTCCTCTTCGTCCTTTCATCTTCTTGTTCCAGCTCTTCCTCCTTTTCTTGTTCTTCTTGGCCGTCACTCATTTTCTGATTTGGTTTTTTTGACTTGACTCAAACTGGGACCCCAAGAATGGCGTCTTCTATCACTGCGCTATACATCCCCATGATGGTCTTCTATGGAACTCACCAACTTAAAGCCAGCAGAAGCAGAAGTAATAGGCGAATTGGGTGGTGATAATTCCTTTGGCTTGAAACTTTATGCAAACTCTTATCTTTTTAGTCACCAACACAGTCAACTGATATGGTTGGAGAGAAATGACACAAGAAAAAATTTGAAATTCATAGCCGAATGATCTGACGAAATTCAAACTTTTTCAAAACTTTTAAAAGAAAGTCTGGAATTTTTAGGTTTAGGAACGTTTTTTTGGACAAAAATGTCCACCTTATTGCATTCTTTTATATTTCTCTCTGCTAACTTTTACTTTTTACTTTTATTTCATATTCAGCGCGCTTTTTCTATAATATAAGACAAACTTTTGTTTGACTCCCAACAGCCTTTTTAAATTCCCGCTAAACGGCAGAACTGATAACGAATGTCCAGGAAAACTTGCCCGAAGACGGGAAAATATCACGTGTGGCTCTACTCTAAAATGAATTCGTCTTCAGTGCAGCTCTTTTCTCAATTTTTAGCTATCGTTTTGCAACTTTTGGATTCTTAACTGAATTCATCTCTTGCCACTTTAAAATCTCACTACTCTCTCTCTCTCTGTTTACCGTAACCCGCTATCCTTTGTCATCTCTTAAAATGCTATTAGCGTTCATAGCATTTATCATTATTTTTATGTAAAAATAATATTTTTTGCTACTATTTTCTGCCCCGAAAATCTCTATTTTGACCGCTTTCAGAAAAAAAAATTGCGAAACTTTCGTGCCAATCAATCTGCTTTGCTCAGCAAATGGGCACTCTTTCACACGTTTAGGATTGTCCCTTTAAAATTAAAAGCCTAAAGCCTTGCTCAAACCCAACAATTATTTGTCATTGCAACACCCAATTGTAGTTGATTGAAGCATGGCTTAAGAGAATTGTAGAAAGGCTGAGGGCCACACCCTATAAGAAATTCGAGAATTTCTGCAAACTGGTGAAAAATATCAGTATGAAATCGAAGGTGAATTTATTGTGAAGTCGGTTTCTCAGCCAAAAAATTTTAAATTCTCATTATGTTTGCCAGTTCTTATTAAGCCCTTAGGGGCCAAAGTGCCATATCGGTGGCAAATTCTTCTGCGGGGAAGAACCATCTATGTCAGTACTTTATTTGCTTTGCAATGATCACTTATCTAGAGAGAAAAATTCATTTAGACTTAAAAGAGCCCATTTAGAAGACATTAATTCGCTCTCCTATCAGCTCAATTCTTTCTTCTCAACAATTAAACCTACATTCCCTCTCTAACTCTTTGAGCTTCTTGGAAATTAAATTGTTCCCTCTCACTCTTTCGAAAAAAAAATATTTTTCAGAATGGAAGATAAAAGCAATCGTGAAGTTGATCGCAAGGAAAATCAAGATATTCCTCAAGAAGAAGAAGAGGAAGAAGAAGAAGAAGCTATGCTTCAAATTGAAGAAGATTTTGATGAACAAATTCAACAAGGATATCAATCAAAGGAAGATGCCAATCGAAGAGAGATCCATCGAAGAGAGGCCTATCAAAGAGAGGCGGAGCGTGAATTCGATCGATTGAGAGAACTTGAAGAACATTGGATAGAGCTCCAAGAGGAAGATAGAAGAGTTACAATGGCAGAACAACCCTTGCAAGTAGCACTTGAAGGACTTGAAGCCTTACAGGATATCGTTGAAAGAAGAATGAGCAGGAGCAATTAAAAAAACAAATGATTTCGACTGAAATCAATTTGTGAGTGTTCCTACCTCAATAAATGTTATTTAAAGTTGTTGATTGGGAAGTCAAATATTGTGATAAGAAATTGACAAAGCTGAAACTCAACACTTTCGTCTAATCAGGCCGAAATAATCGGCGAGCTCGAACCGTGAATTGGTTGTAGAGTTTGAAGCTATTTTCTGAGTTAAAGACGTGAAAATTCAACAAAATCAGATTTTCATACCTTCCCCTTGATTACAATTTTATGCGCCTCGAGTCGAGCCGAATAAAAATGAAAATACCGTATTTTTTCGAAGAGAAATCTCCCCAATGTTGCTCTTCATTCCTTCAAGTTTTCTATAATTGTTTACAATTTTGAAGTTTATTTTCTCAATCAAACCAATCAGAAATTTAGCAATGATCCGACCTAACAATACTGAACTGCGTCGTGAAGAAGAAGAAGTCTGCAGACTTTTGGAGGAGTTGGAACGCATCCATCGAGAATTAGATGAACAAGAAAGAGAAACCCAACGAGCTCTTGAATTGGCAAGAGTGGCAGAAAGAGCAATCGCCAACCGTGAGCAGGGAAATCCAACAAATTAAGAAGGTAATGGAACATTTGATACAATTTATTTAATTATAGGGTGATCCAAAAGTCCTTGCACAAATTTCTAATCATTTTATAGCTGCCAAAAAATGTGATTTTTTAAATTATTTTTTGCATTATCCCTTATTTGTGTCTTTATTTGTCATTTCTAGTTTAAATTTTGTCATTAGGATGACCAACTCGCGAGATATGCGGCCAGTAATTGAAAGACTTGCTCAACAAAGAATTCGAGCAAAAGACATTTCATAGAAGCCTAAAGTTTCCATTCGAACTGTCTATGCCTGCTTGAAAAGAATTCATCTAACTGAATCAGCCAACGATGGCAAACACTCTGGCAGACCAATAACAGCTTCAACATCTCGAATTGTGAACAAATTCGAGAGAAGATCCGTAGGAACCCAAAACGGTCAATTCGACAGATGGCTAGAGAAGAAAGCGTTGGATATGGTTCCATGTGGAGAATTGTACGTAAAAATCTTCAAAAATATCCGTACAAGATACAGAAAGCTCATGGGCTAACAGAACGAATGAAGATGATGCGATTGGTTCGATGCAAAGAGTTGCTCAAGCGTTTCAGCACGAAGGCACGGGCTTCTTCCATTCTCTTTTCTGATGAGTGTTTGTCCACCGTTGAACAGTTTTTAAATCATCAAAATGATCGCTTTCTTTCCCAAGACATTGAAAAGGCGTCAAGTAATGGAAGAATTGCATCTCGAACTGCTCATCCGCAAGCAATTATGGCTTTTGGTACGATAACTGCCGACAACAACATGCCCCTTGTTTTTATCGATCAAGGAGTTAAAATTAATAGCCAAAATTATCTAACTAATGTTCTGAAGAAGGAAGTATTGCCGTGGGAAAATTCTCACTTTAATGGAAGAAATTGGACTTACCAGCAAAACTCCGCCCCCGCTCATAAAGCTCGAGTTGTTCAAGAATGGTGCAAAGCCAATTTTCCGGATTTTGTCACTTCATCAGAATGGCTTCCAAATTCGCCTGACCTCAACCCGCTCGATTATTTCGTCTGGTCGATAATGAAGAGCAAAGCATGTGCTATTCTCCATCCCAACTTGGAATCTCTAAAGCGAGCTCTAGAAAAAGTCTGGGCTGATCTCGACCAGACTTGGGCGGGTTACCCGTACCCTAGCGGGTAATACCCGAAACGGGTAGGGTAGTAAAAAGACCACTACCCGCCCAAGTCTGTACAAGACACATGCGGGTTGTTCAAATCTTCTTCAAATTTCACTTTTATTTAAATTTATGATATATAAATTTCGCATAATTATATTATTTCCTTTCTTAGTTCAAACCTTATTTTTAATTTTTTTTTTCAGGTCAAACCCGCCAAGAAATTCCACATTATCCATATTCCTTTCTTTTAGAGTCTTCTACTAATTCAAGAAAAAGGAGGTTTAACCTCTTGAGAAAATAAAAAAAATCTTTCAGAATGATTGGTCAATCAGATGAAGACTTCCCCCCGTATACTCCAAGCGCCATTCTGGAGGAATCCTACGATTCGATCTTCGAATTCAGTCGTTTTGAAAGAGATGTAGATATCTAGTTTATGATTCTTATTAACATTTAATAGTTATTACTAATAAAACTTCTAAATTGTAAATGCAAATTGGATGAAGTAGCCAATATGGAGTCAGAGCTTTTAAAAGCAAATACCCTTTCAATCGAATCTTAATGAACTATTTGAGCGAAAGGGGGAAAAGAAAATTAGCATGTGGAGATGGTGAATATGACGCAATTATGGTCAGAAAATCATTGATCATTGCTTCTTTTGATTGCCCTCAAGAACAAAATAAACCATAGGAGAGATCTTGAAGACGGCATTTAGCTAAAAAAAAAAAGAGTTCAGGTTGTGGAGGATTTAGAGATCAGAGGCCAGGATTTCTCATCAAAAGAGTCATTCCATTCGAGAGAGCTTGAAAAAACCTACAAATTGATATAAATTTCATCAGCTTTTGAGTTTATCTTGACTCGCTGATGTCTCCTGGATCTCTCAAAAATTTGATTCTGTCTTGTCCTTTTAGATTTCACAAATAAACTGTTAACCAACGGTGGAAACCCACGCTGAATCGGCTGCAAACAATTCGAAATCCAATTTATGATAAAATGTGCTGATCTCATAGTTAATTAGCTTTTTTCAAGTTGAACTCTTGCGTTGAAATCTTGAGGAAAATTTTGTTTTGCTCGAGTCCAAAAGAACTGAACTTTGGAATAGGTCGTCTCCCTCCACTATCAGCCTCTAATCAACTCGAGTGCCCGATTATCCCCTCGTTGCCTGGAGTCGTCACGGCATCCCGTGTTGAATTATAACCAGATGTCTCTAACCAGACTCTACGATGAGGTTTTCCCTCGTTCTTTTTAAAGCCATTCTTCAGAGTTATATTCGAATTAGTCAGACAAAGACGGACGATTCTCATAAGGAACTTGTTGATTACGAGAATCCATATGACAAATGGAAGAGAAATCATCAGATCAAGTGGGTTCAATTTTTCTATGTTTATCCCAGCTTTTTACGCTTTTTCAATTTGTAGCCCTTGATCTCTTGCAAAACATCAAAAATTATAAAAGTTAGTCTAGATTGCAGAAAAAAATTATTTTCCATTCTACAATTTTTGAGCTATTGTTCTACTCAAAATTGGTAATTTTTCTAGCGAAATATTCAATTGTCTAAATTTTTGATGCTTTGCAAAGTTATAACTATTGACTTCCTCTATAAGATTGCAGAACATCAAAAATTTTTTTTTTAAAGTGCGGCAAATTGAGGAAAAGGGGCGTTCCCTGTTAGAGAGAAACCTAAAAAAGCAAATTCTTTTTGAAAGGAATATCAGAATAGAAAATCAGTGAATTTTTTTTTAGGAACGATGGTTTTGTGAATGAAAAAGGTTCGATATTTTGGATTTGGTCATTTGTAATGGCATCCGCCGTGACGTATAACCTGTCTGCAATCCCCAATATCGTCTTCATTTTTCATTCCGACCGATTCTATTGGTTTCTGCTGAATGTGCTCTCAGATTTAGTCTATTTCGTCGATAATTGGATTCAGTCTAGACTCCGTTGGTTTAATTTCCAGTTTGGAAGGGCAGCTAATTATAGGAAAAATAGAAAATGGCTGTGAGGAGACGTGTTTAGAGACAGCGATGGCGCGATACAAGGAGAGGTATTTGCTTAAAAATATTGCGGCTCTCTTCCCTCTCGACTATTTTTATCTTTCCTTCTACTTCTTCAACTACTATTTCGGATCTCTTTCCATCGAGAAATTCTACTCTCTTTTTGGCATCGCCAGTCTTCTCAGGTAGACCAACCAAAATTGATCAAACAAAGATAAATTCCAAGCAGTTTGAGCTGGCTTTTATAACTCCCAATGTTCTTCAAAGTTATAGCGGAGGCTAGAATTTTTTAGAATGTTGAAAAGACTAAAAATTTGTGTCTCCATAGAAAATTATGTTTAGAGCGAATCGACTGATTAAAGTAGAGCGCCTGGTGGAGTTATTCATCCTGGCGGAGAAGCGAATCAGTACTTTGACTATCTCAGTTTTGAAAATAGTATATCTCTGCTATGTAATTTTCCATTGGAACGCCTGCGTTTACTTTGAAATTAGTAGTTTTCAAGACAAAACGTTGACGACTGGTAGATTTGCTTTTAAATTCGAAACCTGAAAAGTTTAGGATTAAATGCGACTTTTGACGATGATACGGAGTGGGCTTGGCCTTATGTCCCGGAGAAAGTTACGGATTTTTATATCCCAAAGGGGATTTGGATTGAAGAGGAGAATCTTTTCTTTGATGAGGAAAGAGAGCAAGCCATGATGGATCTCTACAAGCGGTGGATAAATCAAACAACAAGATTTATCTTCCCCTCTTTGATCAAACAATATGTCCAATCCTTCTATTGGTCTTGTATGACGATTACAACCCTTGGCGAACAGCCTTCGCCAGACGATTCGTTCCAAACTCTTTTTGAGACTTATGACACCTTGGTTGGGATGGTGGTCTTCGCCGGAATAATGGGCAGTGTCGGTGCGTTGGTTGGAAACGCCAATCGAGTAGACGCTGGACGGAAGCTCTTCATGGATGGACTGAAGAAATTCATGAGATTCAGGTTTGAGACTACTTTGAAAGAGATCGAGTTCTAGAGGGGTTGGAGACTTCATGAAGCTGAGAGTTCTAAAACATTGTGCTGATGAATTAGCCAGAGGGCAATTGATACAGGATTGGGAAGCCAAGGTAACCTAGGCTAGATACTGTAACCTCTAGGTCTCTTTCGGTCCCTTAGAATTAAAATTTACGCGTTAGAATAATAGTCAGTTAGGCCGACTATAATACCAATTCGAAAACAAATTGTTTTTAGGCTGAATTGCCGGAGAATGTCTTCTTAGAAATAGTCCGCTTCACATCGACTGTCCCTCTGGCTAGAAGTCCTCTTTTTCGCGGATGTGGAGCAGCATTTCTAAAGGATTTGGGTCTTCAATTGAGCTCAAGAAGATTGGGACCGGGGGATGTTTTAGCGAGGAGAGGAGAAGAGCAAATGGAGATGTTCATCGTCGTTAGAGGACAATTATCTGTCAACAAAGTTGATGATTCTTTCGAGTTGATCAGCGAGGGGAAAACTGTTGGAGATGAGGGAATTGTTCCGTTGAGAAATGATCCAAACCATTGGAAAAATACGATTTATTCAACTGGCTTCTCCCAGGTTTTTCTCTTTCTTCCACTCGATAAAGTTTAGATTTTTGTCTTGACGAGAGAAAAGCTCCTCTTTATTCTAGACGACTACCCGAATCAGAAAGAAATTCTCAAAAGGAGATCAATCGAATTAAATCAATATAAAGGGCCCGTCGACAACTGGGCCTACCTCAAAACCATCGAAAAATTCGAATCAATTGCCGAGGCTTTGGCCCTCTTAGATCGAGACATCACCGAGGAACATTCTCGCTTTGTTGTGGGTCCTAACTGTGAAGAGATCAATCTCAAATTTGTAGAAAAGCTCAGCTGCAATGAAGAGGAGATTAACCAAACTGGAAGACGAAGAGAGAAAGTTTGAAGTTGAATTTGAAAAAATTCAAGCAGATGTCTTCTCCCTTTGCTAGAAATCGTGTACATATTGTGAGCGAATTGAGATGTGATTTGCGTGGTTAAAGGATCAAAGGCCACCTCGATCTGTTAGTTCTTTACAGTCAACTCACTCGGAAATGCCCTTGTAACCCTAAGCCAGTCCCTTTAAGAAATTCCCGAGTTTTTAAGAACATATTTTAAGGATTTTCAGTTTATTCAAATGAAAGATAACCAAATTAGAAGTAAACTCAAAAAAGGCAGGAAGGTGATTGGAGAAGGGGATTAGCAACATTATGAGAGACTTCGGCGACTCAAAGGTTCAAATGGGTGAGATCAAGATCTTGCTCTATAAAGGCAAATAAATAAAGATCAATTTTTTGAAAAAAATTTACGTCTTTGATCTCGCTGATATCCTCGTGATTGTTTGTTGATTTTTGTTTTTATATCATACGCTTTCTCTAAATAAGCAAATAAATTAAAAAGAAATTAAAAATTACGTTTTAGCTTCTTGAGCTTTTTTTTTCCATCCAATCTGGCTCGATGTCTTTGCTTTCCAGATTTGAGATTCTCATACTGTTGCTGAAAATAATCTCAAAATCAGGAACAAGAGAGACTAAGAGGGAAGAAATACGGTAGAACCAAAGGAAATTTATTTATTTGGAGTATCGAAGCTTAGGCCAATGATTTCTCTTCATACCGCGAATAAATAAAATAAGAGAAGTTTTCACATTAGAAGTAGAGGAAAATGTGTTGTAAAACCGAAGGAATAATGCTGTTCATTTAAAACCCAAACTTAAAAAGCTTTAGATGAACCTCATTCTCCTATTAGAGAAGGATTTTTGAGTGAAGGAGAAACTGAGCGACTGAATTCTGAGCAGTGGAGGCTCTTTTATAGAAAAATCTTTAACGTTTTATTGATTACAGTATATTATAAGCGTTTAAACAAAGCACTCCTTTCGGCTTACAAGGGTGCTTTTCAATTTCAAAGTCAGCCCTGGTGAGGGATATAGTAAATTGTTCCATCTTTGAAGGGACTTTAGAGACTTGATCCTAAAATTTGACTTAGCAAGAGAGGTGCCATTCGAAAGAGCATGAAAAGGGCTAGAGAATGGTATCATCTTCAGCCGCTGAGGAGTTGATCTCAAATTTCTGGGATCCTTTTCTATTCAAGAGGTTACTGTAGTCCTCATTATTGTTGTGAAGGTTCAAAGCTATCGTCAGAAATCCAAAACAAAAGATTTTCAAGTAGAATAATTGCTGGTTGATAATGAGGCGTCATTTTTCTCGCCTCAATTCGCCTCAAAACTCACGAGAATTCCGATAAATCGACCGTTTTTTTATGGAAGTTTTTCGCAGTTTCGCCGCCGCCTATATGATTTCGGTAGAGAGGAGCCGATTTTCCTTTTATCTTTTTTTAGACTTCTCTTTTTGGATTGTATATGAATTACGCGGTGATTCAGACGATGAGAAGTAGCAACTACAAACAACTTTTTTACCTCTTGTGCCAGTAAGTTTGCTCTCCCTCGTTCCTCCAGTTCCCCTTTCAGAATTCGAGCCTTTTGTAATGTTTTGGTTTGTCTGATTTTCCTCCTCTGGAGTGCTCCCGCCACAATGTTGTAGGCATTTGAAGAAATATAGGCAAGAAATCATAGGGGATTCGTCTATCTTCCGGGAAGAATCAGCGGAATCATTGGGATGGTCGGCTTCCAATTGGCCTTCTTCGTGGCGGCTGTTGTCCAACTTTTTATGAGTTTAAACAGATTTTTAGCATCTTTTAGTCCAATCAGATTCAAGAATCAAATCAGCTCACGATTCAGAATGGTTCGTCTCTATTTGGCTATTAGATCTTTATCTTTTTAACTTTTTTCTTGTAAAATCTAAATTATTATGGCGAAAAAGCAGCAGAAATTGTCCATTGCTTTGTATTCTTTGAGTCAGCTGGGAAAGCTGAAAAACAAAGATTACAATTTTCAAAAAGCAATTGTTCACTGGATTTGTTGCGCCGAGTAGTTCTCAAAAATAATCTGAATTCATCTCACTTCAGGCGTGTCTAGTTGGATCGACAATTCCCTCGCTCTATTTCATTCTCGTGGGAGAGATTGATGGCAAGAGAATTAATTGATAATTAAAAAAGAATGAGGAATTGCTTCAGAAAGTTGTGAATTTCTCTTCGATGTTGTGCGAATGTCTTGGAGAGTTGAGGACCTCGGCTGTTCTCTTGATATCTACGTCCAGCTATTTCTCTCTCTTATGGCTCTCAGCGCTCTTTCCATCCTTCTAGACATCCTCACTCTCATCAAACTTACAATATATAAAGTAGGTCAAATCTTGAAGAGCAATTTTGATAAGGGAAAACCTCTAGAAAATAGACTTTTCCTAACGGGACTCACTTTTTAGGATAGCTGACAGTTAAAGGCGTCCAATTTTCCCAAATTTCGAGCTATTTTCATTATTTTGAACGTTTTGCAAAGTTGTAGCTCTTGATCTCCTCTACAACTTTGTAGAGCATTGAGAATTCTAAAAATTGTGCTAAAATTCCGAAAGAATCATAAGTCCTTTCAGAAATCGCTTTCGACCGAGAGCGCAGCTGAAATTCGTCTCTTTCGTCGCAACAAAAAATTAATCTATCAGGTTCATTTGCTTACCTCAAAAGAGACCATAACTCCCCCTGCAGAGTTCAATCCAAGATCTCCTCCTGGCTGTCGACATCTTTTTCGGTGTGGTCGCCTGGTCGTGGTATCCCGCTCTCTGGTATGAATTTCTCTGCTCTTCGGCCATCTGGCTGACTCATTTCTCCCTTGATGGGTTGGTCTCCACAATCTAAAAATGCCAACAATCAGATGGATCATGTTCCGCGTGAATCGGCCTCGCTACTCCTCTGGTAATTCAACAATCCTCGTGCATTCAGTCACCCGTTGAGACAGCTATTCGGCTGATTCATAAAGATCTCACGTATTGTTTTTATTGAGAAGCTCTCGGGCGGAACCTCTAACCATGAAAATCACTCCTCAACTCGTCCAATGAACCTCAGTGTTTACTTCGTGTTCGCTCAGACCAGACGTTCATGCAATTCTTCAGAGCTCTCGCCGCCTCTTACATGTTCTCCGTAAGTTTATTTCCTAGCCTTCTTGAAAAAGACTTTCCAACTTCTTGTAAAAAATGCATTTCAAGAAGAGCAGAAAATTTAAAGATTTGTCAGATTTTTGCTAAAAATAGAAGCTACTGTAAGCTCTAGCTCTCTGAATATTCGTCTGTCTATTCACGTCGCACAGAGATAGTGGGAAGCAGACTATAGCTGTTTTCATCTTTTAGGTCGATTATTATGAACTTTTTATAGTTTTTATATTTTTTGATGTTCTGCAATCTTGTAGAGGAGATCAAGATCTACAATTTTGTGGAACATCATAAATTATAAAAAATGAATTTCTCGCCAGAAAAATGCCAAGTTTGAGCTACAATAACCCAAAAAAGATGAGATCTGTGGCGAGACTTGGGTGAGTTTATTTTCTTCAATATATTGAGGTCACAGTCTGTGGCTTACTTGAACATAATAAACGTCATACTCGAGGAGTTCGTTCTTCAAACAATACAAAGGTCTAAAACCGATGTGCAAGAGAGACCTTCACCCTCGAAGGAATTTAAATATTTCCAGCAATTTCTCTGAAAAATCAGAGCGAACGGGGGCTTTCGACAACACTTTTCTATTTTAGATCTCATTGTTTGGTATTTTGATAAGTGTCCATGTGATCTTCCTAATGGGTCAGAAGTATTTCAAAGGGAGTTTCTTCTATTTTTGTCGGTTTGTTTTCCCCCACCGAAAAATGACAAATTCATTGGATACAGACTTCGCTCAATTAGCAACATTCTCGTCTGTTTTCCCTTCCTCATCTGGGCTTCTCCCTGTACAATTCTGTGAGCCACTTCTTTTGTTTTTTATCAAATCTCCTATCTAAGGAATAAACTATACGCTCCGGATGGCTTCAACATAGCGATGGGACAACTATGCTGCACTTTTGGCTTCATTTCCGGCGTCACAATCCAATGCTTTATGTCTCTCAATCGCTTTTTTGCTGTCTTCTTCCCCATCAATTTCAAAGCTCAATCCGGAACTGTTCTCAACATCGTCAGTCTGATTGCTCCTCTTCCTTCAATTTTTATAATTTTTGATGTTCTGCAATCTTGTAGAGGAGATCAAGATCTACAAGTTTGTAGAACATTTAAAATTATAAAAATTGAATTTTTTGCCAGAAAAATGAGCAGGATACAGCTTTTTTCAGATTTGCACAATCGGCTCCTTTACCCTAGCGATTTTCTTTTTTCTATCTGGATTTAGAGGTTTTTTTTTTCTCAAAAAATGAAGATAATTCCAGAGAAATGTGCTTGCATCTTCGATTCAGAAAAGATTTCATTTGTTGTGGATGATTCGACATGCGCTGTTGAGTTGAATAATCAAGTCTTTCTGGTTACCATCATTTTGACCTTCGTCTCCACAGCTCTAAATGTCGTCTCTTTTGGAAAAATCTCTAGGGATCTTGTGAGTTTTGCTGCTGAAAAATGGAAGCAGAATTTGAACTCATTTTGGGGAACTAAGTTTCACTTTTTGGGTTGCTGAAGCTTAAAAATTGGCCATTTTTCTGGCGATTACCTTAATTTTTATAATTTTCGATATTCTACAAACTTGTAGCCCTTGATTTCCTCTACAAGATTGCAGAAGATCAAAAAAAATTCTAAAATTTGTGGGAAATTGATGAAAATCAAGCTAGAAGTTGAGGTCTATTTGCTACCCTAACTTATCTGAATTATCGTAGAGCTAGGCGTTCTTCTCTTCGAATAATCTTCTTTTTTCAGAGTCGAACTCCTTTGGATCGAAATTCCGAAAGGACCTTCATAGTGAAGGGGAGAAAGATGTTGATTCAGGTGGGAATAAATCTCCCAAATTCTCTTCCAAGTCGTAATCTCAGAATTTGGTTCAAGATGCCCTCTATGTGGTGGATATGATCTTGGGAACCTACGCGTGGAGTTGGTACTCCTCCGATTGGTACGAATTCCTTTGTGGAACGGCTCTTTGGTTGTCTCATTTCTCTCTGGACTCGTCTGTTTTGGCTCCTCTCTCTAATCAGATTTCAGACTCGTCATGTATCTTTGTAATCGCTCACGTCTCCCGCCAAAAGCCTTCATCTCGACTGTTTCAATAACCCAAACTCAATGAATCTCTTTTCTCTCCTGTATAGTTTCATTCGACCTCTCAAATGAGGCGATTTGTCCCGCAATCTGCATAATAAGCGCTTGGATTTATTGAGTTGGCCAAATTGCGAGAGAGAGAGAGAGAGATCGGCTCGACATCTCTCTCTTACCTTCAAAATAGGAACCGGATTTGAGTGAAACTACTCACGATAATGACATTCACACTCGTCTCAACCCCTCTCTAATTTGGTTATAAAGAAAGCGGACATGGCCTGTGAAATGGTTCCGTACTAGGCGCCAGTCAAGAGGTCTCCCCAGAAGCAAAAAAAACTCTCAAGGTACTGTAACCATTTAAAGATTAGAGTTTTATGGGGCTAAAGTGGGAAAAAGTCTTAAAAGAGATGAAAAATACAGTAGATTCCCAATTGATCCTTGATTTTGCGGCACTTTTACTATCTTTCATAGTTTTCAATGTTTTGCAATGTTGTAGCCCTTGATTTCCTCTATAAGTTGATAGAACATTTCAAATTACGAAAATAGCTATAACTTTGAGAAAATCGGACACTTTTTGTTTACTGTAATCCAAAAATGGATCCCGCCTGGAAAACCCTTTTTTAGGCTATTGTTCCTCAAAATTGGGCATTTTTATGCCTTTTCGGTAGTTTTTACAATTTCTGATGTTATGCAAATTTATAGCCCTCGATCTCCTCTACAAGATTATAGAATATCAAAGAGTCTAAAATTGGAGTAAAATTGCTAAACGTTAGGATAGAGTGAAGATCGTTTTTCTAGAAGAACCCTGCCCCCCTGGATGACCTCGACTTCCTTGAAAAATCACTTGAGAAACGGTGGTGACCAATTAGACCCGCCTCGAAAGACACATGGCGGCCAGCATTGTCAGTCGACCTCGTCGGCCATCACATTCAACGACCCATTCGAGTGGTCCAGCTCCCAGAAGCTAAATTGAAAAAGGTAGAGAAAGAGGGAGAGACCGTCGTTGTCGACTCCGCCTCCTCCGCTTATCCCCCGTGTCGCTCTGACCAGTGTGTGTTGTGTCCTCTCCCATCATCTTTTCTCATTCAAAATAGCCATTTCTACTAAAATCCAGCCGTCGCCATGACTATTTTGGCGGCGGCATTTCTTCCTCTCTTTCTCCTTCAAATTGGCTCAATCGAAAGCCGAGGTGAGTCCAAGAGTGTTGAAAACAACCTCGACCGTTTGTGTTTGTCGCCACCATATGGTATTGTTTGTTTATATTTCCAGGGCCCCTTCTGGTCGAACCATCCTATTTGTTAGTTGAGGAAGATTGGCCAATTTCTAAGCCACTACCCGTGGTGATCTGTCCCGGATCGGTTCGAATTCTCTCCGGCGATTCTGGCCGTCATTTCAGCGTTTCTAAGCTCAATTCGAGTTGCTCAACTCTTTCTCTCAATAAAGAACTCGAAGCAGATGTAAGTTTATTTGTAAAAAAAAAGCGACTAGCTTTGTGGGTTGAAACCAGTAAATGGAAGAACGTGTGAGCCTACCTATCACTGTGAGCTAGAAGCCACCATCTAGAAGGGCTGGAAAGATCTAGCTAGCTACCGGGCAGTCAATCTCTTTCGTGTTCTTTTACCATCCAACGTAAATTGAACCACTCCTCCTGTATATCCAGCTGTCTCTCCCCCCTCTCTGTGATAATGTGGTTCATTTCGGGCGTTCCCGAGCGCCAATTAGCAGGCGCCCCCCAAAAGATTTATGTCCAGTCTTTCATTTCCCAGAGATTACAAAAAACTGTCATTAGGGTGTGACTTGAAAGCAGAGAACGTGGCCCGGAAATGGAAAGAAGAAAAAAAAGAGAATTTCTTTTCTTCTCTTCGGCTATTGTGACCTGTTGGGGGAGACGATGCACACAGCGTGGCTAAGCCGATGACCCAACACACGAGCTCCTCCGTCGGGAGCATCATCCCAACATGGGGACTCAAATAGTCGAGGAGCCAGGTTGGGACAGATGGATGGCCAATTGCACTCATTAGGATCGAATATTTCATGAGATCGTTCCTGGCAGCGATGACAACCGGGTGAGAAGTGGTTGTGTGAGAGATGGCCGCGTCACATAACCAAAAGGCTAAGTGCGAACGACGACAAAAAGAGAGACCGAAACGGGATAGGCCATGAGGCTAGCCAGCATATGCGAAGGGATCTTTTAAGGCCGAGACAGAGAATTCTCTCGTTTCTTCTACAACTTTGTAGCTCTTGATCTCCTTTACAACTTTGTAGAACATTCAAAGTAGTAAAAGTTAATGAAAATTCTCTAAAAAGTCAATTTCTTCAAAGACTACTGTAGAGCGCGAAAAATTTGAATTTTCCACAGGAGGCCTCGTTTTCTTTAATTTTTAAAGCTAATTTCTCCATTTTTGATGTTCTACAATCTTGCAGAGGAGATCAATATCTACAAATTTGTAAAACATTGAAAAAGCTAAAAAATAATTCCAAATTTGAGAAAAAAGGTGATTTTAAAAATTAAGAAAGTTATAACATTTTGGGGAACAAAGCTAGTTTTAAATCCAATTTTATGGGCGAAAATGCAGGCTTTCGTAGAGATGATTTTTTGCAAAGTTGTAGAGGAGATCAAGCGCTATAACTTCGCTTTAGATTATAAATCATAAAAATGAGCGTTTGAAGCTGACAAGAGAGATGAATGAGTTTTCAGAGGGATGGAGGTCAATCTTTTTCGTTGGTACTCGCCGGCAAGAGACAATCGCGCGCCTCACTGGACATTCAAGTCGTTGATGTGAATGACAACCCGCCGCTCTTTGTCGCTGCTCCCGCCATCCTTTCGCTGAGAGAAGATACGCCCGAAGGCTCGGCCATCACCAAAATCCGAACGACCGATCCCGATACGGGAGTCGGCGGTCTTGTTCGATTCTCGCTTAACGAAAATGAATTCTTTGCCGTCGAAAAATCGAAATGCTCGAGTGGAGAGTGCTGGACGACGTTGAAACTCAAAAAAGCTCTTGATTTTGAAAAGTAATTCCATCAAAAAAACCCAAATAGGATCGGATTCAGACAAAAATCTTACGAGATAGTCGTCACAGCTGAGGACGGCGATCCCGAGAAGAAAAGTCATTCCACAAAGCACACAATCGCCATCCAAGTGCTTGACGTCCAAGAGTTTGTCGCTTTTCCCCCCAAAAAAAAGAAACTAATTCAGTGAGGCTCCTGTTTGGAAATCAGACCTTCGAGCAGAAGCCTCTTCTGTTGGCCAACAAATCCTCCAACTATCAGCTATTGATGGCGATGAGGGCGGCAAAAACGAGATACGGTAGGGTTCTCAAAGAGAATAAGAAATACAAATTCAAATTTCTCCAGGTATCTGATCGAACAAAATGAATTCCTATCGGTTGATCCCATCTCAGGAGCAGTTACCGTACTCCAAATGCCGCTCAATTTCGGAGAGAAGTCCTTCAGCGTTACGGTAAGTTTATCCCAAATCTTGTAGAGGAGATCGAAATCTACAAGTTTGTAGAACATTGAAATTTATAAAAATTGAATTTTTCGTCAGTAAAGCGACCAATTTTGAGCAAAAAACAATTGTTCTTTCTGCAATCTAGACTAATTTTTAATGTTCAGCAATCCTGTAGAGGAGATCAAAACCTATGGGAATATGGTATAAAACCAGATCCATTTAGGCGAAAGAACAGGATAGTAATGGTCAGACTTCTATCGGCCATCTACTTGTGAACTTCTCGCCTTCCTCTTCTTCTCCCCAGTCGCTTCCTCTTTGTCCTTCGCTGACAACAGGCCAAATCAGAGGGGGACTACTGGATCCATTAGTTGTCAGCTTTTCTCGGCCAATCACAGGTCTTCGCTTGGAGTCTGGAGAAGCCTTCGAAGTGATTGGCGACGGCCGTTCAGCTCGAGTTGAACTCCAAAAACCGGAGTTTCTCAAATCTCCAAAGAACTCATTCAGCATTGTGACTGATCAAGGCCGCTGTCCGGTAGAGGTCCTCGTCCTCGCCGGCTCGCAGGAGACCTCAGCTCCTCGCTTCGAAAACGACAATTTCCTTTTCTACATCACGGAGAATAATCCTCCAAGCGAGTTGGGCTTCGTGGCGGCAACCGGCAAAAGCATTCGCTATTCTCTTCTGGGTAATGGCGCCGAGCAATTTGCTATCTCAGGCGAGGGTCAATTAAGTTCGCTCCGAGCCGTCGATCGAGAGCAATACGATCGCTTTGATTTGACCGTCAGAGCCACCGATTCGAATGGAAAATGGACGGACATCCCGGGGAAGATTGTCGTCAAAGATGTCAACGATAACGCCCCTCGATTTGAAAAAGACATATATGAGGTTACAGTCGACGAGGAGAAGAGCATAAAACAGCGGATAACAGCGATTGATTCCGATCTAGGAGAGAATGGAAACGTAATCTATTCGCTTGAAGACGTCCCAGATGGAGTCCCAATCGATTTCAGTCAAGGCATCCTCTTCATTGGGAAATTAGATCGCGACACGATGGACTCCGAAAACCTGACGTTGACTCTTCGAGCGACGGATAAAGGCCAACCCGCCAGGAGTAGTTCCACCAAGATTGTCATAACCGTTCGAGATGTTAATGATAATTACCCCGTCTTCACCAACAGTCAATATTCATTGGTTGTCGACGCAAACATCTCGCCAGGAGGAGTCGTTGGAGCCGTCTCAGCCGAGGATGCCGACGCCACCAAGCCCAATAATTGTGAGTTTTTAGGATTTTTTGAATATTTTCACTAACTTTCATGCTTTTGATCTTCTGAAAAGTTTGTAGAAGAGATCAAGGGCTACAATTTTGTAGAACATTTAAAATGATGAAAATAGCTCTAACTGTGAGAAAATTGAGCCCTGAAGCCCACAAATTTTTTTCAGACATTCGCTATACGACGGATGATGGTCGATTCAGAATAACGGATGGCGGAGAAATAATCTACGATGGATTGGAAGTTCTAAGCAAAGAGACATCGGTTGAATTCTCCGTTACGGCGACAGACGGGGGTCTTCCTCCCCGCAATGCCACCTCCAAAGTGGCGCTTAATGAGCACAAAAAGGCGCTGCAATCGGAGCTGACGGCACAGCTGAATGAGACCGGTGAGAGACAGGAAATCGAATGGGCCAATTCGCAAATGCCTGGCTATTCCTATGAGTTGGTGAGAGCTTCCGCCAAAGGATACAAGGTGAGGAAGGAGGCAAAGAGAGGAAGAGAAAAGTTTAAGGATGCTGAGGTGAGGCAATGGGTGGAATTGAATCAAGAGACCGGCGTTATTCACACAAAGCGATCCCTTACACCCGAAGTTGTCAAGCAGATTCGACTTCAAATCTCAATGAGGAAGGGGAAACGAGAAGTCCCAGGTGAGTCTTCACTGGATGTCTTGTGAGTCTCCAATTGGTTCAGTGGAATTGATCATCAACGTGGTGGACAATGACACGACGCCCTCCTTCAAAAAGGATATCTACCGCGCTATTCTGCCAGAAGACGTCGTGGTCGGAACCCGAGTCCTTCAGATTAAAGCCAGTCCCGACAATCTTTACAAGTTAGTTCTTCCTTCTCGAGTCTCCTGTGAATGTTTTTTGTCCATCCCATTGCTGCTTTAAAACCGCCTATCTATTGCATGTGCAGGTACCAACTGGCGATTCGAGACGGGCCGAGAGATTCTCTGCGCATCGACAATAATGGCTGGCTGACTGTGGCTAGACGACTCGATTATGAGAATTATAAGAAGCTCCACGGATTGGTCAAAGCGACCAACGGAGAAAGCGACTCGGCTACGACTAATTTCACGCTAATTTTGACAAACGTCAATGATAACAGGTCCTTCCTTAACCGTTTTTTGTCGCGATCTATCGCGGATTGCTATATTCCTATTTTTATGCGAAAAAACTCCCCTCCTTTTTAGGCCAATTTTCAAGAATGGAAGTGTCTTCACTGTAATTGTTGGGGAAGATCTGCCAGTTGGAACGATTTTGAACCTGCCCTATCCACTAGCAACTGATGAGGATGAAGGCGATAACGCCATTTTGGAATTCGAACTAATGGGAGGAGATGGCTTTTTCTCCATCAATAAGTCCAATTCGAGTATTACTCTCCTTCGCTCTCTTGACTTCGAGACTCAACGTGCCCATTCGCTTCCAATCAGAGTCACCGATGGCTCTCACGAAGTCTTCGGAGCCGTCAGTTCCTTCCCCCTTTCTTCGAAGAAAAAGCCTTTAGATTACGGTCCAAGTGGAAGACGCCAATGACAATAAGCCACAAGTCTTAAACGCCGATTTGATGCAGCTCTCAGTGGCGGAAGATGTCGCAGTCGGGACTGTGGTCACCTCTCTGGCTGTGACTGATGCTGACGAGGGAGGAACGCAGACAGTTCGATGCTCCTCCAATAGCAGTTTGTTCCGAGTTGACGACGAGGCGAAGTTCGTTGTCGCCCAAGGACTCAAAGGATATGCCGGAGAGAGGGTAAGGAAAATATCACAATCGGGAGTTGATCTTAATAATTTAAATTTCGCGGGGATTTATCACCAACAGTTCCAAGGAATACGATAGTCTTTGATTTTCTCTACAAGACGCTTCAAAATCGATTATTTCTAGGTGTGTGGAGTGATAACTGCTCGCGACTCGGGAGAGCCGCCTCTCTCGACGTTGGTTCCCTTCTGTGTGACCATCTATCCAGCTGCCTATAACACTCACAGTCCTTTGATTGGTAAATTCTCTTAATAGCTCGAAAAATAACCAAAAAATTGCAGTCTCTCCTAAACAGAATTCGATTCATTATTTCGATGAGAATGTGGAGTTGAATGAGCTGCTTCGAATCAAAGTCTTGGATGAAGGCGACTTGGCGAATGTTTCCTTCGCTTTGGATACTGAGTTCAAACGTGATTGGGAAGCTTTTCGAGTCAATGGCTCCGGCTCTCTTCTGACTCGAGCGCCCTTCGACTTCGAAAAGAAGGCCGTCCACGAGATCAAAGTCAAAGCATGTCGAGCTGCCAACTGCACGAGGTAGATTCCAATCTCCCAAACTCTCTCAAATCCACCACTCAGTGTTCATCTCTTTATCTCTGTGAATGATCGAAACGACAATTGCCCAATTTTCCCGAGAGGAGATGTCCTTCTCTCGGTGGTTGAAAACGAGAAAAACGACAAAAATCAATCGCCAAGGATGGTTGGCCGTTTCCCAGCCGCCCACGACGCCGATTTCCACGCCGACAACACGAAGGTTTGTTCTTTCTATTGTTTTTTTGTATCAAAATGGGAGATATTTTAGGTCTGTTATTCCTCCGATTCACCGCATTTCTTCTTCAAAGATCCATCTCTCCCAGTCCTCTACACCAACACAACTTTCGATCGAGAACAGCTCACTGAGCACAGAGTAACGGTAGGCTCTAATCCTATTTCGCTTTTATTCGATGAATCTCTAGATAACCGCCTATGATTGTCTCCTTTCGTGTCGAGATCCATTCAAACCGCCCAATGCCACATTAATAGCTGTGGTGAAGATTGAAGATGTTAATGACAATTTTCCCCGCTTCTCCCAAAAGACCTATCAAGCTACGGTAATCCAAGGCCAAGCCTCCCCGGGAAGTCATTTGACGACTTTAACTGCGACCGATTCTGATGAGGAGAAGGATGGCTTGAAGTTTTCGATGAAGGGCTCAGTCAGATCGGCTAAAATGACCTATCCGCCTGGATCGGATGGACCGATTACGTTGGATTCATCGACGGGAGAAGTCTCGGCAAATGAGGCACTTCGCGAATCCTCCTATACCTTCACGGCAGCTGTGACGGACGGCGTTGGGCACGAGGATACGGCAGTGGTTACGGTGGCGGTTGTGACCTATTCCCAACAGGCTGAATTGCTCTTCGATGCGCCATTTGATTTTATTGTCCGAAATGAGAAACACATTGTGTCGTGAGTTCGACGGAGATCATCTACATCATTTTTTAGACTTTTAACCGAAGCCACAGCCTATAAAGCCGTCGTTGATCGATGTCGACAAAACGCAAATTTCACGTTGGTTCTTGCTCATTTCTTGGACTCCGATGATCGATTTATTGAAGTCGATCGAGCCATTGGGTAATCCTCCCTTTTGTCGAAAAAAACAAGAGAATTCTAGGAAACTGATGGCCTCAAATTCGACAGCTAGAAGAGAGCTAAGATCAGCTTATGGTTTGAGAGATGCTGTCATCCCAGAGGCTGGGAATCCTCGTCAAATCACTATGACTGCCTTTGTTGGACTGGCTGTCCTTCTCTCGGTTGTTGCTCTCCTTGTTGTTGTCTGCTTGTGCTGTCGTACGAGGAATAAATACGACAACAAATTGAGGACTCTCTCCCAGCAAGCTGTTCTTCATCATCATACATTGGGACGGAGGCCTACCAAGTAAGGAGTCTTTTTGAGCTCTTCTTTAGGATCTTCCCTACAAAAAAGGGAAACAAAGAAATTTGCAAAAAGAATCCCAGTGCCTACCGGAGCCTTTCCAACTCAAAAACCAAGTTCAAAGTCAATTTCTTTGAGAAAGCCTTCATTTTGACTTGTTTTGCGTCAAAATCAACTAATTTAAGTGGAAATTTGAGGATTCGCAATTGTTGGGAAATCCGTTGAAGAAATTAACCAAAATACTAATTTGCAGAGTTTTAAATCCTTCGCTATTCTGTGTGGATGGTTCCGGACGAATGGCTCCTCCACCTCCGCCGCCTCTCCAATCGACGGAGCTTTGACCTCAAAAATTTCGAGATTTCTCTCCCCTCCTATAATTCTAGTCTTTCTCTCCTCCGCTCAGCCAACCCCAAATACTGGTCCAACAAGTTGAGATATTCTATCTATTCGTGTAATTCACATTGAATAAAAGAGTCAGAAGTTTTAGTCACATGTGCCTCCTCTCTCTCTCACTCTCCGCCCACAAGTCTTCTCGTTGCCAATAAATGTTCTTAGTGTGTCGTTCCGAGAAACCGCATGGCTCCCGCTACGTCTGAGGTGAGTCTCCTCTCTACAGTAGCTTCATTAATCCAGCAATAGGTTGATCTCCGATCAAAATAAAACTAAAGCTTCTTGAGGTTTTTTTTCTATTTCTTTCGAGCAGAGAGGCCCAAAATATTTCTTTTTCTTTTCCACCATTTTCTACAGTACTCTTTTGAATTTTGGCCTAAATTTTAGTCGCTAAAATTGGCTTGTTTTTTTTAAACCAAAAAAGTGATTTGTTTTCAGTCGAGTTTCTCCACAAAACTCTCACCAGATCGACCTTCTCCAATTCTTTTGGACCCGGATTCGCCAGTCTTTGTTTGGTCTCGACATGCCTCCGTTCGCTCGACAACTCGATCAATTCGATCGAATATGGTCGTCAGAGAGGTGGGCCAGAGAGAGAGAGAGAGAGAAAGCTGATGTACCCGGATAGAGAGAGTGGGTACTTACTTCCCCGAGGGAGTCCTTTTGGATGCCGAATTGTCATGAAGTTTGGCCAAAAACCGCTGACTTATTGTGGATATTTTGATTGGCAAGAGAGAGGGCTTTGGGAAACAAAAATCAGAATTCCTTGGCTTTGTTAATTTTAGGAGAAGATCTTTCATTTTCAGTATCACATCTCCGAGCCGGATACTCTCTGCGTTGTTCCCTCATCGATGCGCTATGTTTGTATTATATTTACTTTCCTGGTAGGCTTTAAATCAACCAAAAAAGTTGCAACTTTTTCAGCTTTTGGCCTCCCTAATATCAGCCATTTTTAACAGTCTTCTGGGCAATTCGAGAGGCTCCGCTTCCTACTGTAAAATGCCCGAGCAATCCTTTAGTCCAACTTTCCTGTAAGTTCTCTTTTAAATTATAATTCTCTAAAATAGTTTTAAAAAAAGTGCCAAAATCTGAGGTTCCTAAAGAAGAAAGATTACAGTAAAATTTCTCCTCAACTTTTCGCTTATTTTTCCCAAACTTGCCACAATTTTTAAGACTTTTGATGTTCTACAATCTTGTAGAGGAGATTGAAATCTACAACTTTGCAGATCATCAAAAAGTATAAAAATTAGTGGAAGTTTAAGAAAATGAGAGAGAATACGCATAAAAAAAAGTGTTTTTAGATGCCCCTCGGAGACGATGTTCTACTATTTTGAATGCCTGGAGAACAAATGTTCTCAAAGAATACGGGTCTGGCTGCTGTTAGCCTTGAGCTGTGCTGGTCTCTCCACTATAATCGGCTGCATAGCCGCCATATTTCACTATTGTCTTTGTTGTCTTCGAGCCGACTCTCCCAAGGACCATATTTCCCATCTCTAAATGTGCATATCCAATAAAAATGAGAACATGTGTTCGCTCAAATCACATGTGCCCGCTGGATTTGTCCATTCACAAGCTTAGGAAGTCAACATCCGCTCGTTTAATTCTCAAATATTCTGAGAAAACTTTTTTCAAAATAGAAACTCTCCTTTTTGCTTGTGTCTTTTCTAATTTCCCGCGAGAATTAGCGACAACATTTTTTTCGTCTTTTTTACAAAGAGGAAACCTGGAGAAACCAAGTGTAAACCAGAAGAGCTGTGCGAGTCCAAAATTGAACCAAAGGTTGAATTGCACTTTTATTTGACTTTTGTTTCTCTTTGTCTCTCTCACCCCCTCTCGCTGGTTGGTTGAATTGTAAAAATCACACTTTTTGGTCCGATTATTCGATGCGTCTAGACTACCCCCCACCAACGCCTTTTGAATCAAACGCTTGAGACATTCTGTACTTTCTCTATTTAGAAACGGTTAAAATCTTATTTCATGTATCTTCCTTCGATTAAAAGTGGCATTTTTTTCATCATTTTTTATGTTCATCAAAGTTGTAGAGGATATCAAGAGCTACAACTTTACAAAACATCAATAAATGTAAAAAGCGCGTAATAAAGCGGAAGCAGGCCATCTTTTGAGATACTGCAACTTGAATGGCTCTCATTTGGAAAAACCCTATTTCCTAGGGGTTGCCTCAATTTTTGTAAGAAATCATGTTTCAGGAGATCGAGTACTATAACTTTGTAGAACATTGCAAGTTAGGAAAGCAAGTGGAAAATGCCTAAAAAGTTGCTTTTTCGGTGGTTTTTAATCTAATTAATCCAATCCTCCAATTTCTTTTAAAGCATAGGTGAGCCGCTTTGAATCAACAGCTGTTTTACGCGCTCATTCCCCTGCGCGGCAAAATGCGTATTGAGAGGAGATTCGAGAGCTCTCAAACTTATTTGGGAAGTAAATGGATCCCCCTCCTGCTGCGTTTATAAACAATTCTAGGAGGGTCTCTCTTTTCGTTTCTATCTATTTGATGAGAATAAATTTAGCGATAGTTTTAGACTGAAGAAGTCGTACGGTTTGATGAATGCGCAACGCTGAGTCAATGCCACGTTTTGGGAGAAACGGCCTTATAGTTTTTACGGTCTTCCTGATAGGTTTGATCGATCATCATCTGTCAAATATAACAAATCTCTTAGCTCTTGTCATTTTGGTGAGGAATTTCTCTTCTTTCGCTGGGAATCTTTCTTCAGATGTTCTCGCCTACAATATATCAAAGTTGGTCTCTTTTTTAAATTCTCTTATTTTGCAGTAATAACGCCCAAGTTAGTGGCTTACTCAAGAAGATACAAGAATTAGAAGCAGAAATAGTTAAATTAAGAGGACTTTTGCATGTCGGAGAGAGAACAACGTGGGTTTTTATTTTGAGTTTTTAACAGATTGGCTCGCCAATATAAAAAAAAGAGAATGACTGCGAAATTGCCCACGAAAATCTTCTTTTTTTTATTTGTTGATGAATTAAACTCCCCAATTTGGTTTCACTTTTTTGGCGTTTTATTCACATCTAGGGGATTTATGATATTTTGCAAAGTTTTAGAGCTTAGTTTTGCCTATAACTTTCTAGAACATTAAAAATTATAAAAATTGGTGTAAATGGCCTAAAAATTGAAATCAATTTGGAGAGTTCTTCTAATAGAGTGAATACTGTAAATCGCGCCGATTCCAACTTCTAGCTTGATTTTCTTAATCTTCCCACAATTTTTAGAATTTTTGATGTTCTGCAATCTTGTAGAGGAGATTGAAATCTACAATTTTGTAGAACATCAAAAAGTATAAAAATTAGTGGAAGTTTAAGAAAATTAAGCAAGAAGTTGAGAATTATAATCAGAAAATCAAATTAAATTTTCTAGGAAGTATGTCCAATTTTCCAGAGCGAAAGCTTTTCCGAAAGTGAGATATCGCAATGAGAATTCGATGAAAAGAATTCTCGTCACAGGAGGAGCCGGCTTTGTCGGCTCACATCTCATCGACAAATTGATGAGAGATGGTCACGAGGTTTTTTTCTTTTCTTTCGCCTTTCCACCAGCTCTTTTAGGTCATTGCTTTGGACAATTATTTCACAGGAAGGAAGCGAAATGTTGAACATTGGATTGGTCATCCGAATTTTGAGCTAGTCCATCACGATGTGATCAATCCCTATTTTGCCGAAGTCGATCAAATCTATCATCTGGCCTCTCCAGCATCTCCTCCTCACTACATGTACAATCCTGTGAAAACAATCAAAACCAACACGATTGGAACCATCAATATGCTCGGCTTGGCTAAGTGAGCTCTTTTTTAGTCGGATTTATTCATTTTCCCTATTTATCCAGCTTTTTGGCTACAGTAAGCCTTATGGATCGCATTTTTTTCTCCATTTTTCGCTGTCTTTCATAATTTTCGATGTTCTACAAAAATGTAGCCCTTGATCTCCTCTACAACTTTGCAGAGCATCAAAAGCTTTAAAAATCAACAAACTTGTCTCAAAACCGACTTCGAAAAGAGACTATTTAGACGAACAAAGGCGACGGTTCTTCTCGCTTCAACATCAGAAGTTTATGGAGATCCAGAAGTTCATCCGCAGTCGGAAAGCTACTGGGGACATGTAAATACAATCGGGCCAAGGAGCTGCTACGATGAGGGGAAACGAGTAGCTGAGTCATTGATGGTCGCCTACAATCGAATGGTATTTCATCTTTCCAACTTCCCAAACAAATAGGCTTTTTAGGAGGGAATTCCTATTCGAATAGCGAGGATTTTTAATACCTTTGGGCCGAGGATGCACATGAATGATGGACGAGTTGTCTCGAATTTTATTATTCAAGCACTTCAAAATGAGTCGATGACGGTTTGTTTTAAAAAAAGAAGAAGATTCATTTATCGTTTAGGTTTATGGCGACGGGTCTCAAACTCGCTCTTTCCAATATGTCGATGATCTCGTAGATGGGCTGATCGCTCTAATGAACAGCAATTATTCTCTCCCAGTCAATTTGGGCAATCCTGAAGAGCATACCATCAAAGAATTTGCCTCAATAATTAAGAATTTAATAGGTAAGCCAAGAAATCATTGAATGAAATATCTAAATCTTTTAGGAAGTAAGTCAGAAATAGTAAGCAAAGAGCCTCAAATTGATGATCCACAGCAAAGGAAGCCGGAAATTTCGAGAGCAGCGAAGGAGATCTCATGGAAGCCAAAGGTACCATTTATTCTAAAACAAAAAAACTCTCAACTTATCGTTTATTTTTCCCAAACTTGCCACAATTTTTAAGACTTTTGATGTTCTGCAAGATTGCAGAGGAGATTAAAATTTACAATTTTGCAGAACATCAAAAGATATGAAAATAGCTCAAAATTGGGGAAAATTGGAAGCGACAGTACCCCTAAAGTCGAAAGTCCCGTATAGAAAGTTTTATTTTCTTCCAGGTGAATATGCTGGATGGACTTCGGAAGACAATCGTCTATTTCAAGGATGAAATCGATCATAATAAGCTTGGAGAAGCTTCATCCGATAGTTAGGAGAAGCCAATCACACTTCAGTCTTTCATTTTTCTCCTCACTTAGAAAGTAAAGAAAGCCAGTTTTTGTCGTTTTACATCTAGTTTCGCTATCGAGAATCTCTTCTAAAAACGGATTGCCTGCTCCCCGATTCTAGTACACAACGAGTCTCTTCACTTGACATAATTGTGGCCTTTTCATTGTGATTTTGGATTGAATAATAATAGATGTCTATATTTGTATATCACAAAGAGCTTAATAATAAATTTCTAATTTATTTCATTTTGTTGCTTGAGGTTGCTTGTTGTTAATCGATAATTGCTTACTTTAGTTTATTTTTCAACTTTTTCCAGGATGAATAATGACTTCAGAATGGGAATGCCTTCAGCGAAGAAGCGCCGATTGGATTTGGAAGACTCCTTTGAAGAGGAGCCAGTGATTGTTAACAAATCGAATAGTCCAAATGATTCGTTCGATGAAGATGTTGAAATTGAACCCGGGCCGTCGCTAGTTGTAGGTTAGTTGGATTTTTTTAGAAGTACTTTTTTTTTTAGAAAGAATACTCCAAACGCAAGCTCTTCAACAGAATCGAAAAACATCTCAAGGTTTGAATCGTCCTCCAAGTGTGAATCAATCGTTAAATCGAATACCTTCAACGGTATAATTTATTAGAACTATCTAATAATTATAATTTTCAGGATGCCTCTACTTTTCAAAGGCATGTTAGACCGAAGTCTCCTGTCATTTCAACGCAATCAACGACGTCGACTATTCTTACGGTTTGGCTTTTCTTTTTTATGTTTTATGGGCGACATTTCAGGGTGGACATAAAGAAAGCGGAGTAGTTTTAATGCTAAATAAGCGAAATGAAAATTTATCACGACAGTTGGATGATGCGAGAAGAGAAAAAGTATCAAAAGAGTTATACCATCTTCAGGAGAAGAAGATGATGGAGGAAAATTATAAGAAACAGTTGAAGACAATACAATCAGAAAAAGAACAACTAGTTTGTTTTTTCTCCAACTTTTTATTATTCATTTATAGCAAAGAGAATTAGTGTCCATGAGTTTTCGACAGGAAAACTACTTGAATATGACTATAGCGGATTCACATAATAATTCGATTGGACATAAAACATTTGTGCCAACTAAACCGGTGGATAGAAGGCCAGGTCCTCAACAATCGAGTCGACTTGCATGGATGAAAAGGCCAAATTCATCCAATAATTCAGTAAGAATTTCTTAGTCAATTTGATTATATTTCTTTAGACGTTTAAACAACCCATTCAGCCACATCCAGATGATAGAGGTGATCTATCCTATGTCCATGTATCAACACAACTAATAGAAAATTCAAGTAAGTCATTTTTGGTAGTTAAGAATAGAATATTTTTAGTGTTTATTGGTCAATTTGATAGAGAGAATGAGCTACATCATGTTGAAGCACCCAACATTCCTACTGTAGATTCTGAATGTCAAACGGAAAAAGAGGTCTCCCGTCATATTATAGTAAGATGAGACTTTTAACAAATGTCTTTTTTCTCTTTTAGAATGTTAGTCAACGCGAAGCCGTTATAGAAGGTCTACTTTTCTCAGCAAGTAGAATGTCTGTGGAAGACTTTAACGCCTGTAATTTACGCGATCTCTGTCGCAATAGTCAATATAAGCCACTGGTGAGAGCTAAATCTCGCTCTGGCCAATAATAGTACAAGTTTTGCTCGTTCAGTTTTAGTTATATTTTTTTTATAAATACATACAATTTGACATTATCAACATCCGTTTCCGCCAAAGTCGCTCACAGTTTGGGAAAAATAGTGATTATTATCATCGTATGAGGTTGTGACAAGAAGGCCATCAGAACAATTAGAGTCTTCATCATCTAAATTTGCGTTAGATCTTCAGGCTTTTTAGATATCTCACCTGTGCAGACTGTCTGAGTATTTGGAGCCATATCTTCCTTATAGAAGACCTCAAATTTATGGTGATAATATCCCTCGAAGTCCTCATTTGGAACATGAGGTACAATATCTCTGTAAGTTTACTTTTTCTGATTTATTCCAGAAATGACTTACCTCCAATGAGTTACACGGAAAGTGTAGTCCATTTGGCTGTCGTGAGCATTGGCAAAGTTACGATCGCCTGTTCTTGGCTGACCATAGGTGATTAGTTTCACTTGAGAGGAGGGGACTACTCCAGAGGCTACGACGTAAGACGCTGCTAGAGAAGCCAGTGCTCCTCCAAGAGAATGGCCAGTAATCCAGACTTCGTATGTCGGGTTGGCATTTCTTAAAGTCAAGAAGTCATTCTTCATGCCATTGTTCCAAAGAGTGGTGAAAGCATTTCCAAAATAGGATGCTACTTTACCCCCAGCGATCCAAGCCATCTGCAAACGATTCATAATCTTTAAGATAGCTATAATACCTGACTGGCCAAAGCGCTATCAGCAGCTGAGATCATCTGGAGGAATCCCTTGTTGCCTCTGAAATGATTCATTGGGAGATATACATCATTGGCATCATTTTTATCTACCGAGATAAGACTTCGGTCAGGAGAATCTGTCCTTAGCCTTTGCTCTAATGATTCACCTTTTTTTTGGGCTTCTTCTCAACAAAAAAGCTAATCTTTTTGAGGGTACTGTATTAGCCAAATTCCTAGAGATCCTTTCTCACTCTTGGATTCAAAATTCGCAAGAAAAACCAACCTATAGCTAATGACGATGGCCTTCTGGGAAGGAATTACGGCTGTATAGCCAGAACACATATCAGGAGCGATAGTCGAGCATTTGGCACTCAAAGATCGTTGCACCTAATTGATGTTTATTTTTCCAAAATTTAAAAAAAAACCTTTCCATCTCCGAAGGTTTTGGTTAAGCAGTCCTGAGGATAACTCGAGTAGGCGGCAGCAGCCAGCGGAAACATCTGATTTCGAGTGAAATCATCGGAATAGGTGGCTGTCTGGGCCAGCGGCAGAAGGGCTACAAGCGCTAGGAGAAGCATGCTTCGGACTGATTTTGATAAGGCTAGGGGCGAGAAGGCGGGCTCTTTCAAGAAGAAAGAAACACTCGCAACTACGAAGAGTCATTCTCTGATTAAAAAGGTCACTTACTGAATCAATTCAAATGCGATTGGAAGGCTTTTAGAGTCGGCGAAACTCCACTAGTTTTTAAAATTTAAAAAAAAATCAAGAATCAAACTATAAATAAAGGAAAATAAGAGAACTCAAACTTTATCACAACGGAAAACGAATTACTCTTCCTTCTCGGTCGAAGTCACATCAAACGAGAAATCGCTGGGAACTTGGTAAACTTCCTTCCAGCCGCCTCCATACTCGACCAGCCGAATGTTTCTCTCAACCAAGGACTCTTTCTTCCTGCTCTCTTCAGATTCTGTCGTTGTTGTTGTGAATTTATCTCCCATCGTATTTCCAAGTGAAGTCGAAGGCCTTGAGGTTCTCGTAGTTTCAGTCGATAGTTGTCGTCTCTGTAACCTCCTGGGAGGAACCTTTTTAGAAATATTAGGAGGCGGAGATGGAGGTCTTCTCACTTCTTCAGCCTCTTCTTCTCTAACCTTTGGACTCACTGGCTCCTCAGCTATTCTCTTCTGATTACTTTCATCTTCAACTACCGGTCTCGCAGCTGCTGCTGGTGGCGGCGATGCAATTGGAGTAGAGGATGATCTTGGCGACCTGACGGCCTTATTCTGTTCAACTTTCTTCTTATCTTTGCTCTTCTTTTTCTTCTTTCGGCATATTATGCAGATTATTGCTATTCCAGCAATTAACAGAATAATAACCACCACAACTATAATTAAAATCCACCAAGAGAATTCATCCGTTTCTTCTGAAAAAAAACCTTCTCTTTCTCTCTCTCTCACTCTTTACAACTAACGTTTTGGATTTACTGTAGTTGTGCTTGTCCTTGACGAATTTATCAAACTAGATTCTGTTGTTGTTCTCATCGCATCTTCTGTAGTTGGTCCTGCTGCTGAAAGAACTTGAGGCGACGATGCCATGGCTTCTTCGACGAATTCTTCTGTTTCATTGCTGGCTGATGTATCCCCAATAGTCGTCACTTCAGCCGATGTTTCTGGATGGCTGGTTGTTCTTTCGGTCTGAATTGTCCCATCAGTCGCTCTTCCCATAGTCGTTTTTTCCTCTCGCTGAATTGTCGTCTTATCAGAGCTTCCGAAAACTTCAACTGTCGTTTGAATGAGAGGTGGGCTTTTTGTGCTTGACACGACTCCAGAAGTTATCCCTCCAGTCGTCGTTGTATTTCTCGTCATCGTCTGCCCTCCAAACGGGACAATAACTGGCATTCTCGATTGAGTGCTATTACTAATAGCAATAGTTGTATTCCCCATAGTCGTTTCTCTTGTGAAATGTGTCTGTGAAGTGTGTCCTGTGGATGAATTTCTTGTTACTTCGATCTGAATTGGAAAGCTGGTGGTGCTCGTCGATTGACTTATCGTTCCATTCATTTCAAAAGTTGTATTTTCTACACGAGGAGTTTGACCGATCGTCGTATTTCCAACAAGTGGTGGGATTTGCAATCCGCTTGTACTCGAATTGAAAAGAGAAGTCGTCGACCTCTCTGCTGAGATCCTCGTCGTCATCACTACAGTTGTGGTCTCATTTCTTGTGACATTTCGAGGTTCTTTAGTCACTTCCCCAATAGGCATTCGATTGGTACTTCTAGATGCTTCTATTAGTGGATTTCGTGTAAAATTTCTCGTAGCTGTCCCATTTTGAAGTGGGAGACTCGCCGTTGTGGTCTCCTGCCTCATAGGAGTCGTTAAGCTACTGTTTCCCCAAAAAATTGTTGTCTTATTTTCTCCAGGAAGGACTAAAACTTTCCATCAAGAAAGAAAGAAATACCTGTTGCTTCAATTGGACGAGTTGTTCGGCCGATAGTCGATTCATTTCCAGTGATATTTCGAGGTTCTTTAGTCACCTTCCCAATTGGCACTCGATTAGTACTTCTGAATGCTTCTATTGGTGGATTTCTTGTTATATTTCTCGTAGTTGTCGCATTTTGAGGCGAGATCCCCTGAGAAACTGTTGCCCTCAGTCCATTGTTTAGGATAGGAGTCGTCTTTCCCATGGCAATTATCGAAGTGTTCTGGATATTTGCCACGCCTCGAGTCATGTTTTTCACTTGTTGGATAATTGGAATTCCTTCGGATGGTTTATTGCCTCCTTTTCCTATGGATGAATCAGCCATCTTGATTCTCCTTGCTCTTATAGGCACCTTCATATCATCGAGGGAATCCACCAAATTCATCCCATCTGCCTTTTTAAACTAGAAAAGGAGATATTTTTAACCAAATAGACAAACTGTTAGAGACAACCCGAGCAATTTTCCAAATTCTTGCATAAAGTTTTTGAAATTCTCTTCCTTTGAATCCCTCGAATTATAGCTATAGTCTAGATTGACTACTGGCAGATCGGAAGAAAAGGATAGACGAAAGAAGAGGAAAGCAACGAGAAAGGAAAGGTTCATTGTTTTGCAATAAAATCTCTTAAAGATTATCATCTGTAGAATCCAGGAATGCCCATTTCTGAAAGAAACAAGATCTAACGGATATCTTTTATCATAGAAAACGTGTATTACAAATTACACAATTTGTTTAATATTAAATCTATACGTCTATTATAGGGGATAAAATAGGAGAAGATAACAAACGAATTTTATATTAAAATTGGCGAACAGCTCGGAACCATTTTAGGAATGAGTTTCGACGAAGTGGAGAAGGATGAGCACACGAGAAGCGTGGATTTTTTCTAGTTGGTTCGGGCTTAATTGGGGAAATATCGGGTTCACTCTGCGTACAATGAACTGAAAAAAAGAATAAACAAGCCAAAGGAAAATGATCGTACCTGGCCAGTCTGCTGCAGAACTGCAGCGCTTATTGGCTAGGTAGGAAAATCGAATTGGCTCTCCATATAATTGCTCAAGCTTCTGCTTGATAATGCTCCTTGGGTAAAATGCATCGTAATTTGTGACTTTAAAGCGTGTATATTCCTAAACAATTAATAGATAATCAATAAAAGAATTAGCAAACCTCACAGAAAGTTAATTTATACCATTCGAATTCTTTTAACATTTTGATTGATGCCCGTTCCACAGATTTTTTCTTCAACATTGCGTCGAGAATACTAAAAAATTATGCGTTAATCTTTTCTAAGAAACTTATTTTTTAAATTCGTCGGAAAGAGGAATATCTGGAGGTAAAATATAGTCTTCTTCGCAAATTTTCGAATACAATTGAAGGATCTGCAAATAGACGGGAAGAGTTATAAATTACTTGACAAGGCGATGACCAGGGAATTTTCCCGCACACCATATAATAAAGAGTAACTCCAGCAGCAAAAATGTCTATTTTGGATCCGCTGAACTCACATGCATCGCCGCTGACTGCTTCCGGGGCTTTAAATGGAGGTGTTCCTTTATCTGAGCTAATTAGATCATTGCCCTGAGATTCAAAATGTGATGGTGATGATTCAATAAGAAAAATTACTTTGCATATGGAAAGTTCCTCAGCTACCCCAAAGTCGCAAATTTTTAGCACAAAATCACTTGAAAGAAGTAGATTCGTCGGCTTTATATCGTTATGAATTATTCCCTGAGAGTGCAAATATTCTAGCCTATAAGTTTAGAAAAATACATATTATAAACTTGTTATACCCATCAACTAGTTGAATGAAGAGATAATGTGCATCTGGTTCGACAAGATACTTGCTACTTGTTGATTTGATTAGCTGATCGACTGTTCCAAAACAGAATTCCATCACAATATAAGTTTTCTTCTTCTCATTAGATCGGAATGTCTATTGTGGCTGTAAATTAAAAGAAAAAAAATGGCAAACCTCTATAAGTTGCACTACATTTTTATGTTGTAACCTTCCCATCACCCGTATTTCTCGTTCCAAATTTACTATCCCATTGGGTATCTTTTTAACCGAGTGATAGCTAACTATCTTTACTGCTCTTCTAACAAGGGTGTTTTCGTCAATAACTTCCTAACAAATTATTAATAAGCAAGCCATTTAATTACTTTGACTTTGCCAAAGGCTCCTTGACCAATCACTCCACCAAATAGATAATTGTTTAATATCTTGACAGGCTTCACGAATGGATATTCAATTTCCTCTTGAAGTGATATTATTTCCTAAAAAGATTATAATACTAATTAGAACATACTGAAGAAGAGAATCGTGAGTCTAAGTACGAGAGTCTCTAAACGATTGATTTTATTTTAAAAAATAAAAATAAACTAACCGAGTCAAGCGTTTGAGTCTCATCATAAATACTTCTATCGTCGCATGTAGATTCCATGCTGAAAATCTGAAAGAATAGATAAAATAGTCGAGGAATAAAGAGGTCGCTTTCACAAAGGAAATGAGAATTCATCATTGAAAAAAGTCGATCAGCAGAAAAAATAAATCAAACGCACACGACTGCATAAAAGGAGGATGAAAAATGAAAACAGTCCACAGAGAGTGCGAAACGAATCAAGCAGAGAGCAGTTGAAAATTATGGGTTGTGATTCAGCTAAAATTTGGGCTTTCGTTTCCTTTTATTCTATTTCTCTCCACTAGTTGACTTTTTCTAGAACGAAGATGTTTGGAAGATTGCTCTCATCGTTTGCAAAACTAAATGTTTCGTGGAGTAAACATGAGGTTTGTGGTATTCTTTTTGCTTAAGCCTTTATTCCTTTTTTAGATAAGAAAGCTTTCAGTTTCGCCGATGTTATTAGATAGCATTCGTGATAGCCAGAGGGCTGGAGTAAAATCAAGCGGCCATTCACAGGTTTTTATTCAATGTTATAATCAATTTGGCTATGTTTTCAGGAAGTAAATGAAGGAACAACCGGTGCTGGTCTTCAAACTTCGGTAAATCTTACGGGGGTTGATAACCGTTTTCCAACAGCTGAAACACTCAAACAGGTTTATTTTTTTATATTTTAGGCAATGCTTTAGACATTTTTCGGCATTCTTTATCGAGAACTTCCGATTGTTTATATTAAAGCGACTAAAAATAATACATTAGTCACTGTGACAGATCATAAGGTTTGGGTGCCCTTTTTAACATTCAGTAATTATAAATGATAGAATAAAGTAATCACGTATACATCTTGTCGATTAGAGGGTTTTAAAAACGCAAAGAAGAAGACAACAATCGCTGGACAGACGACTGGAGTTGCTGCTGGACATCGTTTGCTAAGACGAGGAATAAAAGCAGTCCGAGTTCAGGTTTGCTTTCATTTTTTATCGAATCCCGCTATTCCAGGTGAAAGGCATTGGACCTGGCCGCATGACATGCGTGAAAGGACTAACTGCAGCAGGCGTCAATGTTATATCTCTAACGGATCATTCCGCTTTATGTGAGCTTGGACCCCGTCCTCGCAAGATCAGAAGGATCTGATAAATTTTTGTTTCTACTTCTCTTTTTTAAAGGCTTCCGCCTAACTTCCCCTTGTGATTCATTCGCTAGGGGCTTCTTTGAACTCTCTCTGAAGATCCTCGGGACGTCTAATCTTCTAATCGGATAACTTGGCTGAGCCGTCGCGTCTCCCCAGCAACGAGCGAAAACATCTACAGGAAATCTTCTGAGGTCCCGCCTCTATCAAGCTCAATGCCTCATCTCGCTGATTGCGACTCTCCTCGCATAGGTTGTTCCTTCCTCCAAAAGTTTGCTCTCCTTCTATCTCTTTTATTTGTTATTTTTCAAGCTCTGAGTCCAAATCGATCTACTACAATATTCTAATTATTTCAGAAAATGCTCAAATGGATCAGCGAAATTACTTTTTCTGCTGAAACACCTCGCACGCGGCAATCTCAATTAGATTGTCAGCAATTAAGCCTTGAAGAGCTCACCACTGTCACAGATATTGTTGTCAATGAGGTCGAGAATCAAATCATCGAGCATGAAAATCATAAGGAAAAATCTCGTGTTTTGGAAGTTCACGCCTCCAGACTTCCCGACTACAGCTGGCTGATGAGTTCTGACCAAAAGCCGAAAAAATACCTTACCATGCAGGTAATTTCACCCCAAAGTAAATCACTTTCTAGGAGAAATTCAAAGTAGTCCACGCTTGCGAACGCTTGAGATATGAGGAATTTATTAAAGCTGTGAACAATTTCAAGGCTCGTGTAGAGGTAAATTCAAGCAAATAAATAAAATAAACTCTCTTTTCAGGGGAATTACGACAAATACAACCGGACAGAGATCTTGGAAATATTCTCAAATTGCGCCAGCGAAGTGCTCGCTACCCGTCCGCGTAATGTCAAAGTTTCGGATGTCCTCAAGAAATATACACGCTCGGGCAGTGTCAATGCAGTCAGCTTCACAACTGGAGGCCTCTTCGGTTCGGAGGAAGTCCAAGTAGGCTCAAAGAGTCCTCGCCAGCCATATTCCGCTCGCACTTATGGCATCTACGACAGCATTGTCTAAATCAATCAAAACTACTGTATCCCCTCGAATAAAAGGAATTTCCCCAATTTGCTCATAACTTTTGAACCTTTTCTCTTTGCAATTTTCAATGTTCTGCAAAGTTGTAGCCATCAATTTCCTCTATAACTTTGCAGAACATTGTAAAATCTAAAATTCCGAAAAAAAAATGAAAAAGTTGGGTGTCTTTACTCATATTCGAGGGAATACGGTATATCCGTCATTTCATCGAGATTTCTAATATTGCTTATGTGATAAATCTGTCATAAAAATTGAAATAAATAGTTTAACTTCACAAGATTTTTTTTAAGGAAAAAGGTGTCCAGAAATTGATAAATACTGTAACTTCTCTAATTCCATATGTTCACCCTTTTTGGGTACTGTAGCTCAAAATTGGCCATTTTTCCGGCGAGAAATGCCTTTTTTATAATTGCGGATGTTCTACAAAGTTGGAGATTTCAATCTCTTCTACAAGTTTGCAGAACATTGAAAAATATAAAAATTGTCGGAAAAGCCAGGAAAGAATCAGCGAAAGTTCCCACAAAACCAGAAAGTGAAAGAGAAAAGTTTTGATTGGCCTCCGACGCCTTTTGACGACCACATTGTCCTGGATGATTGTACTAATGATTGAAATCGAGTCTTCCCGCAACATATCAAGTCTCTCTCGCCGTCAAAAAGTTTCGATCCAGCTCGGTTGACCTCCAGGTGGTATTTGTGCGGCTGCGGCTTTTGTCTCTCTCTCGCCATCCCGTTTCGTCTCCCCCCTGTTAGCCCCAGCATCCGAAACCTGTTGGCTTCGTCGTCTTCAAGCCGGAAGGTTCCGCCCCCGAGTTCTCGTCGTCAAACGCTATCTCCCGAGAGCTCCATTGTCGTCCAATGCTGCTTCTCATATTTGCCCTTATCCTTCTGCCAAAAGGTCAGTCTTCTTCGTTCTCACTCCTGGAACAAACCGGACCAGGATTCGCGCCAAAAACGAGTTTGGCTAACGGACAAAACACTGCCACTTGACCGCAAGAAAACCGAGAAAACTCATGAGAGAGAAAGGAAAAATAAGTGACGTCCCCTCGCAAATCCTACCGTACAGATAATCCAAGATTTTGATGTATAGAATTAGTCGCAACAGTTGATGTTTGCTTACTTTTGAGTAAATTCAGCTGATGGAACGGTTATGGGATGCGAGGATGCGGATAAAAAATGCGTTGAATGGGCAGCTCAAGGCGAATGTACATCGAACGCTGTCTGGTGAGCTGCTTCCTTTCTGATTTTAACACCTCGCGTAGGATGATGGCCAATTGCCGGAAGTCTTGTCGCTCCTGCCAAGGGGGAGATAAAGCTTGGCAGCTGCGCCAGCACATCCAGACGACATATCAGAACACAACCGATACAGCCATGAAGAACGTCCGGATCGAATCGGTTCGAATTAATAACGTTGAAATTGTGAGTCTCACACCTCGCCCAGCCAAAAGAAAAAAGTCTAGGACGAACGCAGACAGAATGTGAAAGTTTTCGGACGGATGGTATTGGTCAGTTTGCCATTTTTTTAGACGAAAACAAGTAAATAAAGAGCTGGAATGATTCGATGGTCGCCTGGGATAAGCAGAAGTGGGGATTAAGTTGGCTCAACTTCTATTGGGTACAAATCTGGACTCCCATGGTCATTCAAATCAATGGGTAGGTAATGAGATTCTTCTGATTTTTGGATTTTGGAAACAAAAAATATCAAAAGCAGAGAAAATTGAGGAAAGAAGTCTTCTCCCAACTTCTCCTCAATTTGCTGAAATTTTCTATTTGATTTCGTATTTTTAAATATGCTGCAAAATTATAGCCCTTGATCTCCTCTACAAAATTGTAGAAACATCATTTTTTGTGACAAATATGATTGAATTCAGAAAAATTGAGATTCTCGGTACTACTTTTTGACTTGAAAGGCTGGCTATAGCCCAAAAACGAGGGTTTTTAAAGAATTTTATAATTTGCGATGTTTTCAAAGTTGTAGAGGAGGTCAAGGGCGGCAACTTGGCAAAACATCGTAAGTCATAAAACCAATTGGGAAATGTCAAAAAATCATGGTCAAGTTAGGGCTTTCGTTAGACTTAATTTGCTGTAAATAGTCCAAAGAGAGAGAGAGAGAGAATCAATAATTTTTCAGAGCGAGTACCTCGAATCCTGGACAAGTTACATCTAAAGTGCTGGCGGCCAACTATACCGGTCAGGTTTATCTCTGGGCTGATTTCTCCTTCACCAGTCCCTATCGATTCCAATATGACGATTATCCGAACGACATTCAGAGAGCAAGTTCCCCCTTGGAGATTAAAAAAAAAGTTGTTTAGGTTTGCTACAAATTCGACGATAAACGACTTCTTGCCGTTCATTTTAGCGTCTCGGACGGGGTAAAGAACAAAGAACGAGAAGCCACAACTGACCCGTACGTGGCCGGCTGGAAGATCGTCGATGTCGATGTTATTGTAAGTTTTTTTCTTATCCAAAACTGAGATCTAAAGGAATCACAATTCTCATTGGAAGCTCTATCGGATCCAAAGAAGAATCCCTTCGATGTGCAAGCTGATAACTGCGAGCTGTGCGTCTCATTGAGAAGGAATGCCGTCTATTTCAATTCCGAAATGCTTCTACCCGCATTGCTAACCAGCATGTTTACAGTTTCCGCCGTCTTTTGTTTGTTTCTACTCGCTTAAGCAATTCTCTTCTATTTTAGGCCAATTATCCAAGAGACAGCCTATGATCTTGGCGTTGAGTGTCCTCACTCAAATTCTAGGTTTAATCCTGATTTCGCAGCGCCTTCCCTCATTCACTGCCCACACTCCCACAATTTGTAAGTCGAAAAACAAGGGAAAAAACAAAAAAATTCTAGTGAGATTTGCTGCCTACAATCTGCTAATGACCGGAGTTCTGTTTGTTGTAACCTTGGTTTTGGAAAGATTGGCCTCAACTCCATCGGATATTCCACCTCCTCATTCGATTGATACTTTAGTTGGATTGGTGGATAAGATTCTCCCAATTCCGAGGGTAAATTTAGGCAAAAAATGGATCGTATATAGTATCCAAGCACTTTTTTTAAAAAAATTTTTTATGATTTTCCGAGGGTTTTTAGTTGAAATCTCATACTTTTTACAAAGTTTATGAGGAAATTAGATGATTTAATCGCAAAATTCGAGTGGAAAATCATTTTAAAATTCAAAAAAGCGCGCGAAAAGACTGTAAAGACGCTAAGTCCAGTGTGAAGAGAGAGAAAATAACGAGCCTTTTTTAGAAAAGTAAACACGAGGATCCTTCACTTCTATACGCACCATTAGCTCATGCCCTGAATCATTGTGTTTTTGTTTTCACGGCTATCCTTTATTTTGTTGTCATCGTGTTTTGTTTCGTTTTTTGATTGTGTAGAGATTGCTAATAAGATGCTACAAATATATTATATCAAAGCATGCATTTGTTGATTTTTTGTGCCCAAGACTCATCTAGACGGAGTTGAAAATTTCTCTCACTGCTCACACATTTGCCTTCTCTTTTATTGAGCCAAGGTTTGCATATTGTTAGGCGTTGGCAAATATATTGCGCGAGATGGAGGAATTTGTCATTCTAGCTCTACTCGGCTGATAGAGAAGACGCCGATCAGTCCATTTTTATAGCTGAAAATGTCCAAAAATAATTACTTTCTGTTCTTTTCACTCAACTATATGCTCCAATCGTTTATTTGCACAAGCGATACGGTTTGACAAAATTATGGTTCTGCATTTTTGCGTCTGATCGGAGTGATCAGATGTGACTCATTAGTGATCGTATTTTGTTTCTTTTAGTTTTCATCTTTATTTTTGTCTTTTATCGCATTAAGATAGTTTCAGGGAACTAAACTATGTCGTCTCCAGAAAGATCAGCAGAAGAGGGATATGCAGAAGAGGGACGTCCTCATTCGAATTCAGAGTTAGTTTTTCTTTTATTTCTGCGCAATTCTTACTTTTTGTTGCTTGATAGTATTCGGTGAATATCAGCGCGTGACATGATAAATTATGTTGAGCGGCCTTACCGGTTAATCGGGGAATCTATTCACTCCGTTCACCTCCCTCACAACACTCAAAATGCTAGAGTTGGTAAATTCATTAAAATTGGCGGAAGTTGCTTCTATTTTTTTCACCATGATGCTCTAATTTAACAAAGGAGCTTTAAAAACAATTATGGGAAAATTTAAGTATAGTCCTCCACTCCAGCATGCCCTTACCGTTGAATTATAGCCCCTCATTCTATAGCGTTCTATAGACTAATTTAGTGGGGGTCTATTTTTATATGGCCTGTTTTGGGGGAATATATTTTAATGATAATATTTTTTTTTAACTCCCCATTTGTATTAAGGGGGTGCCTTTTTTAAATTACCCGGACCTATTTGGCAAGAGTACGGCAGTTCACGAGTATTGTAGAGGATAGGAAATGAACGGGAAAGAAAGGTCAAATCTAATTGGATTTGGAGGAGGTGGGGGCTTATTTTAAATTAAAAAAGACCCCCAATAATAGTGGGCTGTCTGTTGTAAATTTAAAAAAATACCCACCAAAGAAATAATAAAGGGGATGTTTATTTATATTTAATGGGGGGTGAAATTAAATGCAGTGTAGATTACACTTAAATGGGGGTTCATAGTTAAATGTAATCATGGGGGCTATACTTAAATTTGTCAGTGGGGGAACATATTTAAATTTGTGGGGGACATACTAAAATTATCCCATTCACTCCGTTCACCTCTCTCACAACACTCAAAATGCTAGAGTTGGTAAATCCATTAAAATTGGTAGAAGTTGCTGCTATTTTTTTTCACCATACTGCTTTAATTTAACAAAGGAGCTTTAAAAACAATTATTATCTATATTGTTTCAGTTCGAAAGGGACTCATTTATACAATGTCCTCGGCATAGCTAAGAACGCTACTGATGATGACATTAAGCGTGCTTATCGAAAACTTGCCCTGAAGTATCATCCGGATAAGAATTTAAATGGAGATCCAACAACAACAGAAAAAGTAATTTTATCCATCATTCTTAACTCTTTCTTTTTTAGTTTAAAGAAGTTAATTATGCAAATACAGTTCTTTCTAATCCTAAAAAGCGAAAGATATACGATGAATTGGGTGAAACAGGTAAGCTTATTTATTATATTCTTGTCCACTTTTTAATAATAAAACACTTTTGAAAATTTAGGTCTCAGGATGTTGGAACAGTTTGGAGAGGATAATGACTACTTGCTAACATGGATCTCCACACCTTGGCTTCGAGTTAGTCCATTTATTTTATATCTTTTCAGTTGATTTAACGGCAATTCATAACAGGGAACTATCAAACCGTTTCAGTATCTTTTCTATGGTTTCGGTATTTTGACTTGCGGATTCTTCTGCTGTTGCTGCGGATGCTTATGCTGCTGTAAATGTTGCTGTAATTTCTGTTGTGGAAAATACGCGCCTGAATATGAAGAAGACGTAAGTGTTTTATAAGACTTTAATTTCCAAATTTTAGATGAACATCCCTGAGTTTGACGAAAGTGATCCCGATTCACCTTCAATTGTCGTCCAACCAGGGCCCTCCTCTGAATCACAAACTTCCCCAAGCACTAATCAAAATGTTGTTGGGCCTAATGGAGAAAAACCCACGAGAGTAAGTCATTTTCTTTAACTTTTTTTAAAGATCCCGATTAATCATTACTAGCCCTAAAATGTATATTTCAGCCAGCGGTAATTGCCATGCCATACGGATCTATAGAGACGACTAACTAAGTAATACATCGTATTACTGTTTTGACAGCCCTAGGCAGGTATTCGACTCGGTTGTGATAATGCTCAATGCTTCTTCGTGCCTCCAAAATTTATTGGCATTTTAGTCTCGTGTATATATACTCGCTTCACTATATATTTATCAAAATTGTTTAAGCCACCGATCGTGCTTTACTCCCATCACTTTTCAAATCACATATGTTGTTATCTTTTCACTTTCCGGCGAAAAGTATTAACTCAAAAATATAATACATATTATGAAAGCTTACTTGCTTGTTGATTATAATAGCAACCAGCCATCGCCTTTGATTGTCCAAAGCGGTCACTCATAAGACCAACTTTGTAACAATCAAAACCGTTGGCGAGCATCTCGAAGACGGCAGGGGCGAGTAGTGAGAGACGGCGCATCTGGTCGTCGTTTACAGGACAGCCACTAATGCAATCCACATGCGATGAGGCTACTCCTCTGACAAACGACTGCCAATAGAGTCGAATCGCAGGCAATTACACTACCAACTGAGGCCTCAAGACGCCTGTAAGACCCAGAGGGAATTCTCTTCAGAAAGTTTATGGTTGAATGGCCAGAAGAATCCAGCAATTACAAGATCCGTATGGTCAACAGCAATTAGCCAGTTCCATTGACCCAGCCGTTACCTCTGTATGTTCTACCTTCGTGTCCTCTGATCCGACCAGAGTCCGGCTTAGCAGCTGGTTAGCTACAATGCAACATCTCATAATTGACCTCGCCTGTCCTTTATAAACTCGCCGGTTCAAAATTTCTCTATCTTCTAGACGATGCAACAACTGACTCTATTCATCTTTCTCGGCCTAACTGTCTCTGTCTTCTGTTGTGTTGGTCTCTTTGGTGGCGGCGGTTGCGGAGGATGTGGCGGTTGTGGTCGTAAAAAGCGGTAAATCTATTGAAATACACGAGAATAATTGGATATTCAGATCTATCGACTCTCTCCCCCCGCCGTTTACCAATCTCGCAGCAAAGGATACTGACGAGTTGTGTAATAGTCCAGAGCTTCGAGAGACGATCCTCCAAAACATGAAAGAAACAGCTAAGGAATCTGGCAAGGCTATCTCAGCCCAATTGGAGCGATATGGAGATCGTTTTGTTGTCATATGCGCTCAGGTGAGCGATTCGATTTTCCAAAGAAAAGTGAGGAAACAAGCTGGGAAGGCTTCCGTTTTCCATCTTGCGCAAGTTTTGTTTTTCCCCCACTTGGAATTCGGCTAAGAAAAACAGCCACAAGTGGACAACCTTTTGAAAGGAAACCTGGTCGGTTAGATTCCAGAAAAGATCTTGAACAATGACAACTAAAAATGGAACTGTTTTTATTAGAATTTTGTCAACAATTTGGCCAAAAACATGTATTTCTTACCACTGGATCCCTTAGAAGCCTAGAAATATGGCATTCAAAACGTCTGCCATCCCTTTGAATAGACGCTTTCTCGCTTGGGGCTGAATGATAAGTATTTCCAGTTGATCAGTCAATCTTTTTCAGAAACGATTCGAGTTCTTCGTCCGCCATGATACTGAATTTTGCGGAGCTCGGCAGGGAGATTTCTTTTGTCAGGCGTTTGCCATCTAAAAATAAAAATGTTTGACGGATCTCTCTTTTTCTCTCGTACTGTTGAATGAACCGGTCTCGCACTTTTGATGAGGACGCTTCACGGCACAGTAGGTCCAGAGGATAAACGCGTCTCTCTGTGCATTCTTCTATATCGACAGTCAGGAAACTTGTCCTCCCCTTCAAGATAACAACCAGTTTTGTGTTATGCAATCCCCTCCACCCCACAGGAGGGAACGTCTCACAGCCCGTTCTCGAGGCTAAAACAGCGGGAGACGCAACGCATAAAATGCCAGTTTTGCTCGAGTGGTCGATGGAAATAATCCATTTGTGGCCACAAAGGCGTTTCGACTCGTTCCGACGACGCAACCAGCTGCTGTTATTCTCTCTTTTTTAAAATCAATTTTCTGACTATTTGCTGTCCTCACGACGTTATTCTCGCCTGGTGCCGGTTTTATGCAAATTCTTTGCTGTTTGTAGAGAAGGGAGGGTCACGAAAATTCTCTTTGACTCCCAGAATATTTTGATCTCTTTGCTTTTCGTCGCCGAAGTCGTTAACCCAACTTGCTATTACTTTTGCTTTTCATCGCAAAATTTCGACTAAAAACTTTTGGTCAAAGAGGACATGTGGGGATCAGGGACGGGGATTATCCCTCCCTTCCAATGGCTCGCTCGTTCTCTCTCTCTCTCTCTCTCTCCTCCTCGTTTTGGACGAGCGGTCGACTGGCCTTTAATTAGCTGATTGTGAAAACTGTGGCGGGGACTTTCGATGTTTCTCGGCGAACCGGTGTCCGTTGAAATTTCCCTTTTCTCATCTTTCATCCGATCCGTGGCGCATTCCTTTTGTCTTCGCTTTCAATCTATGCTATCTCTTCTTCTTTTTCGCAGGAAGTGGTCCTCCACAAGTGGCTATTTCCAACCGGTTCCATCCGGCCATCGGCAATAGCTTACTAGTTATCATTCGCACTCTACGGCCGTTCCGCTCTCTCTCGCTCGCGAGTCTTTCTCACTTTCGATCCAACTGGTGGCCTACTTTCTATTTCTGTTATATTGGTCTTTCAGAGTAACTCATTTATCAGATATGCTCCATCGACGGAAGCGAACTTTTTGATATGTCAGTCGTCGATTCCTCAAATAATAAACAATTAGCTGATCTCCAACGTAAACCGAATTATGGCTGGAAAGAAAAGATATTTTAGATGAAACTTATCGAGCGGTTCCACTTTCCTCTCGGAATATCGCTATTATCATTGTATTTCTAGCTATCTATTCTGTTGTATATTTGTTTTATGCTCAAAATCATAGAGCACTATTTTATATTATGACTAGGTAAGTAAAAATAATTAGAAAAGATACCAAATTCTTCAGTTTGATCGTAGTATGGATAGCATTCGTTTATTGTGCGGGTATCCTTGCCGTGCTGTTTATGGTCCGCTACGACTACAAGAAAGAAGAAAATAATAGAAAAAATCAAGTCCAAATGGTTGATGAATCTTCCATCTAAATATGTGAACAGTTTATTCTAAATGAACATTATGCAAAAATGCTGACCCATAGTAACAAATTTGCAAAGTAGACTAAATAAGATTATATTTTGGATGAGTAAATAGAGAGAACCAGTTGATTTAATATAAAATCTAGCGTTGGCTATGAGTATCCAAGTTCAGACGTCTGTTCAACGCATCCTGAAATTTTTGCTAAAATAAATAAAATGATCAAGCTAACCACATAGGCTTGATGTATCTTTGCCATAAATTCGTCATCAGTCTCAAGTAGATGAGTAAGTGAAGCCAAAAACTAAAAGAAACTAGTATATTTTAATGCTTTTTAAACTAAATTCGATGAGGATAAATTACTAACCTGCTCTTTATTAAGCATTGGTGCTGGATTGGAGACTTCAGAACCGGATCCTTCATCTGCAGCTGCATCCTCAACTTGAACACGAGTACTCATAACAGATTCTATTTCAGCTACATCACCGGCGTCGTATTCACTACCATGGACAGACCTAATAGAAAAGTTAGCCAGAGAAACGGCAGATGATGAATTTGCCATATCCTAAACGTAAAAATATGAACATTTTGTAAACGATTTTACCAAAACTGCACTGTGTTTTGGCTTAGCAGTTGTAAGAAGGTCTTTTACAAGATCCTTTTCAAGTTCATCAGCAGACATCATTGCAGCTGGAGGAACAGGCTAAATTTTTGATAGATTGTAAGTAAGAAAAATTACCTGTGAGAACATTTGTTGTTGTTCCTGTATCATTAATTTCTGCAGAAGAGTTGGCATTTCAGTAACAGACTGAGAAGCAGTTTTATCCAGTACCACTGTTTTATCATTTACTGGAACAGGAGTCCGCTAAAGCAATACATTAAATCGAAAATACCATGTACTTACCTCCTTAGGTTTTTGAGCAGCCTTCAACATTTCCAGCAGGGCACTGCTTTCTTGCGGAGGTGGTTCAGGAACTGGGGAAGCTCTTTTAATGTCTTCATTGTTTAGAGGCTGAAAAATAGATTTAGTTTATATGCTTAAAAAAATACTTTTCCACTTTTCAGCGATTCTATAATATGTTCAATAAGTTTAGAAACTTCTTCACATTCATCTTTTTTAAAAAACCATACACATTTAACATCGCCTGTTTCTAAAAATTGCAAAAATTTTGGGCAAATAACTAAAAGTACCTAGCTTGCCATCGTGTTTCTTTAAGTACATATAATTTCCATTACCCTGAACGGATGTAATTTGTGTGATAGGCTCAATGAAATCATTGAGTGACTGTCTATTAGCAATTATAATACTAAAACTACGTGATTAATAAAAAAAAATAACCAAGTTAACCTGTAATATGGTTTATCACAACGTTGATAAACGAATAAAGCACCATCAATTTCAGTCTTAACCCAGCCTCTTTTATCCGTATGAAATATGTATAAGGCTGTATGTGTCGCCTAAATGTTAAAGATAATTAGCATAACGAAACTTACCCTAATCAATACTTTATTTGCGCACGGATCGATGCGTTGGATATTAGACAGCGTCTTTATTAAAACCTCACTGGAAGGTCTTGTCGTAGAAGTGTCCGACATGCCCTGAAAATAAGAGTTAAAAACAGCAAAGACGAAAGAACAGCGAGAGAGCGATAAGCTATTTATAGAGCGGTATATTATAATTCAATCAAACTGCATTGGATGTTGTTAATTTTGTCAAAAAAAATTGTCGGAAATTTATTGAAAATAGAAAACAAACGACGATCAACTATAGGGAATCACGAGAGAGATCAGGCGACCAAAAAATGATTAAAAATTGACGCTCTTACACTCATTTCCTACACGCGAGTACGTAAATCTTCGTCCGACTAAAGCAACGGGTTCTCAAGACTAATCTTTCTTAGCCGATTTCCACCTGCTTGCTCCTGAGACTTTCTTTTTATTGGCGTGCCAACTGACGCAAAAAGGAACAAAAAAAGCTCGAAATATGCCAAGGCTTTTCCATTTCAATTTTAATTTTATCGATTCGTATTGGATAGAATTATTCATTTTCCCTGCTACCTGATACTTTGAGAAGCAAGCGGTTTTACCTTGAAATAATGCTTATTTTAATGTCACTGTTAGAAATTTTAAGACAATTTTTGGTTCTTATAGGAATTTATCGACTAATTTTCAGGTGCCCCTTCAAGTCGGGTAAAACCGTGAAGAATGACGGCAGATGCGAATAGAGCGGAGGCCAATCGAGCCATGGACATAGCCAGACAGGCTATTAAAAATGGCGACTATATGAAGGCGAAGAAGATGCTTAACAAAGCTAAGGCATTGGATCCCGGTCAAGATGTTTCATGTAAGCCATACAATTCTATGATAACTATGCATTATTTTTTTAGACCTTTTGAAGAAAGTGGAAACAATGAGTGGAAGCACCTTCTCTGAGACCTCTTCCTCTAACGATAATACGGATGATACTCGTAGTTATGCTCATGATGATCATTACGAAGAAGCAAGTAATCTCCGAAGCAGAAGAGCACAAAAAAGTCCTAGTAGAGGTTTGTAATTTGTATTTCTTTTATGTTTTTTTGTTATCTAGGAAATTCATCAACGCCAAATGGAACCACAGCAAAGGAAGCTAAGCCACGATCTGCTTCGAGAACTCCAAGACTTGGAATAGATTACACAGAAGAGGTTTGGAGAATTTTTTTTTTCTTATTATTTATTTCAGCAACAAAAACTAGTTGAACGGATCCGGCATTGTAAGAACTACTATGAAATTTTGCAAGTGACAAAAACTTCTTCGGATGCTGAAATAAAGAAAGAATATCGTAAGATGGCCCTTCAACTACATCCTGATAAATGTAGAGCTCCTCACGCCACCGAAGCCTTTAAAGGTATTTTGTTTTCTTTTGTATTTCAATTGTGTTTTCAGCATTGGGAAATGCTTATGCTATTCTTTCTGATGCTGAAAAGAGAAAGCAATATGATCTTTATGGCACTGAGGCTCCTACTCAAACGCATACTTCACGGCGAAGGGGAGATTTCTTTGAATACGATTATGCCCATGGTTTTGATTGTAAGCAGTATATATTCTCTTATAAAATATTCCTTTTAGCGGACTTTACTCCTGAAGAAATCTTTAATATGTTCTTCGGAGGTGGTTTTCCTTCAGAATCAGTACGAAGACGCCAAAGATTTGCCCATAGAGAAGAATTTAACCATAATCACAATCAAAATGAGGTAAAAATAATTTTATGTTCTAATAAATCAATTGAATTTAGCATCCTTATGCGCCGCTTTTACAACTTCTACCTCTTATTGCGATTTTAGTGCTCGGATTAGTGGCACAATTTATGGTTGCCGATCCGGCCTTTTCTCTTCACCAATCACAGTAAGCCTACTAGTTTATTGCTTAACTTTATGCCCATTTAGAAAGTATCCAGTCAAAAGATTAACTACTGATTTGAAAGTTCCGTATTATGTGCGTCAAGATTTTGAGCAGGCATATCGAGGACGAATTAGAACAGTTGAGAATCAAGTTGAAGACGAGTATTTGCAAAACTTACGAATGAACTGCTATAAAGAACAAAATCAACGTATGCATCGTATTTCCTTCTTTTCTATATTTGCAGGTGAAACACTTTTATATCGAGCTCGTTGGCAGCGAGACGAAGAACTAATTAAGCGAGCTGAGCACATGGCTATGCCCAACTGTGAGCGTTTACGGGAGATCTATGGCCGGTAAAGCTATTTTAGGAGTAGTATTTTTCCCTTCAATATTTTTTTAAATTCTGATCCTCAAATGGTAATCAGGCTAGTCAGTACCAACAGCACATGTCCATCGGGTTATTTCTGCTGTCTTACTTTTGTAAATTTTCAAATGTAACGGTAGAGATTTCTATTTAAAAAAGCAAATTTCCTTTTAATGCTTTCCCTTTTTTTTAACCTAGATTGTCATCATATACTCGTTAACGGCTCAATATCTGTGTCGTGCCAATTCACATGTGATTCACGACTTTTCTTTGCAACACTCGATTGTAAATCTGGAAATGAAGAGTGCTCTTTTAACTCAAATATAAACTGTATCATTGATCTGGTTGAATCCAATCTTACCCCCTAAACGTTCTCTATTCCCTCATGCCTTTCAGATTTTTAAATTGGGTATGAGTTTTTATGAAGAAGATTCGGTAAGTTGGCTGGGTTAGATGTCGAAAGAAAAAATATTTAGCCAGAACCAGGAAGCTCGGAATCATGTTCCGAATATTGGAACGCCGAGAATATCCCCCCAATTCAGAGGAGGGAACCGAGAGATGGATTTGATTGGCGTGATTTCTTTGATGTATGACTATCAACATTTGGCTATAAAGATTTTTTTCAAGGAATTTGGAGGACATCCATCATTTGCAACATGCCTTTGGCCACATCACGCCGCAATGGAACAGCAAATCTTTGACGCGCTTTTCGCCAAAGATTTGATGTTGTTCGTCGAGAAGAACGGAACAGTCCGCCTGGCAACTGTCGTGGTAAATTCGCTTTTCAAAATGACATTTTGAATTCAACAGCTGTCGTTGGGAATGGAGTGCAGTGTCGAATATCAAGACGTTTCCTATAACGACGGTGACTGGGTAACTCTCAACGAGATTGTAACCGAACCTATCAGAGCTAGACAACTCAGAGAGTTAGAATTTCTCCAACTTTTTACTTTTTCTTTCCAGTGAGATACAAAAGAAAGTAAAAGTACGGCTCAACTTTGTCAATATGGATGATGTCCACATGTACAGATCGATTCTTGATCAAGAATTGCAAACCCTTATAAAACCTGGACAATACTTCGAGCTACAAAATGAAGCCAATCCACGATTATTTTCTATAGCAAAGGTCTTGGAGAACTATTGTGGGATAATAGTCTACATTTTAATAGCTGTTGAGGAAGGAAAGCAACAAGCGAACACCATTCATATTAGAGACAAACGGTGCTATCCTTTGGGTTGGGTTTCTAATCATCCAGAGGAGGTGAGTAGTTGCCAAAGATGATTAGAATTCGATTTCAGTATTATTTTGAACTCACTCCAACGAGTACAGATGTAATTACTGAATTGGAAGAAAATCGGGTTCCCTCGATCTGCTTCAACGGTTTGACTAAAGAATATCATTCGTTTCAAGTTTGTTTTCCGAATGTTTTTTTTTTAATCCTAATTTTGAAGGTAGGAAATCTGATTGAAGTGATGGATGAAAATACGGGTCTTTTCACATATCCGGGTCATATTTCTGAACTCTATTGTCCTCGTTTTGTCATAGCTGATATTTATACGAATAAGAGAGTGGAGCCGGTTAAGATGCTCATCTCCAAATATACGGAAGGCATCTATCCGAAGGATTTCTCCCACCAAAATAAGCTGCAAATGCAGAATCCGATGGTATTTTCTGCGAATGAACAAATTTTCTCTTGGTCTGAATTCAAAAATCTAATCAGACAGCCAAAAGCGGTAAGATATTCGACTTTTCTAGAGAAAAGTAGAGATATTTAGGTGACAGCAACAGAGACTTCATTGCATAAACCAAATCTAACAAAAATTCACTGCCAACAATATATTGAGGTACCGTAATCCATCTCTTTAAAAAATGCAAATTTTACAGTACTTCAACTATGATCTATGCATGATGACTCCGGCTTTGATTGTCCGCTCAAAACTTGACTCAGTTTGGCTGATAACTGGCCTAAATAAGACTACAGCACAATCGATCCACGCATTCATTGGGTAATTTCCTCCCCTAATGCCCTCATCTCCTATCATTCCAGAAAACCTGCAATTTTCCCTGTCGGCTTTGCTAAAAAATATAAGATTCCTTTTTGTATTTCGCCAGACGTGCCGTATATAATCCCAAATGGTCAAGATCCTATGGGTTTGTTTGAGGAATCCGGGATAGGAGGAGTCATCATTCCAGGAACAAGACACAATCGATTCTTTTTGGAAAAATATTTCAAGCCAATCCCTGCGCCAGTCTTTAGGAAACCACAGTATTGTGGAAGAGGCAGACCGGAAAAGAGTTGGCATTTTATGACCGAATGGAGCCTAAAAGGTAGTTCTTCGTAGAAGAGAGCAAGAACGTCTGATTCAGACAACTGGCTACCACAGGTGCTTATTGTTAGAACATGTAGGCTAGGATCATGGCTGGATCCAAAGCTTTTTGCTAATTTAAACGACCTATTCTCATATGGAAGTGTCCCCGATGTCATTGATACTATAGTCAAAGTGAGTTATCCCAAAAAAATTATGAAAAAAAGCCATCTTAAGGAGTTCTTTCGCTGCACAAAACCGGAGTTTCGAAATGAAGTTGTGGCAGCTTTGGATGTTTCAGATCCATCTATAATTTGTCCAAAACAAGTGGTGAAATTCCGATGGAAAGCTGAAGGCTGGATTATGACTATAGTCGCCTGTGAGAGTTGTGAAGCCTATCCGGGATGGCTAAGAGTAACCATCTATCCTTTTTTATTCCATTTTTATAGAATTTCCTATCCTGCTATGGATGCTGCCCAAATTTATTGGCAATTAAACACGAGCAAAGAGACGTCCCTCCATGCAGAGAAGGATGCGATACTGTGGTTTGTACCTAGTCTTTGGAAATTATAAAGTTTTTAGGTTGATCCCGTCTTGAATCCTGTGTTTCATAATGGAAGAAGATCAAAAGAATTTGGAGATTTCATTAGAAGAAGAGGCAAACGAGATGTATTTCGGCTAGGAAGAGCCGGTCAGGTATTATTGTGCTTTTATTTATTATTTGATTCCTTCAGAATCTCACAGGAAATAGTGAGCAATCAGCCCAGCCGAGGACTCAACGTCTACCAGGTGCATTAGATCTTCCAGAGTATGCAACTTGGCATAAAGAGAAGTTGCGTAATTACTTGATTGAACACAATCCGACTATAAAAGTCTTGCTGAGGAACTTTTTTCAAAAGGTAAAGAGATCTCCTGAAAAATAGCAAGTTGATTCCAGTCTGGCTCGGCAAATGAAGTCCTCCAATGCCGAGATATAATGGCCATTTCACGGTATGGCTACACACCGAGAGATGCAACCCGTATATTTGAGGCTCTTGAAGTTGGTTTCTTGACTAAAATGATAAAAGCTTCTTTCAGAATTTGCGCTGCACCTATAGATAGGTAATTTTCTGCCTCAATAGAATACCATAATGAGCTTTCACTTATTAATGTAAAGATTAAACTTTTATTATACCCGTGGTTTGTTCTCGTATTCACTCAGAAGTCATTGCCTTCGTGGTCTTCTCGAAGTGGTCCGCTACATTCATTTTGTAGCTCTTCTTTACTGGAAAACACATGTCCACACCAAATACAATATAAATGTTCTTCTCTAAGATATTCCACTATTGATATCAATCTAAAGGAGTAAAAAAATAGAAAAAATTGGCAAACTTTTCTCTGAGATTTTCTTCAGTAAGTTCGTCAAAACGGATTTCTTCTTGAGCTGCTTCCCCATTTCCATAATACCAACTAAAATTAAGTTATACATTTAAAAAAAAGATCAACCTAGTTTCACTTCGATAATCGTGGTGTTCTGATGTTCCAGGCTCTTGATCATCTCCCTGAGTGAAGCTTTGCCAAAACCATGGCTCTTTTGGTATTCTCAATTCTTGTCTAAAAGAACCTAATTGCAAATATATAATATGGCTTACCTGCTATCGAGGTCTAAACAAGCTTTTCTGCAGCTGAGAATGTCACCAATCAGTTTTCGGGAGACCGAACTGTCTTTTTTCCGTTTTCTAAATTCTTCCAAAATTTCATCCTATAAAATATGAATGGAAATAAATGAAAACTTACATGTCTGCCAGCGTCATTTTTCATTCTAGCAAATTCTGCTTTAATTCGTGTTGCAGCATGTCTTCTTTGTTCAAGCAAGTCAATATCATGTCCAAATCCTACTCTTCCGCTTCTTACTTCAAGAGGTAGAGGTTCTTTTATACCAGAGCCGAGATCATGTTCTAAAAAGCATAGATTGAGTGCTTACGATTATCGTACCATCTTTTTTCTTTCCTAAACTCATTCCAGGTTTGTATCCCATTTTAGCCATCAAAGAGAATCCTTTTGAAGTCTCACTGACAGGCTTATTTAATGCTTCTTCTCTCCGTTCCTTTTCTAAAACGGTTTTGAAAAAAAAATAATAAAAAATTCACCTAGTTCGTCTCTTTTTGGTTTTTTCGAATAGCGCTCTTCATTATCGTATCGTGATTTTTCTAATTTGAGCTGCCGTTTTCCAGACGTAGAAGTTGTCAAGCCTAAATAAGGCATATATTTGCAAATTTATTGAAAAAATGACCTGTGTTTTTTACTTCCTCCGCAGCAACAAGAAAATCATCAGACATATAATCATCTGCCATCTGCAAATAAGCATAACCATTAGCAAATAAGATTGAGCTAGCGAGAAATTGGCAATAAAATTCAATAAGATTTTATTTAGCATCAAAAGATAGCAAAATGACGGGGTTTCGAAAATTCCGCAATTCTCATTGGGCCAGATAAAAAAAGTGGAAAAGGATCTACGAGTAATTTCCTCATTTGTCCGATTTTTTCTCCTAAACACAGCTGTCAACTCGTATTTGACCTTTTACCCTTGAAGCACGCTTTATAATCATATTTATTCTTTCTTCTTTCCATCTAGCATATCACTTTTAGCTTTTCAGGGTTTTCTGCCGTTTCTAGAAGTGAAAAATGTCAGCTAATGACAATCAAAGTAAGCTATAGATTTTTAAAAATGTTTTTCAGATCCCCCTTTTCCTTCAGCAGAATTTCCTACAGTGCACAACTTAGTGAAAAAGCGGACAACTCGTAATTCGAACAAAACTGAAAGCACGGAAGTTGTTCCTGAAACAGTACACCCAAATGATTTTCCTGGTGAATTACGCGTAAGAAAATTTAGAGCTTATTAGGTTATTGTGCGTTTAGAATTCAAAAAGTGTAACACAAAGTAAAAAGAAGAGAACTAAGTCAAAAAGTCGTGGATCTTGGGTTAGCAAATTTGGAAATTATAATAAGGCTATTTAGGTAGCAAACAATAATAATATAAAAGAAGTCAGCAATGCAAACATGGAGAAACCGCTTCAGGTAAGCTAATATCTATAATTTATCTGCTGGAAATATCCCAACATTTTGCAACCGCATGAAAACGCGCTCAAATATATCACGAACAGAGCTTATCTTGTATTTTAAGAAAGTTCGACTAGACTTAGAAAATCGGTGCGGCGATAAAGTGCAAGCGCAAATGAGTAAGATAAATATTACAAATCCAAGTACCGAATTTATTGTAGATAAAAAAGTGAAGCCAGGCTCGGAGCCATACATTGAAGGAAAACGGATGCCAGAAGGAAATAGATCAATTGACGACATCGTAGAAAAACCTAAAGAAAAGTACCAACATTTTTGTTTTGCAAATTTTTACAGGAGACATACTTTGGTGCCATGCAGTATCAAGAAACTCGATGACGACACATGCTGTCCAAATTTTAATAAGGTAAAGTTTTTTTAAAAACATAATCATTATCATCTAGCCTATTCAAAAAGTTCCTATTAAAGTAGGCAATATTAACAAGTCTTTACATACTAGTTCGTTAGAATATAAAAAGGTTAGTTATTCTACTTAATTTTTAAAAAAAGAAACATTAGTTAATGAATGAGGAAGGACCGGTGATTGATAGCCACTGTCATTTAGACTTTATATATGATATTTTGGCAGCGACAAATCTAAATCTTACACAAAATCCAAATCTTTCGCATTGGATGAAAATTTTCCAAGTTTTTTCAAAAAATTTTAAAGGTTAGTATTTTTATCACAATGCTATTTTCAGGCTGCATTGCTAACTTTATAAATCCTGGGTTATATTATCGGTTAAGTACAGAAAGTAAGCAGTTTGATTTTAATTGGATGATAAGTCAGATTATGGTTGGTCACTGCTTATCTAGCTGATCTTTTGCTGTTCAGGAGTCGCAAGTACTTGGCGCTACATATGGAGTTCATCCGAAGTATTCTGATTTGTATAACGAAGAAATCGATAAAATGCTACGAGAGTTCTGTAAAAACAACTCCTATAAAGCTAAGGCTATTGGAGAGTGTGGAATCGATACTTTTAGGTAAGTAATAGTAAGTTTCGTACCAATTTTCTTTTAGAAACAAAATTCCCAAAGAGGTTCAAGCAGCTGCTTTAGAAAATCAACTACGTATTGCACATGACTTTGGACTGCCAGTTGTCATTCACTGCAGGCTAGTTGCTTAAAGTAATAAATTAAGCTAAATTTAGAGGAGGAAATTTTGAAGAAAACAATAATTATGAAACAGAACGATTTTGTCTAAGCATCATGCAGAATTGTCTATCAAGATTCCACACCATCCACCGACACTGCTTTACAATGGACATCGAAGTTTATAATATGTGGATTAGCGCGTTTCCTAATACATATTTCGGTGAGTAGCTTTTTAATTTTATAATTTTTCAGGTTTCACGCCAGGTTTATTTCGCACGCTGAAACAGAAGGAGGCAATGAAAAAAATTCCCCTTCGAAGAATGCTGCTAGAAACCGATTCACCCTATTTTAGGCCACAGTTAGTAAGTTTTTTAAAAAAAACAATTTACATTTTCTTTAGTTTAATGAAATTTCGAGTGAAGTACGCACTGGTCCTCCTAAATGCAGTTTTCCTGGAATGGGTAAGCTTATAGTTAGCTTCATTGACGTAATTCCAGCAATCTCCACCGCAGCAACTATTTCTGAGATTAAAAAGATTCCGCTATTTGAAGTACTTAAAGCAACTTATGAAAATACTAAGCAATGTTATGAACTCGCAGGATAATTTCATATCAGGCTAAGAGAATTTCTTATTTAATTTTTTACTTGTTTTATTTATGCTAATTTATGTTTTCTACGGGTGATAAATAAAGCTAAAAATGCTCTCAATCACAGATATATTGCAGAGACTAAAACGCATTGATTTACGATCTCTTATTGAGGAAAATCCCAGGAAATTTAGCTTCTCAGTCATAAAAATATCGTGAATGGGCGTGGCTTCCGCGCGCTACTTCTCATTTAACGCCGTCTCTGCATACTGTCAGACTCAAAGAATTTCTGTCCATGATCTTTCCACTACTAATTGCTCTGCTGACGACAAAAGCAGCAAGTCCATTCTGGTTAGTTGAATTATTTTCTTCAAACAAAACTGCTTATTTGTTCATTTCAAATTTCTCGACGAAAATTTACTCATCAGACATCTTTATTCTCGTGGTGTTGTTTGATTGTAGAGCCTATTCACGCATTGGATAATAGTTCTTCCTGTTAAACTTGGCACATTCTCAAGAGGTTCTTGTCAGCGGGGACAGGCCGAGCAAACATTCCAGGATCCTGGGGGATTTGTTAGGCAATATAGGTTTTACCACACAGCCGTATGTGGCCCCATAAACGGACAGGGTCACGGTTGTTTCTCTTTGGGAAAGACCGCCATGGCTGTAAACCAAAAAAAAGGTTACACCTTTCCAGGCTGCTCTCAGAAGTCGAACGCGAACATTTCGAATCGCCAGCAGCATGTCGTCTGATTCCAGGATTAACATCGCGACAACGAGAAATCTGCTCTCGCCAGCCGACTGCCATGAAATATGTTGTCAGTTACTTTCCTTCCCAGAAAAAAGTACAAGAAAATTAAGGTGGATGGTCTAAAAATGGCGATGGAAGAGTGTCAATACATTTTTAAAGGTCACGTCTGGAATTGCTCACAGGTCGGCCATTCGCCAATGAAACGTAGGCTCTTTCCTACCGTATTTTCCTCAATTAGTTGCGGCCTTCAGCGCATACCGTTCGCATCCTCAATACGCACCATTTAGCTTTCAGTGGCTTCAAAGGAGTCGGCCTACGTTTATGCAATCGCCTCGGCTGGTGTGACTCATTCGATGGCCAGGGCCTGTGCAAAGGTGCGAACTTTGCTTGAGCTTTGTCATCTTCCGCTCGTCCATTTTAGGGACTCATTCCCGATTGCAATTGTGCGCCGACACCTCAAATTGGCTCTGAGATTGGACAGACGAAAGATTTCATCTGGGCTGGCTGTTCAGATAATGTGCGTTTTGGAAATGCCTTCGGAAGGAAATTCATCGACTCGAGCGAGAAAAAACACAACGACCCGAGGTCAGAAACCAACCACTTCAAGGCTAAATCGAGCTGGCCTTTGCGAAAAAAATCGAAAATTTATTTCCATGCTTTCAGAGGACTTATGAACGTCCACAATGCTCGCGTAGGCCGGCGACTTTTATCAAATTCTCTAGAAAAACAGTGCAAATGCCACGGAGTAAGTGGCAGCTGTGTGACGAAAACTTGCTGGAAAGTCGTCCCCAAGTAAGCCTCAGCTCAAAAAGACAGCAGCTGTATCTTTCAGATTCGAAGTATTTGCAGCTTCTCTGTTTGAGAAGTATGAAATAGCTCAACAAGTTACAACTGCTGCCAACAGTAACCAGCTAATGGTGAGGGCAACAGCTGGCGAGGGAGGTCGAACCGAACGCTATCTCAAACAGGTTGATGCTGCCAAGGTGAGTTCATCCAAAAAGATGCTCATTTGCCAGGCGGTAAAGAACGAATTGGTTTTTTTGGACTCCTCTCCAGACTATTGTCTCGAGGGGAGTCTCAACAGCAAGGGCAGGGAGTGTGGCGACAATTGCAAGCAGATTTGCTGTGGCAGAGGTGAACTCGATTGATTTGTCAAAATCAACCAAATTTTGCAGGCTATCACTCAATCCGCGAGGTTCGAGACGAACCCTGCGAATGTAAATTCATCTGGTGTTGCGAAGTGAAATGTAAGACTTGTAAACGAGTCATCGAGCGGAATTACTGTCGCTGATTGTCTTCTTCTCATCGGCAAGCTTTACCTATTGTGATCTATTGAGAATCTCTTTCTCTCCCATGCGCAATGTACAAAGATATTTATAATGAAGTTGTGTCCGGCCAGGTGTTTGTCGAGTGGGGTAGGTGGGTGGATGAATAGGATTCATCTCAGCGGACTATTTCCGTCGCACCACCTGTGAGAGAAGGAAGTACGGAAATTACTGTACCCGCAGGCTAGAGAGTGTTCTAATTTATTTTTGTTTGAAGAGTCTAGTTCTGACCTCAAGGACATATTTGTCTTGAAAAACAAGAGATTTCCTCACAGTTATCAGGGCTTAAGAAGTGAACTTGACCAGTACAAAAAGAGGCGGCCATCCTCAAGTCAAAACATCGTCATCATGGCTGCCAAATTCTTCTTCTTCGCTTTCCTTTCTGCCATTTTGATTGCAGTCACCTTGGCCGATAGTTTGTGCAGCCCAAACGGTGTTGAGAATAGAATTATAGACGCAACTCCTGCGCCGAAACGCTTCGATGTGCCGGATGCTGTCCACACCCTTTTGGATAATATTTCTGACGATTTGACTGATGCTTTGGATCGCCTTGGAAAACTGTTGACCGGCCAAGCTAGCCTTCCAACTGTCGTTCGTTTTTCTCCCATTTTTCTAGAAAATTTAAAAATTTCAGCTCGTCGACGTAGTCAAAGATGTGATCAAGATCCTTGGTTCAGTTGTGGCAGCTCTTGGTCAGATTGTCGGTCTTCGTGGAAAATAAAGTAGCAAATAAAGTATAACAAACAAATTATTTTAGCCTCAATTCTCTCTGATTGAAATCATCAGCTTTTAAAGTAGTTAATCTGTTTGGAAAAAATTGCAAGTTAGGAAAGGCCACTTTTATTTAAGCTAAGAGACAAGTCTACAATAATTTTCTAGGAATGGTAAAACTCTGGTACAGGCTGAGACAATTGGCAAACATATGAGATATTAAATGTACCCAGAACAAAGTCGTCGACTATGAAAACTTATTATAATATTGAAGCTTCTTCTTCCCTTTGTATTCATCTCCGCCGCGAGGAGAGTTCCAGTTAAATTTAATCGAGAGCGGCTCATGAAAGTGTTGATTATGATCTGCGTGACAATAGTTGATTGCAGAGTCTGGAACGTGGTTTAATGGTTTATGGCGTGGGTTCCGGATAGCAATTCTGCAAAAACGATCCGGTATGCCACTCCTCCAGCAATCCACATGTTCAAATCTCATTAAAAGCTAAAATTTTAAAGTTAAGTTCTTAATAGAAGACATACCTTTTCCATAGAGCTCTTTTTTTGCTGATCAGCTTGCATCCAGAATGAGGCCTCTTTTAATTTTGGAAGATAATTTAAACTGCAAATTATGTCAATGCCTTCTGAGGAGAGTGCGGTCTCCACCTCAAAAACTTCCATACAATGCCATTTTCTAAGACACTAAAATACAACGTCTGAAGTTAACAAAAAAATTACCTGTTCCACTGCATGAGTTGAAACTTTGTGTACACGAGATAGTTTTAAGGTCATGAGGTTCGGCAATGCCTAAACATTACTATAGCATATTGAAAAATTGAGAAAGAAACTGACCATACACAGTGTTCTTAAGTGGTTGCTGTTCATATCTCGAATATTAATGAGTTCTAGATGTGAAACTTTCAGTATTGAAAAGAAGTCGTTTAATTGTGAAATAGATGCTGAATTACGTTTTTCCGGGATATTCCTTGACTTTAATTATAAGAAGCTAAAAAATTATACCTTATTGTTAGCGACTCTAACAAAAATGCTCCCGTTAGAGAAGTTGTTAGGCTGTTTAAAATTTCCATATCTTGCCAGCCATTCAACGTTAATGATGTTAAGCCGTTTACATTTTCCAAACCTAAATGTTTAACAAAAAATAAGTTTTTAAAAAATGCTTGCCTTTTACAGCTTCATCGTAGTCAAAATTTTCATGTCTCCCGAGAGGAAAATGAGAAACATTTAGGTTTGTAAGCTAGATAGCTATTATAGAAAAAAAAATTTGTTTACATTTTCAAGTTGCACAGCTGCGAGGAATCCACCAATTAAAGCGGCTGATTTTTCATCACAACTTCCCATCAAACGAACAGTAATTCTTCCTGCAGCTTTAGAGAGACTTCTTAAGTACCGTTGAACGTCGACGGCTTGCCTAAATAATACCATTTACGTATTGTCATTGCTTTTAAATAGAAAAAAAATTTGTTAACTCATGTAACACTAATGCTTACACTCTATAATAGTCAGCTATAGTGACACTGATATCTTTAATCTTGGTTTTTCGGCCTTCTAAAGCTGTTATAAGAGCTTCTCCAATATTGTTTTCAATTCTAACATAATCCACTGAAAGGGAAGACAGACCAGGCTGTACTATTTTCTGCAAAATAGTGTTAGTGAATATAAAATAGACTAACTATAAGCATAGAAGGAGTAGCATCACCGTCACACCAAACTGAGATTAGACGTAAATGTTTTAGTTTAGAAAAGAATGCTCCTTGATATGCATCAACTGAAATTATACAATAAATATTACCCATAACCTTACTAAAATTCGCCGCATCTTTGTCAAAACCGCAATCTTTAAAACAAAGCTCCTCAACATTTTGGAATTTGCTTACAATTAATTTTAGCAAATCTTCCGTGATGATAAGCTGAAAAATATCTAAATAATAAGTTTGGAAATACCTGGTGGCTGCCAATTCCATAAATCTGTGCTGCTTTGTCTGTTCCACCTATATAAAGTTTTGTAATTGATTTACCAAAACGTGAGGCGATTCCTTCAAGTGCTCTTACTGAAAATGATTGATTACAATTATAATCAAACAAATATGAATTAAATTAAAATGAAGGAAAAGAATACTTACAAAAGGTTTCATCTTGTACGTTACGCGGTCCTCTCCCTTCTCTTCTTGAGACTAATGTTAGTGAAGGGCGTCTTACCTTGACATTGCCATGCTCAAGTGTTATCCAAGTGTTCATAGCCTAAAGAATTGTTTGAAAAAAAAAACTTAATTTAAATTACGTAGTATGAAAGCTTCAAGATGTTTTTTAAATTAGCGAACTTCCATGGTGCGATTTTACTAATATTAGCAAATTTTGTACAGACTTTCTCAACGGTAAATCGATCCTGAAAATATATTTGTATTTAAACTGCTTACTTGGATGGTATTTAGCTGGCTAATAATATTCAGCATGATTAAATCATTGCTTACGATCTGATGAGTAAGATCTTTTAATTCAGTGTCGTTCTGCCTAAATAGCTTGTAATTTTTTAAATTGAAACAAATACATTTCGTCGTAGGTAGCTGAGGTTGACGGATTTGCAGAGCATTGAAGAGGTGACACATTCCCTGTAAATAAAATGACTAATATAAGCAAAGAAATGAACTTTTTTTAATGCGGGTTCGCTGCTTTTGTTTTCTTTGTGATGAGACTCTAAATGGAATTATATAACTTCTAAAATAAAGCATACCTATCTCTATTTAATAATTGCATATCGGTTTTGTTAGCAGTACTAGTCATAAATCTTGAAATAATGCATTAGCAAAATAAATAAGAAATTGTCGAGTAAAATTATCAAAGATATGTTTAGAGCAGTGAATTGAAAATGAAAATGAATAAATTAGAATTGAATCTATGAAAAATTTGCAATTGTGCAATATTTCAATCAAATTTCTAAGTGTCAAGAAAGCGTGGCGTTTGAGTGAAAATAAAGCCATTTGAAAGCTTTTGGATAAAAGCAAAAATAGAAAACGGAAGGTTAGGCTGAGGCTGAGCCGAAACCAAAAAGGCTAATTCAAATGTTACACGTTGTTGCTTCTCGAGAGTATACAGTAATCACAGACTTATTACTAATCGTCTGACCTTTGAAATCCCAATCAGAACTTTGGTTCATACGCGGAGCTTACAAAAGCCCACAAGCCGACAAAATGGTAAGTACTCTTTTTATCACAATTCTATGTTTTTGCGTGTTTCTTTGCATGAGTAATCAAGGAAATATACAATAACATGTGTAAACATTCAAGCTAATTGTTTATGTTTAGGTTAACTTTACAATCGATGAGATCCGTGGCCTTATGGATCGTAAGAAGAACATCCGAAACATGTCCGTCATTGCTCACGTCGATCACGGAAAATCTACCCTCACTGATTCCCTCGTCTCCAAAGCCGGAATTATCGCCGGAGCTAAGGCCGGAGAGACTCGCTTCACCGACACCCGCAAGGATGAACAAGAGCGTTGTATTACCATCAAATCAACGTAAGTTTTTCTTATTATTTTGAGGAAAAGAGTCGCAACTTATGTGAACAACCACGTTTCGAAATACTTGACCACATTATTGCAGGGCCATCTCTATGTTCTTTGAGCTTGACATGAAGGACATTGGATTCATCAAGGGAGAAACCCAGGTTGAGATCGATGAGGTCGATGGACAGAAGAAGAAATTCAACGGATTCTTGATCAACTTGATCGACTCTCCCGGTCACGTCGACTTCTCCTCTGAAGTAACTGCTGCTCTTCGTGTAACTGATGGAGCCCTCGTTGTCGTCGATTGCGTTTCTGGTGGGCATTTTCTACGGTAATTAATCGCATCTTTTCAGGAGTCTGCGTACAAACTGAGACCGTATTGCGTCAAGCCATCGCTGAGCGTATCAAGCCTGTCCTTTTCATGAACAAGATGGACCGTGCTCTTCTTGAACTCCAACTTGGAACTGAAGAACTTTTCCAGACTTTCCAGCGTATCGTTGAAAATATTAACGTTATCATTGCTACCTACGGAGATGACGATGGACCGATGGGACAAATTATGGTAGATCCTTCAATAGGAAACGTAGGATTTGGATCAGGTCTTCACGGATGGGCCTTTACTCTCAAACAGTTCTCTGAGATGTATGCCGTCAAATTCGGTGTTGAGGTTTTATTTTTATGATAACTGGATTATAGTCTAAATTAAGGTTGAAAAACTCATGAAGAACCTTTGGGGCGACCGATTCTTTGATCCAGCAACTAAGAAATGGTCAAACTCGCAATCCGGAAATGCCAAGCGTGGATTCTGCCAATTTGTTCTGGATCCAATTTTCCAGGTAATTTTGAACTTTATATGTTTAATAATATGTCAGGTCTTTGATGCCATCATGAATATCAAGAAAGACAAGACTGCTCAATTAGTCGAAAAACTTGGAATCAAGCTTGCTGCCGATGAAAAAGAGCTTGAAGGAAAGGCTTTAATGAAGGCATTCGATTAGGAGTTCTTTGTAGTTAATATTTTCAGGTGTTCATGCGTAAATGGCTTCCTGCTGGTGACACAATGCTCCAAATGATTTGCATCCATCTGCCGTCGCCAGTCACAGCTCAGAAATACAGAATGGAAATGCTCTATGAAGGACCTCACGATGATGAGGCCGCCGTTGCCATCAAGACTTGCGACCCCAATGGACCTTTGATGATGTACGTCTCCAAGATGGTTCCCACTTCCGACAAAGGACGCTTCTACGCCTTCGGACGCGTGTTCTCTGGAAAAGTCGCCACGGGAATGAAAGCACGCATTCAGGTTAGTTCATATAATAGTAAAATAATAACTAATTACAGGGACCCAACTATATTCCTGGAAAGAAAGAAGATCTTTATGAGAAAACCATCCAGAGAACCATCCTCATGATGGGAAGATATATTGAACCTATTGAGGATATTCCCTCAGGAAACATCGCTGGTTTAGTTGGAGTTGATCAGTATCTGGTTAAAGGAGGAACAATCACTACCTATAAGGATGCACACAATATGCGTGTCATGAAGTTCTCCGTCTCGCCTGTCGTGCGTGTCGCCGTCGAAGCCAAGAACCCAGCTGATCTGCCCAAGTTGGTAGAAGGATTGAAACGTCTGGCCAAGTCTGACCCCATGGTCCAATGTATCTTCGAAGAGTCCGGAGAGCACATCATCGCCGGAGCTGGAGAGCTCCATTTGGAGATTTGCCTCAAGGATTTGGAAGAAGACCACGCTTGTATTCCACTCAAGAAATCCGATCCAGTTGTCTCCTATCGTGAGACAGTTCAGTCTGAATCCAATCAAGGTTAGTTTTTTAAGATTATTATTTGGAAACATATTAAAATTTCAGTCTGCTTGTCCAAATCGCCAAACAAGCACAACCGTCTATTCATGACCGCCTGCCCCATGCCAGATGGACTTGCTGATGATATCGAAAATGGCACAGTCAACGCTCGCGATGAGTTCAAGGCCCGCGCCAAGGTTTTGGCCGAAAAATACAATTGGGACGTGACTGAAGCTCGTAAGATTTGGTGTTTTGGACCAGATGGAACCGGGCCAAATCTTCTTGTCGATGTCTGTAAGGGAGTTCAGTTCCTAAATGAAATCAAGGTAATTTATTATTCTATTAGTACTGTTGCAGAATTGCATGACAATTTTAAAGTCTTTATTTTTGCCTATGCCTACAAAACGGTAAAATTATTATTCAGGACTCAGTCGTTGCCGGATTCCAATGGGCTTCCCGTGAAGGAGTTCTCGCCGATGAGAACATGCGAGGAATTCGCTTCAACATCCACGATGTCACCCTTCACGCTGATGCCATCCACAGAGGAGGTGGACAGATCATCCCCACTGCTCGTCGTGTTGTTTATGCTTCATGCCTCACGGCTGAGCCCAGACTTTTAGAGCCTGTTTATCTCGTTGAAATTCAATGTCCTGAGGCTGCTGTTGGAGGTATTTTTATTGATGTTGTTCAGCTATCTTTGCTATAGGTATCTACGGAGTACTCAATCGCAGACGTGGTCACGTTTTCGAAGAATCACAGATCACTGGTACTCCCATGTTCGTAGTAAAGGCCTACCTTCCTGTCAACGAGTCCTTCGGATTCACCGCTGATCTTCGCTCCAATACCGGTGGACAAGCCTTCCCTCAGTGTGTGTTCGGTTGGTTGACTTTCTGCCTTTAATAATTTTCAGACCACTGGCAAATTCTTCAAGGAGACCCTCTTGAGGTTGGATCCAAACCTAATCAAATCGTTTTGGATACCAGAAAGAGGAAAGGACTTAAGGAAGGAGTTCCTGCACTCGACAATTTCCTCGACAAGATGTAAGCCTATGTAATGTGGTAAATCTTTTTTTTTACCTATTATTTGCAATCTACCAGTTTGCCATTTTTCGTTGTTGATTTTTCCTTTCGATAAATTCTATGAAAATGGTCTTTTATTTTGTTAGCTTATCCTGCTCTTGAGCTCTAGGCTGAATAGAGACCTTAGATGGTAGACTTTAAATTCAGCTACATTTGAAACCCCATGACTAGATGACCAATTTATAACTCTTGTCGGTTCCCGCTGCTTGAAAAAGAAGATATCCACCAGAAATAGAATTACTGTCCAATCTTGATAGACTACAAAATGATCAGAAACTCGTTCAAAATTAGACGATTACTGAGAGCTCAACAATGATTCATTGTTTTTCTGTATTAAAAACAACAAAATACACTTTTTTTCCATGGTTTGCATAAAAGTTTAAATGGAAGCGCATAAACAATGGACAGTAAACATGAGGATGCTCTGCTTCTTTTTTATTATCTTTCATCTTTTATTATCTTTCATCTTTTATTATCTTTATTTCATTCTTTTTATCCTATTCCCCTCTCTTTTTCTGTGTGTTTGTTTATTAAAATGCCCTTTTCTTATTTATAACCTTTAATTTTGACTAATACTATTGTTTAAGATGACCTCAATCGGAACTGGATATGATCTTACTGCTGCTATATTTGCTCCTGATGGAAGACTCTTTCAAAGTAAGTTTTGCTTTCTTTTTTTGCGGATGGAATACAAAAAAAGCAACTATTATTCATGTTTAAAGCTTATAAATAATCAGAGTTCTATTAAAACAAACTTGATTTAAAAAAAGCAGAAAATAAAGTAGAAACTGATACATTTATCAATAACTAAGATGTAACTTGCATTTTCAGCTTTATATGCCGAAAAGGCAGTACATTCTGAAGGAACTATGATTGCTATCAAAGGAAAGGACGGTGTCCTCATTGCTATTGAGAAGACCATCTCATGTTCACGCATTGTTGCGGCTGTAAGTTGTGCTTATTTTCATATATTTCTGCCTTTAGGATACTTGTCCGAGAATATTCTGTGCTACCCAAAACATTGTCGTGGGATTAGCCGGCCTTTTTGCCGATTGCAGCGCAATAAGGAATTATATCATCGAGGAAGTAAGAAGATGGTTGGAGAAGTATCGAGAACCAATTGGTATCGAATCATTGGTCGATTCTGTTAGTTTTTAAAGATTTTTAGTGACTCTATTTTGATTTAGCTTGGCCAATACAAGCATATTTTTACCCTGGGAATCCATAGACCATTTGCAGTCTCGACGTTCCTCGCTTCTTGGAATTCCAAAGATGGGTCTCGCATTTTCCATGTAGAACCAAACGGGACATATTTTGAATACAATGCCTGTATTGTTGGAAGATATAATTTAATGGGACGAACAGAACTTGAAAAAATGAAAAATAGCCTAGGGGAATTTAATTTGGTGAGGCTGTCACCAGAAGCTGCCAAGATTTTAATAAAAATTCGTACAGAAGAAACAGATAAACAACTTAAAATAGAAATGGGATGGACTGGAGCAACCACTGGCGCCAAGGTAAGTGCGTAAATTTCTATCTTTGATTCTATAAACAATGCTTTTTTTCAGAGGGTGGATCATTTAATTTGTCACGACTTTGTAGAAGCAGCTAAAGTGGCTATCGATCGTGAAGGTTATGATAGCGATGATTACCCTCCTGATCATTGATGAATGAGTTTTAACCATTTTAGCACTTTGTCATTTTGTAAATCTTATTTTACATAAATTTTTCAGAAATAATCAATTTATTTATGCAAAAGTACCCGAAAAGTTTGATGAGAAAATCTTGAAAAGCTCTTATTATATGGCTACAGTGGTCTATCTTGGTTTTGGGAATAATTTTCAACGGAAAAAGCCTAAAATAGACTGGTCACAATAAATTCCTTGCTAAATTTATTTTAGTTGCTACTGTCCCCTAGAAGATGGTCGTAAATGGAGGTCCGCCATGGCTTCTCATCTGGTCAGTTTCTTCTCTTATTCCCATCAGATAAAAGAAGATTCTAGGTTGATCGCAGGCCTTTCGACGTCTCTTCAAGTTCAACAATTTCTCTGCAATCAATTAGACGCAAATCAGAAGCTTCTAGATCAAATGGAGTCGTGTTCACTAGCAATCCGTATGTATGCCTTCCAATCAGGCGGAGGAACATTTGGTCTCTCCAATTGGAATCAAACACAATTCGACAATTATTTCTTAAATAAGGCGGGAACAGGCAGAATGGACATGGTAGGAAATATCATAATTAAAAATTACATTCTGTTGATTTAGTCCTAGCCGACACTTCTAGTGGTTTGTTCTTCTAATCTAGTAGCTAACTCCTTTAGGTGCAACCACATATTCTTTCATAATTGTAAAAAACGACGAGCTGAAAAATTTGAAGATCAGCAAGACAGTCAACGATACTAAGCTAGAGCTGGAAGTCCATGGAAATAAGCAGCTGAAAGGAAGCTCGATTCAGAAGATCAAAGACGTCGTAACCAAAATAACGCATTTACAAGGTCCTGCCGAGTGCGATATAGGAGGAACTCCACTATCAAGCATAGACGTTCTGGAACCATGTCGAAACATCAAAGGAGATCTCATCCTCGACAAAAACACCAAAAGCTCTGCTCAGTTCTCCTCAATTTTGGAAGGGGTTCAAGGATGCATCAAAATTGAAAACACGCAGCTGGAGAATGTTCGATTTCTTGAAGATGTCGTCACCTCGGGTTGCTCAAAGAGTCATTCGATTAAAAACAACGGCAAACTGCAAATACGATGGCATTTTGTTGAAGTTACGAGCTGATAAGACTTTCGACATTTCTGGGAATAAAGACTGCGATCACGAGTGTACGAAGAAGTACGTCGAGAAGAGTTTGACTCCTTACGACAAATGCAACATCATAGTTGGGAAGTTCGAGCTGAAGGGCCCAGTCGATCTGATCAAATTCAACAAGAAATGGATAGCTGTCACGGAGTTACGAGGAAGAATTCGAATTGAAGACACCAACTTGACTAACATTTCCATTTTTCCCAACCTCAAGAAGATTATCAACAATGAGCCAGGTCGGTCTCACCTTTTTGATGGGGGAAAAAGATACATGAGAAAATGACTCACGAAAGATATCGTAAACCCCAAGATAAAGGCCAAATTTCCAGGGGAGAAGACAATCCATCTATTGAATAATAAGAAGATGACGAAATTTGATCTGTCCAGTCTGGTTGAGATCAACATACCATCTGGCTCATTGGAGACTCCACTAGCTGCCGACTCGCACCTGCCCGCGTTTGCCTTCACCTTGGAGGAGGGGAAAAAATGGGAGAAGATCACATCCTTCACGGCTCTGCGAATTCCCTCTCTGCCGGAGCCGTTGCCCACCATTCCAACGCCGCTGCCTACAACATCGAGGCCAACAGCAACTCTCTCGCCAAAGACTAGGGAAGACAAGCAGAGAGTAGAGAAATTGAGCAGCTATGCACGCAAGATTTTTGTCTCTTTCCTCCTTCAAGCCGTCTCATTTTCAGTATATACGGGCATTATTGGAGTCAGCCTTTTTTCATAATTAGTTCAAGCAGAGCTTCCACTCTCGGCTCTTTATTCTGGTATAAACCTCGAGTAAGTTGGTCTTTTCCTTCTCTCAGCCTATCTAAAACCAAAGCCACGAGATAATGTAGAGGAAATTTAAGTTAAATCGATCTCTTTTTAGAAATTGAAAAAGAGAATGACAAAGGCTGAAGAAGAAAAAGAAAAAACACTGATAAAAGACGCCAGCCCATCTGAAATCAAAAGCGTCAAGCAAGAAACTGTAAACCAAGCGCTGGTCACTGACATTGGCGATGATGATAAGACGGTCAAACTGAAAGACGAGAAAATTAATTGAGACGAAGAAGAAATACCCGAAGATCTCAAAGAGGCCTATAAAAAATTGTCTACAAGTTGTGAGGTGAGATACCACTTGTGATCTTATCTCCTCTCTTTTTCAGGATAAAACGAAGATGACGAGATACGAGCGCGAAACAAGATCAGTGCAATATCCTTGCTCAAATTTCGAGAAAGACAATCTCTTTGCTTCTACTCCTTTACTGGATCTATTCTCAGATGCAAATATGAAGATCGAGGCGCAGAAAGAATCTCCGTCGAAGTACGACATCTTCAAAAGCATTAATAATCGTTTCCTATATACAGAGTGCGGTATAATTACGGTAACAAGAATATAGGCGCATAAAAACCTAATTCAAACATAAGCCGGGAAATGATCTCAACGGTTTTGTTCTCCATTAAATTCTACACAAAACAACACCTCACTTTTCAAAAATATCGCCATCGGCATCAATACACGATTGAAGTTTTCGAGGGAAGAGTGAGAATTATCGTTTATCTCATTCCATGCTTTTTGACGCGCTATCTTTAAGGATTCAATATTTTTATGTGATTTTGAACATTCCCAACCGAGTAATCAAGGGAATTCAAGTCAGGCGAAATTGATAAAATTCGGAAAATTTTTCTTTACGGCAGCTCTTGTTGTTACCGTAACAGGCCTGCCGCGACCAGAACGGTCACACCAGTTACTCAATTCTTTGAATCTCGAAATAGGCGTGGAAACAAGCTTTCTAGATACATTTAACCGCTTGAAAATGTCAATCGCATGAGTCCCTTCATGGTAAAGTTTAGCAAATTTCTCTATAGGGCGGCGATTTTGCCATACCTAAAAACTAGCTATTTTTGTCTTAAAATATGCAAAACATCAAAGAATAACAGTTAGAAATTTAAAAAACACAAGAAATGAATTATATCTCTCGTAAAAATGAAGAAAGGTGTGCTCGCAGTTTGTTACCGTAATTATGCCACACCATGTACTTTAAATCTGAAATACTTTCCAATAAAAAAGGAAGAGGATCTGTTGGAAGAGAAAGAAGATAACGCAAAGAATGATGAAAAAGGGAAAGAAAAGCACCCCAAGAAAAGACAGGAGGCTGGACAGGATGTTAAACCAGAGAACCAGAAGAAGAAAAAGGAGTGACTTAATTCTGGAGCCTACGATGAATTTCCCGACACCGATAAAGAGAAGGAAAGGAAAGAAAAAGAAATGCAAGAGGAGAAAAAGAAGGCTAAGGAGGAAGTGAATAAAAAATTTCTCGATATTCCTTATGAGCCGAAGAAGTACAAAGAATTGCCTAAAATTAGAGCTGACTTGAATGGTCGGCTGGATAATTGCAATAAAAATATTAACAAAGAGGCAAATTCAAAATCCATTTTCCAGACGATCCTATTCTTTAATATTATTCACAGAGTTAGGGTAAGTCAGTTTCACATGTTGTTTTGTAAAGTTATAGAGGAAAACCAAGCGCTACAACTTTGTAGAACATCAAAGAAGGTAAAATCCGCGCAAAAATGGAGAAATAAGCCATCTTTTGGGCTACAGGGTCCCGTCTAGAAAACCTAAGAAGAAATAAACTTCCTCAACCATTTTCAGAATTTTAATCTAGTTTTTTTGATTTTTCAATGCTCTGAAAAGTTATTTTCTAGGAGTTGCTCTTGTTTTTGTAAGAAATCATGTTCTAAAAAGTTGTGGAGGAGATCAAGCGCTACAATTTTTTAGAACATTGCAAAAGACGAGAAATTGATCTGATGGCCAGAAAATGAGCTGCAATTTATGTGTTTTCAATGGCTCTACGATGATCTCAATCTTCTTGAGAGACTCAGCAAATTGTTCACTGACGATTATTATGGCAGAAAAGTTATCATCCACCGCGAAGGTCCCACCTGGATAGTTGGTGATATTCACGGATCGATAACTGAACTCCAATTTGTGCTATCACTCGACCCGAACGATGAGGCAAAAAATAAGAAGAGGCTTCCATGCCTCTATTATCGCTACGTTTTTTTCGGCAACTTAATGGATCTCAGCCTATAAGACGTCGAATGCTTCTTTACGGTCCTCTACTTAGTTCGACTTCTCCCCGGAAGGGTTTCAATTCTCAGAGGGAACCACAAAGGCTTTCGTTGCCACTACACCTCTCCAGTAGCAAATCTATTCGAAACTAAAAAAGATAAAGAGGAACGACTTGCGAAAAGAGAAACGCTAACACGTTGAAGCTTCAAGCCACCAGTTACCATCTATTTCCAAGAGCTTTTTGAGAAACTCTATACCTATCTTCCATTTGCCTGCGTCATCGATAAGAAAATCTGCTGTAGTCACGGTGGACCAGCGGGATCACTTCTCCCGTCGGGTATTACGAACTGGGAGAAGGTCAATGAAATGGTTAGTTTTCATTTTTTTTCACAAATTTCACCAAAAGCGAACTCTGAAGTTTCTTTTTACTTCCCACGTCCATACAAATCAATCTTCGAAGAGGACAACGTCGATCTATTGTTTGATGAAGACTGCAACTCTTTTGATTCGTGGAAAGTTCGATGTGAGCTTTCTGGCGGCAAACCACCTTATACTCAAGCAATGCAAAATAACAAATACCTTGAGCAGCCGGCAAAGTTCCGCTAAATCGAGGGTTATGCTGGATTCTACGAGAAAATCTTCGATATGGTAGTCGTCAGATATCATCGAGACCAGAACAAGATGCCAGACGCTGAGAAGAAAAAGCGAGAGGAGAAGGATACCATTCTGCAGCAATTCCTCTGGAATGATGTTTCAGTTGGAAAGGGGAGGAATTGGTCGCGGAACGAGGGATTGTACCTCGACTATGGGACTCTCCTTAGGTTTTTCCAAGCCTTCCAGCTTACTTCGTTTGTTCGAGCACACAAGGATCTTGGATTCCGTGAATGTCACTATGGAGATCTCCTCTCAATTTTCTCCAACTATGACATCAGCACTTCGATGACACCAGAAGACCAGATGGTTTAAACGAGACAAAGCCAAGCAGAACTATTATGTCGGCAACATCTATCTGACAGCCAGAGGAAAATCGATCAGCATATCTTCGCCTACGATTTTAATAAGCCGGATGGGGACAAATATTCCGTACTCGCCGTTAATCGCGATAAAAATGGGAAGCTGTTGCGCGGTCCTGTGGATTATTTCATGACTGCCGGAGAGAAGAAGGCACAAGAGGAGAAGAAACAACGGCGTGAGAAGGAAAAAGAAAATTCAAATAAAGAATTCAATGAACCAATCTTGAGAGGAGTATAAGATGGCGGATACAAGCGATCCTCAGCCACCAAACGACCCTTCGCCGCAAAAGGGACCTCCGTCTCCGAATGATCGTCCTCCCAACAATCCGCATACTGTCTACGGTATTTATCGTTTTTTCTTTATTTAACATTTCTATTTCAGTTGGAAACATACCGTTTACTACGAATGTCAACCATCTCGGACAATTCTTCAGCCAAGCCGGGACTGTTACCCATATAAGGCGAGTTTTAAACTTTAGTTTTCTTTTATTTTTCAAGTTTAGACTTGTTTATGACAAACATAATGGACGACCGAAGGGATTTGCGTTCTGCGAATTTTCTGATGCACAAGGAGCTGAGAATGCTATTCGAGATCTGAATGGAATCAACTATTTGGGTCGCACTATCCGCGTTAGTCTGGCCAAGCTGTGAATCTCCACTCGTTGCTGTTGGATATCCAGTGTTATCGCTCAATAAATGGATTACACTTGAGTTTTTTATTTGGGGAGGGGAGGAGGGTTGATTAAAGTTCAGACTTTATCGATTGATTCATTTGACTCAACAGCTTGGCCAAAATCAGCTACCACCAGGAAAAGAAAAAGAAAGACTACTGATGCTGGGAACTTTGATGTCAAAACGAAGGGAAAATCTCAACAAAAAAGCTGGAGGTTTGAAATTCCATCGTGTTTTGTCTCTGTTGGTTCGCTGCTCCTTTCAAATCGAAAAAGACAAAGACAATGAGAGTCTGCCTGCCTGGAACTCTCCAAATTCTGTAGTTCTACTGGTGATTATCTTAGAAAAATGGAGAAAACTGGCAAAAGGATCTCAGATTAAAAAGTAGACGGCCCACAGAATAATTGGTACTCCGTCAAGAAAGTTGTTGAACTTTGTTTTGAAGGATTATCACCATAAATCGAAAATCAGCAGTATTGGTTCGAGCTCCTCGGTAGAGTGGTCGTCTCCAATGGAGTCGATTCATCTCTTCTTAGCAGCCCTCTTCCTACTCGGAGCTAATGCCAAATTTGCTTGTAGGCTTGCGTTTAATTCATTTATTCATCGAAAACTCAGGTGATGCTATTCCCAACGCGAATTGGGGCGAGATTGTCACGTGTTCTCCCAATAGTCTGCTCCAAGTAACCACATGAAGAAATGTTGTCTCCTCCGAAGAGGTGGCGTTGTTGGCTGGAGGAAGCCGAAATTCGATAATCGACTCATTCTTCGATGCTTTATCGAATGGCACTACTAGGTTATGAGGCCAAAGATTAACATTGTAAGCCAAAGGAACGGCGAACAATCGAGTGTTTTATTGATTTCCTTTGCCCAATTTGGAGAAGTTTTTGTTTTCTTCACTAAAATCCTAGTCAGCTGAAATGTCCATTGCGCTGTGTTCTCTACCGGGTGAACTCCTGTTCCTCGTGACGAATAAGGCAAGTTCCCCTCCCTACACAAAACTCTCTTTAGCTCTATTTCCATGAATTGTGTCGACTAAGAAGAACTTGTTCAAGCCTCGACTCCTTCGTGGAGGAGAGACGCCATCGCTATACGATTCACTCTGGAATAGGAATGTTTATTAAGCTTGATGTAATACCAGATGGATCAAGGATTCAAGACATGAAGCAGGGAGAAGTCATCGTTTGTTTACCGAGAGATGTCAATGTTTACGTGGCCGACCCTTATAGCCAACTGTCGGCGGTATATTTCGACTATGTTAAGTTCTGCATTTATTTTGAACCGAAGAAATCAGAAAAACTGGTATTTCCAATAGACAAATTGTACGAAAAGATAGAAGCAGAATACTTGTTCGAGAAAAGAGACGAGGCTATGCGGGTTATTGACCTCGACATCGAGAAACTACTCTCTCTCATGCGCTTGCGTTGTCAACTATTGGGTTTATTCCCTTGCAAAATTGAGAAAAATTACTGGCTCTACTTATCTACAATAACATTTCGCTCTCTGATATTTGGCATCATACCAGACCGACCTCCAATGCTTTTAACAGTCGAAGATCTCAAGCGCCTGGCACTTACGGTAATTTGGCTTCCTGAAGCATAAGAAAGACAATTGCAGAAGTGCCAAGACATTACGTCTATGTTCGGCTTTATAACCGAGGAGATGTTCACAGCGTTCGGGGCATTTTCTAAACTTCACATAATCTCGGAAGAAGAGTCAGGAGCAGCCGACTGGCCGAATTGCTATATTGAGGTGAGATTCTACCAAAATCGAGTCGAATGTTTCAGAAATTACTCGCTGGAGAGACTTTTGGTCGTTTGCGCGAGTTCAGATTTTCATTATGTGATCATGTCACAATTATGAATACGTTGAGGAGTAACCCGAATGCTGTCGAGCTCTACAAGTCAAAAGATCTGGAAATCTATTTGCTGCTTCTACCAAACAACCAATTTGCATTTCTCCGTTTTAAGGATAATAACTCAAACTTCAGCCGAGTGTACATAGCACTCACAGACCTCGACAATCTGTGGGGTTATGCGCAAGAAAGTTACTGTGATTTTCGCATTAACAGACCAACCGACTTTTCTTCTTTGGTCGGGAACTCGCTCGAGCAGACCATCGAAAAGTACCAACGATTTTTCCAAAATTCGCTGGCTCTCACTTGATGTAAACTTAATTATGAATGAAGTATAATGAGAATATAACTAGGTTGTAACATAATTACAGAGACAAGTGTCATAAATGAAGCTTATTGGACACGGCGGACACGGGCGAACTGCTCAGAATAAACCTCAGAATTAACTGTTTCTCTGCTCTAATAGTTCCCAAAATATCGGACCATGTCGGTCCCACCACACACACACAACAGCGCCTTTTTGGTTCGAAAATCCTTTCAGGGCGTTTGTCCGGGCTTCTGGCCAGGTGATCTCCACTCACCATGGCGCTCATCGTTTAGAAAATGGATTCATTTCTCGCCGCACGTCACAATAAAATCAAAAAATGGTGATCGGCGGGCTCTTCGAAGCAGTTTGAACGTTATTTGCAATGTGAGAGTCGAGGAGAATTGGAAAAGTATTTGATAAAATGTGTTCCAGCGGATGACAATAGACAGAAGTTATAGCTAGTCTTCGATCAATTGGGAACGAGAAAATCAACTCACAGACTGGAGCCTATCAACCACTAGACAAGGAACAACTATTAGAATTGCTTATTAAAAGATCATCCAGTAATCCTAAGCGGGAAGTTCTGACAAATCCTAAACAAACTGCTAATATCTTTTCACTATGCGTCTCTCCCTAACACAGCTGATTTACCATAGTAGATCTTTCCGGAGAATGGAAATCAATAGGCGACTCCTTTTGAGATCGGAATTGGTACATCAATATCTCCTTCAACTCCATCATTTCCTCCATAATCGTGTTCAATCTATTCGCGTCCAAGCCTAAAAGGAAAGAACTTACTCCAAGACCAAATGCCATTGTATATGGATTGCAAAGAGGAGATTTACAATTCAAAGGAACGTAGGTTCGAGCCAATCTTCCAAAAGGAAGACGAGGATGGGCATCTAAAAATGTTTGGCTATTTAAAAGAGAGATCATTTCGACTCCAATGGAGCGATGGATCAGACATGAGTTTGACAAAGTTTTGACAATCGAAGTCAAGCATATTGACGGGATGATTGAGATATCTGAATTTCGTGACAGTCTCTCGAATTCTGAAGAGACTATCGAAAGTCTTTGAGTCTGAAACCTGTTGAAGAATCTCCCGTAGATGTCGAGCATTCCCCATGAAGGAACAGCCAAATTTAAATCTCCTCCAATGTGCTAAAGATAGTTTCTAATGGAAGTAGCAAGTTACTCAAGAGATGGAGGGATCGAGATCAAGACCTCCGGAGAATTGGTTCTGGAAAGGGAAGACAGGCCAAGTCGCCAGAGTGACTCCTCCCTGGTAATGGCTCCTGTGGACCGGGAATCTTATAGACATCAGCCATAAGGCGCTTCTTTTTCTGCGATTTGGCACCTTCTTTCATCCATTTGTACAGATATTCATAATAAGGAGACGATTTCTGTTTGCCATCATCTTCTTCCTGATCGTCTTCTTCTAATTCTCGTTTTCTCTGTTCTCCAGTTAGAGAGATTGGACCCAGATCATAGTCAAATAAGTTAGATAGACCCGAATTGTCCGGAGGTCCAAGAGGCCGAAGGGCAGAGACCGAAACTAAAAGGAAAAGGAGACTCGTGGAAAGTGATAGCCGGTGATTGGGGTCAGCCGGGCGGGAAACGACCAGATTTTCTTGTCTTTGAACTTTCCCTTCAAGTTCATCCAGATATCCAGGTTTCCTACTGACAGTTGTGAGAATTGAGTGTTTTCACTGAGCAAGTTTTATATCTAATTTTTGAGAAATTGTTCTAGGACAGTAATCCGAAAATTTGTCAAAACTGGGTTAAAATAAACATAAAATGGTACAAAAGGGACCACAGATTATCATTCAAGCGTCATTCTCTTAAAAGCGATGCACAGGAAACCGACACCCAAAAAAAGAAGATGAAACGCGAAAGAAAGGGAGGCCGAACTGATAGGTGTCATTCCTCTTAAATAGCCATCAAAATCACTGGCTGGGTAGCCCAAGGCCACCGTTTTTTGGGAAAATAGTTTTTGTTTAATAAAAAAGGGAGTGGGTTACTGAACTCACGAATAATAATAAAAAACACAAAAATAGGTTAAAAAAAACGGTAAAATAATTCAAGGGCAGCTCAAAGCCCCAGAGGGTAGCACAAGGCCCTCAAAAAACGGAGGCCTTCGGCTACCCAACCAAAAACGCTTGCTCTTTTGTTGACATCTTGCTGAAAAATAAAAAGTTTTTGAGTGCATGAAAAGACAAAAATTTTAAAAAGAATTGACAAATCTTCAACTTAAAATAATAGTTCTCACATATAGAACAGAACTTTAAGAAATGAAAGAAAAAAAAGCAGCATCCTCTTTCATTGTGCAATTATGGGTTTCATTACAAGAAAGCATTAGCAATCGAAGACAAAGCTGCAAATATAAAAGCACCCATCCGCGCGTCTATTAGAGAATAACGGCAGTTCGTGACTCATTTTTATTCCAAAATGAGTGACATATGATTTTTGATATTTTCTATTTGTTTATTGAAATAATCTGCTCCAAGCATAGAAAAACAACTAGAAGTGCAAAAATAAATTTTCCCATTTAAAAAAAATCAGTATCGGCCCGAGAAGTACATTTCGGTGCAATTAGATTTTTTATTTTTGTACTTGCTACTGCATAGCTTTAGACTTTTAATGTGAACTCGGTGATTTGTTACGCTTAGATTCAGTTTCTTTGTTGTAAATGCCAAGAAAAAGAAATTATAGATATCCTGAACATATTTAGAATTCTATTTCTTTTCTTCTTCTTCTAAAATTTAAATGATTGTTATAGCAACTCACTACTTTCATACTTTCCAAGCAAGGAAAGTATCCCAGTTGAGGCAAGAACCAAGTTCTCGTTATATCTTTTGTCTCAATTGGCGTATGGTGTCGTCTTAGTCTTTGAAAGCCAGACATATTTACTTGAAGAGTAAGTATTTTAAGAGTTTTACATAATTACTTTTTAGAATGGCATTACAAAACCGAACAAATCAACTGCCTGATCGACTATGGGTTACAACTTGGCTAGTAACCGGACGGCATTTAGGAGCCGCAAATATCGTACAGGTAGGAAGAGATTTATTTATCTATATTTAGTTTTAGGGGGAGAATCCTAATTATTGAGGAAAATCGTTTTCCAGATGCAATAGCGTTCACAGGTGTTGAAGGAACATTAGATTTATTCCGAGACAATGCAGATCTTGAGTTATGGTATACCAACCGTAAATATAAGTTGGAAAACATCGCCCCGACACTTTGGCGTGTTAATAGGATTATCTGATACTGACTTGATTATGTCAAAAGTTGGTAAGTTTTTTTTATTATTCGTTTATTGGTATCCCAGTTAAGGGAAGAATCAAGTTCTCATTATATCTTTGTCTCAATTGATGTATGGTATCGTCTTAGTCTTCGAAAGCCAGACATATTTACTTGAAGAGTGAGTATTTTAAGAGTTTTACATAATTACTTTTTAGAATGGCATTACAAAACCGAACAAATCAACTGCCTGATCGACTATGGGTTACAACTTGGCTAGTAACCGGACGGCATTTAGGAGCCGCAAATATCGTACAGGTAGGAAGAAATTATATTACTTAATTTTATTTAGGGAAAACTCATTTTCGTCGAAGAACACCGCTTTCGAAGTTATTCGACACCATGCTCATGTAAAAATCATTTAAGAGCCAATTACGTAAACCACATGAACTTCACAGTGACGAATCCAACTGTCGCATTAAACTATGACTTGAGCTATGATGGTCAACAAGGATTTTGGCGAATTGTCGCGATATACCCGTAATGTTGTGGAATTATTTGAATTATATCATTGAAAAAGTTTTGTTTATTCTGATATCTTGCTGGAAAATAAAAACTTTTTGGAACTAGTAAACCTTTGGGGCCCCAGTGACCATGATCTCAAGATGAGTCGCGCGAATATGGCCCAGAGGGTCGAGGGTTCAATCCCCTTCAAAGCCTAAATTTTTTTCTTTTTTTAAATTGTGTTTTTTTTATTTTTTAGACGATCTCCTCACTTTTTAAGCAACAATTTATTTCATATAATGATAACAACTACTTCACGGGGTATTGATGAGCCACCTGATCCCATAGATTGTAGAGAATCTCATCGGATGAACCGAACACTCTTCGCCACATAAACTCCATCAGGTAATCGCTGTACCGCTCATTATTAATTCCATAGCGTTTTTTTGGTTGTAGTTCGGCTGGCACCCCCATGGACTTTCAGGTTACTGTAGGCCCAAATATCCTTGCGCGAATTTTTTGAATTTCATTTTTCGCTTTTTGTGTTTTTTCTACTTCTATTCTAATTTTACACATATTATTGCTGTTTTTAGATTTATATTGTGATGTTTTAGACCAAAGCTTCAACAAGATGAACCTAAAAGATAGAAAAGGAAATCGACAAGCCTTGTAATTGACATCACATAGCAATATCACAGATATTCTTCTTGGTTAGAACTAAATTTCCGTTGATAATACCTGGAAATATTAGGTCGTGAAGTATGAAATGGCGGATTTCAACAGCTAAATTCAATCAATCATAACTTTTTCCAAAACAACTTTTATTAATCGAAATATGCACCATTAGAATCAACACATTTATGCCAACGAGTTAAAAGCTTGTCCATACCGATTTGGTAGAAATCCGGCTTGCGGGAAGCAATGAACTCTTCGAAGCCCCTTTTGAGGTCGTCGTCGTCGACAAAGCAGCAATCGCGCAGGAAGAGATCGAGATGCTTGAAGAAGTGATAGTCTGTTGGAGAAATGTCCGGCGAGTACGGCGGATGCGGAAGAATTTCGAATCCGAGGCTATGCAGTTTTTCCAGAGACTTGTGAGCAACGTGCGGTCGCGCGTTATCATGCAACAGGAGTGGTCCCTTTCGATTGACGAGTGCTGGCCAAAGATGCGATAGCTTCTTGTTCATTTCGATGATTTCATGGCAGTACTTCTCCGCCGTAATCGTTTCGCCCGGTTTTAGAAAGCTGTAGTGGATTACGCTTCTGGCGTTCCACCATACTGAGACCATGATCTTCTTTTGGTGCAGCTCCGGCTTTGGGAAGTGTTTTGGTGGCTCATCGACGTCCAGCCACTGTCCAGTGCGGTGTCGATTATCGTACAGGATCCACTTCTCGTCGCAGGTGACAATTCGATCGATGAACGGCTCGTTGAGCTGACGAATGAGTAGAGAAGCCGCGACCTCGAAACAGCGATTCATCTGATTTTGGCTTAGTTCGTGAGGCACCCATTTGTCCATCTTCTTCGTCTTGCCAATTTGATGCAGGTGGGTATTGATGGTTCGGCCAGACACGCCAAGCTCTCGTGCAAGCTCCAGCACAGTTGTGCGCGGATTAGATTCCACTAGGACACGAAGCTGATCGTTGTCAACCTGAGTATGGGGATGACCGCGGTCCTCTTCTTCGAGCGATTCATCTCCGGAACGAAACTTCACGAACCAACGCATTACAGTACGATCGCTAGTAGTACCCTCGCCGAAAGCAGTGTTGATATCCCGAGCGGTTTCTGCTGCATTGCGACCGAGTTTGAATTGGAACAAAAATATCGCTCGAATCTGCGATTTTTGTAACATCTCAGAAACAACGATAAGTTGCACTAGGCAGATGTAACACTAATCACAGAAAACTTTGGTTAAATATTAATCATTTAAGATTAAACAGGAAATGATTTTATTAGAAATTTCTATTAAAAAAGACCAAAGAAAAAATCCGCCATTTCATACTTCACGACCTAATATTTGACTAGAATTAACACAGAATTACGAATCTGGAACAAAAATATTTTTTAAAAAACTGCCCTTGTAATGTCCTCCAGTCATCGTTGTTGAAACTTTTATCTAAAAACAGCAATAATAAGTGTACAGTTCAGAATAGAAGTAAAAAAAAACAAAAAGCGAAAAATGAAATTCAAAAAATTCGCGCAAGGATATTTGGGCCTACAGTAACCTGAAAGTCCATGGGGGTGCCAGCCGAACTACAACCAATTTATTTTTCTCCCGTTCACGATGATCTTCCTCGGCTTAGAGGACATTGGTCGGAGAAGATACTGCAATAGGATCTGGCCGTCAAATCTAAAAGTATCACTTTTTTTAAAACTTTTAAACCAATCCTTTCATATTATGGGCTATTATCGGGAATTTTTTGTGATTTCGCTCAAACAGCCAATTGCCGAAACGGGTGAGGACATTTGGCTCGGTCAGTCCGCTAAATGTATGGAAGCGACGTCTATCTGGAGAACAGCTGCTACAGGTTAGCTGTTCTGCTTCTTCTCTTGTTGCCGGTACCGTTCCTCGACACTCGCGACAACACCGGAGGGTCATTGCTAGAACAAGTTCCAGAATTTTAACTCCATCCTCTCTGGTTATCTCGATTATCTCGAGATCAAAAAGTATTCTCTTCTCAGAATATTGTTTCTTTGGCGGCTTGACCGCAAGGAAGTGCTTATGTTCCGGACCCATTGGAACTTTACATATTTTACAGTATTCCTTTCAACAGACATGGAGCTGACCGTGATCGGTATAATAACATTCCTTGCAATCAGGGCATTTCCTTGTCTGCTCTCAGCGGGACTTTCCAGCTCGTCGTTCTAAATAGAGGTAACATGTTTTTAGCCATTATATAAGTTTTCACCTGTTTCCTGATGACGACGATAGCAGGATTGGTCGGTAAATTTGATCCCGCATTTTTCACACACAATAGTTTCTTGGCCCTCTTGCGGGCATTCGTCTGAGAGACATCGGCGACACTTTAACGGGCATTTATAGTGCGCTTGCTCTGATCCATGCTTGCTATCACACAGCGTGCAATAGAATGTGCACCCAAGAAATTTAGGAAGACTGAATATCAGCTCCCAGTGGCCGGACTCGTCCTCCATATTCCCGGGCTTGTAGCATAGCGGGATTACTTTGTCCCGGCCGGCGAATTTCCCGCTAAAAATCGGGGACATGTCCTGATCGTCGTTTACAACAATGAGCTGATATCTATCTTGGAGGAATTGCTGAATTCGTTTGATATCCTCCAAATCGTATTTCTCGGTCTTCCTTATCCCGCTGTCCATCAATAGTTTCCTGACTTTGAGCCAGAATTGACTATCCATATTATTCTCATCTAATCTCTGCCATGCTCTCTCTTTTGTCTTCATTATAAATTGATCGAGCGCCTCTAACCTATCAATTCCGCTAGCTACTGCAATTCCAAGACAGTATTTTGAGCCTAAATTAAATTAATGTTTAGCACATTCGTTAACTATTTGTGGTCGTTGTCTGCCCATTTCATCTCCGCCAGTTCTCTCTATCATTGGAGGCAGAAAGTTTCTGGGATCCTATGTTTCCTCGGATAATTGAACAATTCTTCAGATTTGGATTACTGCATCTGTCTTTTGGATAGAAAAATAATAATAGCAGGAACATCAGATTTATTGACTCTGGACATCAGCATTTGAAATTGAGACAAACGAGTGGGCGATTTCTTGAAAAAGAGTGGCGGCTTCTTCCCAGGGAGCCTTTGAAAATCCTCTTTCCACCAGATATGATAAGTCAAATGGCATTTGCCCTCCAAATAGTCCCCGAGCGTGGTTGATCTCCAGCAGCAGTTCTTCTCTGTTCTTCACAACAATTAAGCAAAATTCTAAGAAATAATGTATCTGAACAAAAGTTGTAATCGGTTCTAGCTTTTCTAACTCTGTTGAGCCTTTCCTCCTTGACCAGAAGTAGCAATATTTCTCCGTTTTTTAGCTCAACACAGTTGATTTCCAGATTTAGACCCTAAAGATTTGCCTCTTTTCTGATAAAAGGGTTTACCACATCATGGGCGTATGTATCTCCTTGAAAATTACTGGTATAGGTATGACACTTTTCTCCGTAATATAGTTGAATAAAACGTTTTTCTTTCTTAAATTCTTCTGTCCAAAAGTCGAACTTTGGAGTATTGGACACGAAGGTTTTCAATTTCCTTTCATCATCCATTATTAGAGCCTGAAGGAAGCTTTGTGTTTTCATTCAAAGAAATTAAAATTACCGAAACAAAGAGCTCAATGCCTTGACGGAAAATTTCCAAATCAGGGATTGTATCATAAAAATCAAGGGTTAAGTATTCCAACTGCCCAAGAAACCCATATAAACTTGGTGTGAAAGCTGGCAGCAGACAAAAAAGACGAACAATTTTCTAAAATATTTTCTTGAGGAATGGTGGATGACCGACTGTATTCTGGATGAAATCAAAGTCGTAGAGGTCAAGCACTCCACAAACTACAAGATATGTAAAGTGTATTTTCGAGATAAAATAAGTGAAATGATCCGATGTTCTAAGCTTAAAATTTTTTGTGCGAAACTTCATTGATTCCAAGAATGAATCCAAGCTGGCTATTGTGCAGTATTTATCAACACAACGGTCTACTGACAGAAAACCGACGGCTGGCTGAAAATTGTAATTTCCTAATTACCAATTGTACCCAAAGCCCGATCTTCTTGAAGTTGATAGCCGAAAGTTCATTGAATGGATCGAGGCAATAGAAGCGTTGTTTTAATGAATCAACGTTGACGTTTTTTTTTACCTCAACATAAAAATACTGGAAAGGGGGGAGTGATTTTCGAATAAAAAATCACCATTTCGCCATTCGTTTTGTTTTTTAAATTGGTGAAGCCCAAAACCAATTCAAAGTTGGTCTTTTGTCTATAAGAGTAGCGATTTTTCTCCACCAATCTGTCCATCCATTTGCAAGTCCGTCGAGTTCTGACCAGTTCATTCAAAAACATCTGAACGACTCATTTTCCAGAATAAAAAGGAAACCTTTTGGGTGACTAGACGTTGATAAATCTCAGGAATACAGCGGAGATCGAAGAGCATCATTTTTAACTGAATATCTTCGAAATATGAAATTGGACTGAGGAAAATTGGTCGAATCGATTGGGGAGTACTTTTATCCAATATATAGGTCAGAAGCAAGATTTATCAATAGACAAAGAAGAACTCGAATCTAAGGAAGAATCTATGGGAAAGTTGAAACCATCTGGTTTCTGTATGACAGCGTTTAGGTTTAGTTACTTCATAAAAGTAGTCAAATCTTTTTCTGACTTTGTAAAAGCTGGAGAATTATTTTCGTCTCGTTTCAAGTGATTTTAGATGAGACGACCAATTAGATTTATTTCTTCTTTGTTTTCCTCCTAATTTCCTTCTCTTATCCTTAAGTAACTTGTCTCTGGTGCTTTTGACCAGAATTGATTTATCAAATGATTATTGCTGATCTAGCTTTTTGTTTAAAATTTCTCAATAGAATTCCGAAGAAAATTCGTCTATTTTATAATAATTATAAAGCTTTATTTGAGCAATATCATGATGTGGATGACAGAAGGTTTTTCTTTCTATTTTCCTCTTATTGAATCAAAACAGCTGATTTTTCCGGCCGTTCTCGAGGGAAAATGAAAAACATTGACAATAATGACCCGTCCATGCAGAAGAATATCGTATTTGCTAACTAAAATTCATTTATTTTTCTTCATTCTAAGAATCATACTTACCATCATATAGAAATCATCTATTCCAACACTATAAATAATGGCATGAATCTCCATAATCCAGGTGAATATGACTGGTCCAATTGGCACAAAATCAATACACTTTGAGACTACAGCTTTGTACTTAAGGAGGATGAAGGAGGGAAAAAAAGAGACCAACTATTAGCCACGGACAGACGAAAGAGCCAGCGATTTGAGCTGTAGAGGCGATCTGTCCCATCAGCTCTTTGCCGTCCTCTTCGCCCAAAGTTCCGACATAATAGAAAAGGGCAAAAAGTAACAAAATAATTACAAAAACAAGACGAGTAAGACGCTTCTGAAAACTCTCTTTTGGTCTCTTGGGAGATCAGAGTAGATCAAAATATTGGATGCCAAACATCAAATAGGAGACTTGATGATCTTTTCTTTTTTTCTATCAAAAAAGGAGAACCCCGATCTCTCATAAAATTGCCTTGAGAGAGACACACAGTCGCGACTCGTCACAATCGGCTGGCATCTCTCACGATTTTCGATTTTTTTCAACTCACTTTCTTGGATCTGAAATATAGCAAAGAGACGAGAAAAAAGCACTGCATAAAGAGGGCATAAGATTGCAGTAGAATGAGTTTTGTATCGTGGAGGAAGACTGAATAACGCCACCACAGACTCGAGCCAATCACGGCACAAATATAAGGAACGCAAGTGTCGCTGTCGCTGCTTTGTCTTCTCCACCACTTATAAACTGCTTGTCTGAAAAGAGTTGCTGAAAGGATGAAAACCAACAAAGGACTGGTGATTAGGGCGATTGCGTGGAGAGCCGTTGATGTGAGGAAAAGATTCCATGGCAAATTGGAAACATACATGGCGACGAGTTGATTGGGCGAGAAATCCATTCTGAATTAAATGTAAAAGGAAAAAGCGTTTGAGAGAAGAAGCCGACAACCAGTTGTCGGGAAGAGATTGACTGTCCGCTTACACGCCCGAAAAGGAAGAGGCTGACTGAGACAACTCTGAGGTTGCTGCAAGTGCGAGGAGGGTGTCGGAACGAAGAGAAGGACAAGCCGAATTTATCTGGAGTACGATCTGCGGCAAGCAACCGGTCGGAGGAAAAGGAAAATCTTCATGTCTTCTGGGTTAGAGAAAGGTCAGGCTCTCGACTCGTTTTCTCGTTGTAAATTTAGCTCTTTTATCGCTCAGCCATTTCTTGAAAGTTGGAGGCTCTTGTCCCTGGAGGATCACATCCGTCTTGGGAGCTTTTCCTCTGGGCAGTTGACTCTCTTGTAGGAATTTCTTGGCGATTTGTTCAGCCGATTCGCGTTCGTTCTTATTTGCACCCGATCCAACCCAGGCAGACCAAATTCAAGGCGTCCAAGATCATCACATCATCTCCATCTGGAAAAAGGCCATTAGATGGATACAATGAGACAAACCCAGACATAGCTGATCGTATTGTTCGATCTCTTCAGTTACGAGTTTTCCAGTTTCATCGGAAACTTGGTAAAGTCGGGGCTGGTAGCTCTTCTTAGATTTCTTTTCTTCCCAATCTCCAAACCACTGCGTAAACGAAGTTGGTTCAGCTGTCTCCAAGACTCTCGTCATAACGGTGAAGTCTGACAATTTCCGTTGGTTCAGATATTTGGCTCCAGTCTCCACGACTTTCTCCCTCTCATCTCCGGTGCAATCCTTTCCAACCCAGACGTAGACGCCTCCCTTTCCAGCATCCAGGAAAAAGGCATCTTTCGAGTCGAGCATCTTCACATGGAGATCTCCTTCGGCTATCTTTTCAGTCTTCATTTGTCCAGTTGAATCCGACACGCCGAAATACCTTCTAAACACCTTGAAATCTCAATTCCAGAGGGAAACAGAGTTGTTGCCTTTGATCCAGAAGTTCTCATCATCATCTTTGTGGCCTTTAATCCATTGGAGAACACTTTTGCCTCCGAAATGAGACCAGAAAAGAGCGTGAGAATTCCATTCTTCATCTAAAAAGAGTTTCGAATCCAACTAATCAACCGACCAATAGTGTGGACCTTACTCTCCCCCTGTCGTTCGCCTTCAACCATGTTTTTAGCCCTGGCCATGGCCTTGATCCGTTTCAATCTTCCGCTCTTTGGAGGCATCCAAACATAAATATCTCTTCCAAATCGAGGATAAAGACGTCTTCTTGGTTGAGCGATTCCTTTTTGCAATCCACCTAGGATTCTCTTTTTCTTCCAAATCTCTTTGGTATCTGATAGACTCGGACATTTCTTTTTCCTTGACAATGGAAGAGCGATATCTAAACGACTTTTTGTCTCCAATTTCGTCATTTACTGGATTCCATCGGGGAAATAGGAAACGAAAAGAGCAGATTCGTGACCCTGGACTTCACGATGTTCAACGGGAAATCCTCCAAGAGAATTGCCGATGTGAACTGCCATAATGACAGCAACTCCACGCTCATCCTAAAGGATATTTCTCTGTTTTGACTCAACTTCGAAGTGCAACTGTTCCGCCCACTTTTTTGCAATCTATGTTTGGAGCCCGCCTGACTGCAATTCTTCCCAGTCAGAAATAAATATCCCAAACGTCGGCACCTCGAGTCTAAAAGTTCTAACGTTTCAGTAGGAAAGAGAAAACTCACATTGAGCATAACATAGCAATCTCCGCTATAGAAGACGCCAGTTTCCTCTTTGGATACCTCTTTCAGTTAAAATTTGTTGGCTCTCCATACTTCTAGCCCAGGCTTTTAACCTACAATGGCGATGTTCACCAAGCGAATATTGACAGCCATTTCACTGAAAGACCTCTTCTTGCAGGAAATGAGAGAAGGGCAACACAAAAAGGACCTACGTCTTTGCATTTGGCTTCATTTTCGAGTTTTGTGGTGGGAAAGAGCAATTGATGTTACAGCAAAATGCCGACTAGCCGCTTTTTCCGCATGAGCGATTTGTGTTAAAAAAAACAACAACAAGTTAATCATAAGATCTTTCGTCAAACTAAAAAAAAAGAGAAAGGAAGTGAGCTTCGACTAAAACGAAAGAATGAATGTCTGGTTGTCATTACTCGTGATCTTCCGATGTTGTTGTAGCTGGTGACAAGGAAGACAACGCAGTCAAACAGACAACAAATCAACTGACTCGGTTTAATCGGCAGTGTGAGACTATTGACTCGGAGTCGTTCAATCCAAGACGAAGGAGCTTTTTCATCCTCTTGGGAACCAAATCATTAGATTTAACTTTTGAAACAAAAAGAAATTGGAAGCAGATGCCCACCACCACGACATTACACCATTTCAACTCAAATCCCATAGTAAACAGCAAGTGACGCGACTGAGATTTATTGCTCGTTTTCTTTTATTTGATTGAGCGTTTGAATGAGTTGGCAGAAACCGCAGCTAAATGCTCTTCTTGTAGTCAGCTGAATAGAAGTCGCTATGGAATATCGTGGACTCTCATCGGCTGAACGAACGTTTATTTGGAACTTTTTAAACTTAAGATATTTGAAGACGACTGTATATTTTGCAAAACAGAGTCTGCTATGTGATGATAGGAGTTGAGAGGTGACTTCCTTGTTCAAATACTCCTCCTTGCAGCAACTTCGGTTACTTCTGATTTGATTTTGTTGCTATTTGCTTCTAAAAACCTACTCAGATTTCAATTGTTGGCGCAGCCCAATGATCACAAAATTGTATGAAGGCTGATTAAGTGTTTTAGTATCGCCTAACTCTTGTTTTGCCACGAGGAAGTGGCTTCCCATGCTTCTCCGAGCAGTTGGTGGGAGCTGTTTTAGTCAGCTTTTTGAAGAGGTATTTGCTTTTTTGTAACTTTTAGTTGATTGTTAGGATGTCACAACACGATAATTGGCAGCCAAAAAGTTTGTAAGGCTTGTCTACTTCTAGAAGGACTAAACACCAATAATCTTGACATTGGTGTAAGAAAGGTTTGATTCGTCTTTCTATTTTCAAATTGCATACTTTTTTTTAGAAAGTAAGACCATCAGAAGCAAATAGTAGCTGCCAAACAAAAAATAAGGAATGCGGCTGTGCTTCCTCAAATAATAATGTTGTTGATTTTTAAATTTGTGATGCAATAAAGAGTTTATGCAAGTTTGAATCACAATATCTGGCTGAAAAGGATAATTAGTATTTTGGGTTAGGCTCAGCCTAAACCAAAGTCAAGAACTTCCAGCCAACAAGAAGAGAAGGTTTTGGTTGTTGTTGGCAAAATATTGAGAAGCTCAGCTGTCACATAGAAAGAGCCATTAGCCGTGCAGGTCGATGTGATGAGCGGCCGCAGAAGAGAAGAGAAATCGTTTATTCCATTTAAACTGACCTTTAAAAAGCAGAATTTGGTAGTAAAGATCGCGATTATCAATATAAAGGTACTCCTTGCTTCAGCCAATGACAGGACGTCGTTTCTTCTTATTCTTTCGGATCTTCGGCTTCAAAGCAGCCCTCAAGGCACTTCCAGGGATTTTTTCAGTTTTGGTAAAACAACGAAACTCAAATTTTAAAGCGAAGGCCTTCGTTGACAAAAACGAGATTGTTGATTGCTTGTAAATCAATTTTCGCTTGTCTCGCTAATTCTCGCTTTTACTCCTTATCCCGATTCATTTGACTCTTCTCCCACCATCCCTCCTCTCTCCTAGTCAGTCCCTCGTTTTTATTCCCTTTGAGAAATAACGAATTTTAGATATCATCATGCTCCTCTCCGGATTTGCAATCTCCGCTCTCAACAAGGACATCCAGCAAGTCCTTCCTCATCAGGACTTGCTCGTCTCAGTCTTCCTCAACACTCTCCTGTCCAAGGAGTGCCACGAACAAGCTGCCAGCGATTGTCTCTCAATCCTGACCAGCCTCTGCTCCCACAACCCTGCCCATTTCCAAAAGTTGGTCCAGGAAAGGAGACTCGTCCCTAGACTTTTGGAGCTTTTGGAGCCCAGCTTGGGTCTTCGATTCTCCACTTCTGGAGATATTCTAGCGAAATTACAAGTAAGTTGGCCCTCTCAATTACAATAATCTTTTCAGGAACAAGTCCTTATCCTATTGGCGCAATTTTGCGAACATCCAGTCGTCGGACTCAAAACGAAGGAGAAATTAATGGCAAATATCCAGCTGATCGCTCAAAAGGTCAACATGCTGAGTCTGAAGGTCACTCTCTCAGCAATTCAATTGCTCAGAGTTTTGGCTGGCCCCCTGGAGATTTTCTCCGAATTTTTGGAATTGGGAGATCTCCACAGAGAAATCGTCTTTATTGCCATAATGGCTTTCAACAATCGCCAGGTAAGAAGAATTTTCCACTAAAAGAGATACTTTTTAGAGAGGAAAATTAGAATTTTGTGGAGTGCAGATGGAAGTTCTTTTGGCTTCCTCGTTAGGCTTGATTGGCCAACTCTGCCAAGATTCTGAAGTGGCAGATCGAGTGATAACCCATCTGGTCGAGCTGATCGACCGCACAGACGGCTTTCTCCCTTTGGCTATTCTTCGCCATCTGCGAGAATCACAACAAGAATCGGCGATTGTTCTCACAGCTGCCCTCTATATCCTCTACTCCGCTGCAGCCAGTCCTTTCTTTCGGATTTCTCTCAGCCAAAACGACTTGGATTTGCTTCAGAAGCTGAGTCGCTTTCAAAGTTTCGGTAAGAATGAGTCTCAAAAAACGACAAAAATATAAATTTCAGCTAGGGCCGCTTCCGCTATCATCGACATGTTCGTCTAAATCCCTCTTCTTTTAATCAATTATATTAGATTTAACTTCTTGTATCTTCATGTATTAATAAATTTTTAAAATTTAAAAAAGTTCTCGTGCAGTTCAAAAAGGCCTACCTTCTGCCTAAGCTAAAAGAGAAGAATCAAGAAGGTTATCATCCACCGATTTATGCCGCCTTTACTGTCTAAATGCCTCGAAGTGAACGACATTTTTTAAAGAACCTGTAAAGTAGGAATAGAATCAAGAAGAGTTGGCCAGCCAAAAAAAGGAAGCGAATTTCCTCCCCAGAACAGAAAAACAAGAATTTTCGACACATTTTATTTGAGTGTCTTATTTCGGAGCGAAGTATGCGCTGGTTGCGCCGCCATAAGATCCACCAGCAGCCATATAGCAGGACTGACCGGGGATTCCACCACCAACCTTTTATAGTGAGTTTGCTCCCTAAATCGAAAATGTTTGACTTTATGTTCAGAAATTATCCCTCATGAAGTTTTTTTAAAAGAAAAAACTAAACCCTTTGTATCAATATTGATTGTCTTCTGGGAACCAAGAAGGTTATTGTTCAAGTTTATTGGTTGCAGATTTACAAGATGAAAATGACTAATAATAACTAATCTCTTGGAGAGGCTGGTTTAGCGCTACTCAACGGTCATGTGTTCCTTTTCTTCCTCCTTTTGTTCGATGCTTTCTTCGATGTCTTCCTCCTTTTCTTGTTCACGAGTGTCTTCTAAGTTGACTTCTCCCTCTTCTCCTCCGTCCTCAGGCGATTCTTCGTCTTCTGTTCCCTAAAAATGCTTTATTTCAAAAAAGACTTCAGCTTACTTCATCGTCTTGCTCATCGTCTTCCGTCATCGGCATCAGATCAGCTTCATCAAACATTTCTTCTTCTTGCGGCTCAGGTTGCTCCTCCACTTGGTCGTCATTCCACTTAATCGGATAGTTAGTGACACGAATGTCCTCTTCTTTTATTGTCCTATGGAGTTTATCGACTTGCGGCTCTGCTGGTGGGTTTTCTCTCAACTCTTCATCATCGTATACATTGGACACCCACCAGCCGAGATTAAGGAACTCCTATAAATATAGCATCAGCAATAAAATTGGAAAAGACTTACTGCTTCGGCATAAAATATCTTGAAGAGAAGAACCGAAACTCCGACGATATCCTCTTTAGGGATTTTTGAAGGATCCGGGGCTGGGAGCTGACAAAACATCTTATTCAAATTATCTAGAAAGCTTACTTTCAAGGCAAACTTGTGCTTTCCTTCAGGAGTGGGCCCAATCACAGCTGTATTGAGTTCCTGGTCGTAATCTTGCGAAGCAGAGCCGACGTAGATAACTTTAAATTCCAAATCTGTAATTATTCGAACATTACTAACAATTGCAAACAAGAATACCTTTAGGAAGATCTTCGAAAGTCTCAAACGTGATTTCTACTCCAAATTCGTCGGTGAACTTGGCCGGGTTGTTGGAGAACTTGACTGAGCAGACGTTGACACGAGACATTTTCTGCAAAATTAGTTATATTTTTATGCATTTAATCAGAATAACATCTAAGAATGAAGTAATAATAAATATTGAGAAAAAAAATTCGCGATAGATTGAAAATATCATTTTTAGGAAAAAATCAGGCAATTCGGAACTCATTTTCAAACTAAAAAACTTTATAATACAGTATTGCTGCGTATGTTTTCATCCTCAATTCATTTTCACCTCAATCCTATGTCTGCTTTGTGTTGATACCCAAATTAGCTCACATTTAATAGCTTTCTATCAGTTTTAATGGACTGAGACAATGCTTTCTCAACTCATTTCTTTCTTTAAACTTAAAATTAATTCATTTCCGTTCCAGATGGTTGAGAATAAGAAACCAGTTCTTGTCGAACCCATCAAAACTGGCACAACTTCAGAAAAAGATGAGATAGCTCATCTAGCTGTACAGGTTAGTAATTAGGTCTTATTTTAAATGCGGATTTAGGCTGAGGATGGGCAACCGTTTAGGATGGAAGAAGATTTTACTAGCAAGGTGAATGAAGCTATTCCCATTGCCGATGAACTTGCCAAAACTGATGTCGACAAGGCAGTGGATTCACTTGTATTCTTGGAAAAGAAGAGTCGCCAAGGAAATGATGCCAAAAGTAATGCACGACTTCTTCGTCATATGGTGGGTTTCACTTTGGTTTCAATCATTAGACATCTCGAAATGCTTCTCTCGTTGTTATTCTATATACCACAATTGATTTTCATAAGTTTATTTTAGATCAAGGTATGCTTTGAAGGGAAAAAATGGGATCTATTATATGATACCATCCTTACCTTATCTAAGAAACGCCTGATTATCAAAACAGCTATTGCAAAAATGGTGAGATTCATTCATTTTTTTAAATTTCTTAGGTGAGAGATGCATGCGAAATGGTTGACAAAATGCCAACGGATGAACTTAGAAGTAAGCTTATTGGTACTTTGAGAGAAGTGACTGCCGGGAAGATTTATGTCGAAGTCGAGCGCGCTCGCCTAACTGCCAGAGTTGTAAAACAATTAGAATCGGATGGGAAGCTTGAGGAAGCTACTAATATGCTTTTGGAACTTCAAGTTGAGACATACGGCTCGATGAGACAACAGGAAAAGGTTTGAAAGTTCTATTTGGTCTATCTTTTCAGGTTGAATTCCTTCTCGAACAAATGAGAATGTGCTTGGCTCGTAATGATTTCATACGTGCTAATATTATTTCCAAAAAAATCAGCGCAAAATTCTTTAATGATGAGAACGACGCAATCCAAAATCTCAAGATCAAATACTATAATATAATGATCATGATAGGTCTGATTGATTCAAACTATCTCGAAGTTTGTCGTTATTACCGGTAAGTGACTCGTTTTTTTTTGCCATTTTAACTTTTAGAGCTGTGTATGAAACTCCTAAAATTAAAGAGGACAAGGAGCAAGCAAAAATTGTTCTCCGCTGTGCGGTTCTTTACTGCCTTCTTTCCAAGCATTCAAACGAGCAATGGGATCTTCTTAACAGAATTGCAATCACCAGAGACTTGGAACAAATTCCAGAATATAAGGTGATTTTGGTTTTTTTTTTCAAAAATAACTAAATTCAGGCGCTTGTTGAGCTCTTTATTACACAGGAAATAATTTCTTGGAAGAATACGATGGAGAAGGAGTATGAAAGATATCTCCTAAAAGGCACGCCAGTATGCCCTATTTCACCTGTAAGTGCATTTTTTTAAAAAGAAATATTACTTTATTAGGTTTTTTCACAAGACAAAGACGCAGTAAAGCGTTGGCAAGATCTTCATATGCGAGTTTCTGAGCATAATTTGCGAATGATTTCCAAATACTACATTCAAATCACTTATGATCGCCTAGCTGAGCTTTTAGACATGAATGTCGAGGTGAGTAGCAGAGACAATTGTTTATTCTTTTAGGAGGCTGAAACTTTTCTTTGTGATATGATTGTGTCTGGAGCTATTCCAGATGCAAAGCTTCATAGACCAGAACGGATTGTGAACTTGAGAGCAAGGAAGGCTCCCGTTGAAGAGCTCGACCAGTGGGCTAACAACGTAGCCAAGCTGACGACTACTCTAAACAAGGCAACTTTCAGTATTTATCGAATTAATTTAGCTTTTTTTTAGGTTTCTCATCTTATTCTGAAAGAGCAAATGGTCCATCGTGCTCTCGATTTGAGTAGATAGGCATACTACTGGCATTTTATTTGTATCTACACCAGATTCGTTTCTTTATTATTTGTCTTTCTGTGCTTTATTGTCAAGTGAATCTGTTGATAAACTGCACATCATTATAATAGATAACCCCAATTCCTCAAAACTTCCCCTCCCTGATTTTCTAAACGTAGTAGATGGGAGCAGTCGCATTCTCAACGTGGTAGACCAGCTTTTGTCCGAGAATTTTGGCCGTCGTTTTCCAGACATCTCGATGAGTTTGTCGGAAATCTCGGAGAGCATTGCTGGCGGTTTCTCTCAAACCTGCGTGCTTCTTCGGAATTTTACAGAGCAGCTCAACGGCCGGTACAATCTCAGGCGGAGTCTCGAAAGGATGCGCCAAGACAACAGCCGCTAGTCCCAGAATGCCTCCATGCACATTGCTGCGTCCTTTTCCACTGAGGAGCTCTCTGAGTCGTTTGATCAAAGCCGAATTCGTTCGAATATATTTGAAATGAATTAGCGCTTGAAGAGCATCCGCCGCTTCTTGTCGAACCTCCGATTGGCCATCTATCAACGCCTCAAAGAGCAATCCCACTACGATTAATGGACGATTCCCTCGCTCACAAATAAAGACATTCGGAAAAACGAGGACTTGCAGGAACTTTAGAATAGAAACCCGAACTTTCCACGATTGATTCGGCTGGTTGAATGTCTCACAAATGATCTTCAACATTCCATCAGCCAAATTCTCCGATAGAAGACAGGTACTCATATAAGAGTGAGCAAGCGCCGTCGCCCTCTCTTGAATATCATAGTCCTGCAAATGATTGTCCCTGAAAGCGATCTACAGTCTTCCTTCAGACGCAAAAAAACCTACTCTTTATCTTCCTCTGTAGCGTATTTGATAATAAGAGGGAAGAGTTTGATCATAGTCGCCGTGAGAGAACAAATGCTGTAGTCGTAATATTCGCCCAAATAGCAGAGGAGAGTATGGAGATAGATGGGATGCAGTCGTTCATTTCCAGCTGTGACCATAGCACGAACAATGCTTGTCTCACTTCCAGTCGTTTTCGCTCTGATTGGGCGAGGGCTGTGAGTCTCATCCGTATCCTTCAAACCACTCGTCTCGATTATTTTCTTCTCGAATCGGAGGATCCAATTGCTGGGACCGATTGGTCGAAATCTTTCCGGAATTGATTGAAAGCCATTCAGAATGCAGGCGTCGCTCATCAGGATAGAATAGGTGATATTGCTGCAAAAAGAAGTTGGCTAATTTTTAGAGAAATTCAAACTAACCTGGCGATTGCTTGACTTTGCATCTTCAAAGTGGCTTTGGGGAGTTTATTCCAGACGATCTCATTCATTCTGATCATAATATCCACATCTCTCCAACGGTTTGCTGGAATCAAATCAGCTCGCCTGAAAGTTTTGAAGTTTAAAGCAAGATAAACCCTTACAATGCCAGCTGAGGAGCGATGATTGGCCGCTGCAAGCCGACCAACAGCTTCTCGATCAGCCAATAAAATCGTCGAGAATCATCGCCATTTCTGAGTCGCTGGACAACACGAATCCAAATATCCTGCGTTTCTTTCGTCAGCTTATAAAAGATCGAATCCACTTCGGGCGCCAGCCAACTCCACAATTCGTTGAGTAGCTTCCACGGCCGATGGCGAGTTCCTCTAGCGATTCCAAAGAAGATTTCCGACGCTAGGCGCTGACATTCTCTTTCATTTGATTTAAACAATTCCGTCAAATATTCTCGAAAGTAGGTGAGATGATTCGGATGATCCGGGAAGTTACGCAGGACATATTTGATCAGATTCACATTTGCTTGATTATATTCCACTTCGTCGCGTTTATCTTGCTTAATCAGCTCGAGCCAATTGAAAACATTCTCCTTATTGTCGAACCAGATGGCAATGCACTGCTCCTGTAGAGTTAGGACTCGATTCGGATCAAAAATACTCTCCGAGGCCGGCACTCTCACCTGGATTGTCCTAGAAATTTACAAATTATCTCCTATAATCATGGCGGAACTTTTTAACCCAACAATTGGGCATTTATGGGTCATTTCTATAGTAATCCCTGGGAACTTACGTTGGCCATTTGTAGCATCCATAGGTCTTACTGCAGAAGAGTGTTTTATTCCATTTTTCTTCGCTATTTGGCAGATTTTGCGAGTCGTAGGCCATCACCATGTTGTCGTCGCGAATTCCACAGCTCATCAATAAGCCGCCGCCGCTATTCGGTGGAGTTGTCGGCCGTCTCTCCGGACATTGCCAGGTGATTTTCCTTACTTTCGGCTTATTGTTGCTCATGTAATAGCCCAGCTCGCAGGTGGAATGCTCGCGGGAGTTCTTATCCTCTCGATCGGTCAACTTGCCCAAAAGGATGCGAATCGTCTCGCAGTTTGAGTCAGCTCGCTGACAACGCCAGAGCATAGCTCGGATGAGTTTATAGCGCGAATGGTGGAGGTCCTTCTTGCGACTGGCTTGGACCAAATAGGTGACTAGTTGATCTGAGTACTTTTGGCTTACTTTCTTCATCTCTTCTTTCCTCATTTTTGCCGCATCAATCTGAAAAGAAATCAGAATTAAAACTCTCTTTCTTACCTGTGGTTTGGTTGTGAAGTCCTTCCATCGCTGATTGGCTCTGGCGGGAAGTCTCTGCCACCACAAGAAGCAGAAGCTCTCAAGTTCTCCGATCGGCTGGATTGGAGGCGGCTTATTCAATATTTTGAGCTTCTCCAATTCTGTTTTAAATTTCTCAAATGTTCCAATCAAATTGTCCAACTCCGGCATCTTCATCTCGACAATAGCTGTCCACAGCTGATATCTCTCCCAGCTGGGGCAACGAATCAGCCATTCATTGCACTGAATCAGCAGGATGATTCCCCTCATCTGGCTGTCAGTAATCTCCGGATCGCGCAGCTTCTCTGCCGTCAGCTCGACCATTCGCCTTCTGGCATTGGAAAACGTCTCCAGTAGGTCCTTCAAATCAGCAATAGCCGTCTCTCTCACCTCCGGATATTGATGAATGGCTAATTTGAAAAGGAGGCAGCAGATTCTTTCCTGAAATGCCGTATAAACCGGCATTTGTATCGAGCTCACAATAAACTGAAATTAGAGTATAATTCTAAAAGAAGCGAACTAACAAAATGATTGAAGGAGATCTGCATATCGATCGAGCTCTCCCGAAAACGCTTCTTATCAATCGGGCCGAGCAAAAAAGTACAAAATTCGGTGATTTGATTCTTCAAATAGATGATTTGACTCTAAAAAGGCAGGACTATTTTTTTAAAACTCAACGGCTTACTGCTTCTAGAGTTTTCTCGCAGATGATTACCTTCAAGAGCTCACTGGCCATATTGAGAGCCTCGTGATCATCGGCGTTATTGAGAGCCATCCAGTCGATCATCCTCTCTAGCACGTCGACAATCGCCTCTCGCATGTTGTGTCCTCGATAAGGCACATTCCAGTAGACGAGGGAAATCCTGTTGGGCTCCAGCTTCGGGCTGGGAATGACCATAGCTGGCGGATTCAGCTCGGGACCTGCAGCCGATAACGGCAAATCGAAGCAGTTATACGCCGATTTGTAGGCAGAACTCAGCTGAGCGATGTAACGACGACGGGCGAATTTTGTCGTCTCTTTAGCGTTGATCTTTTCCAGAAGGGGGAAAACAAAACGAAAGATCAGCTCTTCGGCCACAACTCGACGCGATTCATCCGGAACGTGCCAGACTGGATTCACCTCATGTTCCTGGTAGAGTTGGGCCCATTCTCTAATTGGAATCCATTCGGTCAGCGGGCAACGCATTTTCTCCTTCATCTTCTCTACCGATAGTGTATACGTCTTGGTCAGCATGAAAAGTGCCGAGTTTAAAGCCGTCGCTCCAACCTGAAGACTTAAATTGAATGTAGAGTGAAAAAGAACTTACACTATGCGCGAATTTGCACTCGCAACTCGTCAAAAGGTCCAGAATCTCAATGCAGACGGTCTTATTTTGAATGAAGGCTTCGCTGGTTGCGCTGAAGAGTCCCCCAGCCAGGTTGATATAGAAGAGAGCTGTTTTGCTCAGATTGGTCGAGCTGCGCACCTCCTCTGGCAGGAGTTCTCTCAGCTTTTTGAGAATGAACTCAGCGAATCGGGGCATTGTCTCCGGTCGACTATAGACAGTCTCTTCGATGATTTGGACGGTCATTGAGGTCGCAACCTGGCTCTCAAACTCCACTTTAGTACAAAATTCAAAGACTTTATTCACGAGCGAATTGGCTATTTGCTCTGAGCTGTTGTCCATCACAATCGAGACGGCTTTATTCACTGTTTTCTGAACAAAAAAAGTACTATAGAATTCCCATAAAACTGACCATGAAATCTAGCTCATCCTGGCCAATCTCTGTCTCTCCGTCGTTAAGTCCTTCAAGCGGACGGACTCCATCTCGAGTCATACAGCAGCCAAAGCATTCTATTGCGCGCAGAATCTTATCGAAGAGATAGTCAGCCAGCTGTGGAAGTCTTAGAGTTAAACGACAGAGTTCCTTCTCGTCTTCAGTCAATTTATCTGCATGGATTTCCAAACACGGAGAGGCGTCGATATTTGGAATAAGCGAATAAATCAGCACAATATTTCGCAGAGAACATTCAGAGTTTTCCAAGTCGTTAACATTAACAGCAGCTATGAGTGCCTCCAGTAGATGGATCAAATGGACTCGGAGTGAGAGCAGCGATTGATTGGTCGCCAGCCAGTTTCTTTCCTCTTCCGTTAGCGATTCATCTTTTCCAGTTATCTCGCGGATTTTATCTATTTCCCCAGCAAAGTCTTCCACAAGATTCCTTCGAACTTTCTGCTGATTGCCAGCTGATATTTGATAGACGACCGAGATCAGATAAGCCAGCATATGGCGTAGACGATGTGGCTCAGAAATGGCGTGCAGAGAAGCATAAATGCTGGAAGAATTGGTGAAAAAAAACGACTCACTGTTTCAAATAGCAAGGTAGAACTGCCTCCGGATTCAGGGCAGCAATATTGCGAAGAATGAGGCAGGTCTTAACGACTTCTTCTTCTTTCTTATTGAACAAAGCGGTAAGCGTCGGCTGAATCAAAACCCCGACGAATTGTTCCAAATCCTGGTCCGAGAGATAGAATTCTGTTGGAATTGGATGCTTATGCTTCTTGATTCTCTCTCGATAAAGTCGTTCAATTATGTGATCCGATAAGGCTTGCATAAAGTCGAGAATTCTCCCTGTATGGGCTCCTACGTGCGCTGGATGGAGAAAATTCTCAATGCACTCCATCAGACGAGCCAACTGCGGCTGACAACTCCTCGGGCCGCCCAGAAGACTTCCAACCCAAACGCCTAAATCCTTGATATTTACGTCCTGCTCACTATCGATTGAGACTTTTCCCTTAAGTGTTGAGAGTCCCATCGAGCGGAGAATCGAAGTGAAAATATATTCATATTGGGCGGAGAGATCGACGAAATCCGGGGCAAAATAAGCGACTGATGCGAAAAGTTTTGGAAATTCTTGACCCCAAAAGCCATTTTGTTCAACCATCGTGTAGAGTTGCCATACTGTATTCCACCAATGAACTGCTCCAACTTGTTTTTGCTCCTAAAAAGTCCAATAAATGACTCAAAAAAGAAAACTAACCTCTCCAGTTAAACGATCAGGCAAAAAGTGGATGCAGAAATCACAAAAAAATGGCATATTCCTGCCTCGAGGAGAGATAAAAACCTGCAGTTCTTGCCAAATATTGTAAATTTCTTTGGGATCGTAGAATCTTTTAAGAAGCATTATAGTCGGAGTGATTTCGTCCAGCTTGATCCCAGACAGATGGGGCATTTTGTCAAAAACGATTCCTTTATATAAAGCGAAGACTGGCTTCCAATCGAGAACAAATTCTTTCCAACCGAGACGAGAATCATCGATCAGAGTGAAGAGAAGCTGAGCTGAAGTTAGGACCACATTTTTCGGATGGCCTTCCTTTGTCAAAATGAGATAGACCAGCTTGATCAGACGAAGGAGATGCTCTTTGTTTATCTTCAATCCAGAGAGGTTGACGAGTCTAAGAGATGATTTTAATTAGGAAAGAGACAAAATACCTTTTGAGGAAGACCATATGACTTTTCAAACCAGGAATGCTATCTTCTGCCAGGACGGCAGTAACAATGCCCATTTCTAGATGATTCAGGTACTCATCCATCCACTCTTCGAGCTTTGGCCAATACGGCAGAAGGGCGATCAAAGAACGAGGACACGTGTAGCCTTTGGCTAACTGAGCTGACAATCTCTCCTGGCCATTTACAACAACTTGCCAATCGGGCGGTCTAGCCATTTCCAATCGATTCGAATGACCAAAAAAATTATCCAAGCCTCTTGTCAAATATTGTTTGATTTAAAGAGTCTTCCCCTTCAAAAAACAAAGTCAAACATAATCGAATTTATTGAGAAATAAAACGATTAGCAGTGAGAGGAGATTCACTTGTTAGCAAAGTTGACGCGGAGGGCTCGCCCCATGAAGTCGGCTCCATTCAGAGTGTTGACAGCAGCTTCGGCTCCTTGAGCATCAGAATATTCGCAGAATGCGAAGCCCTTGGCTCTTCCAGTCTCACGATCGTAGACAATCCTAAAACTTGGCTATTTTCTCGACTAGGAGCATCTTCTTTCGTTGAAAATAAAGTGGTAGCCTCTTACCTGACGTTGGTGACATTGCCGCATTGGCTGAAGAAATGGCCGACCTCATCAACATTCGTCTTGTATGGCAGGTTTCCAACTGAAAAATAAATATTAAGGAAAACTCTTTTAAAAAAACTAACTGTAAACAGAGAGACGAGCGGGAGCATCAGCGGACATCTTCTTGCGAGTTGTTCAAGCCTGTTGACTGACTGATGGGATAACCTTCAAAGCCTTTATTCTTTTTAAAAGCGAATGCGACCGCTTTGCGGCAAGTTTGAATATTATTGGACACGCCCCTTTTGGCGGGAAGATATTTTTTAAAAATAGGTCATCGCTTTTTTTGATGAAGCAAAGGAAAAAATAGGAGAAAAAAAATTTGAAGACGAATTTGCCACTGGGATTTAACTAAAATTTGAAAGCGAAATGAGCTCTCCTCGCTTCGCTTTCAAAAAAGAGAGCAGCCCGCCAAAAAAGATACTTTGATCTCATCATCAGTCGGCTAGATCAAGATGGCGGATACAAGCGATCCTCAGCCACCAAACGATCCTTCGCCGCAAAAGGAACCTCCATCTCCAAATGATCGCCCTCCCAACAATCCGCATACTGTCTACGGTATTTATCTTTTTTTCTTTATTTAACATTTCTATTTCAGTTGGAAACATACCGTTTACTACGAATGTCAACCATCTCGGACAATTCTTCAGCCAAGCCGGGACTGTTACCCATATAAGGCGAGTTTTAAACTTTAGTTTTCTTTTATTTTTCAAGTTTAGACTTGTTTATGACAAACATAATGGACGACCGAAGGGATTTGCGTTCTGCGAATTTTCTGATGCACAAGGAGCTGAGAATGCTATTCGAGATCTGAATGGAATCAACTATTTGGGTCGCACTATCCGCGTTAGTCTGGCCAAGCTGTGAATCTCCACTCGTTGCTGTTGGATATCCAGTGTTATCGCTCAATAAATGGATTACACTTGAGTTTTTTATTTGGGGAGGGGAGGAGGGTTGATTAAAGTTCAGACTTTATCGATTGATTCATTTGACTCAACAGCTTGGCCAAAATCAGCTACCACCAGGAAAAGAAAAAGAAAGACTACTGATGCTGGGAACTTTGATGTCAAAACGAAGGGAAAATCTCAACAAAAAAGCTGGAGGTTTGAAATTCCATCGTGTTTTGTCTCTGTTGGTTCGCTGCTCCTTTCAAATCGAAAAAGACAAAGACAATGAGAGTCTGCCTGCCTGGAACTCTCCAAATTCTGTAGTTCTACTGGTGATTATCTTAGAAAAATGGAGAAAACTGGCAAAAGGATCTCAGATTAAAAAGTAGACGGCCCACAGAATAATTGGTACTCCGTCAAGAAAGTTGTTGAACTTTGTTTTGAAGGATTATCACCATAAATCGAAAATCAGCAGTATTGGTTCGAGCTCCTCGGTAGAGTGGTCGTCTCCAATGGAGTCGATTCATCTCTTCTTAGCAGCCCTCTTCCTACTCGGAGCTAATGCCAAATTTGCTTGTAGGCTTGCGTTTAATTCATTTATTCATCGAAAACTCAGGTGATGCTATTCCCAACGCGAATTGGGGCGAGATTGTCACGTGTTCTCCCAATAGTCTGCTCCAAGTAACCACATGAAGAAATGTTGTCTCCTCCGAAGAGGTGGCGTTGTTGGCTGGAGGAAGCCGAAATTCGATAATCGACTCATTCTTCGATGCTTTATCGAATGGCACTACTAGGTTATGAGGCCAAAGATTAACATTGTAAGCCAAAGGAACGGCGAACAATCGAGTGTTTTATTGATTTCCTTTGCCCAATTTGGAGAAGTTTTTGTTTTCTTCACTAAAATCCTAGTCAGCTGAAATGTCCATTGCGCTGTGTTCTCTACCGGGTGAACTCCTGTTCCTCGTGACGAATAAGGCAAGTTCCCCTCCCTACACAAAACTCTCTTTAGCTCTATTTCCATGAATTGTGTCGACTAAGAAGAACTTGTTCAAGCCTCGACTCCTTCGTGGAGAAGAGACGCCATCGCTATACGATTCACTCTGGAATAGGAATGTTTATTATGTTTGATGCAATACCAGATGGATCAAGGATTCAAGACATGAAGCAGGGAGAAGTCATCGTTTGTTTACCGAGAGATGTCGATGTTTACGTGTCCGACCCTTATAGCCAACTGTCGGCGGTGTATTTCCATTGTATTAGGATTTGCACTTATTATGAACCGAAGAAATCAGAAAAACTGGCATTTCCAATAGACAAATTATACGAAAAGTGCGAAGCAAAATCCATGTTCGAGGAAGGAGACGAGGCTATGCGGGTTATTGACCTCGACATCAAGAAATTTCTCTCTTTCATGCGTCTGCGTTGTCGCCAATTGCGTTTAATCCCTTGCCAAAGTGAGAGAAATTACTGGCTCTACTTATCTGCAATAACATTTCGTTCTCTGATATTTAGCGTCATATCTCCAATGCTTTTAACAGTCGAAGATCTCAAGCGCCTGGCACTTACGGTAATTTGGCTTCCTGAAGCATAAGAAAGACAATTGCAGAAGTGCCAAAACATTACGTCTAAGTTCGGCTTTATAACCGAGGAGATGTTCACAGCGTTCGGGGCATTCTCCAAAGTTGACATAATGTCGCAAGAAGTGTCAAGAGCAGCCGACTGGCCGAATTGCTATATTGAGGTGAGATTCTACCAAAATCGAGTCGAATGTTTCAGAAATTACTCGCTGGAGAGACTTTTGGCCGTTTGAGCGAGTTCAGATTTTCATTATATGATCATGTCACAATTATGAATACGTTGAGAAGCGACTCGAATGTTGTCGAGCTCTACAAGTCAATATATCAGGAAATCTATTTGCTGCTTCTACCAAACAACCAATTTGCATTTCTCCGTTATGAGGATTATAACTCAGACTTCAGCCAAGTGTACATAGCACTCACAGACCTCGACAATCTGTGGCGTTATGCGCAAAAAAGTCGCTGTGGTTTACGGATTAACAGACCAACCGACTTTTCTTCTTTGGTCGGGAACTCGCTCGAGCAGACCATCGAAAAGTACCAACGATTTTTCCAAAATTCGCTGGCTCTCACTCGGTGTACACTTTATTATGAATGAAGTATAATCAGAATATAACAGGTTGTAACATAAGTATAGGGACAAGTGTCATAAATGAAGCTTATTGGACACGGCGGACACGGTCGAACTGCTCGGAATAAACCTCAGAATTAACTGTTTCTCTGCTCCAATAGTTCCCAAAATATCGGATCATGTCGGTCCCACTACATACACAACATCGCCTTTTTGGTCCGAAAATCTTTTCAGGGCGTTTGTCCGGACTTCTGGCCAGGCGCTCTCTACTCACCATGGCGTTCATCGTTTAGAAAATGGATCCATTTCTCGTCGCATATCACAATAAAATCAAAAAATGGTGATCGGCGGGCTCTTCGAAGTAGTTTGGATGCTATTTGCAATGTGAGAGCCGAGGAGAATTGGAAAAGTATTTGATAAAATGTGTTCCAGCGGGTGACAATAGACAGAAGTTATAGCTAGTCTTCGATCTATTGGGAACGAGAAAATCAACTCACAGACTGGAGCTGTCCACTCGTGGTGAATCTTATGGATATGCTTGTAAAGCACTTTGTGATGGAAGAGTCGATGACTATAATAGAATCCAATTTCTTTGATAATCAAAAAGCCAACGAATTGAAGAACAACAGAAGGGAAGGATGGCAAAGAAGTTGGATCAAAAGATGAAAAAGGAAGAAAATAACCAAGAACTGCAGCTGTCAGCGGACCTCAGAGGAGAATATTCGGAAGAATTCCCCATAAAGAAGCCAAATATTTATCTTTGAGAAAATTGGATGAGATTTAGCTACGGTAGCCCAAAAGGACCCCGTCTGGAAATCCCCATTTTCTAGAATTTTCCTCTTTTCTGTAAGAAATCATGTTCTACAAAGTTGTAGAGAAGATCAAGAGCTACAACTTTGTAGAACATGGAGACTGTTGAAGTCGAGTTGAAAATGCAAAAAATTGAAGACAAGTTTCTAATAGAATACGGTATTTTTTGAGTAAAGGGTTTAGAGAGATTTATTCGCAGCCGTTTAAAAGCGGCTAATCACAAAATGTTGAGACTAGCGAATTCAGAGTGGACGCCCGTTCATCACAAGGCTCCAACTCTCCTGGTTAGCAGCCATTGTATCCATTTCCTCCTTTCTTCTCCATTCCTGCCCGCCAACGCCATCTTATAGTCCTCTCAAGATTGGTTCATTGAATTCTTTATTTGAATTTTATTTTTTCGACTTTTTATCGTTTTATTTAACCTTCTTTGCTGCTTTCTCTTCGGGTCTTCCGACTTCTTTTCTTTTGACTTCTCAGCTATTTTGCGAGAATATAGACGTCCTTCCATTGGCAGTATCCATCCACAGCCAATTGATCCACACGAGGAAGAGCATCGACTGATCCCTGGCTTGTTGTAGTGTTCTTTCAGGTCTTCAATCCATGTCCTTGACGGTATTCCAGCAGTTTTCGTAGTTGCAGTTGTTCATACCGTAGCATCTTTTTCGTGAGTGAGTTGTTAGATGTATTGGGTTGGAATATAATTAATGTCGCATTGTTTTTCATGCTTGCTATCTTGTTGTTTTGTTTTCATGTGGCTAACTGATGGGTGTTTTATCTTACTCACATAATCCTCTTTTCACCCCACCATAACAACAATGAGCAGCTTTCTTATTCTTTCTACGATGGTTGCTTTTGTCGTAAGTCACTGATCTACCACCTGGGCATCTGCACCATGTCATTCTTTATGAGTTCACTCGAGGAACAAGCGCTCACCAAACGGCTTCTAACATAAACGAATATTATGGGGAAGGGTTTATTACTGCACGGAGCTGTCAACTTTGGTTTGAAAGTTTCGTTCTGGAGATCGCTCGCTTGAAAGAGTCTCTGGTCAGGGTCGCCCCTTGAAACTCGAAGAAAGCCAACTTCTAGCCATTGTAAACCAAGATAATACACAGTCAACCCGTTATTTGGCAGAGGCTTTAAGTGTCTCTCAAATAACAATAGATAGACATTTCAAGAGATTGGGCTACTCGAAAAAACTGGGTCATTGGTTACCCCATACCCTGACCGAGGCTCACAAATGGCAACGAATGTCCATTGCTGCCGCTCATCTTTCCAGATATGAGCGGAAGTCTTTTCTTCCCCGTCCAATAACAGGCGATGAACAGTGGATGTTAACCGTGAACTTTCGGAGGAAGCGCCAATGGGTGGGTCCCGGAGATACACTAAGGCCTGATGTGAAGCCGGATCCACATCAGAAGAAGTTTATGTTGTGTTTGGTGGGATATCGAGGGCGTGATATACTGGGAGCTTCTGGATAGTAAGACGACTTTAACTGCTGCTATTTACACCCAGCAATTGAATAGAGTAGCAGCTGCAATCATAGAAAAGAGACCAAGACTCCAAAAGTCATCCTTCTTCATGACAACGCTCGCCCTCATACTGCAAAGCTCACTCGCTCCAAAATAAAAGAACTGAATTGGGAACTTCTTGCTCATCCAGCGTACTCTCCAGACCTTGCTCCTTCTGACTTTTATCTCTTCCGGTCGATGAACAATGAACTGACAGGAAAGCACTTCGATAATGACGAAGATGTGAAAAAGTGGCTTGTCAACTTCTTTGCCTCAAAGCCTCGTGTTTTCTATGAGAGAGGGATCAAGCAGTTGCCCATTAAGTGGGCACAAGTAGTCAATAGTAATGGTGAATATTTGGAATAAATTCGTTGTAAACTAACAAAGTTTTAATTATTTTAAAAATGCGAAATTAATTATGTGCCAACCCAATACATCGCGCGTAAAGAAGAGTTGACTGTTGACATTGCAATTCGACTGCTATCAAATTGATCTGGAAGCTATTCTCAACTCGAGACCGCTAGGCTACAATGCATCCAAGGACAGTTGGGAAGCCATTCGACCAGTCGACTTCGTAGTGCCAAAGCTGAAGATCTGTTCGATGAACCAACATGCCGATCCCGAAGATCCAGAATTCCTGCCTCAACCACTAGTCAAGTCTCATGCAATCGCCCTGAAGGCAATCCAAGACATAGAGGCCGAATTGGACCGCTTCTGGACAAATTCTACACTCTCTGCCTAGCCAACCAAAAGGGAATGTTCAACAAAAGAGCAGTGAACTACGCTAGAAGTAATGAAATCTCCAAGCAAGGAGATGTGGTTCTCTTCGCTGAAGAGAAATCAAACCCTAGACACGGTATGGCCCAAAGGAGTCATCATGGACACTCAAAAAGGCGCCGATGGGCTAGTCAAATCCGCCGACGTACGCCTGAGTAATGGAAGTCTTAAGGAGACCCATCTGTCGACTGATACCATTGGAAATGTCTCCTTCAACCGACATCAAACTAAGGAGCGACCGATGCCAGATAAGCAACCAATTGCTGAACGAGCTCGTATCCCTCGCAGAGCAAAGAAGAAGCCGGTCAACTATGTGGCAAATGGTCTCCTTGAAGAGACAAAGCCGTTCAACTTCATCTCACTGTGACTCTAGCCGCTTTCCATGACGATTCCTTAAGAGACAGAAGCATCCAGAATCTCATCGGACAAAGCGCTTTCATGGCATTCCAGGAGGAGTCTTGGTCTCAGTAAACCACCTCTCAATGGAGAACATTTCAAGGAACAAGCCAAATTCTCGAGAGAACAATATGCCAAGGAGTTGCAGGCTGTGATTCAACCAAATGCAGCTGCTGGCAAACAGAGACAATCGCTATATTGCCCAAGAGCCCAAAAACAATGCAAGGAAACGGATCATGCAGTCAAAAATCGTCATCGTCTAGTGTCTGGCTCTCCTCTTCGTCTTTCATCTACTCATCCAACCAGTCGGAGGATGTCAATACGTCTCAACGATTCAATCCGATACCATCGAATGTGACAAGATCGACAAAGGCTCCTGCAGGCTGATTCATTCCACTACAGCAACAACGTCAAAGATACGGAGCCACTACTGTCTCAGATCAGCTTCAGGAGAGGAACTCCACCATGAAATAAAGATCAATTTGATAGCAGGTCGAATTGCAATGCCAACACTCTTCTTTACGTGCGATGTACATCCGACAACTCACTCACGAAAAAGATGCTACGGTATGAACAACTGCAACTACGAAAACTGCTGGAATACCGTCGAAGGACATGGATTGAAGACCTGAAAAAACACTACAACAAGGCAGGGATCAGTCGATGCTCTTCCTCGTGTGAATCAATTGCCTGTGAATGCATACTGCCAATGGAAGGATGTCTATATTCTCGCAAAGTAGCTGAGAAGTCATCAAAAGCCATCGCCATACAACAGGCTCATCTACGAGAGAGGGAGAGAGGAAGAGGAAGAAGAGGAGGAAGAGAGAGAAGAGGGGGTATTGTCACCACTTCCTCAGAAGGGCTTTCAAAAATTTAAGCCACCCCCCGGCTAAGACCTATTGGTCTTATTCGGGGACACCACAGCGGCCTTGTCCCGAAATGCCATTACAGCATCTCGGTTCTCCTTGAGATTCTCAAGGGGCTCGCCGGAGGGGGGCTTTTGGAATCCGGAGCAAAATTCGGGTAAGAAGCTTACCCAAACTTTCCGGATTCAAAAACTTTATTGACTCGGGGTCAATATCTTTCAAAACGTTGATGTCGTCAACATCAATCATTTTGAATCATTGAAGTAAAACTATTAGCCTAAGCCATTTCCCTATATAATCGAGATTTTACGTGTGTGAGTGCGTCCTTGGTTTGTTGGAAGTTAATGAAAGTGGGTGTTCCCCTTTCAAAAAGGACTCGCGACTTGGACTAATCCTTTATTGGATGGATGGAATAACAGAGATAGAAGAATAGTAGATATAGGATTGATGGCAACGGCGTCATTCTCCTAGACTGAGGTCCGAGTCTGCAGGGGTGGATGCTAGTCATTGCTTGACTAGTAGCCATCCTTATTCAGTGCACTTAGGGACACACGGGGCGAGGCGACGAATGAAGGACAAAAAAGGACTATTATTTTTAGAGAACTTCTTCTTCGTACTTCTCGCATTGATTAGAGTAAGGGTAGGGCAGTCAATCAGTATGACTGCCATTACCAGTATCGAGGCGACGAGGGCGAAGATTGTGGTCTTCCACCATTCCTGTAGTTTCGTCAGAACGGGTCCAAATTCGGGGAAGTTGATTTTCCAAAAATTGTGACCGAGCTTCGTCTTGAGGCGTTGTTTCGACCATCGAGATCGTTAGAAGTAGACTTCCTTTTATTGTAATGTTGTTTCCACATGACACTTCGCTTCTTCAAAAGTTGTCTTTGATGTAGAGAAAATCACCAGATTTCCTTTTCCGGGTGGCCACATCTTACTGCAAACGTCTGTCTTTCACAGGAGATTGTTGCGGTCGTCAGTTGGGCTGACGCACAAGTCACTAGAACCTTCGCTTCTTAGATGCAATTAAAGCAACCTTGGGGTATTTCTGCTTTGACTTCGCATTTTTCCTTCTCAATGATTGATGAGTCATTGTTGTCTTCTGAGGTATGCTTAGGCTTGCGCGCGGCCCAGAAGAATGGACTCCCATTGCCAGCCGTCCATCAGTTTGAATGCATCCCCATCTCACTAGGAAGGAGTTGGTCGATTCCTGTAAGAACAAGGCAATTTTTTCGGGTACTTTTTTTGATAAATAGCTTTATTACGATAGCCTGTTTTCTTGAAGTCTGAACTTCGGTCTAACTTTCTCCTCGATTTCCCTTATAGCCAACTGCCTCGGCTTTGTCGACAAAGAATCTGATTCCCCTTGCATCCGAAGCGCAACATAGTATATTTTATTTAAGCTAATAACATTAAAATTTTGAAAATATCTTTGATACTTCTCGACGGTCTGCTCAAGCGAGTTCCCGACCAAAGAAGAAAAGTCGATTGGTCTGTTAATGGGTAAACCACAGCGACTTTTTTGCGCATAACGCCACAGATTGTCGAGGTCTGTGAGTGCTATGC